>CM068306.1:78777730-79977730 GCA_034768735.1 Schistosoma mekongi | reverse complement strand
ATCCACTAATTGACATTTGCAACCTTAGTCGATTTGTGATAAATAACTTACGACGTAGTATGTTACTATGGATAGAAAACTGTCATAGGCTTAACGTGGTTGAATTCTACTGATCACGTTTTATTTGAGCTGGACATAAGCCGTCGGATGTTGGTTACTCATTTGTAATGGAAGCTGAGTGCTTCAGGTCAGATCCTCTCCTGCGTAAAATACAATATTCATACTAAGTATGCACGGTTAAATTTAACTTCCTGACATTTTGTAATGTTAGCATTCAACAAATTAATACAGGCAATTTCTCATCACGGTTATTCAGCATTTATTTGATCACCATCTATGTAGTCGTACATTCATCAAGAACAGAATCCCTAGATATGCTCTATTGCTATATGTTTTAGTATTTCAGTATGTGGTTAGAAGTGGAAACGATGTTTTTTAGTTACAACTTAATTGGAATTCATTTAATGGACATATTTGAATCTTATTGTTGACGGTTATTCAAAGACTACGACACAGTACCTTTCGACTTATTTAATTATACTTCATTTACCGTGACTGTTTAAAGCCAAATCAGTTTATCTGCATAACATTTAAACTATTTTAACAAATCAAAAGTATTTACCATTCACTCTTGTATTCTTATTTGATACAGTTTAATTTGTAGTGTATCACAATAATGTTTTTCAAGGTACCCGTTTGAATTCGGGATCGTAGTTTGTCAATTCACAATTCTCATCTCTTACCAAATAGGAACTTAGCACAATAATCTACTAGAGTTGATGTAATTTTCGAAAATTGGTTTGATTAAAGCTCTAATGAAAAGTTGAGACTGATAGAGTTCAAATGTTTTCGAGAGTGAAACAATTACCAGATAATGATGTTGAATGATCATTTCTCTATGTGGAAATCTTACTATATAATGTACACTAAACCATTGCTACTTGTAACTAAGCGTTGGCTGTCAGACCTAAATATAATAGTCTTGGTTTCCTAATGGTGATTTGAATGTACATTGTAATAGGACAAAACAACTATTCGGTGCGACCAAGTTTTCGATGGTACCTAATTCTATGATGAATACAAACAAGAAATTAAAACTAATCTATAAAAAACTACATCTACATCCTCAATATGTTATAAACTATGATAATTCTATGTGTCGTCATGGTAGTTAACAAAAATAATTGATTTCATTGACAAAGCTCTGATTGTTAAGCTGAATAACCTACCAAAACAGTCATATTAAAAGACAAGAAAAGGTTACGATTTCTTATTGTTTTAAAGTATGTTCCATAAAGTTTCCGTTTTAAGAGGAAAAAAAAATATCAAGTTGATAGCGAAAATTCCTCTAATAGGCAAGTACTGATTTTCTTTAAGTTTTGTGTAGCTATTCCTATTCGTCTTTAGAAACATGATTTATGTATTCAAAGAAGAACTAGAGTACAACTTTCTTCATTGTGCTAACATGAACATGATTTAATGACATCGAAAAACCTCCCGTATAACAATTTCACTTGTTGAATTACTTGATTGCGTAGTTCTGACCATCCTATATATCCATTCGTATGTAACTAAATTTCGCTTATTTTGTTCCTAATCATTATTTGCATTTGTTCATTACATGATCACATAGTTTAAGAACTTTTAGGTTATGGTACTTTAAATCATAGTGTTTTATTTAAATCTTCAGTAAACTTCATTTTAGAATAACTTTAAACGAAATTCATCTTTGTGAATGTTTTCAACTCACTCTATGATTTTCCTATCGAAACATCGATAGTTTTAAACATCGGCTTACGAGAACATATGACGACATTAAGTATAGTAGGGTTATTTTATTTTTGAAATCATCTACTGAAAACTGTGTAAACAATATAATAGTTAGGCTTTTGCTACAAAACTTGAAGGTTTGAAACTCAGTATCTTGCGATGACAGCTGTTTATAAATACTTCTATATCTTGAAAGATAAGTTTCGTAGTTCTCTAAGTTTCAGCTCCATACAATAGAACTGTCTTGACGTTTGTATTGAAAATCCTGACTGTGGTGTTGGCTGACAGTTGGTTTGAGTTCCAGATGTTATTTACTTACATAAGTGCTGTTCTTGCTTTGTCAATGCGCGCCTTAACATTTGCATCAAATCCTCCTTGTTTATCGATGATGCTGCTCAAGTATGTAAAGGTTACTACATCTTCCTGAATTTCTCTGTCAAGTGTAATTTAGTTAGTGTTTAATGTTTTGTATCGAAGGAACTTGCTTTTCCATTTTTGTATGTTGATGTTTACTGCTGCTGCTACACTGTTTGTCTTCATCTGCATTTGGTGCTGTGCGTGGGATAGAAGAGCTAGGTAAACTGCAAAGTCCAAGTCATCTAATTGCTTACATGTTGTCCACTGTATTCCTAGATTGCCTCGAGATGTTGCAGTCCTCATGATGCAGTCGATTACCTGCAGGAAGGGGAACGGCTGCAACAACGAACACAGTTGTACAATATTTTATATTAGGGTCAATGAACTGAACTATATAGTTAATAACTAAGTAACTACAAAGTACTTAAAACTTCAGCAACATATGAAAGGTCCTTTCAATCTGATTTGCAGTCAGATACTATTATATCTGCAAGGTGTTGTGAAAAGACTTTGGTTACACAATAAATATTTACATTTTGCTTGGATATTCAGTGACTACTTAACAGTTATTACAACAATTTCTTACTTAAATAGCACTAATGGTAAATGCAAGGAAATTGTTTCACTTAAGACTATACATTTTACCCTAAATAGGACCAGACGACTTTTTGTCTCACAATGAACATGGAACATTAATATTGCTACTTATTTACGGCATGCGACTCCTTGAAAGTAGCACATGTAAGATATTGCCAGAATCGTAGACAAAAGTTTTAGGCTTAGTGGCTTTTGTGTTATTATTTAGCCAGGTAAATTGAAATCCATTGGTAAGTATTTCTAATTGCAGTCAATTTATCAGTTCACACTTCGATACCTATCCTATTTAAAAAACAGATTGAAATATAAAGAATACACGTAATGTGCATAGTTTGGTAAACAGTTAACAAAGTTTGGCTGTGTATTTTGTGAAAGTTGATTTTATTTATTGTTTCTATTCTTCCTAGATTAAACTCGTTTTGGTAACAATGAAAACTTTTCAGCATTGGTTAGATTTTTCCACTTAGTATATACTTCTTCACTCGTGGCTTTAAAAAGGGACCAAATCCAGGGCTCCTAGTTTTGTAGAGGACGCTTAATAATCAAAACCACTAACTCGGCGTATATTTATAGCATTCCCACACCGCTCTATGTCGCTAATTGATTGAAATGCAAATCCGATCATTCGACGCTAATCGCCCTAGTTGTACTGATAGTGATGCATTGGTAACGAGATCTAAACTACCTTAGGTTCAATCCCTGATGGGATTGTTTTTACACACTGTTAATAAGGTGTTTCTAGCTGCGACAAAATGACTGTCCAGTCCTTCCAGCTTTTTAATTAGTACTCAAATGAGACCTATTCGTAACAAATACATGACATTAAATAGTTAGTAATTTAAGCTACCATTTTCAATAGACTTCAGTCCATACACTTATAATTTAATAAGTAGTGTATGTAATATAGTTTTATATACTACATACTGTAAACATAAATATACTAGGAAATAATGCACTTCCACTAAGTATATCTATATACAAGACTATATATGTATGCCTATTTATGAAATTTCCATCAGATATACGTGTAAATGAGAACTACACAGATATGTAATAGCATGATAACGACTAATTTAAGTATAATTTACATTTACTTAAAAACAAGAATTATCCATTTGTACATGTTACTGATTATTTAAAGTTTCGATTGTAGGAGAATTTAAACTACTACAACTACTATTACTATTATTATTACTACTACTACTACTATTAATAATAATAATAATAATAATAACAGTAATAAACTTTTCTAATAGTTTTGTTAAACAAGCATAACACATTAAACATGATAATATAATTGAAATTAATGTAACTTCATTTTAGTAATACTTGTAAATTACTTAAAAGTTTATATTGTAAGCATATAAATTGCTTATATGTTAATCACTTTCAGATATCGTAGGCGACAGTGTTCCAGCTACTTGAATGTTTTAAATTTGATTGTTCATGAAGTCATTGATAAATACTACTGAGTAGTCATATCGTATAACGACACAACTATTCATCGTTTAATAACTTTTAATGGTTCTCAAAATGAAATTAATTAGAGATATAAAACTGTTGTGTCTTGGTTGTATTGTCGGATTCGTAAACGCGTTGGGTTCAACAACTATATATATATATATATATATATATATATATATATATATATATATACATATATATATGTAATCATTAATTTCACCTGCGTTAATTACATTAACTCAAGTCTGCATGACAGTCTTAGAGTAGGAGTACTACAAAGAGGTCTGGATGTAGGATACGACAGACATACATTTGAACTCAAAGAATCCAACTTAACAAATCACAAAATTGGAAAGTACATTCTAACATTTAGCATATATACTAACAATGAAATATACAGTACATGGCATATTATGTTGAGAAGGGAGATAATCAGAGTCTCTACAAAACTACGGATTTGACAGTTTTCAGTATCTTCTATTACTAATGAATATTTTTGATAGTATTTAAGTTATTTGAGCTAGATAGTCCAATTTTGTAGCTTTCATAATCATTCTGAACAACTTCATCAGATGCTTCAAACAGTAGTAGACTTTACAATCATTACATATGTGTTAAATCATTACATTTTTATGTTATTGTTTATAATCCATTGTATTTGTAAATTTTGTAATCGTCATTTAGGCTTATATTCTCCATAAGTGTCTTTACTAATTGATATTTAAGCATATGATGGTTTGTTCTTCTTTACTGTATAATGAAACAATCCATTTATTAATACATCCAGTAAATCTGTAGACAGTGATATATGATATTGGTGATGTTATATATTAACGCCTATGCAGTCATAATATATAACACGCTGGAATTCATTACAGTCTATGTTGGCTGAAAATACAACTAGGTGATATGTTGGAGTTTAAAAATCTGTTTAAGTGACTGAATTAGAATATAAATTTATGATAATCTACTCTCTAGTCAGTCATAGAAGTTTTAGTTTATTTTCAAACCTTCAACATGGTGAAAAACAAATAAGTGTTCCACGTTATCTCGGTCATACTGAAACTAACTTTATATTATCTAATTAGGATAAGCTTGTATATGCTCGTTGCACAAGCGTGATTGTCTGGACACAGTAGCCTAGTGGTGAATGTGGTGACGTTTGGCAAGAAGCGGACTGAGTTCGAGTTCCAGTGTGAACATCAATATTGCGATGCAGGTAGATCCAGCCGATGAGTCCCAAATAGGATGAGACGTGCGTCCTGGATTCCGCTTGCCAGTCACAATTCAACTTGAATGTTATATTACTTAATTCTTACTAATGATTAAATACTGATTTAAAAGCAGAATAATGTAGTGTACAATGATTTTATTAAAAGTATTAATGTGGAATTTCTGAACATAGTTCTCATTTTCAATTAACAAGGAAACCGTCTATACAAACTTGTGAGAACATGATTAGCCATAGTTTTAGTGCATATAACTTACTCTAATATTCATTTTGCAACTAAAAGTTACAATAATCATTTGCTTTCACATCATGAAGTAGGTTTGTCACTCATCTTTACTTTCGTCTCTGTAGTAGTTCAGTTCTTTCTGCCATTATCGAAATGTATAGTTTTTTCAAATAATGTTTTCTAACTTAAAAAGTTTCATTTAGGTAAAGAGACAATAATGAAGAGTTTAAGAGTTTGAACGCAATCCACCATCATGCCCGATTAAAGTTCAAAAAACCTTTAGGTACTTGTGGATACATGGTATATCCAACAGATATAATCATCTACTGTAGACTTACTTGACCGAAATGTTTTAAATAAAGTAGAATGTGTCCTCTTAGCTAGAACGCCTCGTATAACTTTCAAAGAGGCCTCCAGAAGCCTGAAATGCATTACTGACATCACATCCAGTAACCGTCTAATTGTGACTTTGAAACCTTGAGATAAGGCACTATCCGGTTGTTCAAAGGCTAGGTTGAATTATAATAGGGATTTCTGGTTAACTCAAAACTATGAATACCATTCTACCCTCATTTAATAGGTAAGTGCTGCATATTTAAGTCTAGTTTTCATTAATGGTATCATTCCCATCATCTGGAATTATCCAGAGCTCACTTCTGTAAATATGTAAGTGTTGTACACTTATTAAATATCGAAGCTTGTAATGATAATTTGTATGGTTATTACACTAATTTGTAAAACGCCCAATAAATGAACGAAGAAACGATGAATTTAACACACTTATTAGACAATAGAAACATTATAGATAAGCTTAACAACCAAACAATACCATATCATGTTTGATAGTGGTAAAGCAAATTCAAAAGCAAAATAACCTCATATAGTTAGAAATGTATACGATTAAAAGTTAAATCAGTTGTCTGAAATTCAAGCGCTTACCATAAAGCTTGAAAGTTGTAAGTTTTTGATTCCTGGAAAGATCCCGGATTCGTATTTTTGAGAAGTTTCATACTAGGAAATAAAATAACTGTTCAATGCTTCGTTCTCATTATTGATTTGGTAAATGAAATTATTTCATGACGTGAAATTGCTATCTGTTTTAAATGCCTACAAGCAAATGCTGTCCTCTTAAGATGAATGGTTTATTTCTACATATCTATAAGTGTTGAAAGTAACAAAATGCTGTAGAAAAGAAATTGATCATCCAATGATCTTGTTATTTAAATCAATGATAATCTGTTTTTCTTTTCAATACTATGGGATAATCATCTTTAGGTTTAACGGATAGATTTAAGTTAATGTCTTATACATCTAGAGTATATTTCCAATTAGATATCAATAAATGGTACGAGTTAGATAACCACTGGAAACCACGATGCACAGGACATCTCTTTCATCCTGGTTTTGAAATTTTTGGGAGTAACCATCCACAACTCCATCAAGGAATCAAGTCCAGTAACTTAAAGCTTTTCAGCGAACGTTTGACTGATGTTTCACAGAGCCGGGATACACGGTTGGTTTTTCTATCTTCGATCGATTTTCGGATTTATTTGGACAACCTGATTCATTGTTATCAGCTGGTAATGGACTCACACCAATAGGGTTGAACTCCACTGGTTATATCTTTCCACTAGAACTTCAGAAATCACCTCCTGAAGTTAGTTACTAGTGAGATAATATTAATTGTTATCCAGTATCGTGGAGATTGTTGAATTTTAATTTAATATCACGAATTGATCTGACTGAAAACTAGGAAACACTTGGGAGCTACTTCATTTTTGTATAAAACACTTTAAACCAATTCATGATATCAAATTAAAATAAAACAATCTCCATGACACCGAATAATGGGTAATATCCACTCCCTAGAGACTAGCTGTTGAAGGTGATTCCTATAATCCTAGTTAATAGATTTGGCAAGTGGAGTTTAAGCTTATCAAGTTTGATCAGTTACCCACTGAGGGCAATGAATTAGGTCTTACAAAAATTTTTCAAGCTTACTGCGTTATAAATATCATCTGCTAGACGCAGGCTAAAATGTTTAACAGTTAAGAGCTTACTCCAAAGTTCCTGGTAAATTCATGAATGCACACTGCAAAAGAGTCCAACATTAAGACGAAACATCCACCCAGTATTTCCTGGTTTCGAACAGCTTCAAAACTCAGACCATTATATTATCTTAAATTAAAATTCAACAATCTCCACAACACCCAATTATGATAATATACATTTGTAGATAACTTACTATACTGCTGGTGAATTTTGATATGTATTTTTGAGACAACTTATATATGTACCGTTTCTGAAGTGCTTGTATCTTTCAATTGATATTGTTTTCATCGAAATCGACCAGTCATTGTTGCTATACGTATAGGATGCATACAAATACTGACGGGTACCAAATATGACTAAATTTATATACTTGATTCCACTTTCCAGCTGCAATTCGATGATATTTACATAAATATCTTTTTGCACCTTATTAGACTTAAGAAATATTTTGAATTTGTCCAACGATCAATAGAAAATTTACAATAGTGAATTTAGGAGTCCAGGCTGTCTGCTCAGGATGAACACATAACAGATGAGACTGATTAATTTCAGTCCATAACAAATCAACAAGAAGATCTAAATACATTCTAATTATGAATTTAGGATAGTTTAATACACCTTACAATGACACAAACTAGTGAACTACTAACATGTAAAGATGATCTGTAGTAGTACAAATTCATAATGTCTCAACGTGAACACAGCGTATTGAAGACACTAAGACAAGGTGTAATTATGTATTCAATTAATGATATAGTACTGATTTCATTCAGAAAAAGAGGGGCTAGATCATAACGTTTACATTTGAAACACTTTCTGGTACGTAACATGTTAATGATTAAATAAGGATATCATTTATTTGTAGTGACGTAGACTGACGAAATCTGTAAATGGAACATGACTTAAATCAATGCTTTACAATCTTGATCATTTTTATTTAGCCTATTGATTTGTACACTTAATAAAAGTATCTTATCATAATCTACATTACTTCGGTATTTGAATACTGAATGTAAGAAAAATCATCAGAATAGCACATCTATTTGTAAGATGACGTAATACAATAAAGTAATTAGGTAATTCCCACTAAAAAATGAATAAAAAGTAATCAGTGGTGGGTAATTTCCTGTCGACGATATCATTTACATTAGCTGTACAATCGTATATAGAATGAGAAATTACATAATTAATATGAGTTTATGCTAAAATAGGAGTATTACGTCAAGAAAACATGTTTTTAAAGTCACCCGTTGCACAAATGTAGCTGTCTGGACTCAGTAGTCTAGTGGTAAACTCGGCGGAGTGAAACGAACTGAGTTTGAGTCCCGATGTAAACATCAACATTGGGATGCAGGTACATCTACCTGATGAGTCAAAAATAGAATGGAACGCTCGTCCTGGATTCCGCTTGCCAGTCACAATCCATTTCAAACAGTTTAAATAACTGTTGAAAATTTCTTTGAAAGCAATAGCTGTCCACTTGACGAATATTAAAATAGGAATATTTGATTGGTGAGAAAACAGATAATTAATGTTAGAGAGAGAATTGAAAATTAATTATGGAGAACAAGAGAAGATTAGGGCAAAGGCAAAATAAGTGTTTGAATGTGTTACTTCTGGCTGTAAAAGTGCTGGTTTGAATTGGTAGATAGCTAAGGCCTCCGACGTACATAATTTCTGATTTGCACCTTATTTGAACAAATTTGTTCAACATTGTGAATAATCTGAAAGAATGATTGGAGATCCATTTTGATGGTGTACTGTTTATGTGGCCGATATAAGTTGTTTCATGGCAGCAAGCAAACTTGTATATACACGTTGATGTAACCCAAAACAATAGCTTGTCTTTAACATGTTCTCAAACCAAAGTCCTATTGGAAAAACTAATATGTAGTTTGGCGGAACAGAACATTATTTTAAACGGGTTTAAAAGGTTCCTGCATCAAAATTTCAGCAGCAGCATCTCCCTGGAATATAATGTTTATAAAAAGGTATTTCTTTGAAACTGTCAGTAATATTTCACTTCTGACTTTAGATTTCTTTCGACGAACCTTAGGTGATAATCACCTCTGATAAGTATCTGTTGCAGGTTCTTTAATCCACACTGAATTATTTGACTGTTGTTGCAAGTGAATGAGTCAAGTTTCTTTTACCATTTAAAGGACCTTTACAATGGAAGTTCAAATACTGTTCATAACAGCTTGGTTTTCGGTAAACTGATCTTTGTAGTGGTCCACTTCGTTTTCTTTTGAATAATGCTATCAGAAAAATGGAATTATGAGTTAGACTCTTATTCTAATGTAAAGTTGACTGAATAAAGGTATCTGTTAACCATATTCAGAATATCGTTGAGATCAGTATTTTCATCACAAGTTATGAAAGTGCCGTCTAAATATCTTTCTAAAAAATTGTGAGCTCTCAATTACTGATATTTACCAGTCGATTAAAAGAAGGCTACGTGTTGACACAATTGATGCACCATTTATTTGTATATAAAATTTATTACTGAATCTAAATTACATGTTAAAGATCCATCGAAGAAGTAATTCCTTCAAGTATTCTTTTAGAACACCAATGTTAAGACTGTTGCTATTAATATAGTCATATAGGATGTGATTTGTCTCAGTGAGTGTTATATTTATAAAAAAAGAAACAGTAATCAACGATATCTTTCTGTTTAAGGTTATGTTAACATCATTTAATGAATCAACAAGATCGAATGAATAACAGTATAACAGCATAGCTAGCAAGTCTATAATTACTCCACTTAGTTGCGTAACTACCGTTTAGATATAACACTACATTTATGGTATCATTTAAACCACTAGACACGCAACTGTTTTAGCAATGATAAGTAAATCTATAATGAAATTAAACTAAATCCGATGAAGTTATTCTAGTCATAAATTAAAATTATCTACATCTTTTAACTAACGTTGTACTTCATATTAATGAAAAAATTCTTATTTAGGCATTGGGAAAATACGAGTGGAGCAACGTCTACCTGATGTTCCGTATCACTCAAATGTGCAAGTATCGAGATGTTTACTTGCTGTAGGTGTTCTGTACTCAACTAGGCTGGGTGATGTTCTGAGATTCTATGACGTATTTACCGAATCGTGCGCCCTATGTAACTGGCTCCAAAGGAGCAGTTGAAATTGATATATACATATAGATGAGGCGAATTTAGCTAGTCTTTTCAATAGATATTATGTAATCAACAGTATATCAACCCATTCACTTATCACTTGCACACTTTCAAAACGATAGTTACCTTATTTACCTTCATGTGTTTAATTGCCTTGTTAATTAGTTGTAATTATTTTACAAGTATTTTTCAACCTGTAAAATTATTATGTAACACACCACCAATTATTTGGTAATGATTTTAAACCTATTCTCTCTCTCTCTCTCTCTCTCTCTCTCTCTCTATATATATATATATATATATATATATATATATATATATATATATATATATATATATATATATATATATATATATAATCTATTAGTGTAAAGCATTAATGAAACACTAAGTGAAAAGAAATTTCTTCTCTCCTCGGGTTATATCATATTAATTTATGATTCTTCTATGAACTATGCCGAGGAAAAGTTTACCTAGATAGTTTTGTATACATAGTTTTCAGTCGACTGAATCTATTTCATTCTTGTTAAAACAAGAATACAACATTGTATTTACAATAAATGAATTGTATCTGATGTTCAAAATCAAGGTACAATAGGCTCTTATCGGGTAACGAAAGAAACCAATTGTATTAATTAAGAAAGATAAAAGGTATTTCAGTGAAGATAACTTATATTTGGATGAGTTCATTTACAGAAGTTGCATACATTAGTGTTTACAGGTAATTTAATACAGAATAATAGTTTATTGAAAAATAGAAATTCAACTACATCATGAAGTGCTTAGAAGGCGTATGCGAAAAACGAAGAGTTGTAAAATAAATTCTGAGATTAATTGTTCACTTGACAGGTATGTAAAAGGTTAGAAATAGAGAAAATTAAAACTGTGAACTTAATTAATAGGTGATAAGTAATTAGTGATTTCGTAATATGTTGGTCATGGTATACTAAGGGCTTGCACTTGTCACTTCTTCAAGCACAGATCCAGTTTAAAGCTATAGATAGCTAACGCCTCAGTGGTGCATAAGCTGTTAATTTGAACTGTATTTAGCCTTGATTATTTACTTGATCAGACGACTTAAAACGTGACCTCAGGTGGTAGGGGGACATTAGCAACTACTAATGTTACAGAATCAAGTTATTTGTGCTATTACATTCTATTGTTTAAATCAGATTATGGCTGGAGAGCGGAATCCAGGACACACATTTTGTTCTACTCGAAACTCATCAGCTCGATGTAACTGCAGCCCAGTGCTGATGTTTACACCAGAACTTGAATTCAGTTCGTTTCTCGACACCGAATTGATTACTAGACTATTAAGTCCAGAAAGCCTCATTCGTGCAACGGGTATGTGTATATGATTATAATGTGTTTGGATCTTCGCGTTGATTCGTGATGGACAGAAACTGGTCAGTTTCTGTTGTCATATATGTATCCTCAGCAAATTGCTTCGATACAGCAATAGTTCAAAAGTATTCTCTCAGTAGTCTAGTGGTGAACGCAGTGGTATAGAATGAAATGAACTCGAGTCTTGATACGAGTATCCACACTGTGATGCAACTACATCCAGCTGATGAATCCCAAATAGGACGAAACTTACAATTCAACCCATTGCATACTTGTGAACCATCACTATATCAAGGCAATCCATTCAAAATCCATATACAGCTACAGAGATTAATCAATTTTAGTCCATGATAAATCAACATGAAAATCTAAGTACATTCTAATTATTTATTACATTCTAGTATGTTATCCCTTAGTAGAGTACATGTAGAAATTTCACCAAAGATAGAATGTAATAACTTTTAAATCACTTTTTTAGAGAACTTTAAACATTTAAATTATTAAATCAACATTCAGTTTTAATTACAGTTAATATTTAAGTGTAACTATCTTCAGTAATTGAATAGCATAAGTAACATATTGATATGCCAGGCACCTAATGAAGATTGATTATCTTCGAGAACTGTGGTGTAGAATATTAATTCAATTATTATAACTGTGGGTAATGTAATCATTTCATTCCTATGCCTTTTACATTCCTCTGACCTAGTCCTCCCGTTTAGTATATTTATTCTTAGTATATTGTTTATTACTATGAAATATAGTTGCTTAATTGTGGAAAAGTTGTCCCCATTCACTGCCACTATTCCCTTTGTTCTGTATTAATGTTAAATTCTTGATTAGTTTACTGTGTGATCTGATTATGTGTATATATAAAAGCATGATTGAAATACAATACGTTTTCCGGTTCCCGATTCCGGTTTTCGTATTATCGGCCTTAGGAGGGGGGTTGAGTGGGCATGGGGCAGTCGAACATTCTCAACTAGGCACACTCCAATAGGCGTTCCTATCAACCGATCAACTTTTTCACGTCATAACATATACAATTAAGTAACTAATTCAAATATATTTCACTATATTAACTCCTACAATAATGCAATCTACAAAGTACATGATAAATCAATCTAAGTAAATTGTATTCATTTCTTTACATTTTTGTTGTTGTTGTCTCCTTTTCTCTTTTATTTTTCTTTTCTTTTAATATTCCTTTTTATGTTCATTCTACATCACTTTATGAATAATCATAATCATAATCATAATTATAGTCAGTTGGCAAAGTAGTTTTATATGAATTATCATATTAAGGAACGTGTGTGGTTAACATGTTAACAAGAAACAAATAGAACTAACAGGGATGAACTAAATTTATTAGTATCTAAAGGGAATTATAGATTTGCGTAGGATGTTATAAGTAGTAATGTCAAATTATAGATTTATTATGTTAAAACTATACACAAAGGTGAATCAAGTTGGACTATGGGTGATAAGTGAAAGTCAGGACTCGCGTTTAATCCTATTTAGGATTTAGTCAATCATTATAACATCAACAGGACGATACATACATTACTGAATTATGTAATTTGTATTATGCATTTATATTGTACAAGTGTATCTGTTTGGATTCAATGGTAGACAATTTGGCGTTTAACGCCAGTGGATTGAGTTTGAATCCTAATGTAAACATAAACAACTGGATGCACGCAGGAGAAGTTCAGAAGAAGACTAACCCTGATCCTGGATTTCATTTGTTAGCCACAATCCATTTTTCATTGTATTTGTTACTTAATCATTATGTACATACGACGACAGAGACTAATAAATTACAGATAAATATAAGTACTTCGAAATGCTTCACTGTAAGCACACAATGACTGAACAGTGTTATATTTTAAATAAACAGCGTTATTTTATCTTATAACACTGAAAAATTATAGTTGGCTGAAGTAATCTGTAATGATGTCAGTGTTAGATAAGCACTTTGCACATAATACCCATCACCATCTTCCTTATCATTTTTCGGATGAGTGTTATGTAACAAATCAAGCTTTCATTGAAGATTTCATTTTCGAAGTCTGGCTATGAAGTTTTCAGTGTAGTGTAGCTCAGTATGTTGAATAGGATAAAAATGAAATGTTCATTATAAACTACAGTTAATATCCAGTAACCAATTAGTAAGTGAACAAAGCGCTTATCAAACTAATGGTTGCAACAGGGCTTAGTAAACGTTGAAAATGTGTTAAATAGGTGTTAAGTTAAATATTTGTAAATCCTTCCTTGATTCACCAAGTTTACTGTCTTTTACTTCACTTTGTTTTACGTAGGTCTCTACTTATATTGTACTCATTTACACTTGTACAAATTAGTGTAACACAGGTAAGTGCATGCATATTTTTTTAGTGTTTATTGTTAGTTACTTCACTTCCATGTTCTATACGTATGGATTCACATTTATTGAAAATAACTGATCTCACCCCCTTCCACTCCATTATCCAACACATGACGGATACAGATACCATAGTAAACTTACACAAATTCGACATGAATGATTATATATATTTGATTATCTGGTAGAGGCTTTTAGTGATATTAAGTTGTTTGAATTAGAAGGCTTAATGGCTGGGCTTCTTGTCGTCATTCTAGACATCATCATACAGAAGTGATCGCTTTAATTAGTTACACAATTAAGAAATTTGTTCGTTCTGAGGGTTCTTTGTGTGATTAATTGTTGTAATAGGCCTTTATCTTTCTGCTGACCTTTTTCTTCAGTTTACTTCTGATTATTTGGTAGAATAAGTTATTTCTTATGGGCTGTTATATCCGATCCATATCAACATGTATATTGCTTCTGAGTAATCTGACTGTCATGTTCGTAAAAATTTTCAATTGATTTTCTTTTGTGTAGTGTGTTATGTTATCCACAAAATGAATGCATTTTCTAAGCGTACTACTCTCTATGGTACTCTAAAAGGAAATGCAAACTAATCAAAAGATCAATCCTAATAAATATCGGTCAACTGTGATCACTTATCGCTAAGTGAATCATCATTCGTATCTATTAGCAAAGTCAAAGAATCTATAGTTAAGGGTATTTTGAAATTTGTACTCAGCAAAGACTTTACCAACTCACTAATTCAGACTAGATCTCTATGTACCATAGTGATGTTCCCAATTATTTATAGTCTTCGAATTCAACCCAGTTTTACAAGTTGTTGTAACAATCATTCTCTTATTCTTCAACTTCTTTATATTCGTCAAAGAAGAAATTATCTTTTACATTTTACCTGAAAATTATTACTTCTTGTTACCTATAAGACTATCATGTGACTTGTACATCATACTCGAGAAACTTTTGATAAATTTTTGGTAACTATGCCAACTGTACATACTACTGAAGGAAATATTTTTGGCTAAGCTGTTTTCATCAACAGTGGAATGGGGGGGTATATCCAGTAGATGAGTCGAAAATACGACGAAACGCTCATCCTGAATTCCACTTGCTGGTCACAATTCCAACTTCTAATAAGCTATTTTCATTTTGATAAATACGTTAAGATCAGTCATCTGATGAATCTATGCGAATTTCCAGTAAACGTTGACTAGAAACTTCAAGTTTGTATTTTAATGTGATCAATGTTATTCAATGAAGTACTTAAATGTGCTGGGATTAGACTTATGTCGTTGGCCTATTTAGTGAAAATGTTGACAATGTGCATAGTTTCGTGTATACCATGATCAACTATTTAAGCGTATATAGGATATTGCTGAGGACCAGTCACATTGTCACAGGCATCTACATTTTTAATCTCTTAACATGTTTTGTTTAGTTGTTTTCTCATACATTATTCTCTGATGAATTAATTTCTGACACTAGTTTCGCGAATTCGATTTCGTCGTGTAAAATGCTAAATAACAACTTCAGCTAGTGTTCATAAATACCAAGCTTTACATTGTTTATGATTGACTGGCTATCATTATGTAGACGACTTGATATCCTACAATGAAAATAAACTGAAGCATTAAAGTTTCTTTTATAATTTGTTCAGAATAAATTAATCACAGTATCTATCGATGTTAGATCCAACCTGTTTACTATTGCAGGATCATGATCGTTAAATTCCATTCTTAATGGAATGTGGTTGTATCAACTACATTTTACAAACGTTTTGGTAATTTTCTTTGTATGCAATGACTTTTGTGTTTCTTGGATATTAATTTCAGCAAATTGATGATCCATATAGATGTCAGCGTGTATGTACTCCAGAAAAGTGTCAATGTATTGGTAGAAAGGGAATAGAGGTTAGTATATGTAGATATATAGATTTGTATTATACTATTATTGATATTCATAAACCTGTAAAGTTTTTTTCATTGTTTATCAAGTGTTTCTCAAAATTTCAATCATTTCACAGTTAATTCAACTGACTAGTACTTCATTTCAAGCATTTGAAATTATTCTTATCTATTTTCTTTGAACATTTCGGTGTAATCTAATAAGTTCTGTTAGATAAAAACACAGATCTACTGGAAGTAACAGTTTCGAATGGAATCTTTAATAAATCTAATACATTGATGCTCAATATCCACTACTCTTATAAAAATGTAAAACGATAAAGAATGTCCTATGCAACACTATAGAAAATATTGCAGATAACTTCAGTACCAAAATATAAGCTGAATATCTATGGCAAACAAATGTTTAAAGAGAGAATCGCACAAGTACAACTTCTTCACAATTAAGAATAAGGTTACTAAAATAACTATGATTTTATCTGTTAGTTGATTAGTTCATTTGTTTGAAGGTTAAAGTATCTTAGAATTATACAAGTCAAATACACTAAGTAGTACATAATTTTATGTAGTTATCATTAATTTACAATACCAATGTAACATGTGTTTCTAATCGGCAAACCGGATAGCAATAAAGTAAAATCTAAGCCTTTTTATATCCACTGGGAAAATTTTTTATAACCGTTTACTACAATTTTCAGGGTAGTACTATAACCAGTAAGCACTGTAGATAGAATTCATAGGTTAAGTTCAATAAATCAGCCAATTGGAGTAAGGACAGAGACTTTCAGTTTTAACGTGTCATCTAATAGACTATGGCAAGTACCATTATTCGTATAAACTACTTACTGTGATGTTCATCATTTGATTTGCTTATATTTTGAATGAAGGTGTGTCGTGTACTAATATGTGGGATGGAGGGAGAGGAATGTCCAGTGAAGCATGTGTGTGAAAATCTGGAAGAATGAAATACAATAAGCCTAAGCTTACAACTTAGTTCTACCGACGTTTAATAGAGAAAGTAACTGATTCTAATTCATATGCAAGAAATGATAACAAACAGATTATTGAAGCTAGAAGTTCATAGAGTATGCTTTTTGAATACGTTCTGAAGTGCACCCACTATTTGACCAAGTTACGTTTTTTGCACAACCAGAGAAACTTCTAACGATTAAACCCACACGTACGAATAAGAATATATCACAAGGCAGTGACGGATGGAAGAGAAGTTATATTTGATCGTAAGTGGAGCGCTAACAGGATAGCAACGTCAAGACTGACTAACTAGAGAACGACTTGTTTCCCACGTCGCGTCATTTTGTAAACTGGTGGTAATACATGACTGAACACTTTCAGCTAGTTGTGTCCTCTAAAATAAACATGGCCAGCATCAGTAATTAGAGCCTATACAACTATTTGTAAAAGGGAATTATTTACCGCCACAGCTCTATTTGTTTAGAGATAAAAATCATTTCGGATCAATAAGCAGAAGCTATCTGTCACATGATGCGATAAAAGTAGAATGATACAACAATAAGATGGTATGAAGTGTTTCCTGCTTCTGATGAAGTTACACTTCAATTACTTTTATACTACATGTATTTAATTCTCTTAATATACCTAAAGAGACATAAGAACAAACATTTAAACAGAATACCCTGACAATTTATTTCATTTTGTCCGATCCTCATCAGCTGCTTGTAAACTAGCATATTTTTAAAATCAAAATTATAACAATCAAATTTTTGACACACTTAATATTAAAAAGTAATCACGTGTATAACATCATCATAATGAATAGAAGATGCAAGTAAAGTTTATAGAAGTGAGTAGTAACCATTTCGATTGGAAAATATACTTAGTAAGTGAAAGCTCCAGAATAACAGAAAAAGGTCTTCAATTACATAGTTACAGAATTTAATTGCATAACTAGAGGTTGGATACAAATGAATGGTAAGTGTAGATCAGTCAGTTTCATAGAATAAAATTCTGAAGATGGGAGAATTTAAAGATGATGTAATCAAAAATATGTGGAAGGCAAACAGAGTAAACATAAATTAGATAACGTAATTAAGAAATAACATTTTTACAATGCGAGAGAGATAGTAACCCCTAATTCATTTTTTAATACATAGATCTGGCTTTAGTTGGTTGACTGCTACGGCTCCGACAAATTTCAGAGGAGTCGGGCTTGACTGCATATTAATTACTTCGAACGATTTTAAAGTATCTTAGAATTATACAAGTCAAATACACTAAGTAGTACATAATTTTATGTAGTTATCATTAATTTACAATACCAATGTAACATGTGTTTCTAATCGGCAAACCGGATAGCAATAAAGTAAAATCTAAGCCTTTTTATATCCACTGGGAAAATTTTTTATAACCGTTTACTACAATTTTCAGGGTAGTACTATAACCAGTAAGCACTGTAGATAGAATTCATAGGTTAAGTTCAATAAATCAGCCAATTGGAGTAAGGACAGAGACTTTCAGTTTTAACGTGTCATCTAATAGACTATGGCAAGTACCATTATTCGTATAAACTACTTACTGTGATGTTCATCATTTGATTTGCTTATATTTTGAATGAAGGTGTGTCGTGTACTAATATGTGGGATGGAGGGAGAGGAATGTCCAGTGAAGCATGTGTGTGAAAATCTGGAAGAATGAAATACAATAAGCCTAAGCTTACAACTTAGTTCTACCGACGTTTAATAGAGAAAGTAACTGATTCTAATTCATATGCAAGAAATGATAACAAACAGATTATTGAAGCTAGAAGTTCATAGAGTATGCTTTTTGAATACGTTCTGAAGTGCACCCACTATTTGACCAAGTTACGTTTTTTGCACAACCAGAGAAACTTCTAACGATTAAACCCACACGTACGAATAAGAATATATCACAAGGCAGTGACGGATGGAAGAGAAGTTATATTTGATCGTAAGTGGAGCGCTAACAGGATAGCAACGTCAAGACTGACTAACTAGAGAACGACTTGTTTCCCACGTCGCGTCATTTTGTAAACTGGTGGTAATACATGACTGAACACTTTCAGCTAGTTGTGTCCTCTAAAATAAACATGGCCAGCATCAGTAATTAGAGCCTATACAACTATTTGTAAAAGGGAATTATTTACCGCCACAGCTCTATTTGTTTAGAGATAAAAATCATTTCGGATCAATAAGCAGAAGCTATCTGTCACATGATGCGATAAAAGTAGAATGATACAACAATAAGATGGTATGAAGTGTTTCCTGCTTCTGATGAAGTTACACTTCAATTACTTTTATACTACATGTATTTAATTCTCTTAATATACCTAAAGAGACATAAGAACAAACATTTAAACAGAATACCCTGACAATTTATTTCATTTTGTCCGATCCTCATCAGCTGCTTGTAAACTAGCATATTTTTAAAATCAAAATTATAACAATCAAATTTTTGACACACTTAATATTAAAAAGTAATCACGTGTATAACATCATCATAATGAATAGAAGATGCAAGTAAAGTTTATAGAAGTGAGTAGTAACCATTTCGATTGGAAAATATACTTAGTAAGTGAAAGCTCCAGAATAACAGAAAAAGGT
Organism: Schistosoma mekongi; assembly: GCA_034768735.1. Classification (NCBI taxonomy): domain Eukaryota; kingdom Metazoa; phylum Platyhelminthes; class Trematoda; order Strigeidida; family Schistosomatidae; genus Schistosoma; species Schistosoma mekongi. The sequence continues at coordinate 79,957,649 of CM068306.1, read as the reverse complement.
CTTCAATTACATAGTTACAGAATTTAATTGCATAACTAGAGGTTGGATACAAATGAATGGTAAGTGTAGATCAGTCAGTTTCATAGAATAAAATTCTGAAGATGGGAGAATTTAAAGATGATGTAATCAAAAATATGTGGAAGGCAAACAGAGTAAACATAAATTAGATAACGTAATTAAGAAATAACATTTTTACAATGCGAGAGAGATAGTAACCCCTAATTCATTTTTTAATACATAGATCTGGCTTTAGTTGGTTGACTGCTACGGCTCCGACAAATTTCAGAGGAGTCGGGCTTGACTGCATATTAATTACTTCGAACGATTTTAAAGTATCATTCATATAACCTGTGTCAAGGAGATGTCTTGAGATGGCAATAATTAATGTATTCGAATTGTTTAATCAAAAATTCCTTGAAATATATTCTTAAAATCAAATGTAGGCTCGTCTTTCTGTTCTGCTGATGTAACTGCTTTGGTCTATGCATGTAAATTAATTAATGCTGTTGACGGTAACATGAGAGGGGTATCAATCAATCTTTGATTTTGATAAAGAACATATTGTTTTGTATATGACAATCAGCCTGGCTTCAAGATAAGTAGTACTTGGGACTGTTTTCAGTCTTCGGTTGATTGTCACTGAGGTGTCGTCATCTTTAAGTCGGAGTTGGTGGAAAAAATGTTTATTCCCAACTGTTATATTCCTCTACTTTTATACTGTTGTTACACAATATATTCTAGTTACTAATAATATGAAAATCATGAGATTTAATTTATAAAAGTATTCACTGTTCTACAGTTGACCCAGTTAAGCATAAATCACATGTAGCAAATGAAAATATTGAATTTTCATTCTAGTACAGCAGTAAGTTCTTAATTTCCACTGTCTAGTTGCTGACTAGTTAATAAGGCGCTTTGATGTTGTTCAAACATCATTTAATAGGATAATGCTACTTGATTAATTTCTTCCTATCATTAAACGGTGAAATTATTCACTTGTTCCACTTTCTTATTCATTGGTATACTACTTAAGTACAATAAGTGTTTAGAATTCATTTCAAGATATTCCTCAATAAGGAATACATTTGATCGCATTTTACCATACAATTATCACCTTTGTTACTTAGAAATATCTTATAGGATAAGTAACATTTTATATTAACTATAAGTTATATTTAAATTTGTTCTATCGAATTAATAAAATAAAACAGGGACCATTTGGTCCTGTTGGTTCTCCTGGAGAAATTGGTTTATTTGGTGAACGTGGACCACCTGGTAATCCTGGTACAAAAGGTGAGAAAGGTGATACAGGACAATTAGGAAGACAAGGATTTAAAGGTGAACGTGTAAGTTTACTTTAATTATAAATTAAATGATAGGTAATTTCATTTAGTTTGAGTGATTTTGTATGTAAAGATGAAATTGAAAAGTTTCATGCATATTGTGAGACCATTAATGATATCAGCATCTTTTGTAGTTATTCATCATCTCGAATTGAAGTGAGTACCAAAAAATACTTGAACTACGGCCGATCATGATATACTGAGATAGTAACCTTGATAGAACCCAATATTAAAAAACCTAGACACCGAGGCTGTCGCTCTATGCCTACATGTCTATCTCGTGATTCCTAGTCACAAAGTCAGATAGAAGGATACAAGATAAATAAGCCAGCAACCAACCAGTCAAACTATATTTTACACACACAGTAGACCAAAAAGATGAATAACATTTATACTAATGACTATTTATAATAATGACTAATAACTGATAAAACAGCTGCATAGTTAACTAATTGTTTCTGTTAAATGGAAAATAATATGATAACAGTTCTTGAGTTTATTGGAAGGTTAAGTTATGGAGAACATGACAATAATCGATCTACATGTACTCAAGATAAATAAAATAGTCTTTATAAAGACAGTTCTAAAAGCAAGTTATTCTTCTTGAACTACCTAATATAACAAAAATATCTTCTTCTAATGTAGAACACTGTAACAGATTAAAATATCAGTTGTATATAAGGTAGTATGTTCATATTGTTAGGTATCTCTGAAGTTGAATAAAGTAACTGTTTAACTCACTATTCCATTCAATACAGTTCTAGTGATGTTAGTATGTGACAAAATGAATTTATCACTATGAAGCAACAAAATCATTATAATAATACAATTAGGATAAGCTTGTATTTTCCCGTTGATTCGTAGTGGACTGAAACTGGTCAGTCTCTGTGACTGTCTGCACACAGTAGTCTAGTGGTGAACTCGGTGGCGTTCTACACGAAACGGACTGAGTTCGAATCCCAGTGTGAACATCAACATTCGGGTGCAGGTACATCCAGCCGATGAGTCCCAAATAGGACGAAACGCTAGTCCTGGATTCTACTTGCCAGTCACAATCCAACTTATATAATTATAATAATAATTTAAATTATTTGACTTTTATTGTAAATTACTACTGAACACATTTGAATGAAATAAGAACAGAGGAAGTCGTTAAATGAATAGATCACGTCAATTCATTTACACTAATTAACTTAATAGTGACCAATTTCAAAATGTTCCTAAAGTTCTAGTAAGAAAAGCGTAACTGGTAGAGTTTTAAACTTATCGGCAATAAAGGAATTTCTGGATACTTTTCAGTTGTTTATACAGATTCAAAAACAATTGTAGCAATTAACTTAAAAGGATACACATGATTCATATCCTTACTATGGAGGTTTATTAAAAAATAAAAGCTAATAAATGCATTATATAAGTTGGATTGTGACTGGCAAGTGGAATCCAGGACGAGCGTTTCGTCCTATTTGGGACTCATCGGCTGGATGTACCTGTATCCAAATGTTGATGTTCACACTGGGATTCGAACTCAGTCTGTTTCGTGTTGAACGCCACCGCGTTCACCACTAGACTACTGAGTCCAGACAGTCAGACTTGTGCAACGGGCACATTGATATTAAGATAAACTTATATATTCCCGTTGATTTGTTATAGACTGAAGCTGATCAGTCATTTTTGCTATATGTACATCCGGAGTGGAATCCAGGACGTGCGTCTCGTCCTAGTAAATGCATAAGAATTGTAGAATGTTAACCGATATGATGATATTAAGAGAGAAACTATTGAAGTACTTAAAAAGAAGTTTTGGTACACTAAAAGTTATTGTCACCATTTACATTACTTTTTTTCATTAAGATGTTGACCGATTGAGTACATTAGAATATATCAGTATTTTAATTTTAACTGTCATGGAGTGCATTTACATGAAGCTAGCAGTAATCTTCTATTTGTATTCGTTCAGTCTGTGAGATTCAACAAGTGCATATAGACTATTAAACACAATCAATGAATACAGATCTACTTGTGAAGTTGACTTACACTTATTCTAGTCATAGTAAATTTTTTCATAACAGTACAAACTACATTACACTCAGTAGTTTCATGCTTTGTTGAGTAAGGTTATGTTAATGGTAACTAAGTCAAGTTATAGATACATAGGATAGTTCATTAATCTATATAAAACAGACATACTTCAAATATTGTTTTTTATTAACTACAACACTACAGAATTGAGTGTTTTTCTTTACGTTTCTATGATTTAGGGCCCACAAGGACCTCCTGGATATCCTGGTCAACATGGTTTCGATGTAAGTATTCATTTGATTTTCTTTGATTAATATTACCACTCAGTGCCTGCTTTTAAAAGATATAGATAAGAAACAAATATAGTAAGGAATTACTTAGGCATCAACCTCAGAAAGCACTTTGCCCTCATTTTTCAGTGAATTAAGTTATAATAACTTGAAGTATGATAAAAAGTTAAAAATTCCAGGTGAGTAACCTGACACACAGCTAAATGATCCATCAAGATCAAACTGAAAGTTAACTTAAAGTTTTCGTTAAATCACCACGTGTGTTGTGTAACAAGTTAAATGCAACTCACTATACGTTGGTTTTCGTGATTACGTTTTCTTGTTTCAATTGAAGTTGAGTGTAATTAAAATAAATATATTACATAATAACAGGAGTGACGCCCTGAAATGATTGAATTACAGAGTCTTGTTATAATCATTAAATGGTGCGTATTTTATACATTTAACCGCTACTAATCTTTACTTTAGGGTTATCCTGGTTTCATGGGGGCTAAAGGAGATAAAGGAGATCCTGGTTGTTTTGGTGATCCGGTAAGAGATGATTCTTTGTAAATGTCATTTACATTCATTAAAGATAACAAGTAAAATCGCTTTCTTTATCTAAAAACATTCTTTTTACTCAGTTATCGGTGAAATTATAGTATATTTCTGAACATAAGCCGTATTTATATTGCCTGAACATTTGTATCTATAAATTAACTGCTACTCCAAACTCTGAATCCTAACTTCTAATCTCAAACATCAATCGTAACACAAAATCCTAATCTTAAGACTTAACCATACTGATTGATTTACTATAGTGGTTTTGCAGAGTAACCAGTTCCCTTTAGAATACGTTGATATGACGTTTGCGCTGAAATAGTCAACATACATATCTTAAGTATGAACTCTGACTGAAACTTTATTGACGGAGCACTAAACTTCAACCCTACTCACATATCTAGTAAATTTAGATACTTTGCAATCAAATAAAAACAGAAAAGCTAATAGTCGCCTGAATTTGTGACCTGGCTCACCAGTTTAAAGAATATCTTGCTCACTCTATGATTTAAAGTCTCATGGTTTGATGTATATTAAGGAAGGGCTAATAAGTTCCAGTGTAGTAAAAATTAGTAGTTTAATTCTTCTTATGATTTCAGTAGTTCTGCGTCTAACCTTGAGCTAGGAACCACTTTTGAGCTAATGAATGGCAGAATATATAAAATGTATCAGCGTTCAGTTGTAAAATGAACACTTCACTGCCGACGGACGGTCTTAATAGAAGCGACAAGAAGTTGGGATATTTTCATTTTTTTTAAGATTTTTGATGAATACCCAGTGCCAAATAGTTCCGCACTTGGGTGGAAGAAATGTTTAGTACTTCCTGGATTTCAATGTTTATTCAGCTCAGACAAATTCTCGATATCAAATTCAATTTTCAATTTTTTTCACTAAAACGGTTATTTTTAGTTTGCTGAAACATACTACTCATAGTAGTTTAAAAAAGCGTCTACAAATTCTTATATATTCTGAGTTCACGATGGTGTCCCACTTGTTTATTAACAACGACTCGAATGGAAGTATATTTCCCTGAATATGTTGAGTATGTTTAAATGGCAAGACATCTAAACTCTATTGCATTTGTTAAAATGTGAGTAGCACACAAAACTGATCCTGAAACCATGGTCCAATCGTATTATTAACAATATCATAAATATACGAAATGACAAAGTTACATCGTATACAGACTTTAAAAGGCAACGTGGATATTTACTTTAAATTTCTCTCTTGGTTATCCCTAGTCCTGTTTAGCCTCTCCAAAAATAGAATTGTCAAGTCATAACCTGCATCCCCTCTGGGGATTACGTTTGAGACCTACAAGTTACGTGGAGCCTTCATAGTTTTGATCGCTACTAAGTCAATAATCCAACTCCAAGAGGTAATAATATCTTACACAGATGTATTGGTATTATTAATGTTCGCTTTATGGATAGATATTTCAATGCAATAAGATTATTGGTCTAAACAAGTAACCTTCTCAAGCACTACTTCGTTCGACAAGTTAAAGCAGTATTCGCTTAAACGTGAATTGGAATCAAATATATAGATGACTTTCTGAAACTAATCGAACTTATTACAAGATGATTCTAAGAACCAAACTGCTGATGATGTGCTGACAGTCTATTGAAAAGCTGATAAACATATTAAGTTTTGATAAATAAAATAAAGAATTCATCGCCAATTACTTCCAGCATTCTCGATAATGTACAGTTATCTATCTGTATTTCTAAAGGTTTTAGGATAATCTATAAAAAATTCTTACTCTTTCAAATATATGGTCTATTATCATGAATCCAATGACGCAACCTTACATTGTTTAAGCTGTGTTATAGTCGAAGAGTGTATGTTCAGTTTCAGAGACAGTTATATCAACTGTATGAAATGAATATGTCTAGGTGACTGCTACTTACATAGTTATAAATAATGAATATCTGATGTTAAAATAATTTACCAATGAAACTAAGTTGTTTCATGTAATCGAATGACATACTAATATAGAGACTATTCAATACGACATAAACATGGACTAAGTTCATAACAATGACAATCGTATAAGTAGTTGGAGTAGAAAATGATATTTTAAGTTATCTGTCAATGAGATAAATGTTTGTCTATTGTTTATTTGAATTCACTATCGTAACAATCCTACTAAACACTTTTTTTATTTTTACTTAAAAGGTATATATAAACAACTGTATTCTTCATATAAATTCATTTTAGTTACAGGTTAGGCGTTGCTTTCTAATAGATAGTGGCATGATATGACACAGGGGTTCTAAGAATAGCAATTATATTTATTATCGATTCGTATATTATTACTAGAAATTCTCTTCAATTATCATACTAACATCTTCTCAGTCGTCTTACTACCTAATTTGATTGAATGAAACTATTCTATTCTATTAAATATTCTTGTTTTGAGTAATTAATTATATAGGTCATTCTAGTAGTTACTTTGTTAACATTCTTCTTTTCTTAGTAATAATTGTTTTACTATTTCATTACAATAGGGAGAAAATGGTTTTCCTGGTGATTCTGGAAGACCAGGAATTAAAGGTCTGCCTGGATTCCCTGGCAATAAGGGTACTAAGGGTACACCAGGTTGGGCTGGAAGAGGTTTAATTGGATTGCCGGTAAGAATAAATCATATATTTATTTCATTTCAGTGATACTTACTCTGAATAACGTGTTTTTTAATGGGCCTATTTATAACTGTTGTTGCTGCAAGGAGGGATGCTTAACAGAGGATATTGATATAATTCCCAATATTTGATTGCTCAGTGTATACTTGTAATGAAGATGAATATCTAACTGTTGCTTATCTGTTGTCGTACTTTTTTTACTGCTTTTATTCATCATATTCAGTTGTCAATAGTTTAAATTTTGCGCTCAATCGTTAAGTTCAAATTATACATATAAGCAAACAATATTGTTTATATAATTTGAATGTACTTGAATCTTCTTGTTGATGTGTCATGTTAGATCTTTGTTGCCAGGTGTTCATTCTAAGCTTATTGCCTCGATACAACTATAGTTCACAAGTATTATTATACCCGTTGTAGAAGTGTGGCTATCTGTACTCTATAGCCTAGTGGTGTATGAACATTACCTTTAAGATGCAGGTACATTTGGCTGACAAATCTCGAATAGGATGAAACGTGCAACTTGGATTCCACTTACCAACCACAATTTAACTCAGATTATATTGTTCTCAATGAGATCCTCATCAGGATTTATTTTAAAGCACAATAATATTTATATGCAAATATGAAAAAATAGTAGGCTTTTTAAGTCAATTTGTAAGTCATGGATTACAACGGAAGTTGACGTAACCAGTGATAATAATTAAAAGTGACAAGCCGATGATGAAATGACAATTACAGTAGTATTAATAGTCGTTGATGTTGTTGATGTTGTTGTTATTTTTTGTTATGATAAGTATAACAACACTGAAATGAGGTCGTAACTTGTGGAAGATACATTTATTAAATCAAATGATGATTAATAGAAATTGTATAACACCTTATTTAGATGTCAACTGCTTTAAACACACGAAAACAAAATAGTAAATTTAAGAGAGTTGCAGAAGTATTAAACAAAAACAAGTGTATGAACAAATAAACAACATTATATATGTTGGATTGTGACTGACAAGTGGAATCCAGGACGAGCGTTTAGACCTGTTTGGGACTCATCGGCTGAATGCACCTGCATCCCAATGTTGATGTTCACACTGGGATTCAAACTCAGTCTGTTTCGTGTCGAACGCCACCGCGTTCATTACTAGACTACTGAGTCCAGACAGTCAGACTTGTGCAACGGGCACATTGGTATTAGGATGATTTATTATAGACTGAATCTGGTCAGTCATTGTTGCTATATGTGCATCCTAAGCGGATTGCCTCGATATACCGAATTCTTCACAAGTCCTACTGTGAACATCAAGATTGGGAAGCAGGTACATTCAGCCTATGAGTCCCAAATAGAACGAAACGCGAGTTCTGGATTCCACTTGCCAGTCACAATCCAACCTATATAAAACTTGTGAAAAATTCATTATATCGAGGCAATCCGCTCAGGATGCACATATAACAAATCAACGAGAATATACATGTTCATCTTAATAATAATCGTCATTGTCTATTAAATCATAATCAGCTAATTCGAAGACTAAGGCTTAGATTGAGTTTCTGTTTATAAGAAAAAGTAAAAAAGCCCATAAGGAGAATTTAAAGGCATTCTAACTATCATATATCAATTGTTGATAAATTATGTTGGAATAGAGTTGCATTTTGATTTTGTCCAACCCTTCCCAAACCAGGGATAAAGTTACCAACTAAATCCTAAGCTAAATTATCTGATCATGTATTCTATACAACTTCCTGCATATGAGTTAATGGATTGATAAGCACATAATTATGCCAACAAATCAGATTTCTTTCATTTCTAAATTGTAAATAAGTCATTGGCTAGTATTAACTAAATGCTAATAGAATTATCCTCAGGACAGAGTTTAATGGAGAATCTTAGTGAGCGGCCTATGCTCCTCAGTGAGGAGTAACGAGCGAAAGTAAGTAAGTAAGTAATAGAATTATTGCTTCAAGAAGAGGGGTTCTTAACAAGCGCTTTAATCCTCAATTTTCTTTTTCACTGAATACATTTACTTTTTCTAAGAACCCTGATGGTCATCCATTGCAATAGTATGTGCCATCTCTAATCTTCTGTTGATATTATCTTTTAGTCTAGAAAAAATGTTTCTTCAAAATTACATTATCTACAAGCGTGTACAATTAAAGTTAATTACACATATTAACTTCTTGTAGATGAAATCTATTACAGTAAATATTGTTATTTTTTTTCTTAAAACTAGGGTGATCGTGGAGATAGTGGTCCAATGGGAGAATATGTAAGTTACTTGATTATCATGTATTAAATTTTCAAATGATTACTTTTGTTAAATTTAAAATATATCCACATTCTGTATGTAAATCTATTCAATTATTATGTATATCATTCTTATGAAAGACAATCAAGTAAGTTCATGTTCTATATATGGATAAACGCCCATAATCTACAATACCTACTGGTATTCACTTTCAACATTAAATAATCCATTTGTTAAGCATATGAATATGAAAATTTTTTTAATATCAGCAACAATAATGATTTGCTATGACACAGATAAAAATGTTTGGTTGATTAAAATGCCTACTGGGTGTGCCTAGTGGATAAATGGGCGTCTGCTCTATGCCTACTCGGTCCCAAGCCGGAGATAGTAGAATAAGACCATAAACCAGCCAGACAGAATTAGAATCGTACTATATTTTCAAACATTCCTTTATATATATACAAAATCAGACCACACAGTAAACCAATCAGAAATCTTAGATTGATACAGAACAAAAGAGATAGTGGTAGCGAATAGAGACAACTTGCACACAACCAATTAACTGTAGTTCATAGTGTAAGAAACAATATACTAAGAGGAAATATACTAAACAGGAGGATCGGGTAAGGGAAACGTAACAATCATAGAAATGAAATGTTTGCATTACTCACAACTAAAATAATTGATTAGTATTCTACAACATACTTCTGAAAGTTCACCACTCTTCTTTGATCGTCCAGCATAACTTGCTTGATAGTAGTAAATAATTATCAGTATAAAATATACAATACTGTAACTGCTACCACTTAATTTGTTGATATCCAGTAAACTATTCATGAGAAACCTTTATTAATAGTGATTACTTGTCATCTATATTGACTATAGAGTAGTTTAGGGAAGAATTTGAACGATTCTTAGACTGTCCTTAGTGACTAAGGATTGTAGTCAATCAACGGAAACCTGAAACTACTCAAGAGTTACTACTTGTAATGATAGGTTAGAAAGTGGAAAATTACTATAAAGAACTAATTTGTAACATTCGACAGCAAACTATATACTATTAGACGAGTCAAATACTAATCTCTTGATAAACAATACATGCAGTAAATGCAAATTAACACTTTACTTAGATGAATATACGTTACCTAAACTATTTCTAAATCTAATAAAACCATATCTTCAACATTAATTACAACAATATACTAATCCTGATCTCTTAACTCCAAATGATAAAAAAGGTGGGTTAAAGGCTACTGCTTCTCATCGAAATGTTCTAGACTATGAGTTCTAAATTGACTACATGCTGGTGAAAAAGATGATTGGGTATTAATTTGCATCACTAAGTGGTTAAACTGTATATTCACAGAGGACATTTTAAGAATCCCTGAAGTTTCTCTTTATACTATTATCTAGTTATTCACCTATATTTGAAACATACCTAACTAACTGTATTCTTAATTTTATGTCATGAATTAGTTTCAGTTAAACAACTGTTGATCACCAGGATGTACTGGACAGTTACTTTGTCCCAGTGTGAGACTCTTCAGCAGTGCGTATCCACGATCCCACCGTGTCCGGTGTAAGGTAGTTACCCATCAGCTGTAATGAACGAGGCTGTACAGACGTATTGTGAATTGAGTGAATTAGAAATATCAACTTCTGAGAACCGACTCACTGGTCTAACGGTAGTGCGTTCGCTGAAAAACCAAGTGGTCATGTATTCGCTATTTCGTGGGATCATAGACGCACACTGCTGAGGAGTCCCATGCTGGGACGAAATAGCTGTGCAGTGTTTCCTGTTGATCGATGGTTGACTAATCCACGCCGCTTCGTGGTATAAAATTAACATTCATCAATTTTCACAACACCCAATTACAATAGTTTTGTTCTTTAGACTGTATTTAGGGTTACATCATTTATATGATGTATGGATTCTATTGTAATAACCGTTTGTTCCACCTATGTAATGACTACAAGAAAAACATATCAATCGACATTTAGTTGCGTAACTTTTAGTTAAATTTTAATAGTACATGCGGTTAACATACATAATTAGTTAGTTGAAATAAATCATAAGCCAAAAGATTTCTTGTGGTACTGACGATGCTGGAGAAATAAATGATCTAGAAGTTGGATCAAATGACTAGTGTGTTATATAAATCATTATGTAACTTACTTAATCTTTAAGTGAAGTGAATAAAAATGTCTTAAATTAAGAAATTATGTAATATAGACTTAGTTGTCATAACATTTATGTTGCCAAAATGTAATTTATCAGTTTATATCCTAATTATTTACAATTTTTTTCCATCTTTCGTATTTAGGGTTTACCTGGTCAACCTGGTCCAATGGGTGATGCTGGAAATCGTGGTCCAATTGGTATGAAAGTGAGTATGATTTTTACATACGATTAATAGACATTTTCTGTGTCAGATACTAATGAACAAAGATATCGTCAGAGTAATTTATATGAAACAGTTTGAGACATCTATAATTGAATGTATTAACATATGAGCTCTATATAGTTTGATATACCGGATGACAGAAATACAAATCTGCTGAATGATAAAACTTGAAATAAAGTATTTCATGAAAACTCTACATCAGTATACTGTGCCACTCCATTCAATAACTGAGAATAACTGAATGTAACATACTAAGTGAATATTGAAAAAGGCTTTCCCAATATATTGTTCATAGAATTAAAGATCTGATGGAGGATGTTTTGATGTAATGAAATTAAAAGACTAACACAAAACATAAGTTAAACAGAATTATTAAAACTTCATTGAAACTAAGACAGTAGAAAAGGGAATGATCGCACGAAGCGGACTGAGTTCGAATCCCAGTGTGAACAACAACATTGGGATGCCGGTACATCCAGCCGATCAGTCCCGAATAGGACGAAACGAGCGTCCTGGATTCCGCTTACCAGTCACAATCCAACTTAAATATATAGATCGCATGAACTGTTTTTATGCCCAGAGTTATAGCCTCTTATTATACGTCGCTGAAATATCTGTGCATCTAAGATGTACGCAAGACATTATTCGAAATATTCGGTTTGAACTTAGAATTAATACTCTATGTTGTATCTAAAACTATGTATTTCAGACGAATTTACATACGATTTATGTTTACTATATGATACAACAATGTGGTACTTTATATATCAGGAAATTTTCCTCGATGCACGATTTACGTTCCTAACTCTATTACATGCTATCAAACATTTATATATAAACGTAATTAGGTTGGCATATTCTGTTATTATAAGAACTGATGTTGTATAGTGCCCTCTTAAAGAAACGATGAATGTATACTTTCTAATCTATAAGTCTGATACAATCGGAATCATTTGAAGTTACATATCATGAAATGACCTTAGTCATATACCGATTAGGAGTAAATAAATTATTTTCAAAAACCGATTCTTCCTAGTAATGAAGCCCTCGAAAAAATATATATACAACTCCACTAACGACCAAACACGGAGCCCTGATAATTAATGGAGATCACGTTCAAACCAATTCTTCAACGTCCACTAGCTTAGATTCCTAAACTTTGTCAATCTGCGTTATTGTACGACTTTATTTAGCAACACAAGTGTGTGACTACCACTCATTAAAACATAACTGAATTCCACCTAGCAAGAGTTCTCAGTAGGGATCGAAGAATGTGACAACATAAATCAACACTGCGTTTTTTCTAGAAGATATTTAACTTTGTGAATTTTCATTCTGTATAGGGTTTCAAAGGAATACGTGGTCCGTCTGGTATAAAGGGTCGTCCAGCAGAACCTATTACAATTGAAGGTCAAAAAGGTGATAAAGGTCAACGTGGTCCACGTGGCAGCGATGGATATCCTTGTACATTGGATATACATGCACAAATTGGACCTCAAGGTCCTCAAGGTCCGGTTGTAAGTTTAAATAATAAAATGTTTATGCCTAATTTACAATCGTGTCTTCTGAATATGTCATTAATTTTCTGTCATGTATTATTGCTTTGATAGGGTTTTAAGGGTGATAAAGGTGATCGTGGATCAATTGGAGACTTTGGTGAGGCAGTAAGTTCATCATTCTAGGAAAAATTAATTTATTGAAATCTGTTTGTTATATCCTCTAAACATACACCTTATCAACATATGAACCATACAGTTATACTTTAAAAGAATGTTGTTGTTAATGCTAATTTCAAGTTTCTCTGTTAATCGACTAGAACTATATTAACTCCAGTCTCTGAACATTTGATGGTAGTTTGTAGGCTTGGCTGAATCAGTGTATTCGTACGTATTCGGCCAGTAACTAAAAGAAGCAATCGTGAGACACGAGGTGAATAGTCTACAAAGTACTGAAGGTAACAACACAACTATGAACAACAGCCCAGTAAGATTATTTAGAATCACTCATCTTCAAAATCCAAAATTGGCTGTCGAACGCATCGTGCAACCCATAAAGAGTAATAATAAACTAAATCCAAATCGAGATGAATAACTAGGTTAGATTAATATTCCGTATTACGAATAAAAACAAATAATTCTGCGAAGAAAATTTCTCTTTTGGACGATTATTGAGAAACTTAGGGTCATGGTAATGAAAGCGATCTAACGAATTGTTTTGGTACACATAAATCTAGCTTTATATTCTTTATCTTTAATGCCTTTACAATACAAAGGAGATTTGTCCAGTCACCTTTCGAAAGATGACTTTTGATCTTATAAATAATCTTAAAATTGGATTCACCTACTGTATGATCGTGATCAATCACATACTGTGGAATAGATGACTAACTTATATTTTATTATCTGTCGTACCGATTATTATTATTATGACAACTAGTTGTACTATGTATATCCACTAACATTTATCATATTCATTATTTTATCTAAATAACGACAATTATGCAGTTACTTCAAATGAAATCTTTGGAAAAGATGATTTCCTTTGTTGAACTATTTGTTTTAGTAACGATGTTCCGAATTGAGTTTATATGGTGATTACTAAATAATGTATAGCCAAATGATATTTTGGTGATTATAGATACGATTGTTCAAAAGTACCGTGGTATTCAGATTATGTGTGTGAAATACACAAAGTCTTTAGTCATCAATAATAAGGATAGTAGGTCTGGTAATCTGTAATAATCCTTGTGGTGATTTTTCCAGTGTACATCCAACTTCTACTCGAAAGAATTCATCTATGAAGCTGATATCACTTGTTTAGGTACCTCGTTCTGTGTTGATCATTCAGTGTGAAAAACAGATTCCCACTTTGAGATTATTCGATCTCGGTTTTCGAAACTTTTCAAAATGACCCCTGAGATGACTAATTCAAGAGGGAGCGAAACGAAAAGACACATTAACACTTGAATGATCGAGTTGAGGTAAGGAATGTTAATATCAGGTTACTTCGTGTACTACGATATGACCATATGTTGGTATTCCACATCTTAAATAATGATTTGGGTGTTAATATGTTTTACCGTTTTGCTCCTTCTAGAACTAATCATCTCAGTGGTCTTTGATAATGTTACGTCGGTACTATATAACTAATAAGCGTGTTATAACTTGATATTCTGTGAGGTATAAACTGTTATTTGAAACTTGAACTCGCTGAATGACCAACTGTCATGCATGGCTTTTTAATAATCAAAATAATGCAATCAAATTATTTCACTTCTTTGGGGAGGGTAATATTCTCTTTCCCTCTACACTCATTTTATCACAATATTATACTCCACTTTTTTTCAATTAGGGCTTTGATGGACCTCCTGGAATTCCTGGTGAAAAAGGTCTTCCTGGTCGTCATGGTGACAGAGTATGTTTAACGTTTCTATGTAAAAATTATTATTATTTTAAAATAGTAAAATAAATGATGAAGTGTTGACGCGTTAATTGTTACAGGTAAAAACGACATGAACAGATAATTTTGTGATGTGTGTTAACCTAATTTAATGCTGAATTCTTATTTTCATTTGCATGTCTTAAGAATAAGTACATATCTTCATTAGCAACAGTACATAACAATCAAGTTTAAGGAAAAAAATCACCATTTCTTGACAATTAACGCTTGTGCATACATGGTAACAGAGATTAGTTAATCATAATCCTGAATTCAAAAAAGATGAAATTATAATCTCTTACTAATACTACTAAATACGTTGAACAACATAGAGTCTACTCAAAAGCTTAGTAGCTTAATGGATAGTATATAGGCATTTAAAGTTAAGAATATTAAGCCAGGATCTTTGTGTAAATATCAACACTGGCATGTATTAAGAATCAGATGACTTTTTCGTAATAGAACAATACAAACATCCAGAATTCCACTGCTAGTTAAATATCAAGTATGCTGAAAACACTGATAGTCTTTTACATTTAAAGACATTAAACAGGATTCAGGAGGTTAATATATTTAAGGCGAATGCAAGTAACTTTGATAAGTATTGATATCATCGACATCATTCATATGCGCTACTTTAATAATGGTTAAAGAGGATCATATAATTAATTCCATTTACTAATTTAAGTAAATTAAGCAGACCAATTGACACAGTGAGTTCATTTTCACTATGTTAGGTTCTCATCATCTGCATTACAACTAACAATTTTAATAATTACGACATAATAATATATAGCTTAATTGAGGTGGTTTTATGAAGATAGGTATTAAGTTTTGTTATTTCTACCCGGCATAGATTGATGTTAGTTAGGTAACAATGAAAACCAGGGGGGAACTGAATGCTTGTTTCTTCCTAGTATGGGACTTCTTAGCAGTGCGCACCCTCAGTTCCTCCAGGGGATCGAACCCAAGTCATCAGGTTGGCAAACGCCTGTACTACTGGGCCCAACCAACATCGGTCTGTGACGATTATCAACGACTAAACATAATACTTATCACTACAAAACTTCCTCAAGATCAGATAGATCTAAGGTCCTTTGAACGACAGAAGAGATATCCATACGCGTTAGATGGATAGGAATTTGTATACAAAAACACACTTAGACTCTTCTATTACCAATGAGTCAATATTTACTTTGATTTCTATAACTTAAGTTCATCTTATCAAAATGTTTTTCCCATTTTTCGTCATCCACGAATCTCCGTACAGTTATTGTTCTTCATATTATTACTAGCCGTAGATTTGATTCCGAGTGGTTTTTTGGAGATGGATATAAAGTTTAGTTGCTTGCATTCGTCACAGAAACATAATAGTTGGATAACACTGAGTACCAGGGAACAATCGACAGTTGTTTCGTTCGTCTATGGGACCCCTTTGTAGTGTCAGGAAATTAAACCTAGGGCATTCATGTTGGCTAACGCGTAACCCTCTTCACCACTAGGTAGGCTGGTGTCCAGTGATGGAATCCCCACCTCCATCAATTTTTGGTATAACGGACTTGAATATCATTTACTTCACTAAGTGTTACCTAATTTGCTTCATTTAGTATATGACATAATTTTGGTCCGATTGTATATCGCAACTTTACTGAGTTGGAAACACTGTCCGTTGGGAGGCAGTTCAGTGGTCAAATAGTTAATAATGTGCCACAAAACTTTAAGGTCCTCGGTTTAATTTCTTGGTGGAGTCGTCGATACACATTAACGAAAACTCCCATTCTACGACAAAACAGTTAGTCAGTGCTTCCTAACTTTCAATGGTTGTTAAACTCAGACCAATTAATGGTATTAAATTTAAATTCAACAATCTGCACAACATCCAGTTGTTCAAAAAATCATGAATAAAAAGTGCATACCCTAAGTCTTTTCAACTGATTTATGAGATGGTAAAGGAAAAAGATAATTCTGTTGACATACAGCACCAGTTATTTCATTCTAAAAGGATTCTCGTAAAAAAAATAGATGAGTTACCATATGTGGCACGGTAAATCTGTCAGAAAACTTTAATCTTTCTAACGTTTATGTAAATTCAATCATATCTTTTAAACTATAGGATAATGTTTTCTTACATTTAAGTCCTAAATATTCATTGTCAATTACTTTTGGTGTATGATTGCCTATGATGATGATGATAATGATGATGATGATGATGATGTTGATGATGATGTTGATGATGATGATGATGATGATGATGATGATGATGTTGATGATGATGATGATGATATCATTTAATATGAAGTATGGTTGTAATCCAGTTAATATGATCCAACAAAATAATAATGAATTCATATTATTCTATGTTAGTATGTTACTACTTTATTCAAACTAAAAAATAGTCAAACTTCTGTTTTTTTTTTTCTAGTACTGTCATTTAGAAAGATTCAATTAAACTTGATCAGTTGACTTTCATCAACGTTAAAGAACTAGACAAACATTACACATAGTAGTAACTAATATAATCTTCAGTTAGTCAGTAGTAGTGATCAAATTCTCTTAGTCAAGTTACATTGTGGTCATCAATCTGTGATTCAATATTTCTTATAATATGTCTTGTTAGTAGGTAGTTGGTGGTAATCACTGTAAATACTAAAAGCTTATAAGAGAATAGGTTAGACTTAGATACTAATGTTTCAAGTTGTGAAAATCGATTGTGTATTCGAATGCCATGTCATGTGAGCCGTTATTTTTGCAAATATGACGGTAAATATGATGGTAAGTGTCAAGTATGACAAAACTTTGACCTGGAGATTTCTTGCTAACTGCCTCCAACCACATAACATCAATTCTGTTAAAGCGTTCTACTGAAGGATTGCGACTCGTTTCATTATATTTAAGATATAAAGAGTGATAGGATTTGAAATAAAGTTTAAGATATAACTTTCCGAGTAACTAAATCCAAAGCTTAGTGTTGAAGTCGACACTTGCATTCAATACAGATAACGTTGAAAACTCCAAGTCGTTATACATTCAGCTACTGAATCAACATAATTATTAACATGCACAAGGGATTTGACCGATCAATATTCACTCTTGAATATATGATATATAGGCATTTTTGCTGTATATTTTACTCATTATAACTACTTCATCATATTTGTAATCACACTTATTTCATTTTTGTGTATTCGTGTGGGGTGGTGTTTCAGGGTCCACCCGGTGATACAGGCTATCCAGGATCACAAGGAGAACCAGTAAGTGAAATATAAATTTACATTGCGTGAAATGTTTATGACTATTTACTGTATTCATCTATGTACATAGATTGGCATATCAAAAAACACAGCAAGTTATCTACAAATGTATTCTTCTCATTAAATCTAATGGTATTTTAAAGCTACTTATATTACTTAAAGACTGTAAACAAATACCATACTCTGTTTCATCATGGTAAACCAAGCTAAACTTTGATTACAGATATTACAGTTGGGTCATGATTTCAAAATATGAACACTGTAAGATTGATTCTGTTTTTCTTAATACAGTAAAAGCAAATTACATACTGTATTCAGAGTCAATCAGTTATAAACAATACAGGTTATCACACTTCACATAACGAGAACGAACAACAAAACTAATATGATGAAGACAAAGATGAGTTATAAATTTTAGAAAGGAGGTACAATGCACTAGGTCAATACTTGATAAACACTACTCAGTGAGACGTTGGTAACTTGAAGGACACTACCTTATTAGAAGCAGTAAGATCTTCTTATGCAATGCCTATCCCACGATCATAAAATAAACACTTTATGATTGAACAACCAGTTATCTTAATTCAGTTGCATACATTTGAAAAAGTTTCACTTGGCAGTAACGTCGATATAGGAGTACCTAAGAGCCATAGGTTGACAAATAGTCAGGTGAGGGAAATGATCAAAATAATTTCCCATTTAGGCATTATAACACTCATTAATCACATGAAAAACAAGTTGTGATTTATAAGTCTGTTGTAACTATGACAATAAACTTACTCAACTCAACCCAAGATTGTTGTCGCTATACAAATAAATATACAAAGTTACAAACTGGTTTATTTAGATTGATTATTCGTTAACAAACTTCACATTAAAAATATTCAAAATAAAGCATTGCATTGAATAGATCTTCAAAGAAGTAACATAGAAAATCAAAACATCATCCCATGCATGACCTTTTTACAATGCCATTATCAGTTCACCAAAACTAAAAATGAGACTTTTCATGTCTTAACTAATCTAGATTCTGTCTAATCGGATAATGGTTATTACTATGACACTTTAATCTATTTGGTCAATTATGTTAATGGTCATAATAAAATGTCATACTTCAGTGTGTAAAGTGATGACTGTATGTCTTTTAAAACAAATGGATAGTGAAATAGAAGCGTTCCTTATAAGGTTGTACTTGTTGATGCTTGACCCAATGTCGTCAGCTAGAGTTGACTAAAACGATTGAAGTCGCCATCAATGTAAAATACGTACACAACTATTTATTATGACAATTATTCAAATTAGAATGACATGGACCCTACATCGGTAAGACTAATAGAATTGTTGTGAAATCAAAAGGAAGCATGTAGTTTACTTTATAGTTGAATAATCTATCTATTCAGAAATGTTTGGAGAACACACTACTCAATTTCTTATCAGTAGTCATTCTCCAATTGATACTTCAAATTATCAACTTAACATAAGTTTAATTAAATTTTTACAATTTCAGGGTAAACGTGGTCTAGATGGTGAACCAGGTCGGATAGGTGACCTCGGTCCAAAAGGCGACACTGGACCATCTGGTATTGATGGGGAACGTGGTCCGCGCGGTCAAAAGGGTAAACCTGGAGTAAGTGTTCGTTTTATGGTAGGATAAATTTAAAGACCAGTCACTAATATAGTATTGTCGCACTAAGCGATTAAATGTTGAATCTAAGTGACATAGATTAAAATCCCACAGGAAGCATCAATTTCCTGATAACTTCTAATATATCACACTGACGAGTACTAACTAATATGAAATCTAGTTCTCATTTGTAAGGTCAGTGGCACTTAATTATTTTAACTAACATATCATTAATATGCAATCCGAACTATTATATTACACCAAACTATGGCTATAGTTACACCCACTGCATAGAACTCATTAAAAATTATCTTAATCTACTAACAAAATAATCTGATTTCAACTGACTGTAAGTAGTCAACATGAAATCCTGCTCGATATCGGTATCATGAAAGTTAATATTCATTAACGAAATATTCCTTGAATCTTATCAATGAGAATTTAGAACTAGACAACTATGAAACAGGTCATTGAATACTATTTGATTAACCAGTAACTATCTTAATAATCTACAGTAAATCGAATGTATTCCTTTATCGTATTCAATATATTCTTAATAATTAAAAAAAAAAAAAAATGAAAATGAAAATGAATACGTGTGATTATTGAAAAGTTTTACTTAAAATGAAGAAACAAAAATTGATAAACAAGAAATTGTATAACCTATTTACTTTTCGAAAAAAATTAAAAATAAAAAAAAAATTCAAATAAAATTTTCATCTATTCACCTGGCAACAAAATAAATAACATTGAAATTTACATTGTAGATAATGAAATTCTTTTTTTTTTTTAATTTTTTTTTTCTTTGGATATACGTGTATAAAGAACTGTTTATTATTTCAATGAATGATTAAATAAAACATTGAATGTGAACAATGTATTCTATGATTAATTTTATGTTAAGATAAATTGAATGAAAAGTAAAACAAAACAAATATTTTAGTAAAGTTAAAATTTTTGCCATTAATAATTTTTAAGGTGATTATTTCATCTGATTTAAGACTCATCAATTCAAAGTACCTAGATTCTGATGTTGATATTACGACTGCATTCATTAGTTTTTTTTTTCACTTTAAACGTCTAATATATTGTTCACCTAAACATAACGACAAAGGCGGATTCGAAACATTTAGTACTGAATATTAACAATGAGAATACTCAAACTGTTATATATATATATATATATATATATATATATATATATATATATATACATTCACACCTGATGACTATCCAAATTCACTAGTTCAGTGGATAAAGCGACAAAATTTAGTGCACAAGTACTAAGTTTAGGTTTCAATATGACCATCAATACCAGGATCCAGGTACTTTCAACTGAAAGGTATCACGTAGGATGAAAGACACGTCCTAGATTCTACTACTTATTACAATCCAATTTACTATAACTTATAAGTAAAAGTAACACTACGGTAGTCCATATAGTATGTGCATAAGCTAATAAAAATAAATTAATTCAGAACTTCTCATGATTAACATAAAATTCATATGATTATAAATATTCGATAGAACGAAAGGGCTATCCAGTGCTCCATGGGTTTCAATGGTACTCTGCCAACATCAGTCTGTGACGTATTCAATCAAACAATAACATCAATATCTACAAAAATGACCATCTCAATTCAATTAAAATAATCAACTCACTAGTTACTGAATCCAAGATGTTCCTGAAACTCTAGTGACAAGTTAAGACTGGCAAAGTACAGACTTGTCGACGTGAGACAGTTGTCACCAATCACAATGGTAGATCGTGGCTCTGTTTAACATAAATTGATGGAAGTGAGAATTCTACAATTGCATGCCGGCTGGTCAGGTGGTGCAGGAAGGGTGAGGTGTTCGCCAACTTAAAGTTCCTGGTGCGTAATCTGGGGTGCGCACTGCTTAGGAGTTTCATACCAGAGAGAAACAGCTGTCCAGTGTTCCATGGTTTTCAATAGTACCCTGCCAACATCAATTTTTGACGCATTCAATCAAACAAAAATGCCAATCTCCACAAAAATAACCAACTCAGTTCGATCATTATAAATGTAATAAGAATGTGGTTAGTACTGATCAACTTGACGGGGAATTTACATTTACGCACTAATTGCGGTGAATGGTGGTTAAGGATAATCACGGAAATGAAAGCCAACTTAGTGATACAAAAACGAAGCATATCGCCGGGCTAGAAGACCTTCTGTTAAAGTCCTAGTAGGATGATGAATGCCCACAACTAAAAAGTAGTATACTATGAGGCAAGAGCTAAGCACTGCGTTTTGGCTTTCATTAGTTTTCTAGCTATAACTATTTCATGGTGTAAATTAAAATTCGACAGTCAATGCAAAAACTGTCATAGTAAACATATATTTACTGGTAACTTATTTAAAGGGTAAGTCACGAAGTTGTAGTGAAAGGTAGTAAACGGTAAACTTTAACCATGTTAAGTGTAACGTAGACATGTGATGGCAGTACATGATCGCGAACTAAGTGATGTTGTAAATGCAAATTTTCATGTATTAACTTAGTG
Organism: Schistosoma mekongi; assembly: GCA_034768735.1. Lineage (NCBI taxonomy): Eukaryota > Metazoa > Platyhelminthes > Trematoda > Strigeidida > Schistosomatidae > Schistosoma > Schistosoma mekongi. The sequence continues at coordinate 79,935,327 of CM068306.1, read as the reverse complement.
GTCCTCGAAAGTAATACATCATCCATACAATCTGGTTTTTGGACTTCATGCACTGGGAAATTACATTTCCTCCTACATTCCATAGATAAAAACTCTAGCATTTTGCAAAGGATTGATTTTACCACCGACATGGATAGCTATGTTAATAATCATCATTATTCTATCTCTAGGGTTATCTACATTGTGCAGGACCAAAAGGAACAAAGGGTTTACCGGGTTTTCCTGGACTGAAAGGGTTCTCTGGAGAAATTGGTCGGGAAGGGCCGCCTGGTTCTGATGGAGATAAAGGTGATACTGGCATCAAAGGAGAGCGTGGCGTTTCTGGTCGAGGGTGTACTGATGGTCAACCAGGTCTTCCAGGTCCAAAGGGAAATATGGGTAAGTATATGAAGTTGGTTACTATTATAAACATTATCTATTTTTCTTCGACAATCAGTATTCTACTAAAAATGCATAAGCTGATACATCGCAACTCAATGACTATTACACAGTTTTCTTACTTAAACTCAGAAAATTCACAAACTCTCAATTTATATACGATTCATTTCTTTCTCCTTATCTACATGGCAACTGACAGGTTCAGGTATTTTGAATTACTGACATGATTTTGGAATTCGAAGGAAATGAATTATTTATTAGTAAAAGAGAAATTTACTGTAATGAGTGAACCTAGACTAGGCATCTCTTAAAACTAAGAAACTCTGTAAACTGATTCATCCTAGTATACACCTCTTCAACAGTACCAACCCATGTTTCGCTAAGGACTAAACACAAGGCCTTCAAGCTTTTCGACGAACTGCATTCATCAATCAAATACTTAGAATCAAAATGTAGTTAAGGATTCAATTTCTTGGGAAAGAAATTTATAAATAAGTCAGTCGACAAAAGCTGTAACAATTAAAATGAAAATTTCCAAGATCCTTGGTTCGTTACTGTTATAGATATAGTTAAAGGATAATCATTGATTCTTTTTCAATACATTGGTTATATTAAAGCCTTCTAATCGGTTCAGCTTCCGTGAATTATATTAATGTTAAATTAAATTATTTGTGAGTAACGTTAAATCCATTTGTTGGATGCAGTGTATCCAGTATTCATCAGACAGCTTTCTATCGAATTACAAAGTTTACTTTATTCTCGAAGATTTAGGTTTACGAAGGTATGTTCAATAAAACGTGTAGATGACTTTGTTTTTGCCTTTTTAGTGTACATAGTAATGCAGGCGTGTATAAAAATAGTGGCTTGTAACGCATGTAGGTCTAGCTTTATGAACAGTGGGACGAATTTTTCTGTAGTTTAAGTAATTTATGTCCGTATTCATTCTAAGCTTAATTAATCTAATCTCATCAGGTTCAAACGTTATTCCTCTTTTGTAGGATTCGAAACATTAGTTAGACTGGTGTATTACTCTCAAATGTGAGTTTACTTAATAACTCATAGAAGGAAAAAATAATGACACTCTGTATAGACTTTTTCTTTAACGAATAACCAACTTCTTGTAAACAGTAACATTAGAAGTTACTATATGGTTACGTTATATCTTAATGAAATCCTTGATGATCCTGAAATTTGAATGGAACTTCATTAATGACATCTTAACGACTTTTAATTTATACAGCGAGTAAGCCATCAATACTTACCATCTAGAACTAGTTTATTTCAATTTTATTAAAATATTGTGTTCAAGAAACACAATTAACTCGAAATTAATAAAGGATATGATTATTTATTTGTTCACAATATGGTTGCTTCCGTCGTAGATTTTAGAAAGAGGACTATGTTATTGTCAATCTAAACAGTCATTAACCGATTGAAACACCATGTGATTATATTTTTACTGTATCTGGATGTATGTCATGATGAATAATATAAATAGGAAATTTTCTTTAGGCTATTTATTTCCTTTTGATATAAATAATCACATTTATTTCATTATTACTTCAAGGAAGTCCCGGTATTCGCGGTCCACCAGGAACTTCTGGTTTACCAGGTAGCATTGGTTTACGTGGACAACCTGGCGATGTAACAGATGGTGCTCTGCCAGGACCAACTGGAACTGCCGGAACTCCAGGTTCATTTGGAATGAAAGGTTTGCCCGGCGACTCGGGTGATCCTGGGGAGAAAGGCTTTCCAGGAACTGGGGAACAAGGACCCGCTGGACCCCGTGGACCTCCTGGTGATCCTGGTCTAATTGGCAGACCTGGACGCGAAGGACGTCCGGGAATAAGAGGTCCGAAAGGTAGGTAACAACTTGTATTAGGAACAAACTTAAATAACAACCTGTATCGTTTGCTTTGATTAATTAAATGCTAAAAAGCCTGGTACCTTCATAATACCCTTCATTTTGTGTGGACATATTTTTTCTATCTATACTAAGCCGTTTGTGCAACAAAATAGGGATATAGATATGACTTAATATTCAGATTAGACTCTTCAGACTCTTTAGTGCTATTCAACATATTACGTACCAATTCTCTATATACGATGCAGTAAATAAATGTAAACTTAGTTCAAATTACTCCGGGTAAGGCATTTTACCTCACTATAATACATAGATTAGATTTTCAGAGACTTTAAGCCTCTTATAGTTTCATCTAGAAAATCACAACTTACAAAACCATCAGAAAAGAATTCTTACACAGTTGGGCGTTACTTTCTTATATTGTGCAGCTATCCTTGCAAACGTCTTATGAATTTAAAGACTAATCTCACCATGAAGTTAGACAAGAGATAGTTGAATTGTACAGAACATTAAACTTTTAGTTGTTCTTCCACGATCTATGAAAATATTCAAGTCACTTACCGTTTAGATGTACAGATGAATATTTACACTAAGTAATTAATATTTCTTTATTAAGAAAACTAGTCTATAATGTTAGTATCTACTGATATAAAATTGTGCATCTGAGTAAATGATATCATATGGTTTTATTTCAGCATTGTTAACCAATCACTCATTTTTTTAACATTATGTAAAAGGTGTAAGTGTAGCAGCTTGTTTATTCTGCGAAGATGGTGGTATAGGACGACCAGGAGATACTGGAGAAATAGGTGAAAGTGGTTTACCAGGTCGACCAGGTGCAAATGGTCCAGATGGTGAACTTGGAGACATTGGTGATCCAGGTCGTCCGGGTTTACCCGGTCCACCAGGGAGAAAGGTTTGTTGAATGCACTATATATATATATATACATATATATATATATATATATATATAAAATACCTCTTCAATACAAATCAGTTTTGTTAACTACCTGAGTTAGCAAATCAAAAGAATATACTTCGAAAACAGAATGGAAGAACATATATAGAAACTAGATGTCACGTTACAACAAAGCGAATTTCACTAAGGAATAGGTACTTCAACCTAAAAATATACCACTCACTACTAAAATCAAAAACAGCACTGCATATTTAAGACTTGATTTCATCAGCGAACTAGATTCTTATATTACTGGATGAACTCCGATACAGTATGCAGTAGTTGAATGGATAGATAGATAAATACAGAAAAGGTCAGATATTTGTATTAAAGTAAACAAAATATTAGAGAACTGGAGCATTGTTGTCTGACATGCATAATGTATTATACATTCGTCAACAAGTTTTTGAACTGTACTGTAATAAATAAGCGAATACTTTACTTCATAATAAAGTCCTTGTTGTTTTTGGCGAAAGAGTTCCACTGCATGGCTTAAGAGAAGCAATCCATAAAAGCTAGCGTTCAGTATCAATGTCCTGTTACTATGAGAACCACATGTTTGTTATTTAATCTTATCATTATTACATAAGAGAATAATGTTCAGCGTCATTTCTTTAATATTTTGCTTTAAGGGCATGTCAGGGTTTCCAGGTCCAATCGGTTTTAAAGGTGATCAAGGTGAACCTGGTATTCTAAGGATTACAAATCAACAAGTCGTACCAGGTGAACCAGGCAATAGTGGTTATCCAGGTGCAAAAGGAGAACCAGGTGACTTGGGAAGTCCAGGTTCATTTGGTGCTCGTGGCGAGTTTGGGTCAAAAGGCCGTATGGTAAATTTAAAAGAAAATTTAAAACTAAGATCTTCACTTTTGAATATATTTTATATCTGAATCTTATTACTAATAGGTTCGTTAAGGAAGAATTTATACATCGGTTTATATGTGTAGTGACCACTTTAACGTTCATCAATTACCGTATAGCATTGACTGAATTCTATAGATCTAATTGTAATATGGCCACTAGCCTAAGTGATTCAGCATCACTGATGGGGTTTCCTCCTGACTAATCTCCAAACAACCTTCCAGCTCTGTTTAGCTGGAAATATTTCTATCAGTTGATAAAATATGAACATTTTTTTCAATATGAAGACACTCCAATGTTCTAATAGGTTTGTGTGTTTTCTGTTCAAATATTAAGTTACATATTCTTCTCGAAGAATATCATATTTACTGAGGGAATTTATCTTTAATTTAGAATTATCATGCACAACGATATTCATCTTTATGCATTCACCTACTTAGTTCATCTATGAATACTCCTTGACTTTTTAAAAGTTCAGTAATATGTTTACAATTTATGCATTTGTACTGTTTCCAACTGTAATGATGCTTATTGATAGACAGGGAAAATTTGTATTGTCCATCTATTTAGTAAGACAGTAAACAATCATGGAATTTCTGTATTTGAACAGATAGAAAACTCTATTAAAGGATTGTATCTAACACTGTTTTATAAATTCACAGGGTCTTCCAGGCATTTCTGGCACACCAGGTCCTGAAGGTGATCCTGGTGATAGAGGAGCTCCAGGAGATCCTGGATTAGATGGCAGGGCCTTTATCGGTGAAACTGGTGATCCTGGAGAATTTGGATTTCCTGGATTACCTGGTTCTAAAGGCATACCAGGACCAAAAGGTTATTGTGGGAGAATTCATCCTCAATTAACTAAAGGTAGGCATTATTTTTAAATTATTCTTAATACATGTCTACTTTCGTTCAGCTTTAAATGTAACAAGTAACTTTGTTCAATACGTATTTAGTGAATGTTTTAGATTTTTAGTGATAAATAGAACATAAAATGTCTAATATAACTCTATCCTATTCTAAAATGATATTCAAATCATAATTTTATCCGTCTACAGTATCACAAAAAGATTATAATTTATTTTATAGGCGTCTCAGGTGATCGTGGTTTCCCTGGTGATCCTGGGTTACCAGGTGAACAAGGCTCTCAAGGACGAAGCGGAATGAAAGGTAATAATTATCCCGTTTAAGTAGATAACTTAATATGTGTATGTTGGTCTCTGTTACTAGAAGTGTTTTTCTGATTTACCAGGCCTAAAAATCATTTTAACTATAATTATACCTTCTGGCTTCTCCATTCATATGTATTTGTCACAGGTATTACTGGACTACCTGGAGCTCGAGGAATTCCTGGAGATGAAGGCCGTCCTGGAGTGTTTGGTTTCAAAGGTGACCGAGGTTTGCCAGGACCACCTGGTAGACCTGGTTTTCCAGGTTCAGTTGGACTACCTGGTAACAATGTTACTCGGGGTGACCTTGGGTTCCAAGGACCTCCAGGTCCTAAAGGTCTGAAAGGTAAGATTGTTTAGTCCTATATTTTTATTATTTCTGATGAAACGTTACTTTAAATACAGCACAGATACTATTCAAAATGTCTAAAGAAAATTGTGACGATTACAGAAAAATTCCTTTCACGGTCGGACACGATTTAAATGCAAAAAACCGATTCATCCTTTTTTTACCCATGGACTTCACAATAACCACTTAATCTAAAATCAGCGGTTATAATTCCTGTAGTTCTTGGAATCACTTCAGTTATGTCGAACTTTCCTTGCTATAAACCTAAATCCTCACAGTTTATTTTCCTTTATAATAACCTCTGAGTATACACTACTCACTGACAAGTATGTTGGAGAGATAGTAAACTAATCTGCTGGTAAGCAACCTCCATATTTCATGTAAACAACAACCTTTACATAATTATGCGTAGTATGTAAGCTCCATTTAGTAGCGTAGATACTGAAGTTATTTGGGGTGGGTCATATATTGAATACAATGCACTTAGCAATCATGAAAATCTTTTCAGAAAACTCCAGCTAAACGTTTTTATAGGATTGGCATTATTATATATGATTTACTCAACAGATAAATTCAATCCTTATGGGTATTCCATACTGAAACTGAAATATGGGAAGACTTGCTAGTTTGTAGGTTGATGGCCTATACCAAGCCTATCAACGAATTGAAGGATGACTGATCAAATTAGAATCGTTAACATTCTGAAGTAACATTGAATCCTACTACTGGTTTGAAATGACGTTCTATTGAAACAGGCAAATTCTTTATTTCCATATAATAAGAAAATGTTAAGATCTTTAACAGCTGCATTGTGTATTTCACAGTAAAGTTTAGGATTTTTGCATCAAGGATACTATTCAGATTTTTGTTACTATCTTTTCAATAATTGTACAGGTATGATTGGAGAACAGGGCGATTTTGGTAGAACGTCATATGCAAGTAAAGGTGTAAAAGGCCTTCCAGGTATTCCTGGGTCTATCGGTCTACCTGGTAACGATGGTGTTCCCGGTCTGAAAGGTTACCCTGGTAGACCTGGTAAGTTGTTCATATGAAGTAATAAAGTAATTTTTTTCTAAATGACTTTCTCACTTATAAACCTGATAATTATTTTCAACCAACACTTGTTTCATTTCGTTCCTCTTGCAAAGGGGGAAGAGGTGTGGATGGCTCGTTTGGTCCAAAAGGATATCCCGGTCAAAAAGGCTATAAAGGTGCTAAAGGTTTACCAAGTGTCAGTAGAGAACTGGGTGCAATCGGGATTAAAGGCAAACCTGGCATACCTGGTAAGAATAAATTTGCTTAATTTATAAAATATTCTTAATAAGATACGTTTGCATTACAAGTGTGCTGTTCCTTCATCCGATTACAATTATATTTGGCATGTTTTTGGTTGTGCTTGCTTCTTTGAATTTGGATATTAAACTGCAAATCTTTTATTGTTGTTTTAAAAGACAAGATCATCAGTGCTTACTTAGTGGAGAAGTGGGCTATATAATCACACAACGGGGCATTAAATCACTATGTTTTGATGGGGGTGACTGTGATTGGCTCTTGTTGAATTTCTTATAAGCTTCATTTCTGTTAACCGCCTTCTTTAAATGACCTCTTCACATGTGGTTGGTTAACCTTTTGCATAGAGATTGGTGAGAGGAGTCACTGTCGATGCCCTAAAAATTCTCTAGTATTCTTTAGAAATCCTCGTTCAATGTCCATACTTGTTTGCTTGCATGGATATAACTGACGTGAAATGTTAATGTGCTGTTAGTTTGTATCCATATATGCGTAGATCAAAATGACGTCCACTCTGTTCAAAATAACTGTTTATTATAATCGTTGAGATTTATTTCATAGATAATAATGCTTATGTCTAATTTCACTGGAGTCCCCTTTTAGTCTACATTGGATAAGATTGAGCAATCATAAGAGACATTGATTCTGATGTGTTTTAAAATCCTTGTAGCAATTCGAGGTATATTTCCATCAATGATTTTGAGGTGGTCTAGCGATTCAATCGATAGCTATTTTTAATGGTGTGATGACATTTATTGTGACTGAGACTGTAATGAGCTTTTACTTTTCTACTTACTTACTGTATGCAAATCCTGTTGTACGGCGTTACGTTGATACTATTGGAAATTCGAATTTTATTCATGTGGATTGTCATTCTGTATGCTAAGGTATCTAGAGTTTCTGTGCTTGTTCAATTGATTAATATATCTGTGATTCTCCTTCTGTCATAAACTTTATATATTCAAAGATGCTACTAATTACCTCTTAAGTATCCACCTGACTCACAACTCTTCACTATATGTAACATTTTTAACTTTGTGCTTGAACTTCAGCCACTCTTCAACCAGAACTAAATAGCTTCATCATTTCAGCATATGACATCATAATTTGAAAAATTACACTAATGTTTAAACACTTACCATAACATGAATAGTGAATCATATTACTAATTGAATAATCTCTCAAAAGCTGTCGCTCGTATTCAAGATTTCTCTTGAACTGATTCATAATTTTACCTTAAAGGATTCCAGTTTTATAAGGTCCCTTGTTTTGAATTATTACGCTATTGAATGTGTCACAAAAATGATATGGTTAAGTTATCAAAACAGATGTTTATTGTTAATTATTTTTATATTTGTTCACATAAATGGTGCTCGTAACAAATTTAAACAGAAGAGGTAGGAGCGTTATTTGAAGAATCACCACAGAATGAGGAAATCATGAGGAAATCAAGATTGACAAACAAATGAAGGCTGGAAGTTTCTGATCATGGATTCCAACAATTTATTACTTGCATACCTTGCAACGACTAAGTAAACATTATTAAAGTTAAAGACAAGCTATCTGAAAAGGATTAAATTCACTTTATGATACTACATATCTTCATCAGTTATAGTGGTTGTGACGTGTATTATGTATGTCCAACAGCCATCTATATCTACGAGCAAGGTTATTTACTGTTAGAGCAGGTCATAAGCAAGATAGGGGCTATCAAACAAAAGACTTTATATCACTACGGTGAAGCTGTAAAAGATGTGGAAACTTACATATCTAGTCAACATCATCGATAAACAAGGAGAATCTGATGCAGATGTAAAGACACAGATTGGCAGAGCAAGATAGCGGCAGAAGTTTTACAGTTGAATAACATCTGAAACTAAAACCAGTTGTCAGCCGACATCAAAGTCAGAATTTTCGATACTAACGTTAAAATAGTTCTATTGGATGTAGCCAAAACTTGGAAAACTACAAAACGCATCTTTCAAGAGATACAAGTATTTATAAACAGCTATCTGCGCTAGATACTTCTGATCAGTAGGCAAGATACCATCAACAACAACAACCATGTGTGGCAAACAACAAACCAACCAAAATCTAGCTGAGGAAGAAATTAGGAAAAGACGCTAGGGGTAAATAGAAATTGGAGGCAGACATGGAAAGAATGAACAGTAATTGAGAAGTTTAAAGGAAAGCCTAGGACAAAGTTAGTTGTAGAATACTGGACGGTGGCCAATGTTCCACATGGGGTAACAAGCATTGAATGATTGATTAATCGATTGTCTGGTTGATTGATTAATTGTTATCATTCCATTAATTTATTAACTGTTTGTCTAAACCATGTAGACAGGAGCAAACAACCTGGCTAAGAGTGACAACTCAAAATCTGTATCAGTGACACAGAAGCATTCATTCGTTATCTTCCTCTAGATCATGAACTTCATTGTTCAATCAGACATACATTTACACTCTGTCTTCTAAAACAATATTATCAATGTTATTCTTATTAATATTGCTAATACAATATTTCCATTCTATTGCTTTTAGTCTAGTTATGGTGTGACACGGAAAGTTGAGCTAACTTACATTTGTGCTAGGCTCTACCTTTATTATAACTAACTAAATTGAACGACGTCATTCGTGCATGTATATCAGTCTCGGTTAATGCTATCTTATGTGTTGTATCACTAAATTAATATACAATGTATTTGTTTGTTTTACTGTTTCATAACATAGGATCTTTCGGACAAAAGGGTGTACGTGGAATACAGGGTGTTTGTGATATTAGAGGTATTTTAGGAAATCCTGGTTCAATGGGCCTAGTAGGTCGTCGTGGCCAGCCTGGAAATCCAGGTGTTTCTGGTGAACCCGGAGATATAGGATATAATGGATTACAAGGAAGACCTGGACAAAAAGGTGAAAGAGGTCTTAGTGGTTTACCCGGCAGGATCGGACTTCGAGGACCAAAGGGACGAAGTGGATGGGCTGCATCAGTTGGACCTAAAGGAGATCTCGGACGGCCGGGTCAACCTGGAAATCCTGGTCAACAGGGCAAGTTTTTCAAAGCCATATGTTATAAATAACTTTATGATCGATAGATATCCCTTGTATAGATATATATTTCTGTTGGATGAGCATAGACCAAGTTTCGTAAATAAATTAAATTAATGTAGGCCTACTAGTTTCGAACTATCACGTCTGTATTAATGGCATTCCAGTCTTTTCAGTTACATTAAAACTGCTAATAACGGTGTTTATGATAGAAGAACATCCGCATGTTTTTTCCAGTTAAAGAAGCCCAAATTACCTATATAAAGAGTTTAATGGAAGACGATGACAGGGTCCTATTTAGCTTCTGTCCTAAGGAATACCTAATGATGTCTTAATGGACAAAATTGTAACGACTCCGAGACTCAGGACTGTAAATTGTGATAAATGTACAAAAGTAAGTCCCACATAACTTCCTATTATATCACAGCCCTATGTCATAAAGTGACTAAATCTCCTTTGTTAGCATTCATAAAACAACTGGAGGTTTTTCACGATAATAGCAATATTTAGTTACCACGTATTGTCGAACCCAAGAATTACTAACATGGGAATGTCACTGATTGTCAGTGATCTTTCGAAGATAATTAGGACAGGAAACAAGTTTCCGAATATCTCCAACACGGATAACCCAGGAGGTATCAACACATAAACTTAAGTACTTTTAGACTATAACAAATGCATCGAGTATCATTTTCGGTATTATAATCCGGCCAAATTTGTTTTATTAATTTTTTAGGTAGACAGGGTTTTGTTGGTCGACAAGGATTAAAAGGTGAACCTGGGGTATCTGCAAGAATAGTTACCGGTGCTACTGGCGATCAAGGACCTATGGGAATCCAAGGTATGCGTGGAGAAAAAGGTTTGCATGGACTTCATGGTAAGACTGGGAAACCTGGTATCCCTGGAGTACAGTTAAAAGGTCTGCCAGGAAGACGAGGACTTCCAGGATCCTTTGGGGCCCCAGGTGACGCAGGAAGACCAGGATTTGCAGGCATACCAGGTGCGAAAGGTGAATCAGGTTTTTCTGGACGCATGGGATTCAAGGTAAGTTCATGGAAGAAACAATGAGACAGTATGATATGTAGAATCTAATCATATACATTCACTGTCATTTCTATTCCCTATTTGGGACAAATGAATCCTCATTTCCTAAAATTATAATTAATGATATTTTGTAACAAGTAATCAAAATTACTCTTCCACCATATTTTTTAATAATTTTCATAGGGTGAAGTAGGTCCCCCTGGATTCCCAGGGGCTGATGGGATTCCTGGTGGTCCAGGGAACAAAGGACGAAGTGGCCTGCAGGGATTTCGAGGTGATGAGGGAGCTAAGGGTGACCGCGGTTTAATTGGTGATCCTGGGCCAGCTACACCAATGTTAGATGGGCATCCAGGAAGGAAAGGTCTTGCTGGAGTACCGGGATCATTTGGTCTGCCAGGCTTGACTGGAGACAAAGGTTTCTCTGGTAAATCAAATTCTATTTTGCTCTATTCATTGTTTTTTTTAATTTTGCACATTGTGATTGTATTGTATTCTCTAAGCTCGGTAATTTGATTGATAAGCCTTTATTGTCATTCCGAATGACAACATCATCAGAGCTTATGTTACACATAAGTTTACTGCGTAGTACGATAAGTCACCTTGTTTTCACTACGTTGTCTGTGAGTGGTTAATTTCAGAGGTTTTGTCGGCCATATTTATCTTTGCATTTCTATTGACCCTCTTGTTAATTTTGGCATGTAAGGTTGGAAAAATCTGAGCATAGTTAATGTGAATGTTTTTACAATTCAGTGCTACAAAGATTTTTGATTGTTAATTTGATATCATGAATTGGTCTGAATTAGATAACTACTGACAACAGGGAAGAACTAGATGGTTATTTCGTTCGACTGTAAGACTCTTCAGTAGTGCACATTCACGACCCCACCAGTAATCAAACTTAGGATCTTCTGGCTCCGAGGCCAACGTTTTACTATTAGACCACTGCAACAGCTTTCAACGGTTGATATTTCTAATTCAGTCTATTCACGATATGTTTACGTGACCTCATCCATTATCATCGGTAGATAACTGCTTCACATCTGACATGGTTGAAATAAAACCATGACTATGAAACTCTACAATTAATTGCATTTTGAAGTAACTACCGTGCTGTTACATCTTTCGATTAATTAGAAATTGTGTGATTTTTGGAAACAGTACCAAAATTAGTAGGAGTCGTTGATTGACTGCATTTGTTAAAGATCTATTTGTTACGTTAATATAAAATTTCCGGGTGAATAATTGAATTAATGATATTTTCTTCGCATAAATTATTATGTAGGAGCACCGGGTTTACCTGGAGATGATGGATTACCCGGGCAATGGGGGATTCCTGGAAGCCCTGGTTTCAAAGGACAAGCTGGTGATCCTGGTTTACCGAGTCGGTTTGGGAAACCAGGTGATTTGGGTGATCGTGGTGAATTTGGTCGTCCTGGATTTCAAGGTCCAGTTGGTCTGAAAGGTAATCTTGGGGAAAAAGGCGATAGAGGCGTAACCCCATTTTGTCCTGTTGGACAACCAGGTAGACAAGGAAGACCAGGTGAAGTTGGCCTTCCTGGTTTAGACGGTGAAAAAGGTAATCGAGGTACGTATATGAATATTTAGACGAAAAACTGGTTTTAGGTTCTTTTAGTGTACACGGTTTATACACTAATTTCTACTTTAACTTTCCAGGTCTGTCTGGGCCACCAGGTCCAAAAGGTCAACGTGGTGTAACGCCAGAACCTATCCCTGGATTAAAAGGTGATATGGGCCCAGTAGGTCCTGATGGACTGCAAGGTATGTTTTAAATTACATTCCTTTCAACATAGTAAAACGTGCTTGAATCATTTTAAATTAGCTTTAGACAGTGTTGAATACTGATGACCTAGATTCCATCTTTATTCTCATCTGAAATTGAACAAAAACGTAGTTATGCCTTTGCTCCTTCATAGATTCCACAGTAATGTTATACCGCTGATGATCCTATTTTGACAGGCTCTATAACAGACTGAAGAAGTTAAGCCACTTACTTTGGCAAGAAAGCTGATCATCGATTGTTTTATTAACCGACTTATAAATAATTAGCCCATAAAAGTATAACCAATGACCGAACGAATAGTTTCTTGATCAAAACTTTCTATTTTCCTAACTGAAATTATGTCTGTAATCCTACTCATATTATAAACAACAAGTGAGAAAAGTCTTGTTAGATATCTAAAGTACCAAACTCGAGTGTCAGTGTTAATATCAACACCGAGATGCAAGAGTAACTATCTAGTGAGTCCTAAAAGAGTTGAAAAGTATATCCTAGATTCTACAGCTAATCGCAAACTAAAAATAGACAGTATTGAACCATTCGTGTCGAATATATATGTGGCCAATTGGATAGTTATTTAAGACGTTTACATTATTTACAAAATGTTGAGTAAATCTTTTATTGTATCATGAATTAGTTGATTTTTTTCTTTGTTTTTAAAAGGTGCATTCGGTGATCCTGGTTTTCCCGGGCCTACTGGGGTAAAAGGACAACCAGGACCAATTGGTGATCCAGGATTTCGAGGAATACAAGGAGACCCCGGTGACCGTGGATTCCCGGGAGCTCCTGGTCAGGACGGAGCACCTGGAAGGGATGGTTTACGTGGAAGTCCTGGGCGTCCAGGAAATGATGGTCCACCAGGTTTAAATGGAGTTCGTGGTTTGCCTGGAAACCCTGGTTTTCCGGGGATGAAAGGTAGTATCGGATCTCAAGGTAAGCTAATTGATGTAAACATTTAGAGAATAAGAGTTGACTTTTTTGACAAATTCAATCATGTGTGAAACTACCATCATTCACTCAGGCAAACTAACAAAAATGTATAAATTTAATTTGGAAGCAAAGTCAAAATTTAATGTAATTGGAAATTTCCATAACTTGATAGCTTGCTATACGTAATGTTTAATTTTTTCTATTGTTCTTAGGTCCTCCTGGTTCTCCTGGTCAAATGGGTGCTAAAGGTTTTCCAGGTCGGTCAGATTATGCACAGAAGGGTGTTCGTGGTGATCCAGGGTCTCCTGGAGTTATGGGTGAACCTGGTATCCCAGGATTGCCAGGTAAGTTTTAGCTTACTCATAAAACCTATTAACAGCTACTAAAATGCTTTAAATATATTCACGGCTTCCTTTCTCGTTACTTAAACATCTACAGTAGATGTAGATCTTTTATTCTGACTACAGATTAGTATGAAGCAGAGAAATTGAAGGTAGATATATTGTTATCATGTAATCATTTTGTGAAGCGATGCACATAGGTCATTAAGAGATTAACTATGACTGACCAACTATAGGTAATTATTAAGTGATAATTATTATAGTTTAATATGTAGACTTTCCTAACAAACAAAGCTATTGTATTAAAGTAAGAGAGGGGGAATATTTTTCACTTTGGTAACAGTTCAATACATTAAAAATTATCGTGTAAACAAAAATATTGTATCCTCATAATTACTACACATGTCCCCATCTATTCCCCGTAACTTTAGTAAGACTTAGTAACAGGTATGATAAGCTGTAGGGTTATTACCTACGTCTCAATGACCTGATGCACTATTTTTGATTAGTCGATGAAGAATCTTTTTCTCTGAGCTCTAGTCAGAAGGTCATTTGTATTGTTTCGTGCATACACGTTTTATAAAATTTTCTTTTCTATAGGACAACGTGGCAAAACAGGTGATCCAGGAGAAAAAGGTATTAAAGGATTACCTAATCCATTCCCTGGTGAAAGAGGTCCTACAGGTGACCGTGGTCCACGCGGTGATCCTGGTTATAGAGGAATGAAAGGTTTTATTGGTGATAAAGGTCGACGAGGTCCACCTGGACGAAATGGAACAATAGGATTAGATGACAGTGGATTTCTTTTTACTGTACATTCTCAGGATTCCCAACCACCTAGTTGTCCAATTTATACAACTCCAGTTTATACTGGATACAGTCTTGTCACACTTCAGGGTGATGATGATTCAACAACAATGGATTTGGGTAAGGCTTCATTAATGCTTTAATGTTTTTACGTAACGTAACAATCTATCACTCTATCAATATAAATTATGCATAAGACATTTAATAACAACGCCATTTATCGTTGTTCTGTACGCATTGATTAGTATAGTGACCACAATTTTTCAACTGTGAAACAGTTTTATTGATAGGCGATTACTTTTTATACTGTTCTAATCATACATTAATAATCTTTAAGAATAGTAAGAAGTTGGCTTAATTTCATCATGCATTGGTTAAACTAATAACATATGCTTTATTATATTGGAAATGTTTCATTTCGTGTGTAATGTTTCGCCTTCATAGGCTGATTGTAGATTGGAAAAAAATCAAAAACCGAAAAGCATTTGACAGCTGTTTTACTCTAGTATCTAAATATTCAGCGGTAGGCATCCATGGCATCTCGTGAGATCAAATTCATACACTTTAGGTATCAGTCTACAGTGCTCAGTATTAAGTTGGTATTCAGTTGATTTTGCATTTATAACTTCAGTATGATACTACGAAACCATTAGTAAGTGTTATTGTTAGATAACCGCCTTATATCCAACATGGTTGAACTTCGCTGGTTTCAGCTTCTCATTAGGATTATATGATTAAACTCAAAAATTCAAGTGACTGCTATAAGACCAGAAGTTTTCACCTTAGAAACTTAGTAGGATTTGTGGGTGTACCCTGTTTACTAATCCTATATTTGGATGAAACAGATGTCTTCTTGTTTTTTAAAGGTTGTCTAGTAGCATTCAGTCTATAGTATGGAACTTTAAATTCAGTAGTATTTACAGTACCCAATAATAGTGATGATAACAATAATAATATATATGGCGAATCTTTTAAGTGTTAGTGTCCTATACCATGTGCTCCACATGAATGATGTGGTTTTCTTTAATATGATTACTAAATTGTAACCGATATCTTAGTCCATTTTAGTTCTCGCACTTTTTGCGTTACGAATAACATCATGAACGGGATCAGAATTCGGGAAGGCATTCAGTGTTAGCTCTATTTGTTTTTACTTGCAACACCTAAACTGTAAGTAGTCTAGCTTCTTTAAGCTGTACTCTAGGTGTGTTAGCTGTAGGATCATACAAAACACGACTTCTTGGACGTGTACTGTAAAGCACTTTAACTTCTTAACTCAATAAACATAGAATTTTAATTTCTGTTTACTTCATACAGCCTGATCCTATTGTAAATTTGAGCAAAGTAAAAAGAATAAGATTTGCGATGATCATCAGTCGATTTTCAGGCTTATTAAAAATTGTAAACAGCCTAAGATAACAAGGAGTTATACAGAATTAAATATTTGGCATACTTTATCTGCTGATATTGAGAAGAATGTTCTTAGTGAAAATACAAGTCATAACAAGAAACAGTCAAAACTGTCAACAAACAAACAATCGCTTATCATACGTTTTAAACTTGACCCTTGTATGCAGAAAAAATACCGTGATAAGGCTTGTATTACTGCAGTGAGTATAACGATCTTCTCTTACGCAGTCACCCAGATGTTCATAAACGAAAATGACTATCGTCCAAAATCTATCGAACAATTATGTAACCATCCATTTTGATTTGCATTCATTTAGCGTGTAATTACCGCATATTAGAGTATCAATAAGGATTTCAATCCAAGCTTCTGGAGTTATTCGAAATCGAGTTCTATGAACTTTACCAGTATAGAGCAGCTAGTTGAGAAATATCAATATGATAAAATACAGAACTTCAAAAGAAATCTTTACTAGAAGCTTTAAACGTAATACTCACACATCTACTAATTGACCAAGAGTGCCGGATGTAATGTACCTTAGCAATATTAAGAATGTTTAGAATAACTGTGACTCTTTGATCTATTTAATTACGAACAGAAAATAAAGTGAAAACAATCACCTTTTTTTCAGGAACACCAGGCTCATGTCTTCGAAAATTTAGCATAATGCCATTTGCAAATTGTTTTGCTAAAGTAAACGGGAATTGTCAGATAAACATGAGAAATGGACGTTCATATTGGTTATCCACATTAGAACAATATATGCTTTCTCCAGCCCGTGTAGAAAATATTAAACCATATATTTCAAGGTAAATCGTTCTCTATTAACTTATTACTTATTATCTTATTATCATTAGTGTTATTTCTGACTGTAAGGAAAATGATCGTCAAGACGTTTGTCTTGAGTGAATATTTTAAACAAATTAACAATAACTGAATTGAGATGGTATGTGGGGATTGGTACTAAGTTTATTTGATTGAATTTGTCATAGATTGATGTTGGCAGGGTACTATTGAAAACCAGGAAGCACTGAACAGCTATTTCGTTGTAGTATGGAACTCATCAACAGTATGCACCTTAAATTTCGCCCCAGGGGCTTAAGTTTGGCAAAAATGATAATAGTAATATTATAATTAGATTATATTTGAAAAAATCTTAGCGACTGAAAAGTAAATAAATATGCTCCAGAGTTTCACCCGGCAAACGAGTCCAAGCTTCTTCAAGGAGAAATAATCAAGATCAAAATTATCATAGATATATATAGGGTTAAACAGCCAAGTTTAATCCAATCATGTTCTAAAGGTGAGTGCTTTAATCGTAAAAGAAAAATGGTGTACAGGTCTATCAAGATGTCGATATACGAACAACCATTAGCATGTTTTACATATCTATGTGTATCTGCACTTAATGACAACATTACCCCCAGGCTATATATGGGTAATTGGGACAATTTAACGTATAATTAACGTATTCACCAAAATAAGCTGATAAATATGGTTGTCATTTGTCATAGTGAGTATAACAATGTTAAATGAGCTAAAAGTAATTTAATCCTGAAAATTGACAAGAATTTCATGAATTTTTGTTGTCGTTAATAATTATGTTGATAAAAATATTTGCATAAACTGTCACTTTAACCTGTTGATCAGCAGTTACCAAGCTTCAGCTAACTGTAATCCCTTCTTTCTTTTAACATTATCTGCATTTGCCCATATACGAAGTACTTCAACTGTTAACCTTTCATTATAAGCACTAAGTCTTTTTGGAGGATTGTAGTACCCTTAAAGTTAATTTGATGTCCTGTCTCCAAATTAGTAGTATGATTCTATGCCACAAATTTTGTTACAGTAAGAAAATCTTAGCACCTATTGTATGCTTAACATGCACTCATATTGAAATTAGTTGAAGATAGTCAATATCTACCAATCATTTTTAATCACGATACTTTCCTACCTGTTCAATCGCTACAGTATTCATACATTTTCATCTTCGACTACATAAGATATATGAATTACGATACGTTCATCTCCCTTTATGCCACACAGGATAGACAAAGAAGAAATTAATACAATAACTATATCGTTTCGTCTCAAGTTTCTAAAACGTTTGAAGAGGTTGTCAATAAAAGTAATTGCCAAATAAAGTTATGCCTGACTAGTAAAAAGCTGTTCAAGTAATTAACACATTTAATCTTTCATTAAAAAGTCACATGTTTAAGCTTCATTTCAGTTAAAACCGATTACCTAAACCTTCATTTTATAAATGAATTGCAGTAAATAAGTAAAAGATAGAAAACTTCAAATTTATATGAACCATTAAAACTAAATCTGAATTTTGAAGTAAAACTCATTTAGTACTCACTTAAGATCATATGTCACATTGAAACCCACCGACTGATAATACACTAAGTTGTCCAGTAGCTACTCTAACTAATTTTTCTCGAAACATTATGCTCATCAATCTTACGTCCTACAAAATACCTATCATTTACAGTAATAAATTAGTTCTATTTCTGTTACCATACGTTTCTATATCATCTTATTGTTGCCTTCACATAATCACTTTCCTAATAATAGATAGAAAAGCTGTATCTACTGAGTAAAAGGTTTGATCTAGTTTCCTAATCAAATTATAATCCAAAAATTCGCAGACAATCACCTCTGAATCTAAAAGCCTGTTAGGAGTAATAGCCATAATAATAGAGTACGTGCTGCTAATCACAGGATAGGAAAAATACGTACCTTACAACCCAAAGTTATTTTATCGGTGAGAATACAAAGTTATGAGTACATATTCAATACTGATTCTAATTTATGTAAAAAAATCTCTTTATCATTTGGGCCAAATTTATATTAAGAGGTGCGTTTTTATTTCTTTCTATCTTAGGTGTATTGTATGCCAATCTAGGACCTGGTTAGTAGCGTTTCATTCTCAACGTGATGATATTGGTCAAATGTGCCCACCTGGATGGGAAAATGCATGGAATGGTTTTAGTTTTCCAATGGTAATATATTTGATACAATTTTCAAACCTTATTATGTGGAACAATATGAATTTTAAGTGAATTATTTAACTTTTTACTTACGGCTATTCTAATATTTGGCATCATATTCAGTTTACGGTAATAGGGAAGGATGCTGAGATGGAAACCTACGTTTCATGATAGTTAGCACTTACCTACTAAATATACTTGTAGTCTTGTAGAATATATTGCTCTGAGATCACACTGGAGACATAGGTAGGCAAGAGATTGCAAATACGCTTCATTAGTGACTACGAACTAGAAATAAACTTAGATGGTTCATGATTTCCCGCCGACCGATTCTAACCACCTAACAGCAAAACACTGCGCTCTATATTGCTTCAAGTAGACTGTTGATCATATTTCAAATTGATCAGTAAAATTCAGTCACCACTTTGGACCGGACAAATTTCACAATCGGCATTACTAAGTAACAAAGGTTTATAATAAGACTCTATAATTTTCCTGTTTACGACACTTGGCTGAACTTTTTTGTCGTGTATGTATTCTGTGCAGATTACTTCTAAAGTGACTCTTTATGCTGGATCTAACTACGTTAGTCAAAACGACACCATTTTACTATAATAAGAAGCTACTAAGATTGCCACCTACTATGTGTGAATCTATTGAATCAATGCTAACTGATTGACACTGAATATACTTCAACAAGTCCCATTGTGAGAAAGAAGAAAGAACACACTTTTCTAGTACGAAGTCATTTTATTTGTCAGTAAAGCGTGATAGTTCACTTCTTGGTCAAAAATAACAAACATAGAAAAATTAAAACCAGAAGATTCGTGTTCAGTAGAGGTGTAAGATATTAGGATAAAATTACAAGAACTTAAGAAAAGGAAACAGTAGCATTAAATGAATCAACAGAAAATCCACAGTCACAAGAATATAAAGTTCTTATGAATTAAATATTTAATACATTCATTCAAACAACATTAAAAGTAGTTCCCTTCGATTGGTATTGACATGATTCATCCTGTTGTGGCAAACTCATTATAATGTTTTCTTTTGTTTCATGAGTTTCAGAAGAAAAATTAATATGTTGCCTACAGTAGAATTCAGAATAAACGTTTCGTTCTATTTAGAATTGTTCAACTTAATGTTACTACATGTTTCATTCAATGAGTTTGTTAACGTTATAATAAGTAATCAACATTCTATTTCCTTTCTCTTTGTATTTTAACATATCACTTAAGTAGGCATCAAAATAATTGACCGCATTATATAGAATAGATTAATGAAGATAACCTATTTAGGAGGATTCCTTAGTTGAGGTTTGTTAAGTAATGGATGGGTGCTTTTTTGAAATTAAAAAGTTTAAACTTAATTAATCTTTAAAAAATATACTAAACCAATTATTGTGGATATCATTTAATTTGGATTGTGATCGGCAAGTGAAATCTAGGACGCGAGTTTCGTCCTACTTGGGACTTGTCGGCTGGATGTACCTGAATTCCAATGTTGATGTTCACAATTGGATTCGAACTCAGTATATTTCGTATCGAACGCTACCGCGTTCACCACTGGATTATTGAGTCCAGACAACCTTACATGTACAAGTGCATCCTAATGTTGTAGATATATTTCACTAACGAAAATTAACAGTTTAATAAGTATTATTATCAAATTGTATATATCATTACCCAGGTTAGATTTAATAATTTCAAGTATATTAAGTATTGAATAGGTTATTTATAAAAATGTGTGATATATACGTGTAGTAATCCAATATGTAGAAATTGAAATTTTCACTTCTTATCAACACTCCAACTTATGCGCTTGATAGATATCTAAGCAACACTTTACAAACACTACAACAAAGTCTACATACTGTCGTCAAAGACATATATGTATATAGTTTCAAATCGAGAATATCGGATTTAATAGTTGAAGATATTGAAACAATGACAAGCTATGATGTTGTATCTTTATATTTGAGTATTTCAATTGATAACTGTCTAGAATTTATTAATGGATCATTATAAAATGATCATACATTATCGAGCTGTTGTCCATTAATCATCAGTTTAATCATGAAATCTCTAAAAGTATGCTTCAATTCAATTATCTACACTTTCAAAAGAATGCTTTACAAACAAACTAACGGAGTAACAATGGGCTACCCAGTTTCACCAATTGCAGCAAACATCTTCATGGTCCACATTGAATCACACATTTTCACTAGTGTCATTAAACCATTAGTTTGGTTCAGGTATATAGATGGCACCTTTATTATTATTAAAATGACTTTCCTAAGAACCTTCTTAAAACTAATCAACACTCTCAGCAAATCAAATTCACTTTAGAAACTGAAGATGAACACAATAAGTTATCATTTTTAGACTGCCTAGTCAAAAGCAATTTGAATAGAATTCTTAATCTGTGGATTTATCGTAAACCTACACACTCAAATCGATATATCGATTTCAATCTAGCACATCCATTCAGTGCAAAAATATCCCTAGCTCTAAACTTATTCAGAAGATCCATCAAACTCATTACATCAAAAGATAATAAGAAAACTGAATACAAAAATATATCTAACATCTTACGATTTAATAATTTTCCAATGAATATTATTAACAATATACAACAACGAAATAACCTATTATTTAACTAATTATAAATAATTCAATTGGGATGGTTATTGTTGTGAAGCTTGGTTATTTTATTTGATTGTATATATCACAGATTGATGGAAGTGGGAATTCTACCATTGGATGCCGACCCAGTGGTGCAGATGGTTAGGCGTTCGCGTCAACCTGGAGCCCCTGGAGCGGAATCTGGGGTGTTCACTGCTGAGGAATTCCACACTAGAACGAAACAGCTGTCCAGTGCTCCCTGGTTTTCACTAGTATCCTACCAACATCAATCTGTGATATATTCAATCAATTATAAATTAATTGAAATGTCATAGATTAGTACAGCCGTTCTACCTTATCGATATGACACAACAGATGAATTGCAACAAATTCTAAAACAACATGGAATCTGAACATTCTACAAAAATACCAACACTATTCGAGGTGCATTAGTTAAAATAAAGGGCAAGATCCTTTTCACCTCTACATAGAATTGTGTCTACAGGCTAGGTTGTGCCTACTGCGACGCTTTCTATATTGGAGAGTCTTCTCTAAAAATCAAAACTTGTGCCAAGGAATATGAAAGCTACACTAAATCAAATCAGCAATAGCAGTACATAACATCTACCACAACCATAAAACCGAAATTAATAATATCCAAATTATTCAAAAAGGCTTTCCCAATTATAATGAATAACGAATGGTTGAAGCGTTCCATATGTTGTTAAATCCAACTGCACTTAACAAAAAGGAAGGCCTTACTATTCAACCAGCATGGACCTTCTATCGAAGCGACTATAATTATAGTACATTTAATTCCTTTCATGTGAACACACAATATTATCGTTATTTCACATATTTTTCATAATCTTTCACATCACACTAACATAGACATGTCTCACTTTAAATTACCTTGACCCAAATGACTTGACATGACACGATCAGACTCGTATTTTGTTTGTAGGAACTTATTTTGATTTGTTACACTGTATCATTTAATCTTGTTTTAATTAATTTCGGTTATTTATTTTCTCTGAAGAAGCTACTTGCACTAGGCCACAAAGAGTCAGAAATTTTAATCTCTACTCATTAGAATATAGCAAATATATATCACTCATTTTTATATTATTGTCATAGTTCTATGTAAATATTTATGGTCAGTAGTTATAATATTGGCGTGATGTCTGGACGTGCTTATCGAGCTGTAGATTTCGAATCATCTAGTCTTTTAGGTTGTATCATTATAAGCAGAGTGTTTCAAGTTTACTGACTAAAATGATCAAACACAATATTATTCTAGCGACTAATTCAGGATGGGGGGATGACGAAAGTGACGTCTTTCCCTTAAACAATCAGCGTTTGCAGTAATTCTTTGTTATGTTCTATGCCAAATTTGACCAGATTTCTGATTCTTAAGCGCTCTCTAGTCAATTGCCCTAGTAGATGATCTAATAACGTAAGACAGGTATACTCAGACTGTTGTCAGTCTACCCCGTTATTTAACCGACATATGAAAGAAAAAAATCCGTTTAAAGTCTTTCGTCTGATTTCTCGAATAATTTTATTTCTGGAGACTTAGCATCCTTAACATTGTACTTTCCAAAAAAGGAGTCACCTAAAAAAGCATCAAACTCTGTCATCAATAATAACCCCCCTTAAAAGTACAGAGCTTATATATCGAAAACTGCTCAAAAACGTCGTGCCAAACTGATGTTAATCAACTGTCGCATGGAATTTTACATAACGTTATCAAGTCGTTAACATCAACCCTATGCTTACTTTCCACAACCAACCCCCCTTCTCTCAGAATAGCTCTTCCACAGCATGGTTAACCGGGAATTGTCAACCGCTGCCTCATTACTAACGGTATTTACGTTCATGGTGACGGGTGTTGAACCCTTAGTGAACATTTTAGCCCATATTTTAACGCGTTTCGCAACTATTCTTTTTTTGAAGTATACATAAGAAATACTAGTAAACGTCTGAAATTATTTTGCGTATAAACCTCTATTTCAAATGCAACTTTCCTCATGGAACTGCAGAGTATAGTTTATTTGTCATATTTTCTTAGTCCATTTCTTCGCTGTTACTCATTTATAGGCTATTGGATCATCATCTAACGGTGGTGTACAACCATTGGAATCACCTGGAAGTTGTTTGCAACATTTTCGTGCTCTACCATTTATTGAATGTAATAATCATGATGGTAATTGTTTTCATTGGCAAGATGGCCGATCTTATTGGATGGCTAGTATTCGACAAAATGAACAATTTATTAAACCTATTGGTACAACTTATAAAACAGAAACAGGTATTTTACAACATGTTAGTCGATGTAGTGTATGTCGACGTGCAATGGAGTCTTTACTACGTTAATTAATCATACAATTGAATTATGAAAAAATCAATTGAATTATTCTGAATGTAGAACCTTCGTTCTTTTCAGATTTTATCTTTACACAAACATAAAACATAGGTGTACGTACATTCACACACACACACACACGTACACACACTCGCACACACACTTACCACAAGATTTTCAATTCACATTTTACTTTTTTTTTATGTTAAACTACACTAGAAATATTACATTACATTAAATGGTTATTGTATTATGCAGAAGAAGTACTATTCGTACTTATTATAAACAACTAAATGAAATCCTAAAATATATTATTATTATTATTATTATTATTACTATCATTATTAACTATTAATTACTATTATTATTATTATTATTTCTTCTAAACCTATTACTATTACTAATATTATTTTAGACAAATATATTATTTTTCAAATTTCTTATCAATAAAACATTGAAAAATCTATTGCTTTTTTTGTTTTTTTCATTATGCAAATATTCGAGTTACTAGTATTGATCACTATTGATTTATTCGTTATTATTACTATTATATGATTATACTAATGTTACTATTATTATTATTATTATTACTATTTCAATAGTTATATACATATACAATATATATATATATATATACACTGAATATATAGGCTTTTATTTAATTTATTCAATTTTTTAATTATTATCTATTTGATTAAACATATTGAAAATTGATTAAATAAAAAGTTTGTTAGTATAAATTAACATAAAAGCAAAGAAATAATTTCATCAGGAACAAAATATAAATCTAACATATGATTAGATAATATCTTCATTGTATTCTCTGTCTCTTTATCTATTTCTAAATAACATTGTTTCAATCTCTCTCTGTATCGTTTCCTATGGATATATATATATATACATATATACATGGGTCTTTGTTTAGTGATTATTTTTTTCAGGAAGTTTCAGTTTCAGTTTGTATTAATTAAGTTTATTCTCTTTTTCTTCTTTAAATGTTTATCATTCTTGAAGATATAGGAATTTTAAACAAAAGTTGTTCAATTTTACATATTTATGCATACAATGTAATGAGTAAATATGAATAATTGAAAATGTTGACTTCGTTGATATTGTTGTAATGTTTTTTTGTTTGTTTGGTCTGAAAGATTGAAATTAGTTTTATCTTTTTATTTCTCTGTTGTTTTATTGTTTAATAAAGAGGATTATTAGTTGGTTATTCATTTATCAGAAATGAAACTATTGACATTCATAGTAGAACTTCACTGTTAATCCAATTGATAATAAATAAAGATAAGAAAAAATTGCATCTCATGCTGATATATTGTATTATCTGAGGTAGACAGATAGTCTAATATCAGACATTTAAGCATATTTTTGAAAGATAAGAATAATCAGTGGATTTTACGTACTAAAGTGAGCTTTTCACTTATTTCTGATATACTTTATAATGACTTTCTAGTAATATGGCTTCTAATGATATAATATAGTTTGTACTGACAGCTGAACTTAATGTAGGTTAAAAAAACGCTGATACCTGCTATCCACACTTCGAAATCAGTTATATACCACAGTTTCCTCTTCCTTCTCCCTTCAAACCACGTTTAGATCAACAGAATACTAATTTTAATAGACTAAAGTAACTTCAGTGAGCTCCGTGTATCTAAACTAATCACAGAACGCGTGGTCTAAATATTCGGAGCTACGTCTTTATTAATTATCAAACGAAACGTGACACTGCCAGAAAGTCCTACACTAGAAGCAAATGCTTGTCTAGTGCTGCCAGGTTTTTTAATGGTTATTTGCCATACATAAATCTATGGTATCAAGATCAAATCCAGATATCTACACAATACTTAGTCGTATTAGTCGTCCCACTCATTTGATTAAGGTAAACGATTATTGGCATAAAATATTCAGTACCGCAACACGATTCCCAGTTTATACACATTTAACTTGTGAATGAATAATATTTTTCTCAGAAGGCATTTACCTATTATTCACATTTACCTCTAAACGTTTGCGATCACTCTGCCTCCTCTCATAACATCTGCTTTTGCTAGTGAACATGTTTGATGTGTAAGTTTTGTAGAAGTCTCCACTCGGAAATTACATTCACTGGATGTCTATTCATTTATCTGGAGTAGGAGTGTACACTGAGAGGTCTGAATATTCTGGTTTTTATTATTTGCCAGGCTGTTCCTTAGATCATATATGACGTTTGCTATAATTCAACATTTACAAAAAATAGAAACTATTTCTGAGCATAACTTATAGACTATTCTGAAGAATTAGTGCTGCTAACTATTATATTACGAGTTTTCAGAAACCAGTAACATTCCTATTTATTATAAAGTTGAATTGTGGCCAGTAGCGAAAACTAGGAAGCGCGTTTTGTTCTACTTTTAACTGGCTGACCAGATGTACCTGAATCCGAATGTTGAGACTGAAAATTCGGTGCAAACTAGAGCAATTTTCATTAAACAATAGTTTGTTCAGTAAACTAATAAGTCAGAACAATTACTAACTCGTTCATTGGGCATGAAGTTATCTGTGACAGTTTCCACTTCCCCTCCCCGTAGTTAGTATTGAGAATTGAAATTGATTAGTCTCTGCTCCGTTGTATGAGTTTCATATTCATAGTTAGCATGACGAAATGGTTTGGACATACTTGTTTCTAGTAAAATATATTTCAAGAAAATGATTCAATTTATATTTTACACTATCAAATGTAAAGATTATACAAATCTTAATACTGAAGTTTACTGAAGTTCACCGGGTATATGACTAAGTTACGTTTGTTGTATACCCAAAGCAACTTCTAACGATTGAACCCACTCTTACGAATGGGAATGAATCAGAAGGCAATCAAGAATGCAGGGTAAGCTATATTTGATCGTAAGTAGAGTGTCAATGGGATAGCAACGTCTAGACTGGGGAACCCGACAGAGATGCGTCGTGTCGTGATCTGGTGATGATGCATGACCAAGCGCCTTTAACAAACATGGTTATCATCAATGTCGAGAGTCTATACAACTGTTTATTTAGGGGATTATTAACCATTTCATTACTATCGCTATTCTTCAATCAAATTCAGTTCATTCAGCGCTTTCTATTAACGCTTATTTTGTTGTTCAGTTCATTGAATTCAGATTGAATTTAACGTTGTAGAGATAAATAATGAATAAAGATTACACTAATGAATGTTTACTATTGATCATAGTTATGTCATCATTATATTCTGACCTTTCGAACATGATTTTGTTTATTTTCACTGCCATGTAATTAATAATTTTTTTATGTAGGTAGAGTTCGAATATGGAGTTCAATTTAATTTAATGAAATGAATTTTGTTTATCCATTAACTAGAAAATCAGTAAGTTGGATTATTTGAAGTAAAAATGAACATCTAATTATAGTTTAAATAAAATGGACTATAAAATTCATCTGCATTTAATCAAATTTTAATTAGACATTCAGATGTAGACTTTGAAATAGACACACTCTTCTATTATTCCATAGAGTAAGATGGAGATGTAACATTCTGGTTGCAGTATGGTATTTCTACAAGTCATTTAATCTAATGGATACTCTGAAATCTGACTAGTATAATACAATCCAAAACATGACATTAGTTACTAATCAGAGATTAATCAGCGCAGCAATTTCAACTATGAAAGAGGTTAGTAGCAATACAACTAATTCATTGGTAGTGTTTCAGAATATCAAACATGATGATATATATTCCATTCTGACAGGTGTATCGTTTCCTCCAGGAGTAAAGTTATGTCTTACTGACAAGTACCAACTAATATGAAAGATGGATCAACAATAATTTCAATTATCTAATATTATATGTTTAAATTCGCATATTTACTAGTAATTAGATCAGCTAACTACTTTCAGTACTGACTAGACGTTATCATCACTTTATGAGTCTACTCTGATACTTACTAGCACCAACAGGCGACGAATGATACTTTAAGTCAATCTGACACGGTAGGTAGTAACCTGATAAATAACCTACAAGATCGATATCTAACAATGTATGATGTGTATGTATGTATGATGAACACAGAACGCGGCACATTTGTGCGTCGGTTCAAGTTGCCATACCTCTATAGTACTACAGAATTATCACCACAGTAGTAGAAGTTATTTCAATGATAATAATAATAGTAATAATAACAAGGAGTGTGAACTTATGGAATATGGTTCAGGAAGAGTAGAAAGAAAGTTATGGAATAATTTAAAGCTGATGATTTAAGGAAGGACAATGAATGAATACATCTGCGCCATTGTGACCGACTCTGGGCCATGTCACTCAGTGTTTCTGGCTACTGGTTACGGTACTCACGAGGACCCCATCCAGGTAGTCTGCAGCTACCGACACGACTTAAACCGGCAGTTAGTGACTTCATGGACTGATGCCATGTTTTAGTTTGGCTGTATCTAACTCTCTTCCATCCTGCTCCCATATCAGCCAACATTGCATGACGACGTAGACGGTGGCTGAGCATATGCAACACATGTCTCAACCACCTCAGTCGATGAAGATTCACAACCTCATCGACTGACTTACCACATTTACCTAACACCCGTCGTCTAACCTCGATATTACTTACTCGCTGACCCCAGTCGATGCGAGTGATGTTTCGAAGACATCGATAGTCAGAAACTAAAAACCTTCGAGTGTCGTTTACCCTTAATGGCTACGTCTCATGTCCATACAGTAAGACAAAGCGAACAGTTGAGCAGTACAATAATTGATAATTTTAGTGAATTTTATTCATTTAAGTAATCAGTAAGTAATTGTGTATAGAAATCGTTTTAAAACAGTGCTTGAAATTTGAGTTTTTACTTTTGCTTACCCATTTATAATACTTAACACTAACAGTGTGAAATGCACCCGATATATGACCAAGTTACGTTTGCGGTATTACTAGGGCAACTTCTAACGTTTGAACCCACTCTTACGAATGAGAATAAATCAGAAGGCAATAAAGAATAGAAAGAAAGTTATGGAATAATTTAAAGCTGATGATTTAAGGAAGGACAATGAATGAATACATCTGCGCCATTGTGACCGACTCTGGGCCATGTCACTCAGTGTTTCTGGCTACTGGTTACGGTACTCACGAGGACCCCATCCAGGTAGTCTGCAGCTACCGACACGACTTAAACCGGCAGTTAGTGACTTCATGGACTGATGCCATGTTTTAGTTTGGCTGTATCTAACTCTCTTCCATCCTGCTCCCATATCAGCCAACATTGCATGACGACGTAGACGGTGGCTGAGCATATGCAACACATGTCTCAACCACCTCAGTCGATGAAGATTCACAACCTCATCGACTGACTTACCACATTTACCTAACACCCGTCGTCTAACCTCGATATTACTTACTCGCTGACCCCAGTCGATGCGAGTGATGTTTCGAAGACATCGATAGTCAGAAACTAAAAACCTTCGAGTGTCGTTTACCCTTAATGGCTACGTCTCATGTCCATACAGTAAGACAAAGCGAACAGTTGAGCAGTACAATAATTGATAATTTTAGTGAATTTTATTCATTTAAGTAATCAGTAAGTAATTGTGTATAGAAATCGTTTTAAAACAGTGCTTGAAATTTGAGTTTTTACTTTTGCTTACCCATTTATAATACTTAACACTAACAGTGTGAAATGCACCCGATATATGACCAAGTTACGTTTGCGGTATTACTAGGGCAACTTCTAACGTTTGAACCCACTCTTACGAATGAGAATAAATCAGAAGGCAATAAAGAATAGAAAGAAAGTTATATTTGATCGTGAATAGAGCGGCAATGGAATAGCAACGTCTAGGCTAGCAAACTAGAGAGAGTTGCTTTCCACGATGCGGCGTGACGTGATCTGGTGGTGATGCGTTACCGAATGCCTTCAACTAGTAGTGTCTGCTAAAACAAACATGGTCAGCATCAATGTCGAGGACCTATGCAACTATTTATTTTGGGGATTATTTACCGCTACAAGTGTCTTTTATATTTCTTAGTTTCTTCGATGTCTTTTGCTCTTGAGTAGTTAGCTGAGTGTGGCTTTCTTTCTGTCATGTTAGTAGTGCTAAACTTTGTCTTGTTTGCAGGTTGAGTTTGGATGTCTATTTATAAAATGAACACAAACTGTTGAACATAACATTACATCATTCTGTTATACAGTTGTTTTGATATAATTAATCTGAACCTTTTAATGTAGAAGGAAAAATAATTACTTTACCTGGTAAAAGGTTATTTTACTTTTTTGAAGTTTTTATCCAAAATTTTGAATTGTACATCAAAATAATTCTGAAATATTAGTGATCATAATGCTAAATGTTCAGTTGTAAAGGCATGACAAAAATTTAACAATCATAATATTAATTTTAGTATTCAATGATTATGGAGGATTCAATCTTTAGCAGTCACATAGATCCAATTAAGTTGATTTTATGGGGATAGGTATTAAGTTTAGCTGTCTATATTTGTCACAGATTGATAGAATCAAGGACGTGAACTGGTGAGGAATCCCATACTATGACAAAATAGCTGTTCAATGCTTCCTGGTTTCTATTGGTACCCAACCTATATCAGTCTGTAATGAATACAAACAACTAAATTTGATACTTATTTCCACAAGACTAGCTTGATTCAAATATAATTATTAATTGACCTATATTTGTACAACTGTGTACATGAATTCCTTGTGAATCCCTCATTCAATAATTTTTTTTATTACATGGAATTGGGAAATACATTTAGAATAAGTGGATTAAGACAGCGTAAAAGTATGCTCACATGTATTTTCTTATTTCATATAATAAAAGTTTCCTATTTTAAAAACACTTTAGAGTGTAACCAAAGGCGTACATATCTACATATGTCAATCAATAACTGGTTAATCTCAACCCTGATGATCAACAACAAAGAAGTATATACCTTTACTAATGCAATCGTACCTGCTGATTGAGTTACAAAATATTTAGAATCAGCAGCATATTGGAAACTGCGTTGCTGCTATTTAGTTCAAATTTTAGTATGAACAGTAATAATGAAATGCAAGTAAATTCAACTGGTAGATATCGTTTTTGGATTCTGCTATTGACAAACATTCATTTAAATATTATACTACTAAAAATTACTGATTACTGAAGGTCAGCTCACAGATTCACTCGAAGTGAAGACCGGTATCAAACAAGGCTGCTTACTCACACCTTTCCTCTTTCTACTGGTAATCGACTGGATCATGAAGGCCGCAACATCTCAAAACACTCTCGGAATACAATGGACAACAT
This sequence comes from Schistosoma mekongi, assembly GCA_034768735.1. Classification (NCBI taxonomy): domain Eukaryota; kingdom Metazoa; phylum Platyhelminthes; class Trematoda; order Strigeidida; family Schistosomatidae; genus Schistosoma; species Schistosoma mekongi. Next base: position 79,903,791 of record CM068306.1, on the reverse strand, counting down.
CGCTGCAACTAGATGACTTGGACTTTACAGATGACCTAGTTCTTCTATCCCATACACAACATCAAATGCAGATGAAGACGAACAATATAGGAGCAGCCTCGACAGCAGTAGTTCTCAACATACACAAAGGGAAAAGCAAGATCATTCGATATAAAACAACAAACACTAACCCAATTACACTTGATGAAGAAATTCTGGAAGATGTAGAAATCTTTACATACTTGGGCAGCATCATCGACAAACAAGGTGGATCTGATTCGAATGTGAAGGCGCGGTTTGGTAAGGCAACGGTAGCATTTCTACAACTGAAAAACATCTGGAACTCAAACCAACTGTCAGTCAACATTAAAGTCAAAATTTTCAACACAAATGTGAAGACAGTTCTGTTGTATGGAACTGAAACTTGGAGAACCGGTTTTATTATATTTTGGACATCTCAGTTAAATGTACTTAATGTAAACATTAGCAATCAGATAGATCATCGAAAACATTCAAATAAGTTGAAATATACGTATCCTTAATTTCATTTTCCAACCATAATAAGTATAATTATATTTCTGTATACTGTACATTAGTAATTCATTGTCAATAACATTATTAATAACTTTATTTGGTGATAAATGAATTTTACAATTATTTATTTGATTAATGAGTAGATTAATGAGTAGTTTTATTTGATAAAATATGTAGTCAATGTTGTGATTACATAATAAATCATGTATTTTTATTAAATCAGCTTATTGATTAATCAATAAATAACTAAACCAATTCTTATGATACTTAAACTCAACATACACAAAGGGAAAAGCAAGATCATTCGATATAAAACAACAAACACTAACCCAATTACACTTGATGAAGAAATTCTGGAAGATGTAGAAATCTTTACATACTTGGGCAGCATCATCGACAAACAAGGTGGATCTGATTCGAATGTGAAGGCGCGGTTTGGTAAGGCAACGGTAGCATTTCTACAACTGAAAAACATCTGGAACTCAAACCAACTGTCAGTCAACATTAAAGTCAAAATTTTCAACACAAATGTGAAGACAGTTCTGTTGTATGGAACTGAAACTTGGAGAACCGGTTTTAGATTATATTTTGGACATCTCAGTTAAATGTACTTAATGTAAACATTAGCAATCAGATAGATCATCGAAAACATTCAAATAAGTTGAAATATACGTATCCTTAATTTCATTTTCCAACCATAATAAGTATAATTATATTTCTGTATACTGTACATTAGTAATTCATTGTCAATAACATTATTAATAACTTTATTTTGGTGATAAATGAATTTTACAATTATTTATTTTGATTAATGAGTAGATTAATGAGTAGTTTTATTTTGATAAAATATGTAGTCAATGTTGTGATTACATAATAAATCATGTATTTTTATTAAATCAGCTTATTGATTAATCAATAAATAACTAAACCAATTCTTATGATACTTAAAATTATTGATTTAAAAAGGTACCAAGGTAACAAATGATTTAGTATATATATGTATATATATATATAAACTTAAACGGTGGTTAAGTGAAACGTTTTCATTATTCATGAGATATATCACACCCAGGTCTTTTAGTTTATTTTATGGATGAGATAGCGACTCATATGAGAATATAATTTAGATTGACACTTATTTCAATGGTCTTTAATTATTTACTAAATGAGTTAACCATTAGGTTTTGGTACATAACACTGCCTTAAGAAAGGAAGAGTGGCTATTTTAGGAGATTCTTCTGTTATCAGTAGTTGGCAATCATATGGTTTAATTACCATAATTGTATTCATCATATTGGACAGATGATATTATTAGTGATCGATCGGTTTCATTGATTGTATCTTCGAGTATATCGGTTTTACGGTAGTGGCTTCATGGTTAAGACATTTAACTTTCAAACAAAATTATATTGCATGTTTAAGTTCGACGCCAATTACTTCGGCTTGGGCCAACGGTTAGCATCACCAGCTCTCATAAATAAGAAATGGTCTAAGGACAAGTACAGAAATCTGTAGTGGATGAAAATGTCACTACTAGACCTTGACTAGGTTGGCTTCAGATCTCGTGGTAACATGCATTATTTGTGGGTTGGTTACACCAAGATTTTTGTATAGGGCCAAGATCATCAGAATTAAGTTAGTCACTAGTAACTTAATGTGAAAGACTTAAAATGTGATGTGAACCGTGGGTGGATTCTTTTTAGTATTTATTGTTAGAGCCCGAGTTAAGACTAAATAAAAAGTTATTTGTAAAGGGCGAAAAGATTCGTCGTATAGTTTCTTCCATAGAAATCCTTAGTATGAAGTGATTTGAAATAAGGTTAAGGTTAGGCCATTTAGACAGTAGTCATAATACTAACTTTAGGTCAGTAACACTTGTATAACTTCATCCTCCTTTCTCATGGTAGAAGGTGGTAAACAATGCAATCAATCTTATTACATTTCATTAATGATGCAAAGTAATATATTTTTGTAAAATATTTCCTATCTGATCATAGTTCATTTACTATTTTGATAAATTCAATGATCCTTTTAAAAGATCTTTAAACTATAATAAAACAGCTTTTCAGTGTTCTCCAATTTTTAAAAGAATACTAGTTGATAACTTAATGAATACATTCACAACACTTCTTTTGTATCTTTTAACTAAAACATTGGAATCATAAAATCATCATTATTATTCTTGAACACCTAAACTTAATTATGTGTAACGATGTGTAATTCATTTATGTCAATCAACGGATAAATCGTTTTACTTTAAATCAATGTTTCAATAACAAACAACGTTGTCAATAGTGATATGTTCAGCAAAACAAAACGATAAGAATTAGTATCGTTATCATTAGTAATACTATTAATGTGATTGATCGGTTGACTACATGAGTGACTAAATTACTAATGGTTTACAGATTTACTTGTGGTTATGGATATATATATATATATATATATATATATATATATATATATTATATATATATATATATATATATATATATCAGTAGGTACATCTTACTGAGACGAAACTGTTTTGGCAGTCATATCAATACGTTAAAAAAGATAGTTAATGACCAACAATGAATACAACATGCAAGTTACATCCCAAATGTGACTCATTAGATAAATACACTAGATATGGGACAAACTAAACACTTAATAGTATTTGAGTTGAATCGTCGCTTACAAGTGGAATCCAGGATGCGCGTTTCGTCCTGTTTGGAACCCGTCAGCTGGATGTATTTTCAGCCCAATATTGATGTTCATTGAGGGACTTGAATTCAGTTCGTTTCGTGAAAAACGCTGTCGTGTTCGCTTTGAATCCCAAATAGGAAGAAAAGCGCTTCTTGAATTCTACTTACCAACTACAATTCAACTCAAACAATACTTGTGAAATATCACTATGTCAAGGCGATTCACTCTGGACGCACATATGGCAACAGAGATTGAACAATCTGAGTATATGACAAATCAACAAGAAGCTTCAAATGCATTCTAATTACTTAAAAGTAGTATTTCAACATCATAGCAATTGAACAATGTAGTTACCAGTTAGACTCAGTAGTTCGGTGGATATTATGTTGAAGTTTAAAATGGAAAGTAGTGGGTAAGAGTCTAAATGTGAACATCTGCTAAACGATGCATGTAGATCAAGATAACATGTCTGAAATAGGAAGAAATGTGTATCCTTAATTTATTTGTCAGTCACAATTCTAATATTACATAAGTCGTTGCAGATTTCATTCCTGTCCATCTAATTCGGATTGGACAGCAGGACAGTATAACTTTCTATAAAACAAACTTTTGTTTATAGCCCCGTGCATAGATACGTTCTCGGAAATTAGTTGCATTATAAGTTGCAATTTTTAAGTAGGAATCTGTGACCTATGCATTTAACCATGTCTAAAGTGGAACCATTTTCCATCTATAACACTATATTACGATTGTTACTACTAATTAAACCTTGATTAAAGTTGAAAACTTAGACCACTGGATTTCCAATAACTAAAAGGTATGATTTCTATCTCCTGTAGTGTAGTGTTTACAGATGAAGTCTTATATACTAAGGTGAAACAATTATCTGTTTGTTGATACACAGGTATATATCAGAGTTCCACTCTGAGAAAATTGAAAATCAATCACTAATAATAAACTATATACGATCTATTTTACTTCTAGTAAACATGATACTATTTAGATTAGTAATTCAGAATGTACAAGATTTACATTTCTGAAATTAGTTGATTAGCTGTACATAACAGATGTTTCACAGTGCCGTCTATCATAATGAAAATCACTGGCTTTACAGGTCACAGTTTATAACTGTAAGTTTTAGATCACTGTCACAAAGACAATCATCAGGGTGTATGTGATTAGTAATCACTTAAATATACTCTGAAGTCAGTTTGTAAATGGCGAACACCTTAGTAACGAAATTCATTAATATTAATTTTGTGCTAGTTTCATTCATACCGATAAACCATTTAACTACTCATCACTGTAATTAATTCGAAATATAATAGAATGTATTCAAACGATTAATAATCTTTGTTATCTACTAAATAAACCTACAACCAACCAACTAACCATACAAGATTTTTCTTGTAAAGTTGTTGAGGCTCGAAAGTAAAATATCGGCCATAATAACCATTCGATATCAAGTTGAAGTTACGATTTATTTCAATTAACATAATCTATATTAAGTAATGTAGGCTATAACAGCATTCAATGTACGGAATATTGACCATTACATAATCAGTTACTATAACGCCTTATGGTATAAACTTGTAGGATACTTTTTTGTTTAACAGGTTTTTTTCCATTATTTGTTTCACGTGATTCTAAAGTACATCTGACAATAATTTTTTGTTTATTTACTGTGCCGTTTCTATACTCCGGAAACATCAACAGTACGTTTCAACCTCTCTGCTACCTCTCTCCCTTCCACCCTCCTTCCCTTCACTGTTTTTTTCACGCATAAACAGTATGTGTAAAAATAATGATGCCAATGAAACATTAATTTGTTTTGGTTGAAACTAATGTCATTCACACTAGTTAATAAATCATTTTAGTATCATAATGACCCACAGAAAAAATTTTTCCCATTTTTAGCCAATCAGAAGTATAATGAGGGAAATGATAAGAATTGCATTTTAAAGATAATAGAAAATACATGAACTTAAAATGCAAATGATGATATTCTTTGACTTATAGATTTAAATAAAAGAAGCATTTTACGTTTCTCGGGTTTTGAAAAGCAAACAATACTGTAGAAAAACGTTTCAATATCTTCCCTCCCTCCGCCAACTCTAATAATCGTCTCGTTAATTTTTATGATTCGATTACTCGCAACCATAGATACTATTGTCTTTAATAATGATTTCTAATGATACATTTCTCTAGTTCTTTTATACCACAACATTACTGTGAATTTGCTTGTGTTAATTAAAACGGTTACAGTTATTACTGGGGTTTGTCTAGTCCTGTTCATGACTATAAAAGTTGCTTTAAAATGAATAAAAAATGGGCCAGCTCTTACAGACTTTTTATGTCAGCAGGATTAGCACCAAATTTCAACATTAGTACTGTTAAATAGATAATCATTGAATTGCCGTCGGAAATACGAAGCGTTAGACAGAATGTCAACACTTTGATTTAAACAATGTATTATTACACTAAAATGCGTTTTATTAAACATGATTACTATGCTCGTAAACTTCAGAAATTGTTTAATTTGGATGAAATTTCTGCCACTTACTGACTATAGTAAGATAATCATTAAGAACAATGAAGGACTAGAAAATAGTTTCTTTTAAGTAAGTCAGTTAATCACACTCAAGTTCTGAATGAATGAAATCCAGTGAATTTAGGCTTTGTGCTGAATGCATTACTTTACCACCAATGGATTGTCATCTAACAGTTTATATCCTAAACTTAATTCTTTTTATCAGTTACTGTCGCCGACATTGCTTGTCTTAATATGAAACTAACAATCTTTAGCTGAGTATAATGATTACAAAACTGTATGACATCCTAGCTTCAGAGTTATATTACAGTAGCCATGTTTACTGAAGATCCTCAATGGCAGACAAGCAATGTTACTTGCATAAATAAAACACGAAAGAAATGGCTAGAAGTGTTTTGGTATTGTGAGTTATTGAGTATCAGTTAGGCTTTCTGAAGGTTATGCGCTCGCTATAAAGTCAAAAGATTCTAAGTTAGATTCTTGGTGTGTTTATGGATTGATATTGTAAAGGAATAGAATTTCTAACACCCTATGTCTTTCAACGGTTGACTCGTTAAAGTCACTTCGTGATGTAGAATTTCATATACTATTCTATGTATAGTAAATGAAGAGGGAGGGAAAAGGTGATGTGAAACAAACACAGTGAAAAAAGTTTTGCCCTGTTATCCATTTCACAAAAGGTGAATGTTATTCATTTAATATCTCTTCATTTACCTCATATAATACACTACTTTTATCATTCAAATTAATTGGCATATTTATGCATTTTATTTGTACTAATAACAACAATTCACCCAGATTTATTAACACTAGTGTTCCTGTTAAAAAAAAAATCTCATTTAACCTTTTACATTTTAAGATGCTCTATTCATTATTAAGTCTGTAAATAATTTCATTTGTTGTAATTGTTGCTACCACTCACCTATCACTTACTTCTACATCACTTACTTATACTCTTTTTTTTTTATAATCTTCTATAGATTTTACACAAAATTTTCTTTTTTATATAAAATTACTATAGAATGTATACGTATACAAATAGAAAAAAACTTTTAGAATTAATTAATTAGTTAATTAACAACAATGACGTACTAACAGTAGTGAATGTTTCAATGAACAAATGCTAAATTATGTTATAGTCATCTTATAGTTGTATACTATTGAAGAAGAATATGTCATTCATATATACAGTGAATTATAAGTAGTTTGGCATTCATAGTAGAAAAAAAAAATAAATAAACACAATTACATCTCATATGATTCGTAATAAAGTCGAAAGAAGCATAATAATAGACAATGGTTGCAAGTCAACTAGTATCCTAAATTTGGCACGTTGATATATTACATGGCAAATTGTTTAATATCATTAAACTTCTTTAATCATCATTTTATTTTATTAATTTATTTAAAATGTTTTTGTTATTAAATCATTAGTAAATTTATTATGTTCCGCTTATACTTAAACTATAAAGCTCTGGTGAAATTATACGATAGATAATTAGAAATGATTTGTCTAATTTCATCTAATGTTCAGTATTTAATGAAGTAAATATGACTTTGTGAATGAAGTAGTTGAAGTATATTCTATGTCTGCTCAACTATAGCTTACTGCAACTAATTAAATGAAAACTGGGGTACTAGTAAATTAGAAGAAAGTTAGTAGCCGTCAAGTATGAATGAATGGACTCATGGTATGAGTCATGTAGGCAAGTGGATAGGATCTATCTGCTTGAAGTGGTTGCAACCTCGATCACTGATTGGTGAAATTGTATGACGTTGCTAAACATGTCAGTAATGAAAATACTATCCTCTAGTTCGAATTATCCTTAACGTATACTAAATTCTAAGCATTTACTCATCTTCATTACTATTACAATTATTTCGATTCTTATGGTTATTCATTTTGTTATTTTCATATTTTCAGTGTTACATGCTATTATAACTTGGACTGACGCACGTATATCGCAAGCTCTACACTGTTTATCATACACTGACTTTACTAATAAAGAGCATACCATTTTGATGTAATTAGGATAAGGTTGTATTTTCCTGTTGATTTGTAATGGACTGAAATTGCTCAGTCTCTGTTGCATCCTGAGAGGATTGCCTCGATATAGCGTTATTACACAAGTTATATATTTAAGTTGGATTGTGACTGGCAAGTGGAATCCAGGACTCGCGTTTCGTCCTATTTGGGACTCATCGGCTGGATGTACCTGCATCCCAATGTTGACCAGTTTCAGTCCATTACAAATCAACGGGAAAATACAAGCTTATCCTAATTACATATATATGCCCGTTGCACAAGTGTAACTGTCTGGACACAGTAGACAAGTGGTGAACGCGGTGGAGTTTGGCACGAAGAGGACTGAGTTCGAGTCCTAGTGTGAACATCAACATTGGGATTCAGGTACATCCAGGTGATGAGTCCCAAATAGGACGAAACGCGCGTCCTGGATTCCGCTTGCCAGTCACAATCCAACTTAAATATATACCATTTTGATACTTTATTTAAGCAGTGATAACTGTGAACTTTATAAATCTTGAATATTTCTGGATTTATTCCTTTAAAAAATTTAGTTATAGTATTGTCAGAGATATAGTACTGTTATCAGAATACTATGTAGTTAACAAAAACCTTGATAACATCTTCATATCAAATACAAATTTATGTACTCGGCTTTTTGGTATACTACTCTTGTGACAGCTAATGATGCTATTCAAATCCTAAAACTTGAATAAATAAACAAATTCACACTTGCTACCTATAGGTTGAAATCTAAATGGCTTTATTGCTTAGAAACACTAAATTAACAGACTAAGTCAGAAAAGTTATTATTAATATACTGATAGTAAAGCATATACTTTAGGCTGTTAGATAGTCATCGCTAAAACCAGTGTGCTCAAATTGCATGTACTTACATGCATTCATACATTTTTTTTCAAATACGTCATTAATCTAGTTAGCCGGAAACTCTAAGGGTACCTCCATGGTAGTTCGTATATTTTCATCTTCTACGCAATTGCGACTGAATTTTTACATCGATTTTACATTTGATGATGAGAAGAGTTTTCGTTGGAGCATGAATGACACTTAAGCCCCTATGAGAAGGCTCTATAGTATAATGAAATGGCTGTCCAATACTCCCTGCTTTTCAATAGTACCCTTCCAACTTCACTCTTGGACGTACAATAATGAATAAACCCTGTATTTATACTGTAATCATAATTCGTGGCTAGAATATAGTTATCAGTTTTCTATGTTATATGAAAGATTATGTCTATTACTTCTATTAAACTGAGTTTCTTAGGTTCATCACTACATATTTGATAAATATCTCTAGTAATTAATGCCCAAATCTACGCCTTAATGAAATGTTGAAAAGATCAACACCTAGAATAATCGAAATTTATATACTTTAAGATTAATCGAACTGTTAATCTATTTTCCTATTTGCTATCAATATAATCACGTAGTGTAACTAATATAACATATTACAGGGTTGGACTTAAATTTACTGTGGTCTGAATTATTAGTTTCGTGTTATAGATATTAAGTAAGATGTTATTGGCTGATAACCGTAAGGGATAGAACTTCCACCGTAAAACTGATATCAATTCGTATCCCCGGAAATCACCTGTTAGTGCAATCCCATTAGTTAAATGAAACTGATCTTATCTGCTTTTGATTGGTTGTAAAATTTCATCAAATTTTCACAAAAGAATCATTTTTACAAAAGCTTTTTGGAAAACGCTCAATCTTCTTGTTAACTTAGATAAATGATTAATCGATGAAACACAAATGGAATACGTTACTTGTATTATAGGAACCCTATTATAGTCAACTAGGAATAGTATGATTCTAGTTCATATAGTTTGCACTGATTAGTAGTTGAATAATAATGCTTAATTGATATGAAAAGCCTGAGAATTGGAACTGGGTTACTTAGTGTTAATGAAGAGGTAAAAATAGTAGCAATAATAATAATAATCACATTAATAATACTAGTTCTGTTGACACAGAAGTTAAGCGTTCTATGCTGAGCTCATTTTACTTTTAATTAGTGGGGTAGATTGTCTACAAATGTAAACTGATAATTGAATAAAGTAGGTACTCTAAGTAGTTGTATATTTATTGAAATGGAAAAGTAACTACTAATTAATGAGGAGTAAATATTCACTCACTAGCAATAATGTAGGTTAAGTATATCTGTTATGACTATGCTATATGGTGTCTATATCTTCTCTAATGAGTTGATGAATTTAAGTCGAATGATTGCCCAATCTACGTAGATGTGGAATATAATTTAAGAGAATGTTAGATTAAGGAAAGCTAACGTAAGACTCGGTTTATCCAGCAGACTAAATTATATGACAGTATTCACTAATTTCAACTATTAAACATAAATAGAATGAATTTGAAATATTCATTCAAACAATCTTGAATATATGATGACCTTAATATACACCACACATATAACAAAATTTATTAATAAACCAAGAAGACTTCTTATTCAGCTGTTCATTATACCTGTAAGTGGTAAGACAGTGGATGACTTTAAGATGCATGTAAGTGTATCGGGAAGTCTGTATGCCCTATTTATATTGGAAGGTTGTAGTTCTTCAGTTTCGATCACAAATTCAGGGATATGTTTTATGCAACCTGTTTTAATTACTTAAGTAATAAATCACTGAAGTGTCATGACGAACTATCATTGCATAGAATATTAATTAAATGTTTAAGTTAATTATCTAATGGTTTGAGGAGACAGTCATGAGAAGAGCATATGATTACTTTACTCATGATTAATTCTTCAGCGTTTCGATGTGTGTAGAAAGATATTAGATTAGTTCCAGAGATGGACTTAATTGAATTACAGTATACATAAGGATGATGTTTATTATTGACTATTGTCGTCTTAAACATTTGTTAATCTCTTTTATCGTTGAAGTAGATTGGTTAAAAACCACTATAAGTCAGACAGGCTAAACATGCAACAAGAAAAACTGAACTCAAATTAATATGACAAAGTGGGAAATGAATTATTCTGCTTGACATTGTAGTGAACGCACTAATAAATACGAAGGTGAACATATGTGCACTACTATAATTTATTATCAAGTACGGTTTCATAAATAACCCTTAAAGTAAATGGTTGGCTTAGTGATCAATTTTTTATGAGTGACATTCACCATATGAGGACCTTTTTCATGAAGAAAGTAACATTAAACATCGTTTACACTTCATTGAACTGTTAATAATATTTATGCAAGATCTCTGAAATATGTAAGTCGAGTGATATTCTAATCGACTTGGATTCTCTCACAAGTTGTATTGACAGAATGGTGAGTTTCATTCACCACTTGTCAAAAACTTGTAATGAATTATTGATTCAGTAGTGTTCACATCTGATAAATGATGTTTACATGATAATCATACAGCTTAGTAACCATTGATTTTACGAAATAAACGACTAAACAACATTAGTTACAAAAATATAACGAAGTATTCATTGTAAGAATAAAAACTCAATGAAATCATGTAAACATCACACAACTTTCGAGGCCGGAACCATACAGTTGATGTACATTTTTTAGCAATATGACTAATAAGGAAAGACGGAAAGAGTGAAGAAATACTTGCTTGTTGTTCACTATATGAACATGTATTAGTACCGATAACGATAAAGGGGGGTAATCGATCTGACTAGTTATGTGTACGTATATTATCGAAACTTATTGAATACGAAAGATTTAAATATGTTTTAGGTAGAAATAATTTATTTAAGGTTACAAGTACATAATTGTGAATCGGCTGCATTATGCTGACAGTTTTCACTCTCAAAGGACCTGCTGATTTGTTGTCGTCACATAAGGCAGTGGTATTGGTTACTTCGTCGGGGTTTTAGTCCCCAGCGCCAAACTCCACAGAATTTATTGAGTTAATGGTGACATCATCAGAACTTGACAATGACTCGTTCAAATCAACGTTTATTTGTCGCTGACTGTTTGCAGTTGTTTCGGCTTGCAGAGATCGTAAGCGTCTAGGTGACAGAAACTGTGTTATCAACATAAACAAGAATCAAGTATTTACCAGGAAGGTTTGATTGCGAGACCTTGTGACGCATGCTGAATACAACTCGCGGCTTCATACGCCTACGAAATATCGAATACATGAAATCGATAATATTGAATATGGCTGTGCCTGAAAACATCAGAGGTTCAATTGTTGCAAACTCTGCATCTAACAACCTCATCCCCGTATTGCTGTTGTACCAGATAGAATTACATTCATGATTGCGCTGCAATTTCTTGCTTACGACAGTCCAATAACCATCTGCTTTGTAGCGAACATAGATGACGGGCATTCATATTTTGTTGACGCCTTACGAGGATTCTGTTTAAAAAAAGTTAGCAACTTACTTCCGCCTTTTGGGGACGGCCATGAATTGCATTCTGATGCCACTAGCCACTTCTCCAGCACTGAAACGTGATATATGGCTTCTGATTTCGGTGGAAACAGGAATCACGAAACATAAAGTGACAAAATATCGCCTTTCCAAATTCTTTTACTGCATTCTTAAGTGAATTTACTGACGGAAATTCAATCATCAATAGCATATTCAAGAATATGTGTTCTTGCTCTGTTACGACACTACGTGTTGACGTCAAACTAATGCTATCTCCAGTATGAGATTAGTCACCAGTATAGTTTAAGACCATAATTCTAGAAAAGTGATCACTCTATTGAGGTATCTCCACTTTATAGCACATCAATGAAGAGTAAAAACAATAAGATAAATTATCGCAAACTATTTTTCCATTGGACGAAAAGGACCACAGAGTGGGTTAGAAAAATTCCAAAACGTGGCAAAATTTCCTAATCCATAAATTTTACACCACAGTGAGAATAGGTATTATCGAGTTTATGTCTTTATCAATTTATACTACATTATGAAATACATTTTCTAACTAAAAACAGGAAGAACAGGATACCTATTTCTACAAACTAAGTGATTCTGTAGTAGCGCTCATCCACTATATAACTAGAGGTCAAATTCAGGATATTTAAACCTTACGATAAATTCTTAACACTTTGACTGTTGGGTTGTAATCTAAGAAGATAATCATACAATCCTAAGGATGACAACCATCTTACTCCAGATATCTCTGGACTTCACTATTAGAGTTTATAGTTCTATCCCAATTAGGGTCATGCTTTAGCAGTGCTAAAGATTTCCCATTACGATAAAACAGTTGACCAATACTCCTTAGTTTTCAATGGCACTCCAAATGATGTTTCTGACGAATATCACCTATAAATACGATTTTGTTCGCATTTTGAGGTAACGAAAGCCACACTAAACATCACCGTTCATCACTAGTTCCCGAATGATAGTAACTATGTATATTAGGTAACTAAAGGTAGAAATCGACAAATGGTGAGAGTTGATGAGCAATGAATCTAATCACTGTTGAGTATACACCCCCCCCCACATTCAAACCAAGTGTAAAAACACAGATGCCTTTTGTGGTTTCCAATGGCTCTGTTTTGATGATACCCCTTTTTATAGTTGAATAATTCTTAATAAGTACTAAGATCATCAACGTTCAAACTTGTCTCTCACTGTCACTGATTGAATCATGTCTAAAATTTCCATGATTATCTAATTACTTAACTTACTAACGCACCAGGTAAGGAATATTTTATTTGGTTCTGAATTAAACTGTAAACATGAGGACTAGTGACACAATCTTACTGACGTTAATGGCAGTAGAAAAAAAGTGTTCAGACTTGCAAAATAATCGAATATCGAACACTAAAATTACCGAGCCACGACTCTATACTATTTTAAAGTGAGTCTTCTTCATCAATAACTCACATCAGCTGAGAAAAGAATATTAACAAATAAATATTACGATTTGACCATTTTCATCAGCAGTACTATGATCTACTCAAGCTACATCACGACGGTGAAAGTAATTCTAATAATACTTAACTGAATATCTTCTATGACTGTTCATCAACTCTCGTAACAGCTTGCCCACTCGGTTGACCACTGAAAAGATAAAAGAAAGTGAAAGATATGATCTTACCAAAACCAATAATGATGTATAGAGAAAATATAGATATTTATACTATCTATTAGGTTTTCTTTAAGAATCAACCATTTACGATATGAATTTTTACAGAATTTGAACCAACGATATCCATGTTGCTAAAAAAATGAAAAATATCAATTATAAAGAAAACGTTTTTGACTGAATCCTTTTAAGTTTCTAAGGAGTACGGCATTTTCAAAAAATTAATCATCTATCTGGGAAAATTAATTCAACATAAACTGCAACTAGTGGAGTTCACATTTGCCGAGAGGAAAACAAGTCTTACCAACGACAATTGATGTTTGTCGTGATGAATCTCAAATTTATGGAAGTGTTAATCCCATTATTAGACACTAGTCCACTGGTGTTGATACTTAAGCACTTACTATGATGCCTCACAGCCTTGGGTTCGCTTACCTGGCAAAATCGAGGGTATGCACTGCTGGCGAGTCTCATATTGGGACGAAACAGTAGTAGAATGTTCTGTGATTTTCACTGGTACCTAACCGACATCAGTCTGTAACGGATATAAACAACTGAACATAATCTGTTTATGTGGATATTGTACACAAAAAGCTATGTCTAAGTGTATTTATGTACATGAGACCATGGAATGTGTGTCATTAGATCACCTTAAAAATGCATAATTTTGGCATTGATCTTACCTATTTACTACATAGTTGAACAGAACTAAGCTCAGAAAAAAAACACTATGAATTGAAACAATCAATGTAAATAAATTTTTTTTCTAATTGGTTTTTTATATTTTTAATGAGAACAATAGAGATAACATGTGTATCTATGTGACGAAAGAAAAATATTTTAAATCAATAATGCATACTTTATACATGCATAACTTTTTATGCAAAATGTGGTAAATATAACAAATGAAGTTGGATTATAGTTAACAGTGGCATACACACACACACACACGAAACACTGTCTTATCTCTTACTCATTATGTAAATATACCTCCATATCAAAGCTATTCATATTGACAGTGATAATTGAGTTCAGGGTCAATTACTTCCAATGTCAACACTTTATTAACTAAGATACTGAGTAAAAAATATTCATTAACTAATAAAATTTTCAGTAATTTAAATTTGAGAAGGGGAAGAATAAACAATTATGTAGAATAACATGAATTCATTTTATTTCATCAGATTTACATAAACTGTAAACAATTCATACTATTACATAATTCTAAATATTCATAATGATTAACATGCAATAAAAGTAAAACCGGTTAGAGACTAGAACATAGAATCATGATGGAATGAAAATTCAAGTAGAGTTAATATCATTTAAAATATTACGTATATAAATACAATGTATAAGTTCAATTGGGATGGTACCCTGCCAACATCAATCTGTGATATATCCAATCAAACAATGTATAAGTGATGATTCTAGAACATCGAATTTGTGATAATAACCCATACAATTAGAGAATGAATCGTTTACGCAATGAATAAAATGAGTTACACGTAAATGTGAACAACATAAGTTATGATGAGTCAGCAAAATGCAACAAAATTATACAATGGAATTAAGACGACGTAATCAAAATAAAGGAAAGATTGAGAAATGATATAATAAGATAAGTGAAACATTACAATAATAAGGAAACATTTACCACTACTTCTTTTTGAATGTAAATTCTGAATTGTAACATTCGATTGCAAGTGCTTAATAACATTTAAAAAGACTATAGTTTGATCGTTTGTTAATCTTCTTGGAAAATTTTAAAGTATCAGCTACATGTACCATGTTGACTAAATGCCATGCTGTAGCATTGCTGTGTTTTTAATCCGTTAGATCAAAAACATTGAGAACATGCTCTTGGAATTGAACGTAGGCTCTTCTTTCTCTTCCACCAATGTAACTCCTTTGGCAAGTATATGTACATTTATACAAGCAGTTTGGCAGCATGATATGTTGTTCTATTGATTGTTTCTGGGCCATAACTGCCTTTAAAATGAGGATGAATAAAAATAGGATTTTTCGTTTACAGAGGCTTGTTTTGGCTTTTTGCCTTCGCTTTTATCATAGTTCTCTGGATACCCATTGATTTTTAGGTATTTTTTAACATCCACCAGTTTTCAAGTTTGCTGTCAATACATACTCATTCTGTTCTGTGAAACATTGTCTTGACTAATACGTGTCTATAATGGATAAAACAAAAACTATATAAATCCAGACAGATTTCATTCCTTGTATCATTACAGTGAAATGAACATTGAGTAGCCCCGTTTTCCCTCATTTTACTGCAACATCAAGAAAATGGAATTTACCATTTTTCCCTTACTGCATAGTAAATTTTGTATTATATCGCACCATGTTGAAAAGTTCCGTTGAATGTTGCTTGTTATTACGCCTTCTCTCCTCAAATTGATAAAAGGAAAATTGTGACTAACTTTTCGAGGTGATTCTTGGACTTCTAGTGTGAAGGCGTGACCAGTGGAGTTCAGCTGTGTCAGGTGTAAGGCAGTTACCCATAGATGGCAGTGGACAAAATGGTGCGAAAATATAGCGAATGGACTGAGTTACAAATACCAGCCGTTAGGAGCCGACTTAGTCGTCTAATGGTAAAGCACTCACTGCGGAGCCAGAGGGCCCTGGGTTTGATATCTGGTGGGGTCATGAATGCACATTATTTAAGAGTGCCATACTAGGACGAAACACTTATCCAGTGTTTCCTGATTGTCAATGGTTGTCTAATTCAGGCCAATTCGTAATATGAAATCAAAATTCGTATTCAACTGATTATAGTACTCATAATTCGTATTCTTTTATAATGTTCTGAAAAATTTCCACCTTACTAATAGAAGAGTTGTGGAATGTGATTGTGGCATTGAATCATATTGCAACTTGATACACTGAAACCAACCACCACTAAGAACTAAACAAATATGATATTGTTTATTACCCAGTCATCAACTATTGTAAATATCCCGGTTACAGAGAAGATCAGTTGTAGCCTGAATAGTTTAGTTGTAACGTGTCAATCTGCAAAACTGGGTAAATTACCTTTGGTCTATACAAGGAGTATAAACTTCCGGAAAATGACAGGTATACATTGTTGATGAATATCAGTTAATACGAGACAAAGATACAAGGTTTGTTTTAACTACATTCAATCACTCAGCACCATATACAACTAACGATTGTCTCATATTTGTTAATTTTCTTACATTTTCAATCAGAACATTGATCAAAATCAATGATACACTTGGAGAGATTGTCTTTATTCCTTTTTAATTCACTGAATTATTCTAACAATTGTTATGTACTTCAGTTGTTTCAAGTTATAGTCAAACACAGACACAAACAAATGGTACTAGAAAATAATTAAAAGTATTTACGAATTTTTTAAGATTACAGCTATTTAGAAACATTATCTCACTAAAAATAATGTATTCTCTTGGTATCTGTGATTGTTGGCACTACCTATGAATTCTGTCTGACTCATTCCAACTGATACTATGCAGCTTGTTACTGTTACTATTTGAGGAATAAAAATGGATACAGTATTAGATCTATGCAAACAAGACAGAATCATACGTCTAATACACAGTTACAATTTTACAAAAATAATTCACACGTAATTGATGAGGGATGACGTGACTTTCAAGATAGTTTTATTTTTCAAGACAAGTCGAAAGTATTAATCAATAATGTCATATGAAATTTATGACACAATGATTATTAAAAGATAGATTTCAAGTAGACGGCACAGATGCATATTTGTATAAATCATTATACCACATCAGAATAATGACAGAAAGTTAACAAAGAAGCCCAAGTAGTTTAGTAGCAGCTCAGATGAGAAAATATCTAAGATGCAGTTCACGAAGACAGAATACAAATGTATGTATGAAGGAATACTAGGACCCAAAATAAGTAACGAGATAACTATTGACAATATCTACTCTATTGTGATCGATTCTGAACCCAGATATCCAGGATCTTTAATGACTGACCACAGTTATAGCACAGACTACTATCAGATAGTCTGCACCTATTTTCAAGGCTCACACCAATAGTCATGGCTTTATCGACTAATATCACGATTTGGTTTGACTGACTTTAATTTCCTTCCAAATTACATTTAATCTACTCAGTATTGTCAATCTACGTGACTTCACATAATGATTCCATTGAAGAATGGGATTCTATTCAAAATCCTTTTCTATAATTTTAGATAGAATATGTTGCATACTGTGAGACAAAGTTGGCTACACACAATTACTTACTGAAAAAGTCAAAAGAGGATAGTCATGTAGATAGTAATGTAGATTTTTCAGTCATTCTTTATCTTTTCCTAAGTTTCAAACACCAGATTATTTAGTATATTTACTGAATCGAATTCTATGAATTTCTTCTTTTTAATGTCATGATTATGTCACTTCTCATTCGGCTTCCTCTAGATAGGTACTAATATTAAGTGAGGCAGGTTAATAGATCACAGTTATCCATTAGGCTCTTGCTGTTCAATAAGTGTTGTAGACAGAACGTTTGGTCAAATTTATGTTCACTTAGTGTTACTTTTTAGAGCAAAATTTTCATCAAACATTTCACTTCACTTCTTAACCTTGACTATTTTTTGCTTCGGTTTTACCATGTCGGTTCCAACAGCATGTTCATTGGAATCAGTTGAGAATAATCTCAGACGATTCAAAAAATGTCTTAACACCAGTAGGGAACAGTTACTTCCCTACTGAACAATCAAGAAAATGACCTGGAGCTTTGGGTATGACATAAATGACGAATAATGAAAACATTGTAAATACCATTGGTTGATTAAACTAATACCATTTTTGAAAATGGTAATCACCAGAATCAACCCAGGAAAACTGGAAACTCAATTATATCGAAGACCAACCCACATAAACTAGATTATCAGTTACCACAAAAATAATCCAATAATTCACAAAATCAACTGCTATAAAACTTTACTTCAAAAGGGTAAAAACACATTGCTCCACACTAGCAACACGAAAATGAAGGGAAGTATCTAATGAATGTCTTTTAAAAGAACGGCTACCAACGCAACTTGAGCAAAACATTTATCTTATGATGATTAACAAATCCGAAATCAAATATGGAAGACAATAAACAGATTAATTTATAAAATATGAAGGCTATATCAAGAGTCACAAGACTACTGAAACCATTAGGATTAAGTATCGCACACAAAGCCACTAAGTTACTGCAGTCACTTCCACGTAAACCAAAGAGCAAAATAGGACAAGCTGGATGTTCTCTATAAAACTGCACTATTTATGTGAAATATTACATCAGACGAAGCCTGCGACTTTTTGATCTACATCTACATGAATATGCAATACGTGCCAAAGCCATGTTGTATCGTCTCTTAAATCAATACATGTAGATAAGTATGGACACACGTTTGACTAAACAAACCAATTTTCGGACAGAGGAAGCACAAAGAAAACTAGATGATTTTTAGAATCTTGGCACTCATGTCAATTGGAAAACAGCTATCACAGTGAAATCGATTAAATGTGTCAAATAATTAGAAAATGAATAAACAACTACAAAGCTACGAATCAGGTCAAGAGAAAAAGTAATCAAAATAAGTGTGCACAAAATGACTAGACAAGTGTTTACGATAACCAGTCAAATCTATGGTCTACAGAACATGTTGTTAGTCGCTTGTGAATAAACCTCATAACTTATTTAGGTTGGAAGTTTGCACCGATGAAGTCATCCTGAATGATGATTAAAGTTCAAGAAGTAAACCATCCAGCTCAGAGCGCCAAAACTTAGCTGAAATGTTAATTATGAGAACTACTTTTATTTTGCATTCTATTAAATTGAAATAGGAAAGACAGGTAATAAATCCGAGTTGAAGAGCTGTTTACAAAAGCATGTTTTACTGTTAAAACCATCCAACTCTTAGAGACGACTAACATATGATATGCTTAGGTATATAACATTAACTACAGAATGATATGTTACCTAGGTAATAAATACTGCGTACTATCGGATACTGTTTAGATTGTCAAATTAAAAGCTAATAACACCTTAATTAAAGGATATCTGAAAACCAGGAAGTACTAGACAATCATTTCTTCCTCGTTTAGTTTTTCGCACCAATGTACATTCATCACTTCACCGAAAATCGTATTTAAAACCTATCAGGTTTTGCGATGAATACAGAACGTTTACAACACTTAGTCGAAATATAACGGTTATTTAACTAAGGTTAATGAAAGTGTAAATAACCCACTGAAACGTCGAAAATCCGATCGATAATTAACTACTTCGTAATTTCTTTTCATGATTTCATTCTATTTCCTAATCCTCTGCCAAATGAAAATATTTAACAGGAAAATGAAGACAACATCCTCATCTTAGTCTTTTGTTCTATATTTTATTAACCAAGAACAAGAAAAGAGAAAATCAATATACAAGATATGTTTTTGACGTGACTCCAACAAATCAACTAATAAATGAATTAATGGATTATCCTTTATACATACTATACCAATATAGGTTATTAAAACTTAATACATACATGTAAACATATGTGTATACTCGTACAAAACATACATATCAACTTATGCGATAACCCGTTAAATTTATGCATTATGATGTAATACTAAAACTCAATGAAAATAAGTAATTCTAATGTGCTAGAATAAACAGAAAAAAAATTAACAGACATTATTATCTAACATCAATGCAGCAACGTTGATAGTCTGTCTCAGTAGATGTAGCATTAACAGAACAATATGAGTATGTTAGGTTATCTTTCAACTAAAGCATGCCAGCATACAAAAAGTTGATTAAAAATAATATATAAGTTAAGCTTAAGATTTATAAGTACCGTATATATTAAGCATGAGAAGTAACAAGTTAACAGGAGTTGCTGAAGAAGCAATTAGAAAGCGCAAAACGGATCAGTTGTAGGGAGGGGGATGATGTAGAAAGAAGAAAACAAAAATAATATTATCTAAGTGAAGTATAATATGCTAAATGACTAGACTTCTGATTAATATATTATTATTGCTAATTATTTACAAATGAGTATTGATTTGTTTATGTACACGGTGAAGTGTGCGTGTATATTCAATAAAGAAGATCCAATTTGTTCTTCTCACAGTCATCAGTAATATATATATATATATATATATATATATATATATAAGCATCGTTCTTGTAATAATAATTTATAAATGCTTAAATGCATACAAAAATTGAATAAATTGATGACCACTAATTCACTCTCAAAAGGTTGAATAATCTAAGACAGAGCATTACCATACGGACAATAAATAGAGATAAACACACCGGTAACAGAAGAGAAAAAGTATAACAAATATCTTTAGTCGATACAGAATAAACGAACTTAGAAAAAACTGTCAATAAAATAGTTTACCTTTGGTATAAAAAAAATATAATTTTTATTATTTATAATTTTGTCTCCAGTTTGAAATGATTATGATTTGGGGGGGAGGGGGGTAAGGAAGGTGTATTTGTGTATCCACGTGAACCGATTAATACAAAATAATTATTAAATCAATTAAACTGATAGATGTATAGATAAATATTTTTGTTCTCGCTTTTCAGAAATTCTGTTCCATGGAGGTAAACATATTCAATTTAAAATAGATTACTTCTTCGAGCTTCATCATACCATGGTGAAATGACTGGTTGATGCTGATGAATAGGACATGGTAAAGGTGACAGTGAAGAATCAGATGATGTTGATGAATGTGGTATTAAGTATTTACTACGTCCTCTAATCTGGTTAACACATGATGATTGGGTTTCTTCGTTGAGTAACATTTGTTCTTTTTCTTGGCGTCGTAACTTTCGAAGTTCATATTCATAACGAGCTCGAGAAATAGCTGTATCTAAATCCCAATTACACTTAGATAATAAACGTTTACTATGCGATCGAGAGACATAATCTTTCCGACAGAGTAATTCAAATTTTAGTCGTCTTGTTGCTTCCTCATAATCATAACTACTACCTATTAGTACAGCTTGACATTCGGATTCAGTAGCTTGAGGAACTTCTTTCATTAAGCGCAAAACTAGCTCGCGATAGAAATTTTTCAAAGAATCTTTGCAATTTTCAGATTTACCGCGCCTTAGTTTAACATCTTTAAGTGGTAATTCATTTGCAGGACATAAACTAGTGGACTCAATATTTGTGTAACCATCAACCGTAGGAGAAATACCCAGTGGTGACGATGGTGGGTTATGAACATATTCAGTTACTCTACGCGTAAGTGTAGATTTGTCACGCAATGTCCTGGATCGAGGAGGATCAAGAAGCCAATAGTGTGTATCACTTATTTTTACTCCATTTTGTATAATTGGATAAATGCGAACATTAAAACGGCTATTTCCAAGACTACAAGCCTTATGTTGATCCAAATCAGTTGGAAGAGGAGATAACTGTGTTGTAGGCAATTGCAATGAGGATGAAACACAGCCTCTGTCTTGAAAATTTAATTTTTGTACTGTTTCTTTGCCTGAAGTGTCTTGTTTTGCAAGAGCAGCTTTAAGCCAAGGGGGGCAAGCCCTTGGAGGAGGTGGTGGAACAGGTAATTCTGCTTCAAGTTTAGCCAATATAGGATCACAGAAAATGGATGAACAATCATCTATGGATGGAGTGTTTTCACTGGAAAGAAACGTTGTATTTGTCGCTTGATCATCATTATTATAATCCACACAGTTTTCAAATACAAGGTTATCTTGACCATAGTCAAACTCTTTATCACTTTTATCACGAGACGTTTGACTATGCTTACCATTTTTCCATTTCAACAATAGATCTTTAGAACAACTTCCTGACGAACATGAGAATTCAGTACCAATAGGTGAAGTATTTTCTTTTGCTGTGAAACATTTTGAATTATTTCTTGATAAACACTTCGTCCTTGATACACCGATTTTAGAATCAGATGAAATATGTTTACCAAACAAGTTATTCTGTTTTGGCAATGATGATGATCGACGTAATCCAGATAGGGGAACACAACTATTAAAAATTTTTGTATGTGTTGGTGACTTTCGTCTAGGTAATGTAGGCGAAATACATTCTCTTGAATTCATAGATGGATGAAATATAACTTGTGAATTATCTATAGATTTCATTTTTGAATTTGTATTCATAGAATTTACAATAATTTTATTATTTGTTCTAATATTTATTACTTTAATTATATAATTATTTGTTTTATATGAATATTTTTGTGATTTAAAATGTTTATGATTATTTATATGAATATTTGATAGGATTTTTCCTTTGATTATTAAATTATGAATACAATCATTATTTTTATTTAGAGAATAATGTACTCCCATAATGAATTTTTATTTTGAATGAAAGTAATAATAATAATATTGTACATAAGTAAATGTTTTAAACGATTAGATATGCTTAACATACTTCCATATCATAGAAATCATTTTTAAATACTTCGCAAAATCACAAGGACAAAGTTATTGAAATATTTGTAGAATTTTTGACGAATGAGAGTAAAGTTTGTCTCTGATTGGTTGATTTATCTGTTATTTTATTTGTGGATTAATCGTTTGAAGGTCAATCGATAAATAATCTCATTACTCTTAATCCAGCAGTACACACCCGTATCATTTGTATTGTAAAGACAAGCTAGTTGGACTCTGGTTTTGCCTAAGTCTGAAGACGAGATGTTGGATATTTCATACCCCTTTATACGTTAAGTGGTGTCTACCGATATTTGGTTACTAAAGCACTTGCTAAATATGATAGTAATAAATAATGCATGATTTTTAAACTGACTTCAAATGGGAGATTAATGTAAATTACACAAAGAATGATTCACGCGTTAGGGAAATGAGACTTGCACTGCAGAAAGATGGCTTAGGCTACACTGTGTTCTCTGGGCTGAATGGTTTACTTATGTTTTCACCATCATTCTAGATGACTTCATCAGTACGAACTTCTGACCTAAATGAGTTATGAGATTTTCTCATAAATGACTAACAACATGTTCTGCTGATCGTGGATTTGATTGGTTATTATCAACACTTGTTCAGTTACGTTATGCATGTTTATTTTGATTACTTTTTCTTTTGACCTGATTCGTAGTATTGTAGATGTTTATTTTGTTTCTAAATGGTTGATAGATTTCATATATATTATGTGTTTACTGGTTGTGCAAAGCAAAAATGACAATAGGTGGAAACAACAACTATTCAAATACAAGGTCAGTATCAGGAACAAATTTCTAATCACTTGTGGAGGAAATATCATAACTCACTTCTGTCAGGACCTTGAGCCAACGAAATCTGAAATGAAAATGAAAGCCTTGTAATTAGTCCATTTAGCTCAGAGAACTTAGTATAATCAAAATGGTTAGATGCTTTTTTATCTCTAAGAATCATAAGAAGCATAAAAATGATTTTTTCCCCAGTAAGATGATATTGGAATTATAGATACATTGTTAGTTTAATATTATTGTATACAAAATTGCTAACCTTATTCCAAACCCTAATCTCTACTTTGATTTCAAATCCTAACTCTAAAACAATAGCTTGAATGTCACTTAGTTGCTAGTAATTTTTTGTCATTTAAGCAGAACTTTCCATTCGGAGGTGCAATTCAATAGGTTTTATCTTAAATGATTAGTTCATTAGTTGATTAGAAAATCGCTGAATATTGTAATTACTAGCATTTTCTGCAATAAATTTTTCGTCCATATCGCCTGAATTCTGATTTGCAAACAAGTTCTCAAAGTTGCTTGGAATTCGGATTTATTGGTAATGTTTGGTATCCACCGCTCTCAGCCAAATCTTACTTTTCATGTTTGAGTCACTGCTCATGTAGGTTGGTTATACCCTTATCAAAACTATCAATAATTATTGTCCACAAATAATTCCAACAATTTCCCGAACATTATTTTTCTAGAATAATATCTGTTAGGTTAATGAACTTCGATCTCCATTATACTGCCTATTATAACTATACGATGCAAAGTAATAGAATATGCTGATTACTTAACTTGTCTTAGAAGTTTCGTCGGGTATGACAGGTTGTACACACGTTTTAAGTACCACCCATTGTTAATTGTTGGGCTATTTGTTGCACATAACTACTTTTTGATCATCATGTCAAGA
Organism: Schistosoma mekongi; assembly: GCA_034768735.1. Taxonomy (NCBI): domain Eukaryota; kingdom Metazoa; phylum Platyhelminthes; class Trematoda; order Strigeidida; family Schistosomatidae; genus Schistosoma; species Schistosoma mekongi. Next base: position 79,878,788 of record CM068306.1, on the reverse strand, counting down.
AATAATGCCTATAAACGTATGCGTTTCAAAAAGCCTGATAACAACTAAGTCATGATATAATATCGTTTCATAAATCGATACCAAGAAATGTATAACATCCTGTTGAAAATTCTCATTATTGTTTGAGATGGTTAATATAAACTTCATTTATAAGTTTACTATATGGTGAATAGAACTAATTCACTTTTAAGATAAACTTGTATATTCCCGTTGATTTGTTACAGACTGAAGCTGGTCACTCTCTGTTGCTATGTGTGCATCCTGAGCGGATTGCCTCAATATAGCGAATCAATCACGAGTTCTTTTTGAGTTCTAATCCCACTGTGAACATGAATATTGGGATGCAGGTACATCTAGCCGACGAGTCCCAAATAAGTCGAAACGTGGGTCCTGGATTCCACTTGCCAGTCACAATCCAACTTAAATAATTCACTTTTATTAGGACAATGTCAATACCATAATTCTTCATATAAATAAAGATACCTTGCATGTTTGAATTAAAATGAACTAGTTCTCGTATGTTTTAAAAAGTGATGTATATATTCCATTTTCAGTTGATTTAATACGAAAATAAATTCACATTTGGATTCCAAATATTTCAATGATGAAACCAATGACCTAAATTAATTAACTTCTAACCTTATACATTTGTAGTGGGCGCTTAATGACATTTAATATTTATTTTTAAAAAATGAATGTTGATCAAATACAAAGTGTTGGAGGTGGGCTGGGGGGTGGGGGATTCAAAATCCCCGAAAAATAGAATTATTGATTAAATCAAGCAAAATAAGTTGTATTGATTTTTTGTATGCTTCATTCGTGAACTTTCATCATATAAATTTAATGTATGAATGTAAGTCATACTCCTGAATACAGTTGACAACATTTAATTAATAAAATGTTGATGATTTTAAGTGATGAATAATCACTGTAAATGTATTTGATATAAAAACTTAAGAATTTTTAAATCACGAACTAATCTGAACTAGACAACAATTGATCACTGAACGGCTGTTTCGTCCTAGTGTGAGACACTTCAGTAGAGCTCATTCATGACCCTATCAGAGATCAAGCCCCGGACTCGTTGGCTCTATGGCGGACGTTTTATCATTAGGCCACTGAGTAGCATCCTAAAGACTGGTATTTTTAGTTCAGTCAATTCATGATACGTTTGCGCGAACTCATCTTTGCCATCGGTGGGTAACTGCCTCACATCTGACAAGGTTAAACCCCACAGGTCACATCTCCACACTAGAACTCCAGGAATTACCTTGATGAACCAGTCACTAGTGAGCTGATATATTAATTATAATTGGGTGTTGTGGAGATAGTTGACTGTCAATTTATAAGAATTTATGCATCATGTAAATATTATTCACTAGTCTCATTTCACTTTTTGGCTCCGTACTACAAACTTCCTACGAGTCTAGTCTTTTGGAATAGCTGTGGTTTGGGAAGGAACAAGTTGTAGTATTCAACTGACGTGCAAGTATCAGAGATAGAGTTTTGTATTATTCGTATCGACTATCGACGGAATCAGACATGTAATCCAGCTACTCTACATCTATTGGCTTCATTGTATCGCAGACCGTACAAAAATCAACAAGAAGCCACGCGTTTGCCTCCATACCGAGAAACATATCACAATGACATTTGAACGAAGAATATTCTTTTCAATAAATTCTCATCAGGTTCTACAATTATTAGTTCAACATTTATAGCCACAAAACAAGCCAGTTCTGAGGCAGATAAAATATCATTTAAATATCAGTGATAATTAGACATATTTTTCCTTTTCGGGTTATTTGTGAAATACGAATGTTCACATTGAAATAATCATCATCATGTAGCTTACTAAACTCAAACGACAATTGAAACAAACAAGACTATTAATAAAATGCATATAGGTATCTCTGTATATAGGTTAGACAGAAGATGGTGGAGGGTGGTGACAAAAATGCAATCAGATCAAACGTTTGTTATCAACGCCTGAATTCTCCTTAAAATGAACTCGACTAGGTAAGTCTCTAGGGTGAGTGGTAAATAAAATTCGTCAAACTGTAATAACAATAATACAAAGAATTACAATCAGTCCATTTGTTTGTTTTTAAAATATGTTTACGAAATAAATAGGAGATAGAAGAGATGATTGAGTGATGTCAAAATTTTGATAAATAATAATGATAATAGTAATAATAATTAATATAGAGATTTGCGTATGAAGAGATTAGTATTTAGATAAGATGAACTGCCGTTATAGAAATGCACATAAAGACAGAAAGAAGTGCATTACTCCAATCAAATCATCGTATGATTAAGGTGGAGATTGGCTTAATGGATCTTCCGTCGGCCATGGTAAGAGAAGGGATTGAACATACTTCTTTTGCATGCACAGTTATGGCCTCTTCACCCATATAGCTATCACTTCTGCCGTTTTAAAAACCTTGAGTCTAACTGGTCGTTCCAGATAACTATTTACACAAAATATTACTGTAAATGATGAATTTATGCTCACCGCATGACCAGTTCGAATTAAGTTAGCTAATATTGAACTGTTGATACTTCTAATGACACCTTTGGTTAGCCACACTGAGAGGTGCTCAAGAGCTCGGAAGAGCAAATTACTTGGGCATCTACTAATGTAACTTGCTCCACAGGTGCATTTGAACCGATAAATACAACATGAAGTGCGTCACCATGAGGCGGGTAGATAAGACGATCTATAGTTTTGCTATGTTAAATGCACTCCGAAGGATGCGACAGACACGTATTTTTAATCGGCAACAGCAAGTGCAGGCAAAACGTCAACGTTACAATTATATCATTATTACGTTACAACAAAATGTTACTAAAATATGTATCCGTAATAATACCAGAAATGATTTAGCACATATATAAACGTTTATATTCATTTTCGGGAATTAATATACCTAGACGGCTCTACACATTAATACTTGTTTATGAAAAATTTGAAGCATTTAAGAAATAGGGAATAGAATTGAGATGGATTATGGAGATTGGTATTAAGTTTAGTTGGCTGGATTTATCACAGAATGATGTTAGTAGAGTACCATTAAAAACCAAGGAGCACTCGACGGCTGTTTTATCCTAGTATGGGACTCCAATGCAGTGCGCATCCCAGATTCCGCCTCAGGGGACTTAGGTTTTCGAACACCTTAAGCCCCCGTGCACCAATGCACCAGCGGGCATGCAATGGTAGAATTCCTACTTCCATCATTTTGTGACATATAACGCGACTACCATCCATTGTCATTGGTGATAACTATATTACTCCCTACAAGTCTGAACTCCACCAGTATTCCGTGGTTTCCATTGGTATCCTATTAACATCAATCTGTGATGAATTCAATCAACTAAACCAATAATAGTCGAATGATTTGGGTAACTTAGAATTTTTCTTATATATTAGTTGATAGAATAAGGACCAGAGTGAGTGACCAGTATATGTTTAAATAATCAAATTACTCATAAATATGTTGTATGAACATGTTTAATAGAATAGTTTTCATCATACCTACCGTTCAATAATAAACTATGAAGAGCTCCAAAATCATCACATCCCAGTTTGGAAATTCTTATCACAACACAATCATAACTCTCATTGAAATAATGCATAACAAATTGTCATGAATCAGATTGTTCAACAATGATAGTATTGGATGGTTATAGCATAGTATGTAGGCTGCTCGATTCTGATGATGTTTGCCAAAAGATTCAGGGATGCTATATTCGATTTTGTTTGCTTTTTTTAAATCGATACTAATCATCGGTTCTATAGAAAGGAGGAAAAAATTGTTAAACCCTATCTGCATTATCAGTGGTTGCCATTCTGTGTCAACAGGGTTAACTTTTCGACATGAAATTCTAATAACTGTCATATACATCTATTTGTAGATGTTAGAAAGCTCATAACTATTGTCAATTGGGTGTTATGGGGATTATTGAATTTAGCATGTTATCACAAATTGGACAACCTTAGGCAATTATATCAGATATGGGAGTGTCAGGGAGTCACTTTATTCTATCTTCAAAATCTTCAGAAATGTGTATCACATGTCCCTACTGGGTATGTAGAATAAAAACATAGGCTCGCGTCAAGCGATTAACCTTATGATCCCTAGGTCGGTGTCAGTTAATCTATTACTGAAGAGTCTGATACTAAAACGAAACGGATGTCCAATAGTTCCTGATTTTCAATATCCATCTAACTCATGTCAATTCGTGATATCGAATTCAAATATTTAATATGATAATTAATCAAATTAATTTATCTAAAATGTAACATAATAACGAGTAAGAACTAACTAATTTCTGTGACTAAGCAATATTAAATAACTTTTATAGATATGTGAAAATGCGAAACAATAGAACGTACTAACTGCTAAAGATCTTTAACAGTTCAATGTCACCTAGTTTTCAATAGTTCATTAATGTCAGGCTGTCATTTAAAACAATGAAATTTAACAATCACTACACCCTCCTCTCCTTATTAAAAACAGAATCAATGACTATGTTAGCAACAATATAGGACAGTAGACAATAATAAAGAATATTTTGTTGATAAAGTAAAATAAAGCTGAAAAATGAATTGTATCTACACAAATTATTAACAAAATGAATACGTCATTGTGTTAGAAGTAAAACTAATCAAGAATATTTTTTCTATGATGATATTATTTATTAAATTATCTAGTAGTAGTCATAGTTTATTAAAATATACTAAAAAATGTAAACCAGATAAAATGTTGATATCAAATTTAAATAAGTTAATCATTCCAACAGTTAATCATAATTAATATGGTCCTCATATTCTGATGACAAATAAAGATTAAACATATCTGCGGTGAGCAGTAGATAGAATATAAATACGATATATAGTTGTTCGTATTCCACACAGATTGTAGTCGGTTGGGTGTTATTTAAAATCGTCTTAGTATATAACTCCTAAGCAGTGAGCACCTTCGATTACTATAAGGAGATTAAACTCAGATCCGTCACGTCTCAAGGCAAATACTTAAACACCAGCACCACTGAGTTGGCTTCCAATTGTAGAGTTTTCACTTCCATCAATTTGTGATATAGCTTGACGATTGGTTAGTACCATTGGTGATAAGTGTCTCACTTCCAACATGTCTAAACTCCACCAATCATTACTTCTCACGAGAACTTCAGGAACATTCTGAAGTTGGTGGCTAGTAGGCTGTTTATTATTCATCTACAGACAGGCAGAGTAGTCACCCTCTGAAAATACCCGACTATAGGTTATTTCCATCAAAGCAATAACATTCTTTGGAAATATCAAAGTAATGTTCAAGACCACCACCAGACGGTAACAGTCAACTTTTTCAATAAATCAATCAATGAATCATGGTATCGTGTCTGTATGTCATTGTGGAAATTTGAAGATTTCCCCATGTGACGAAACAATTGGTGGTTATTGTTGAAGAATTCAATACCCCAAGAATATAAGTTTAGAAACTAAACATAAAACATATTGATTTTTGCAAACTTTCATCACATTAATTTTCATTCATTGTGTGTTATACTGCAGAATACATTCTATGACCTTCAATTATATCAATAAAATGTTCCACTTATTGTACACCAGTTATATTTAGTTGATGATTCACAATCACTGTAATGAAATTGATGTGTAAATGAATATGCTAAAATAAAATATTGTTCTGTATTACAGACTCAGCAAACAAGCGATCTTCTAATCACTAGCTTGGTGTTAAGAATTAAAGTAGATCGACCATAGGCTGAGAAATACCTGGAAGTATGTATTTCGATAATCAAGATCGTGTCAAATAGCCTAGTAGGTGAGGAAAACTCATAAATCGTCAGTAACTTCCCTTCAGGTCACAACAATCATGTAATTTGTGAGAAATATTATTAAATTAGCTTTGAAGGAAATTTCTACGTTTCTTTTGATTTCGATTGTAATAAAATTATCAATATGAAATGGTTGAAGTTATTTTCAAAGTTTCACTAACCAGTAAGAGTAGCATTTTACATTTACTGTGGTTTTCCCACTAATTTAGTAAGAAAATTCTACTCACTGAAGTGTAGTTTTAATGAAACATGTTTTTCATAATTCAAACTTCTACTATTTTCAGGTTTTCATCCGGTATATTAAACTGCGTAACACTGGATATATTCGTAGTAGATATTTATGTGTGCAGTGTGACAATAACCTGACTATTTAAACTGAAACATGTGAATTGATTTGATACTTTTAGATTCTTTATTGAAACTCGTTTAAATGAACCGAACCGTTGTGTACAGAAGAAGTATGTTCATTGTCATTGTATTTCCTGACCTGCGATGTAACTTCCGATTTATTTCTAAACTTCGAAACATTTCAGTTTTAGCTTCGTTCTTACATGACATAGCATTCTATTGATAATTTCTTATCTGAACCTTATATAATCTGGTTCAGTAATGTGAATATCTGATTCTCCTCACATCAGTTTATCATTCACTACACGAGCATCATCAATATTCATTTTCAGTTCATCTGTACAATCTCTGCACTACACAACTAACGATTTGTTCTATTTTCAGTCTTACATAACTTGCTGCAGTGTTTAAAGAATGATGTCATTTTATCCATAACTATGGAGTTACTAAGTGATTATTATATATCTTCGAAAAAATATACATATACTCCTGGTTATCAGATTGACTACACCCCCCTCCCCTCCCAAGCCATTTACTTGTCATTGATTTTTTAAACAGTTGTAAATGTTATGTATTTGTGTAGCATATCGATGACTAACTAAATAACATGGGATATTTCGATGTTCATTCTTGTATTCTTAGAGTAAATTGACCTTTCAGTCATCAAGGGAGGCGGAGGGACAGTTGAGCTAATAGGACCTGTAATGGTATGGTTACAACGAGAGAGATTTAAAAACAGTGATTGGTTGGCACGATGCCTGAGTAGTCAAAGCCTTCTGCACAAGAATGGGTAGAAATAACAAACGCTAATGGTGAGCGAAATTTTCAGACAAGTCATTTATTAAGTACGAACAGTGGCTTTTATACATCATATGCTGGACCAATTAGTCACAGTAAATACAAAATACAATAAAGTTTGAATTAGGGGAGTTGTGTACAGAATTTGAGCTAACAGGATCATAATAAGATTAAAATAATTCAGGGTGGTAAACACGTATAACAGTCGTTAATAGCTCTGTGAAAAGTTTACACTTTGAGTAATACAAATATTATAGTTACTGAATATTTTAACCATATATAACTTAGCAATAAGGGTCTCATTAGCATGAAGAATAGACTCAATAGATTGTAATTCCCAAGGCATAATGCCATGATGAGAATATAAGATAAAAACGACGAATTTCAATTTAACTTCTCTACACATGTATTCTAATGTTATTGTATGAAGTATACATGTAAAAAATATTACTTAATCATCTTTGAATGTAATCATAATTAACGATCGATAATTGATTAATCTTTCAACACTTAATAAGCAAAGAATACACTTAATGATGATATTCATGAAAGTATTTTACAGTCTGTATAAAAGTTCTATGCTAATTTCTTCATTCACTCTTTCTGATATGCACATTTCATACATTTTATCATGATAAATAATGCATACTAACAATATGTGTATATATAAATTAACACACATACATACATAAGTGCACAAACGTACAACAATATCGTATACATTGATTTAAATTCATATTGATTTATGCGTGGGCATAGTAACTAATACACTATTCTCTGCTAAGGTAACACAGACTATTAATGAAGTAATAAATTTCTATGAAAATAGATACCAGAAATGGAATATGACCTGTTTACAAGTTACTTATGTATTACTTAGATTATTTATTATAGAATGAAAAGAAGAAAAAGAAATTAAAAGAAATATACATTTTTTTTTGAGTTTTGTAAAGTTCAACTGAATGTTGACAAGAGGTGGTGAGGTGGAAAGTGGGATTGGGTTGTGGGCGGTTACAAGATATAATTCTGTAAATGGTAAATAAAAAATGTTTCTGTATAAAATTTTAGTAGTGATAACAGTATTAATTACAAATTATAGTAATTGAAATGGTTGATTACATTTCAATTAAATGTGAATGGAACATTAAGAACAGTGCTTTGTAATGAAATGTATCAAGATATTGAAGACCTTTTCTTTAAGCAATAAGAGAATACATCATTTAAAGATGTATTCATTCAACGTATAGATGATAGTTTCGTAATATTAAGTATTGAAGAGGGAGAAGATAATTTACTCAATGGGTTTGATAACATCCATCTCGCATTCGGTTTCACCATGAATAAAGAACGAAACACACGGATCCCATTTCTAGATAAACATTAAGAAGAGCTATATACAGAAAGTCCTTAAATGGGCACTATACCAATTTCCACAGGAATGTATCACTTAGGTGCAAAAGAAAATGAATTTAAGTACTAACACTTAAATAATTTGTATTTTCAATACAGTTGATAAGATGCAATTGAATTTCCTTAATCTACTTGGCATTAACGGATTTCTAACTACATTCATTAGTAGAAGCATGAATTCAATAAAAATTCATCCGGAGTTAGTTATTGTTTCAAAGAAGTAAGTATTTTTGGAACAACTGTTTAAATATGACGATGCTACTGAGATAATAACTCAGAATTTAGGAAAGGTATTACAGCAAACTTTCATGTGACTAAAATAAGTGTGATATTTTACAACCAGCCTTTGGTTTCTGCAACAACGAAAGACAGACTCACTGGATTCGACGCCTCTATGTGTTTATTATTTCAGTTATTCTTATAAAATCAGATATTTAAGGGGAACACTCGGAAAGGTCCTCAATATTTCACCAACCACTATCGAGCCCTATTAAGCAAATGACTACTCAGACAAATTGGAAGCTCAATTCCAGCTCATTTGGTTGACACAAGACATAGAGATAGCCTGAATAAATCATATATTGCATTTCACCAGTTATTTCATATGGCTAACAGATCCGTCTATTACATACGGCCTAAGCTATTGTGATTAACATTCACAAACCAAATCTTTGTATTCAGAACTTTGTACAGCCTATCATTCTACCTTGATCATTAACATAGGTCATATTGACAATGAGATAAAATATAATTTACTAGATGTTTTTCTCAACTTTATTTAATTTTCCATATCTTTGTTTACTTTCATAGTTATAATAGCCGTGTCTTTATTCTTACTTAACTACTATTAAAATATGTTGATAAGTCTATTGTCAATTGACATACGATTCATTACAAACGAGACATTTTCAACATTTGATGCATTCAGTATCATTCTCATCAAGGCATTCTACTCGTTTTCTTATTTGATATTGTGTAATCAGTCAAATTAATGCTATCATGTTGTAATTCACTCGCCTATAATTTATAACCTTTGAATAATACACTGTATACTTCATATATTGGTTAATCAGTTCTAATTGTTTTCATATAACCTTTGGTGCTTGTAATCCGACATATTACAACTTGGTTTTAATAGATTTTATTATTATATTAAATTATATATCGGTATATTAATGTAGAGCTGTTATGATGATGAGTATGACCAGCAAGTTGATACTAACTTATGCTCACGAGGCCACAATAACAAACATCAATGAAAGCGTGTAGCTGGTCTCTGCGTGTCTCTGATGTCCCCTCTCAATCCCCCAGGTCGGGATAGGAAGAACACACACGATTGATCAACCAAGCAGAACCAAATTACATTACAAACAATCCTTTATATATCCATGAAACCTGAACACTTAGTGGGTCAATTAGAAAACTAACATTAATATACGATAAGAGTAACAGTGACTGTGAACAGGAATAACGTATACACAAATGATTAGCTTTAGTCTATAAATAAAAAAATGATATACTAACAGTTAATGCGATAGCCGGGAGGATAGGGCATAGGGGCCTCAATAAATATAAAAATGATTTATTCACTTGGCATATAACCAAAATAAATGAAATAGTCTACCAAAAAACAGTTCCCGAAGATAATCAACCTCCTTCAGGTGCCCTGCATTTCAGGAGCCTTTACGAAGAAAACTGAGAATTTCTTCACTTCATTGTTTGTATTCACTAAATATTTTAATCGGATTTTAAACATATTTCCGTCAGAAATCAGCTGATCATCAAAAGTAAGCAAATTTACGTGTTTACTTTGCGTTATGATGCAAACACTACTTTATAATTAGTGAATCAGTAAAATGTCACTAAATCCAAGAGATCAAACGCGTTATCCGAGATTTTAGTACTTCCTACTAATGAAGTCCAAGTCTTGATATTTCAGTATTAGAAAAACTAGTTGATACAAACTACACATAGTTTAATAAAATAAAAAGAGCATTTCTACTAACCAACTAATAACCAGGAAGTTCCGTCAATACAATTACTAGTTCTGTTATTATCTTTGTCTTTTTCTGAGCCACGAATAGTGATGCTCGCAAATAGGATGTTGAATTTACCTCATTGTATGCATAATGTAACTGGCCCAATATTATCTGTTGAACTAAGGTGGAGTAATTCCGTTGTCTTTTTTTTCGTGACATTCGTAAAGGTTGAGCAAAAATAAAGATACTAATCTAGTAGCATCCAATGTTCTTACAAGTGAGTTTCCCAACCAACATGTTTCACTTCCTTTGTTGTATCACCTTTAAGTTGTAATTTCATCATCAAAGCCATCTGTGAAGTTAGTTCATTTCAGGTTTTGTTGCAGAAATTTACTTTGACATGGACTTCAATGAACGTCAATTTTTATTTAACAATTCAAGGGAAGTTCTAATTTTTGCCTTGACAACATCTTTAGAGCAAACACTTCTAGTTCTCTGAACCAAGCATTTAGCCCAATTTCTATTGTATTATAATGAAATAAAACCATTTGGTTTCCAATAGAGTGTATGCTTTGTACAAGAGTGCTGATAATTCACTTTTATTGTCGATGATATCGTGAATGCCCACCGTCAAGGAATTCCATAATAAATGAAAGTAACTGTCCAGTGTTCATCGGTCCTTATATGATGCCTAACCGAAGTCACTTCATCATATCAAATCCGAAATAATTTTATTACGAAAGTTTATAAAACAATGTAATGATGAACAGTGCATAAGACAACTCAATCGACTATTTTAACTGTTCACGTAAAAAATTTATTTTAACATGAAGGAAAAAAACATTACTACTGATTAATTATAATAAAAGTAGTCAAAGTAATGGCACTAAATTCTAAAACAAAACTTATGTGCAACGACTCACTAATGTGGATTCGAAAGTTGCTACACTTGTCAAGCTAGTATGTTGATTACCTATCGTGGATGTGCTAATTTTAACAAAAATACAACAATAATAAGTCTGTATGATGAAAGATTACTTCTGTGAATGACCACTGTTGTAAGATTGAAGGTAAGATTGAAGATTAGAGTTATGACTTGAAGTCAAGGTTTAGACTTACTGATGAGCTAGTGAATATAAATATCTCATAGGTCATTCTGGTATAGCTCGAAATCATATATCATATATGCAGAATTGAAAGGAAAAAGAAAGCAATCTAGTCATATGAATGAATATATATACTAAAGTATTTTTGTTTCGAATATCAAGAATATCTTTATTGACCCATTAAGTTTAGCTAATTTCTATCTGTTTACTTAAGGTTTACCATAGTATGAAGTTAGAAATAAGTATTTACAACTGTCAGGTCATTTTATGTCCTGAATTAGCATATATGTACAATCCTCACCTTCACTAGTTAGAACGTGTTCACTAATGAATAGCTGTAGTAGTAATTCATTTACAAACCGATAATACCAGATAATGGCTTCATTATATCTTTAATTGACTAAATCTATAGTTATAAATAATAGAATCTAAATTCATTGGTCGTTTATGTATCTTACACATCATGAGATCTGGAAGAGTTCAGTTTAATGGCTAATTGGATAGTCACAATGTTTTTATTAAGGCTGCCTAAACTAGAATAATCTATTCGTCTGTGAGTAACTGGATTTCTAATAATACTACTCTAAAGGGAATTTTCTGATGCCAAATAACTTCACATTCTGTTATAGACTTTGAACACACGTTATGAAATCCTACTATTAATCTTTTTTTTCTCACTAGTATTATTTTGCTCTTGCTGATGGTATATAGGCAAATAAAGGTGGTTATGTGGGGATGCGTATTAAGTTTAGTTCACTGTATTCTACACACATCGATGTAGGTTGGACAACGATGAAAACTAGGAGGGTAGTGGATAGCTCTTTTGCCCAAGTATGGCACATCACAACAAGGCGCACGCTCGATTCCGTCATCAAGAATTCAACTTAGGCCTTCAGGTCTTATGGCTGACCCCTAACCATCTACACCACTAGGCAGGTATTCATTGGTAGAACTTTGATTTCCATCAGTTTAGGATGTAGCGAGTTGAACGCCTGATGTGACTGGAGATAACTTTCTTACAAGCGATATTTTTGAACTATGTCTGTCATGACTTTCCACTAGGACTTCAGGAACGAATTGGAGTTAGTTACAAGTAAGCTTATTGATCATCATGCTTTATCACTAATTGATGGGAATCGAACTTGTATCATTAAACGCCGGCCCAGTGGTGAAGATGGTTAAGGGTTCACTGTGAAATCTGAAGGCCTTGGGTTAAATTCCCCTGATGGAATCGAGGGTATGCCCTACTGAGATGTGCCATACTTGAGCAGTGGAGCTGTTCACTACTCCCTGATTTTCAGTAGCATCCAACAAGTATACAAGAATAGTGTTAAAACTTTGATATTTTGCTTTTGAATTCCAAACAGAAAACTAAAATTGGTTAGCAAGGAAGCAATTTCAACATCACGGTTAACTTATGTACAGGAAACATGAGTATTTATGGAATGATATAAAATCTTGAGATTCTAGGAAGACATAGAAAACATTCTTAAATTGGTAACAATATTGGTACCTGTCCAACTTGAATAATAATCACATAACCTAGGATTTTCTAATATTCTCTATTAAGTTTCTGAAAGATTTTGATTAGCTGAAGCATTTTCATCATTTTCATGAAACATCTTTATAGCACTCTCAAAAGCATTCAAAAAACATTAACCTTAATATTTCTATAATGAACTAGTTGTAATTTGAGTAGTGGAGCATACTTAGTTTATACACTTTAATATCACATATATTTATTCATGTATTAAAGCATATTACATCATATTCTCTTTGATTTTTAGAAAATATAACATCTGACCTAATTTGCAATTAAAAACATACTACTGAATTAGTTATTCTTACTAAAACTAGTAAATTTAATGTAACATTAACAGTCATCGACATTTAACAGTAATCAATAGTTCAGTGTTTCAATATACATTTAAGATTCATTTCTCTATTTGTTATTCTATCATTACATTTAGATTAATGTGTATTATAAAAGCGTAGGTGATTAATGTTGTTTACTTACTAATTAAATATTTGACATGTAACTTGTATTAACAAAAGGAATATATCAGAAATTTACATTTTCATGTTACCCCCCCCCCCCACTATTATAATAAATAAAAATTTCAAACACTAATACCTACTGTAATATGAAACTGTCAATTATGCAGTTAGTTATTTGTGATGTTTTTAGTGTTTACTGAGTGTTCACTATCTACCAGTTTCAGTTAATGTTATTGTTTATTTAGTACGTGATGAATACATATTTGTCTCTGGTTGAAATTGATCAGTCTTTGTTGCCATATGTGCAGCCTGAGTGCATTGCTACGATACAGTAATATTTCACAAGTATGATATGAATTGAACTATAGCTGGCAAGTGAAATCCAGAACTCAAATAATACTTGTAAACTATCACTGTTTAGAAGCAATAGGCTCAGAATGTACTTATTGCAACAAAGACTGATCAATGTCAGTCCATTATAAATCAGTTGAAAGGTTCAAACACATTCCAGTTACATATGCACACCTGTTACACAAGTGTGGCTGCGGGAACTCAGTAGCCTAGCGGTGAACGCCGTGGTGTTTGACACTAAACGAATTGAGTTTGAGTTCCAGTGTGAATATCAACACTGGGATGCAGCTGCATCCAGCTGACAAATCTCAGGTAGGACGTAACCTATGTCCCGCTTTCAACTTATCAGCCATAATCTAACTCAAATAAACAGGAAATTCACTGAAATACAGGATACAATTCACTTAGTGAACATTGAAAATGTTACGATAATTTCAGCCCCGTTTTACCGTAAAGTGGTGCTTGACATGTATATTATGTCGTTTTCCGTTTTTCCTGAAGAATATACTACGAGAAAAATATCCAAATAACCATGACGTCCAACATAACTTGCAATATGTATTAACTGTCGTTAAAATGATGACGAATCATCAGAGGGAAGGGGATTCCAATGTTAAGGAGCATAAATCAATCAAACATGGCATTCGGTGATGACATAAGAAGTGATACTGCATCTCTAAATCGTATAATCCCCAAAACATTATTTTTTACAAAATTCTGGCTTATTAAGAATAACGTTTATGTATAAGTGTGAAATTATTACAGATGTTGAAAGACAAGACTGATTTGTAAATAGTTGGTCTGATAAAGTCGATCAGAAAAATTGTAGAATGTCAGATAGAGATACAGAAATAGGACAAATTCAGAATGTACTTATTGCAACAAAGACTGATCAATGTCAGTCCATTATAAATCAGTTGAAAGGTTCAAACACATTCCAGTTACATATGCACACCTGTTACACAAGTGTGGCTGCGGGAACTCAGTAGCCTAGCGGTGAACGCCGTGGTGTTTGACACTAAACGAATTGAGTTTGAGTTCCAGTGTGAATATCAACACTGGGATGCAGCTGCATCCAGCTGACAAATCTCAGGTAGGACGTAACCTATGTCCCGCTTTCAACTTATCAGCCATAATCTAACTCAAATAAACAGGAAATTCACTGAAATACAGGATACAATTCACTTAGTGAACATTGAAAATGTTACGATAATTTCAGCCCCGTTTTACCGTAAAGTGGTGCTTGACATGTATATTATGTCGTTTTCCGTTTTTCCTGAAGAATATACTACGAGAAAAATATCCAAATAACCATGACGTCCAACATAACTTGCAATATGTATTAACTGTCGTTAAAATGATGACGAATCATCAGAGGGAAGGGGATTCCAATGTTAAGGAGCATAAATCAATCAAACATGGCATTCGGTGATGACATAAGAAGTGATACTGCATCTCTAAATCGTATAATCCCCAAAACATTATTTTTTACAAAATTCTGGCTTATTAAGAATAACGTTTATGTATAAGTGTGAAATTATTACAGATGTTGAAAGACAAGACTGATTTGTAAATAGTTGGTCTGATAAAGTCGATCAGAAAAATTGTAGAATGTCAGATAGAGATACAGAAATAGGACAAATTCAGAATGTAATTGATAGCATAGTGTTTACATTGTTTACATTAAGTCGGAAGTATGTATTACTCCTAACTACTATCTATACGGACAACTAGAAGCCATACAGGTGTCTTAAAATACGCAGTTACGTCATTCATGTGGTTATACATAAAGGGTAGCCTATTGATCCGACTACTGGAATGCATACTAATAGTATATGTGGGACCAGATAACGAGCAATCTACCTTCTCGTACAGCGACATTATCAAGGATAAATGTTTTTCCGGCAACAGATACTGATTTATTCACTGATTACTTCCAGATTTCTAGTTTTCAGATCTTGATGGCAATTTTCAGAAATATGTCGCTGATATTAAGGTAATTTACATTTTATAATAAAAATAATCACTTTTATTTCCTGTCTTCTGTATGATGAAAATTCAGTGTCGCTGGAAGGTTTCCAGATTTTTCGTCAAGATTATTCAATCATCAAGAAAGTATGTGGTGGTGTTGCTACTTTTGTGAACAGGAACTGGTATGCGCATATAGAAAAACAGTAACTTACTGAAATACTGAATTCTGAAAATTCATATTACACTAAACATACTACTGAATAAAGCCATCATTCAGTAGTATTACTATTAGGTTAGTCAACAATATAAAAATTTTAGATTAGATAAAGAGATCACGATAAGTAGATCTAAATTTCCCCATATCTAACCTAATTCCAAGGGTCTCACTACTTTACTAAGACAGTTTAAATAAAAGTAACACTATTTATTTTTTTTTAATTTTTATTACTATGTTCTATCATCCGTGACAATCATTTGAACTTACAATTCCGTTCTTTTGTTACGCTGCTTAACCAGTTATTATTATGTTTCATTATCATGTATAAATGGAAATGTGCAGCTATAAAACTGAAATAACCGAAAACAGATGTCTTCACCGAACGAAATTCTTGTTTTTCATAATTTATTTGGTATTTTCCATTTAATTAAAAACAAGTTTACAAAAATTAAGTAGCCGTTGTTAATATTGCACAATGGACCACTAAAATATAGAATTCACTCGATCTTAAACAAGGATCAGATATCTTCAAACTTATGAATTCAATATGAAGAGATATCTTTCAAATACAATTAATAAATAAACCGGAAATCAATCGCCGTCGTACATGAAGTAAACTCTAAGATATATTATATTAATTAGTTGGAAGTATTCGGTTGGAAACCATGTAACTAAGATTTTTGTTAGTTAATACTTGTTATCAAGGCGCATCTATTAACATATGATAGCTGATACCTCGTTTAGGATTTGAAGTAACACCATGGACTGATATGTCATCGCTGACATATTTATATTGATTGATCTATGAACTTCGACCAACACTAAAAATAACATTAATGTGTCGTTGGTCAATAGTCAGTGATAAACTAATGCAATAAAAAATATAGACAAGAGAATTAGGTTAACTATTATATTGATAACTGAATTATTTTGATATAGTTGAAAAATCCTAATAAGCTGCTGCTATCCTTAAATTCAAATATGTCAAGGATCAGTCAAAACATAATCAATTATTACAATTAAGAGTTAGGTTATATTGTAAATTAATAGGTGTAAAAAGTGGTGTTATGATCACACTGTGATCTAATGACCTTTTACAGGGGCTCTGCAAGAGTGATGTATTCACACTACTCAGAAGTCTTGGAACAGAACAAAAATGTATTCAATGCTAATGAAATTTTCCATAATCCTATAAATAAATTCATTTTACAGTAAAAACGAACTTCATCTTATGGTCAGTCAAAGTGATCTCAAATGCTGTTTAAGATATAAGAACAACCTTCACTTTCTAGTTTCTCGTACTATGGAAGGCTGCTATTCCCAGATGGACTAGTAAATGAGAGTGAGTAAGGATGGGTGGTCATGACTACACCGGGGGGGGGGTTACACAGCAGTATAAGCTAAGGAACAATTTCTTAAGATGGGCCTGACAGTGCCTTTTTGCAAGTACTGTCGAAAGTGCTAACTCACGCACAATCAGAAATTCCCATCGTTGACAGAATTTTATGAAGCATTTTAATGTGTACATTAAAGATACCATATTTCCTAAAGCTTTCCTTAAAATCTAGGAAGGTAGAATTGCTGACGATACTTCTTGTCTAAGGAAAACTTTACCACCGTAGTACCCTGTACAGTTGGGAGTATGGCTCTGAAAAAGACTGATTTTTTTGTTTTCAGTTTTACCTCTCTCAAGACGAACTACTTGGAAAGGCGTATGCTTAATGAATAAATTAGATCGATTCAGTCATCAAGGTCTACAAGTCTAATTGTTGTGTCAAAGCAGCAGATAATGTAGTCCAATGAATCGCATTTTCAATAATTCAGCAAAATACTTGAAATGTTAAATTTCAGTCGGTATCATCATCTCCATATGCAGCGTATTTATAATAATTACGCTTAATTTTAATGAACCTATTGGTTCATTTCTTAAGGAAATTATGAATAAATTACTCACTACTCAATTACGTAATATTTTTGCCAAGAAACAGTAGATTTTTATTTGATGGTTGGTATTTATGTGTATCTTTCATATGTAGACTGAAATATTTTAATAATCAAATTTCGAAATCTTGTTAACATTGATCAACTAAATTTAATTATTTTCTGACAATGAAAATGAACTACTCATAAGTAATAGGCTTTGTAACTGATATAAATAGTATTATAAATATATTCTAGTAGCTTTATTAAATCAGATATATCTTAGTTTCTTTTCCGAATCCTGTTAGTACCCTACCACCAGCTAATACCTATGGTTTAAACTAATTTCATGGCTTCAGTAAGTCTCTATTTAAAGTATAGGTATTTATATCTACAAGGTCTTATTTACGTTTAGTTTATTTACCAAATGTTGCCTCGTTTTCATGAACCGATTAGCCAATATCTTAAGAAGATTTCTATCTAGGGTACGCACTGCAGAGTAGTTCCATAATAGAACGAAACAACTG
The DNA here is from genome assembly GCA_034768735.1 of Schistosoma mekongi. Classification (NCBI taxonomy): domain Eukaryota; kingdom Metazoa; phylum Platyhelminthes; class Trematoda; order Strigeidida; family Schistosomatidae; genus Schistosoma; species Schistosoma mekongi. The sequence goes on along the minus strand of CM068306.1, from coordinate 79,860,307 downwards.
TCCAGTGCTCTGTGGTTTGCAATGGTACCCTACCCTGTGAACCTAATAATAATAATAATAATAATAATAATAATAATAATAATAATAATAATAATAATAATAATAATAATAATAATAATAATAATAATAATAATAATAATAATAATAATAATAATAATAATAATAATAATAATAATAATAATAATAATAATAATAATAATAATAATAATAATAATAATAATAATAATAATAATAATAATAATAATAATAATAATAATAATAATAATAATAATAATAATAATAATAATAATAATAATAATAATAATAATAATAATAATAATAATAATAATAATAATAATAATAATAATAATAATAATAATAATAATAATAATAATAATAATAATAATAATAATAATAATAATAATAATAATAATAATAATAATAATAATAATAATAATAATAATAATAATAATAATAATAATAATAATAATAATAATAATAATAATAATAATAATAATAATAATAATAATAATAATAATAATAATAATAATAATAATAATAATAATAATAATAATAATAATAATAATAATAATAATAATAATAATAATAATAATAATAATAATAATAATAATAATAATAATAATAATAATAATAATAATAATAATAATAATAATAATAATAATAATAATAATAATAATAATAATAATAATAATAATAATAATAATAATAATAATAATAATAATAATAATAATAATAATAATAATAATAATAATAATAATAATAATAATAATAATAATAATAATAATAATAATAATAATAATAATAATAATAATAATAATAATAATAATAATAATAATAATAATAATAATAATAATAATAATAATAATAATAATAATAATAATAATAATAATAATAATAATAATAATAATAATAATAATAATAATAATAATAATAATAATAATAATAATAATAATAATAATAATAATAATAATAATAATAATAATAATAATAATAATAATAATAATAATAATAATAATAATAATAATAATAATAATAATAATAATAATAATAATAATAATAATAATAATAATAATAATAATAATAATAATAATAATAATAATAATAATAATAATAATAATAATAATAATAATAATAATAATAATAATAATAATAATAATAATAATAATAATAATAATAATAATAATAATAATAATAATAATAATAATAATAATAATAATAATAATAATAATAATAATAATAATAATAATAATAATAATAATAATAATAATAATAATAATAATAATAATAATAATAATAATAATAATAATAATAATAATAATAATAATAATAATAATAATAATAATAATAATAATAATAATAATAATAATAATAATAATAATAATAATAATAATAATAATAATAATAATAATAATAATAATAATAATAATAATAATAATAATAATAATAATAATAATAATAATAATAATAATAATAATAATAATAATAATAATAATAATAATAATAATAATAATAATAATAATAATAATAATAATAATAATAATAATAATAATAATAATAATAATAATAATAATAATAATAATAATAATAATAATAATAATAATAATAATAATAATAATAATAATAATAATAATAATAATAATAATAATAATAATAATAATAATAATAATAATAATAATAATAATAATAATAATAATAATAATAATAATAATAATAATAATAATAATAATAATAATAATAATAATAATAATAATAATAATAATAATAATAATAATAATAATAATAATAATAATAATAATAATAATAATAATAATAATAATAATAATAATAATAATAATAATAATAATAATAATAATAATAATAATAATAATAATAATAATAATAATAATAATAATAATAATAATAATAATAATAATAATAATAATAATAATAATAATAATAATAATAATAATAATAATAATAATAATAATAATAATAATAATAATAATAATAATAATAATAATAATAATAATAATAATAATAATAATAATAATAATAATAATAATAATAATAATAATAATAATAATAATAATAATAATAATAATAATAATAATAATAATAATAATAATAATAATAATAATAATAATAATAATAATAATAATAATAATAATAATAATAATAATAATAATAATAATAATAATAATAATAATAATAATAATAATAATAATAATAATAATAATAATAATAATAATAATAATAATAATAATAATAATAATAATAATAATAATAATAATAATAATAATAATAATAATAATAATAATAATAATAATAATAATAATAATAATAATAATAATAATAATAATAATAATAATAATAATAATAATAATAATAATAATAATAATAATAATAATAATAATAATAATAATAATAATAATAATAATAATAATAATAATAATAATAATAATAATAATAATAATAATAATAATAATAATAATAATAATAATAATAATAATAATAATAATAATAATAATAATAATAATAATAATAATAATAATAATAATAATAATAATAATAATAATAATAATAATAATAATAATAATAATAATAATAATAATAATAATAATAATAATAATAATAATAATAATAATAATAATAATAATAATAATAATAATAATAATAATAATAATAATAATAATAATAATAATAATAATAATAATAATAATAATAATAATAATAATAATAATAATAATAATAATAATAATAATAACTAATAATAATAATAATAATAATAATAATAGTGTTTTCTGTAACTCATTTCATTAGTCCGTCAATCAAACGAGATTTATTGTCCATTCGTATTCAGCATTCTAGTATATACATACATGAATGAACGCATTCACAATAATGAACGAAGATAAAAGTACTTACATCATTAAATTAAATGAATATGAGGAGATAAAATGCATTCTGTTGATAAACACTACAACCCATCTCTTCACATATAAACAAAAAAAAATCTCATATTCATAATAAGTAATCAGTTTAATGTACATGTAATAACTTGTTTGAATCTAAATTTCTTGTTAACATGATAATACGTAATTAATAAACATGTTTATTTAATAAAACAATAATCAATACATTACTTACTTACTTATGCCCGTTACTCCTCGCTGAGGAGCATAGGCCGCTCACCAGGGTTCTCCATTTAACTCTGTCCTGAGCAATCCTTTCCAATTGTTTCCAGTTGCTGCTCATCCTTTTAATGTCTGCTTCCAATTCTCGCCGCAGCGTGTTCTTTGGCCTTCCTCTTTTCCGTTTCCCAACAGGATTCCATGTTAATGCTTGTCTCGTGATACAGTCTGATGGTTTGCGTAGTGTATGTCCTATCCATTTCCATCGTCTTTTCCCAATTTCCTCTTCGGCTGGAAGTTGGCTTGTTCTCTCCCATAGTAGACTGTTGCTGATGGTTTCCGGCCAACGGACATTCAGTATCTTGCGTAGGCAATTGTTTATAAATACTTGTATCCGTCTGATGATGTTTACAGTAATTCTCCAAGTTTCAGCTCCATAGAGAAGGACTGTCTTCACGTTCGAATCGAAGAGTCTGACTTTGAGGTTAGTTGACAGTTGTTTTGAGTTCCAGATGTTTTTCAATTGTAGGAATGCTGCTCTGGCTTTGCCAATCCTTGTATTTACATCTGCATCAGATCCTCCTTGTTCATTGATGATGCTTCCCAGATATGTGAAAGTATTCACTTCTTCCAGAGTTTCGCCATCAAGTTGAATTGGGTTGGTGCTCCCTGTGTTGTATTTGAGAATCTTGCTCTTACCCTTATGTATGTTCAAGCCTACTGATGCTGAAGTTGCTGCTACACTGATTGTCTTCGCTTGCATTTGTTGGTGTGTTTGTGCTAAAAGAGCTAGATCATCTGCGAAGTCCAAATCATCGAGTTGCATCCTACTTGTCCATTGAATCCCGTACATTCCCTCAAATGTGGAGGTCTTCACGATCCAATCGACCACTAGGAGGAAGAGAAAAGGTGAGAGCAAGCAACCTTGTCTGACTCCGGTCCTCACTGAAAATGCATTTGTCAGTTGTCCTCCATGCACAATTTTGCACTGTGTCCCGTCGTAAGAGTTTCGGATGATGTTGACGAGTTTCTCTGGTATGCCGTAGTGTCGAAGAAGTTTCCATAGTGTTCTCCTATCTACACTATCAAACGCCTTCTCATAATCAATGAAGTTGATGTACAGGGGCGAGTTCCATTCAATTGATTGTTCAACGATGATCCGTAGAATCAATACATTATTTATAGTTAAATAACAATGAATTCAGTTGAGATGGAAATTTCTTCAATATTTTATGTTGAGAAAATGATGAACCATTTAGATGAAGATCGAAATAATCGAAAAAAAATTGTACACTTCAGACGATTGTTTTTGGTAGTGTTGTGAAACATTTTCTAAATTAAATAGTTTAATTAAGAAATTTTAATTATCATTCTGAATGACAACATCATTAGTGCTTACTTACTTACAGTAAGTATGTTTTACAGTCATTACATCTGAATGCATTAGATCAGTTTAATTCCGACAGCATTGTTTTCAACTAGTTGTTTTTGTATATTTTATTTCCTTTGTCTCATGCATTTTTATCGAATCTCATCTGTAAGTTATCTTCGATAATGTGACTATTATCTCTTAGCACTTCTGTAGAAGAAAACAGAAAGAAATGGAGATATTGAAACCTACTGAATACAAATAATCACATATGAGGCCATCAGAATGACTTTATGTAATATTTGTAGAATGAATGAAAATCTCACTTCGATATAAAGTAGGCATTAATAATGTTTTGTTCTCAGAGTAATAATAAAAGTATCTCAATTAAATTGTCTATTTCACAGAACATAACACTGTCAAATGGGGTATCTAGTTATTTACAACCAAATAATTCCTCGCAGTTTGTAAGCTAAAATGTTATCACTCATATATAAATTTCATCATCATACAATACAATCGACGGGTAGATGATTTATGATTAATTAAACCATATAATACCGATTTACCGGTTTAATTGACTTTGCTTTGATTTCATGTGTTTCATGAAAGGTAGGAATTGAGAAGTGTCCAACTGGGCGATGACTCTGTTGACACACACATACACACATTAAAAAATCTCACATTTCATCGACTTACCATCAAAACGTTAGATGATTTTTACATTTATATTACATGGTAATAAGTATTAATAACACATGGTTATACTATATTGTGCTGAATTATGTAATTCGGTGAACAATAACAGTAATCACTAGTAACTACGGGGAAATAGGCCTTTCTTGGTTGAATTGTTATGTGTCTAATATTCTATTCCTTAGAAAAATTGCATTTTACAAATCAATAAAATTTTAATCTTGAGGAATTGTTTCTTTTCGACAAAAATTTATTGATCAAGTAAGATTACGTAATATATGCGAAGATTAGTGAAGATTAGGGATGGTTTAAGAGTGAATGTAGAACTTTGTTGAGGGTTGGTGGGGATGGGGGTAAGGCCACAGAATTTAGCGTTTACACCAGAATGTCACTGAAATTGGCTACTTTGAACGCTATTGTTGAAAAATTAATTATTTAACTTCAAACAAAACTGTTCATGTCAACCAATGTTACATAACCAAACCTAGGATTAAATTTGTAGAAGATGTTTACCATCCATTATGTACGGTCACCAACCTATAGGACCACAGCTCACTGAATGAATAGAAGCAGTTTCGGAGTGTATGCGTACTGGTCCCAGATGAACTCTAACATCAAGGAATATGTCAACCGGCGCACTTGGTGCCATAAAAGAGAGGGGATATAAGACTGGTCATGGTAGACATATAATATACAACGTGAATGACAAGATTTGTTACCAGAAATATTGTCGAAAATTTTCCCATAAGTAGAATTAGATATCGACAGATTTGATGCTTGCAAATTCACTCTTACACTACATAAAATCAGACATTTCGTTTCCTTTCCAAAATAATCAGAGCAACAAACGGTGAACAAGTCGTCATCATCAATAATGTTAAACAACGTGTTTGCTTTCAGATTGATCGTGGTCAACAATGATGTTATTATATACATCACATTACAATTTTGTTAAGTAAATGGAACAGATATAGTGGAGTGATATTGTCACTGACTGATAATTATAAACTTATTTTGTGAAACACTTCACATGTGACATTCAATCATTCATTCTAGGGACAGAAAATCCGCTGACTGTAAAATCCACATCTTCACTTGCTTCATCTGAATACGGAATTGTTATTTTTGAATTGATGCTCTGGTATTAACAATACAATTTACCAAGTAAGTATAGAATTCATTACAAAATGATCATATGATCAGAATATTGTTATTCGAGTTAATTTCTGAGAGTAAAGCCAATTTTTTTTAAAAATCTCGTCATTCACCGTAAGTATGCCAGGTCTTGATGAATCATAAAACCCTTGAATACTGTAATAAATGTTTAGAAATTAAATGTTGCCTAGAAATATACCGATAAACAATTCATCTAAATAACAAATTTAGATAGAACTCTTTGAGTTGAACAGATCATATGATTTATGAATTTCCTCTTTTCCATATTGCAAAAGTCACAAGGATCCACACCAATAAACCAGATTATTATGTTTAAACCTACCCACCTCCCCAAACAATTAAAATAGTCAACTTGGCTATCCAACAAATCAAGAGTGATAAGCAGTAAGAACAGAAAGCGTACCAGCTGAGGCACTGAAGTCAGATATACAAGTAACTGCAAGGATGCTACATCCCCCTCTCTAATAAATTTTGGGAAGAAGAGCAAGTACCGAGACACTGGGGAGAAGGATACCCCATCAAGATACCAAAAAAGGTTCTTAGCAAGTGTGAGAGTTACAGAGACATCACTCTACTATCAACAGCAGGAAAAGTCTTCAGCAGGGTGCTGCTTAACCTACCTACTGGTGGTTGATTTTATTGCAAAAGCTGTAACATCTCAAGGGAATCAGGGAATACGTTGGACAACTAGGATAGAGTTAGACAACGATCTAGCTCTTCTATTCTACACAGCAACAAATGTAGGAGAAAACGGACAGCTTCTGCAGCAGCAGGCCTTAACATACACATGAAAGATACAAGACACTTAAGTGCAAGACAACGAACATTAACTCAACTGCACTTGACAGAAGAGCTCTAGAGGGTGTGGAAGCCTCTTCATATTTGGCATAACTGTTGATAAGGATGGAGGATCTAATAAAGTTACGAAGGCACGGATTGGCAAGACAAGGGCAACAATTGAAATTCATCTAGAAATCATATCAGATGTCAACCAATATCAAAATCGGAACATATCAACATCAACATAGGTATGTCCTATCCACCTGAAACCTGCACAACTACCAAAAACATCCTCCAAAATGTACACGCATTTATAAACACTCATTCGCACAATACGCCTCGGATCCGTTGACCAAACATCATCAACAAAAACCCATTATGATAGAAAACAAACCTACCAACTTCCAGTTAATCATAAAAATATAGAGAATCACTGGAAGTGGATAGGACACATATTGAGGAAATCATCCAATTGTGTCACAAGACGAGCAATAAATTTCTGTTCCGAAGGCCAAATAAAAAATTGGGAAGACTAGGGAAGAGGTTGCATCGGGAATTGGAGGTAGATATGAAGAGAATGGATGGTAAAATGATGAATGTAAGGGAGATTTGAAGACAAAAGTTGGTTGGAGAATCGTGGTAAGCTGTATATGCTCCTCGAAGGATTACAAGCATTAATAATTTATTATCATTATTGTTATCGTTATTATTGATTGACGTATTATTAGGATGTTTTATGAATTTTCCATTTGTTTGTGTATCTCTGTTAACTGGTAAAATGTACACTTCAACTTTTGACTACTGTAATAGCATTATCCTGTCTTATTTAATACGTTCCTTAATCATTCGACTTCGTCCTTATAAAGACGTGTACATGAATATAAGACTATTATGCAACGCTGATACATGTTTGATATTATTATTGTGAAGTATGTCTATATTTTAGCTTAGAATCCTAATGGAAACTAAATGAAAAAGTTATCACTTTACTCTACCTAGCTTTTTCAAAATATCTGAGTAGGAATATTCACCTCACTAAATAGTAAGTATTGACTAATAAGCCATGCATAGATACAAATGAGCCTTATGAATTAGTGAGAAAAGTATGATTCCATCTTATAACTATGGTGGCTATGACTAAAGTAGTATATAATGTACCTGTTACTGTAAATCTGACTACTACATGAGATTAGAAGATTTGGTATTGAGATGTCTGTAGTTTTTGAATTTGTAATTATGATTTATTTTATTGAGCGTTTATCTTCTAAAGTGCAACTGTGAGTAACTTCTTACTAGTAGACCTATAATCGGGACCGTTACAAACATCCATTTGTAATTTATATAACTGGAACTATTGATTATAAAGTATATTATAAGATTATTAAAGTGCTTCTTTTGAAAATAAATGATTCTATATTCAGAAGTGAATTGTTTAAATGCTGGTAAACAGAATAAAACTAACATGAATCAAATTAGCACATAACTTACTTAGGTTCTACTTAATTTTACTACTATTCAGTAGTATTAATCTAACATTTAGACATGTATGCATTATGAAATCTGAAAGCTACAAATTTACAACGTTCTTAACGTTGTATTATTTGAAGTGATAGACTTCATTTAATCATGTTTATATCCATGTTATACAAGACTATTTCAATAGTACTGATAATTATAAAAAATTTAATTGAAATTAAATTATTACTAACAATAGAATTTGTTTGTTACTTTCTATTTTTAGACATAAATTCAATAATAATAATAATAACAACTGATTTTTCTTTGAAATATCTTAATTTCACTTAATTAAGTAATATATATATAGGCATAAGGAAACCATCAGACTGCATCACGAGACAAGCATTAACATGGAATCCTGTTGGGAAACGGAAAAGAGGAAGGCCAAGGAACCTGCTGCGTCGAGAATTGGAAGTAGACATTAAAGGGATGAACAGCAACTGGAAACAATTGGAAAGGATTGCTCAGGACAGAGTTAAATGGAGAATCCTGGTGAGCGGCCTATGCTCCTCAGCGAGGAGTAACGGGCATAAGTAAGTAAGTAAGTATATAGGCATAAGTAAAAAAAATTATAAAGTTTCTATTGAATATCATTTGACTAATTTATTTTTATCTTTAGCAAGAGAATAGTAACAATGATAGTTTCAATCATTTAATCAACTTAATAGTACATACAAAATACTTATTGTCATTATACATTATTCAATGTACTAACATTTCATCTATTACTAAATGAAAGAAAGAAAACTTCTCTAATCATGGTTTAGACTTTTTCTATTTCTATAAACATAATTCAAACTTTAGAATATGCAAAAGTAATCAGTCTATTCAATAATGTAAATGCGTATACATTTACTCATTATAAATGTGTCAATTTCATTTGTGCATACTCACTTACCTATCTACCTACCTACCTACCTAACTAACTAAACTAACTAACTAACTAACTAACTAACTAACTAACTAACTAACTAACTAACTAACTAACTAACTAACTAACTAACTAACTAACTAACTAACTAACTAACTAACTAACTAACTAACTAACTAACTAACTAACTAACTAACTAACTAACTAACTAACTAACTAACTAACTAACTAACTAACTAACTAACTAACTAACTAACTAACTAACTAACTAACTAACTAACTAACTAACTAACTAACTAACTAACTAACTAACTAACTAACTAACTAACTAACTAACTAACTAACTAACTAACTAACTAACTAACTAACTAACTAACTAACTAACTAACTAACTAACTAACTAACTAACTAACTAACTAACTAACTAACTAACTAACTAACTAACTAACTAACTAACTAACTAACTAACTAACTAACTAACTAACTAACTAACTAACTAACTAACTAACTAACTAACTAACTAACTAACTAACTAACTAACTAACTAACTAACTAACTACTAACTAACTATCTAACTATTAATATTATTTGTGTACATAAACACTTAAATACACTCCTTAATAGTTAAATTTTATTGTGTATTTGTTACATTGAAAAATGAAATGTTTTACTTTACTTTACAATGTATATTGTTTAGTAATACTACAAATAAAGTGCTGTTATTTTGTGCTTATATACACCATTACAAATAAATAATAAACTTATTGCTTACAATAAGTATTCTATACTCAACCAATTGAATTGTAAGATCATTTTTAAAGCTATATGGTTTTTTCTTTTTCTTTTATTTATTCAATGATTACTTGAAAAAGAAAATTCAATATAATCTAAAGTAGTATAAAGTAATTCAGTAAGAAAAATCTCTTTACAACAGATTAATTATATGTTTTTAGTCTCAATATCAACATTATCAATAGTAGTGAAATTATTGTCAATTTCTTCATCATCAATGATTATGGATAACAACTGATGAATGTACTCAAGGTGAACTATTGAAAGACTGGTAAACTATTATTATTAATGATATTATTATCTGTGAATAATCGATTCACTGATTGTCCATTCGCATTTCTTGTTAGAAACCTTATCAATTATTATCATTTCAATGATAATGATGATATTATATAATTCACAAGAGGTGTTAATGGACATCATATGATCGATTATTAATCATCTGTTGAGTTCAGTTTATTTCATTTTAGTTAAGGATCTAAATTGTATTGTTTTATCCTCACATGTGTAAATTATTAATAGGATTGGTTATATTATGTCATGTATTAAGAGTAACTATGGACTAAAAGGTGGATGAAGTTTGCTTTAACCTAATTTGAAATTCTTCAGCCCCCCGTACCCTATGACTTCATGTATATACCTATGGTGTTACACGGAAATTGAACTCAAAATCTACAGATTTTTTATTTATTTGATATCTTTTAGACCACAATGAATATAAGAAACCACTGGTTAACATTTTTATCTTCAGTTAATAAGTTAATTATTCAATTAAACTAGCCTAACTTTAAGTATAGTTACACTCATATAGTTATGATGATTTAATAGAACTATGATAAACTACCGTAGCCACTATAGGAATTAGGCAACCTTAAACATGTTGATTAGTTTAGTTTAAAGATCTTCCTTTCAGGGATTAACATCACTAATCGATCGCTGATTACTTAATACTGTAAACTTTGTTACACTTAGTAATTCACATCTTCAGCTGGGCAAAATTGTCGAACAGTCCTACACAAAGGTGAAACGATTGTCCACTACTCACTGTTTATTACAGGTACCCAACTGACATTAATCTGTGACAATTACAAACGACTAAACTTAATACCTGTTTATACAAAACTATCTTAATTCCACAGATTTCTGTTTAATATACATTCAAATAGTAGTTGCTTTGGGATACGTTATGTGAATATTTTTAAAAGCCAGTACCTCTCTCCGCACGCTTGATATTTAGTCATGTTGTCTTTTATATCAGTCTAGTTGCTGCAACAGCTTTATTTTTCATGCATCATATATAAATTACATGCATTCCGATATGTTCAGCTATTAACTCTCTATGGAGTAAACAAAGAGGAAAATATGCCAACAACTACCATGTTTCCACTTGAATTTTTCAGTATTAATCAGTACAGTAATTTATAAGCCTTTTGTAGCCATTTGCAAATACATAGAGTTTATGTTAAAAATTGCTGTGTTAATTTTCATATGTGCATAGTTTGGAAAAAATATGACTTAAAATTTTGGCATGGATGCCTTTATCCTCAGTACGTTTGTTCAAATTCCACTGATGAATTTGAAGTATAACTATCATTTCAAGTGACTCAAGATAAGTCTCATTATGTTAAGGATAGGGAATTGAAGACTAAAATTTCTTACTAACTACTTCCAATCTCCAAAACACGGACATATATAATTTAGATTACTACCGAATAATAAAAGCACAAGGTTGTTGTGTCGTACTGCCGTAGATTGCCTGCTTGTTTAAATTGTTAAAACTCTGATGAATGAAACACATCGTCTCATAAATGGGTTACAATTGAAGGTATTTGTCACACTCATTTCAACTTGTATTCTTCCGTCAAAAGTTAAAATATTTTCCTGTTTTACGACGTGTACTCGTCGAAGCGCCTTAATGAAAGATGACACAAAAGTCAAATGATTTTTAGTTTAGTCTTTAATACGTTCCCCCCCCCAATCTACTGACGAATTCCGTCTGTATACATTAATTTCAAGAGAAGTTGCTAAGTATTAGTTATTTATTGTCTGCATTATCAACGACTGATGTTAATCAATATCTGTCATTTTATTCGCATCCTTAGAGGATCGTTCCGATAAGGTTGAAGCATATATTTCAGTGGAATTCAAGATAAAGCTCCATCCTATGTAGGATAACGTTAGCGGAATTTACTTTCCACTTTCTAGTAACATTTTTTTATTAAACTTAAAATCCAACATTTAAGCATTTAAATGATAACATCCACATAATCCTTAACTTATTCTGTCAGTATAAAGTTATTTGTAAGTGTTTATATTTTCATTGTGTTAGTCTCTGTTGACGTGTAGGGAACCTGTATTCTAGTGCTGGCCACAAGTCTGATCTATTACAGATTGTGACTAACACCTAATAGTCTTCACTGTAAGTAAATATTCTGGAAAGTATTAGAAATCCATATTGTTATTAAAAACTTCAATTTTCATGAATCCAGACATGAAGAGTTTGATACTACTACTAATAATAATAATAACAATATTACTACTATTATGATTAGTATTACATCTATTATATCTTCGTTTACTTCGTGAATGCTCTTCAGCTGCAAACAGTATTACAACTATAAATAAGGCTAGGATTATCCGAAATGCTTCCAGTTTTCGATCAGTGTGTTGTATCTAGCATTGTTAATCACTTTCTTGTTCATTTACTAAATAATAGCTGTATAATAGAGTGCAATTTGTAATAATAATCTCATTCCATACTCTATGATTGTACTTGTAATTCACATTTCAAATAATAGATTACATTGTATTTACATGTTCATAGTAGTCAACTGAAATTATCTTAAGCATTTGAGGCAAAATAATTGATGGAAATTACACTTTTTTATCCAGTACTTACCTAGCCAATTTATGAATTCATGCCTGTTACCCCATGTGGAACATTGGCCGTCGACTAGCATTCTCCAACCAACTCTGTCTTCAAATCACCATTACATTCATCATTTTACTATCCATTCTCTTCATATCTACCTCCAATTCCCGATGCAACCTCTTCCCTAGTCTTCCCAATTTTTTATTTGGCCTTCGGAACAGAAATTTATTGCTCGTCTTGTGACACAATTGGATTATTTCCTCAATATGTGTCCTATCCACTTCCAGTGATTCTCCATATTTTTATGATTAACTGGAAGTTGGTAGGTTTGTTTTCTATCATAATGGGTTTTTGTTGATGATGTTTGGTCAACGGATCCGTGGCGTATTGTGCGAATGAGTGTTTATAAATGCGTGTACATTTTGGAGGATGTTTTTGGTAGTTGTGCAGGTTTCAGGTGGATAGGACAGACCTATGTTGATGTTGATATGTTCTGATTTTGATATTGGTTGACATCTGATATGATTTCTAGATGTTTTTCAATTGTAGAAATTCTACGTTTGTTTTGCCTTGTCATTCCATTCGTTGCTTACTTAGTAACTGAATAGAAAAATTGTCTAGGGTTTCCACACATTAAGAACGTTCCAGATGACTTTGAGCAATAAGTTATTTTAGTCGATGTGCACATATTTTGCGTCATAAAGATTAAAAAACGCGGAAGATAAGTATGAAAGAATTATAGAAATATTCAAGTCAGTCGAATACTTCTGTGAAACTTTGAGAACAAAACTACTTAAACATAAGGAGATGAGTGTATTATAAAATGACGAGTGGATTAACAGAGTATGCACATTGGTATTATGTAATTTATTACTATTGTTTATATGGCAGATTGATTTAAAGTAGACAATTATTTAAAAACCAGAGGAACGTATGATAATTATGGGTTCGTTAATGTTAGCCACAATGTTTTAAGTCACTATTGATACTCGTTGGTGATAAGAAGAAGAACACTAACAATGTACTAATTACAGTAAGAATGTTAAGTTAAAGGTGGATCAATAAGAATAAACGCTACACCGACAATTTTTTGTACTTACTAAACACTTAGAAAAGTAGTAGTTGTCTTTCCTATCCATTAATTATTTATATTGCATGCTGCTTAAAAATTCAATACTGAAGTCTTTTCACCGTTTTCATCTTATATAGCTAGTTTGATAGGTAGTAGTTAAGGTGGTAATAGTACCTAAAGTATGTAGCAATTTGTTTTAAGTTGATGCAACCAAAATTATAGTTATTATAGAATAAAGAAAGTAACTAGACTGAAATTAGTGTTCCTTGTAGAGCCCGTTCTAAACCTTATATCATGATGCTTTTAATGACATGACAACTAGGTAGTGTTGTCTTCATTACTTTTATGTCTGATTGTAAATTATCTTATGTATCGACTCATACTACCTAAATGAATAGTAGCATTTAGCTTTTTTTCTACCATTCTCACTTCCGCCTCCGTGATGTAGTATTGAGAGTAAATTGTTTTAATATACTACAAAGTAGATTTAGATACTACGGTAAATAAGAACCCGGCATACACAAATTATTAATAGAATTAGTATTTACTTAGTCATTAGACTTGCCAGAGATACTTCATCAATGAGTTGTGTATAGTTATACACAATATTTCATTAATTCGTTGTATGTAATAACTATCCTCTTCGTCATATTGCTTAATAATGTTTATGCATTTGAATTTGTTAGTAAAAATTTAAATTTATTAAATTTCATTCATGAAACAGTTGGTTACAAATGCAATTTGGTCTCCGTCCATCTTGTCAGACAAGTAAATTTTCAAAAATGTTTCCGATTGTCACACATACGTTCTATCAATGATGAATGTAAGTCAATATTGTCTGTTCGTAGCGCTTGTTCTAGCTATCGTCAAATTATAAATCTATTGGTCATATTTAGCGATCGTGATTAATTGTATCATTGTCAAAAGTAATGTACAAATCGTTACTAAAACTCATTATTCAATGCTGGCCGCTTGTAATTGTAATCCTGGAAACTATGTACTTAGCTAATGTCAGAAAATAATTGTAGTTAGATTCTTAAAGTTTCTTAGACTGTCAACTTAGTTTGGATATAAACACTTTTGTCAAAATGTTACCACAAAAAATTCCATAGTGTCATATTTCTAACTGATCTTACACATATTTCCAGTTGATCATTGAAATAACATGAAACTCAACAACTTGTCGTTTAAAAATAGTAACATCAATCATTCAGTGTTGATTGATAATACAACAAATCTTTCATGATACAACATTATTGTATATTTGTCAGTTGATCACAATTATCATAGAGCTTAGCACAAGTGCATGTTAATTAAAGATAACATATTACATCAGTACAGACAGATAGAATTAGCAAGATCAGTACGACAGGAGTTGAATAAGAATGATTAACAAATACGAAAATAATTTAAGAAGACGAAATGAATTGGTATTTCCTAAGAAATAGTAGAACTCGAAATATTAAAGAAAAGAAAGAGTGAATTGATTTATGTCACTCTGACGGATTATTAGCTACGTTACCGTCTGACACCAAACAGAGGATCATACTTACTGAGCCGACTCTAACTAGGTATTCTCCACTTATTGACAATGGTCATTTCATTCATGAGTGTCTTCAAAACTGATTCAATGTCTTAGTTTGATATTCATCTACAACAGCCATCATTTTATATTGAGGTAGGGAGTAGTCTAACACATGTAGTATCTATATCCTAAAAATTTCTGTTGGTAAATATTCACAGCAACATTAGCCTGTTTTTCCGCTTTGCCTAGTATCTTTGGTTTTACGGCAGAGGGAGGGGATTTGTAGAACATGACGATCATGAAATTAGTAGGGTGGAGACAGTAAGCGAGACTATAATTAGATAAGGGTGGTAATTTGTCAATGAAAATTAGGAAGATTTAGATGGAGACAGTTTTTGTGATATTAGTTAACGTAATAATGATGATAGTTTTAGTTGATCGAATTCGTCACATACTGATATTGCTAGGGTACCATAGCGAACCATGGAGCACCGGACAGTTATTTCGTCCTAGTTTGGGACGAATCATCAGCACTCACCCTAGATTTCGCCCCAAGAGCTTCAGTTTGGAGAACGCCTTACCCTATACACCACTAAGCACTTTGTATCACCTCAATTTAATAATAATAATTGTTATTATAATAATGGTAAACGTAAGCGGAGGTAGGAATGAGATATATAGATGCAGTAAGGTGCAGATAAATAAATGAATAGAATAATATGATACTTTCAACTAATGTCACAATAAAGAAATTTATCTCACAAACATATTTTATATGTACAATTGAGGCTTGAAGTTGCGAATTGCTAAAGATTTTATTAAGTAAAGTAGATTCTCGCATAGATCACTTAGTTTATTTGATTGAATTTTATAAAAATATGTCAAATCTTAAGAGTCATCGGTTGAATACTCTGAATCTAATAAATATTCTACTATTAAGAAAATGATTAAGAACACCAACTAGTCAACATATTCACCTACTTCATTCATTATAATCATTATAATAATCAATTTAAATGTTTACAATTACTTTAATTCATTTCAAAAAACAATAAAACATAAAGTAATTTATTTACATATATAGTAAAAGACTTTATAATAATAATAATAATAATCTCTTAATGTTGTATTCTTATTCACCTTGTAAAGTGTTCAATTCAATGTACAATCTACAATAAAGCAAGTAATAAATAAATAAATAAAAACAAATAATACGCCTTAATATCTATCAGTAATAAATTGATTATATAGTTCATATTGTTTATGTAAACGTGTAATATTGACAATAAATATGAAATGATTATAAAAATTAAAAAAAAAAATGAAAGAAAGAAAGAACAATAAATAGAAAAAAAGAAAAGAAATAAACAAAAAATGTAAACAACAACAATAACAATAAAATCATTGATTTTAATTTTTTTTTTTTTAAAGAGAACAAGCGTAAATTGATTAACAGTGAATCATTTAAACAAAACAAAAAGAAAACAAAAATGAAGATTTAATTGTTGTTGACGCTTAATACATGAATTGGTTATTTATTGTAATGTTGTTTAATGTGCTTCATTTAAATGTTCATATTAGTATACAATAGATATAGTCATTTTAATTAGTAGTTAGTAGTACTTGAAATGAAAATAGAAAAAAAAAAAGAAGAATTAGTAATTATTACTACTACTAATATTATTAACAATAAGTAGTAATTATTAACAAGTTTGTAAAATGTACATTTAATTGATTAGTTGATAGTAATTAATGTTATGTTTGTTAGTTACTTTATTTTACTGACCGAATCCTATGGAATAAGTTGCAACGTGGTTACTAATCTAAGTGGTACGATATGGGTAGCACTATGATGAAGCCGTAGTTGATTTAAGTTTTATGCTATTTAGCAGTTGTCAACAAAAGTGGAACTAATGCCTTCCACCTGTCGAATCCGGTTACTAGTTACATATTCATAGTGTCTACGACGGTTAACAGTGAGGTATTCTGGCTGCGGCTGACCTTCTGTGAAACTTAGATGTTTACATTGAATGATCACCGATGTAGTGGTTTTCTAGACCTAAATATGTCGCTGGATTTCTACTGCAGTTGAAAAACTCCTTAAATGATATCCATCATTCTAAACTGTACTTGAGTGGTGTCAGCGAAGCAAGCGATTGAAGGAAACTTCACAGAATTTGCATGTTAATTCAGGACCGGGACCCCTCAGTTGGTAGTGTTAGTTAATACCAATAGAGTTACAATCAGTGTCAAATTCTAACATAACTAATTATTCTGAAGATTTATCTAGTTCTACGAAATTATTTTCCCCTAAAATTTAATATCAATAAAAATGTATTTCAGTGCTTATTGAGTTCCTTTGTGTATCTTCACAAATATACATTTGTTAAAGGTGTGACAAGTGAGAATATTTCGCAACTAGTAAATTTTATGAATTATTATGAAGGTTATTTAAATTGGATTGAATTCTCACCATAAATGAAGAGATTATATTTAAAGATTCATGATTCATCGATTCGTTGTTTGAATGCTCCACAGATGGCAACCTTTTGTTTTTTCAAGTAAATAAAGTTAGAAACAATAATCGGCTGGATTGGATGAAATGTGCACTGCATATGCTCAATCACTGACCTACCTTCTAGTAGGACCCTATCTAGTGTAGAAGTAGGATGGAAGAACAGTATTCTTTGTAGTCGTTAACTGTTGGTTTGAGCCATGTTGGAAAACGGATTACTCTGTTAGGATTAACGTCATAACTGTAACTAGTGATTGGAGTCAGTTTGTATTATTAATGAGAATAGATTACTATGGTTCAGGAGTATTCACTATTTTTCTGGAGATCTTAAACCTGCGATTTTGTTTCATTTCTTTCCTCTGAACTATATTGTGATATTAATCTTGCTAATTTGGTCTCTTAGTGTTAATATGACATAATAAATTAGGCTGATGCGTTTATGTGGTAGGTTTTTCATTGTAACTGACTGATTGTCTGACAATTTTTCTATAGACAAAAGATTGCTAATACAATACATGATTCTTTCTTGAATAAGCTGTTATTACATATCTTAACAAAAATGCTGAGACATCCATGAAACTAAATTTACTAGGACTTCTATGCAGTACGGTTCATATGGTTTAATTTTTTAATTTAGAGTCCTTCAGTATGTAAAATATGTGAAGACTTCCATGAATAGAAATACGAAGTGGTACACTGTGATTCCCTCACCTTACTCTCGCCAGTAAGAATGCATACTCGTATAATTCTTCATCCCGTGCTATGAGTTGTGTTTCAGTGAAAAACACTCAGCACTATTTGTACAATATCCCAGTAAATATATGTTTACCATGCATTTCACAGAATAGACAAATGGAAAACTATACCATTAGCTGTAATATGATTTAAAGATTCATTTACCTTCTTGTCGATTTGTTACAGACTGAAATTGATTCGTCTCAGCTGTGATATGTATACAGTGGTAGTTGACAAGTATAAATTAAGTTGGTTTGTATGTATTAAGTTATGCCTGGGAAGCGCGTTTTGTCCTATTTGGAGCACATTAACTGTAATGTTTACATGTAAATGCTTCAGTATGTAGCATAGCAACAACTTGCGATCCCTTTGTGTCGACATGTGAATACACATCTGTATGTGTATATCAGAATGATTTATTGTAGTAAATGTGCAATTGAAAGATTTATTAACTCAAACATTTGATTAAATCACCATTCATACTACTTAATACTACTCAAATATATTAATAATTAACTGAAATCATTACTAACTTACTTACGCACGTTACTCCTCACTGAGGAGTATAGGCCGATCACCAGGATTCTCCATTCAACTCTGTTCTGAGCAACCCTTTCCAGCTGTTTTCAGTTGTTGTTCATCCTTTTAAAATCTGCTTCCGATTCTCGACGCAGCATGTTCTTTGGCCTTCCTCTTTTCCGTTTCCCATTAGGATTCCATGTTAATGCTTGCCACGTCATGCAGTCTGATAATTCCCGCAATGTGTGTCCTATCCATTTCCAGCGTCTTTTCCTAATTTCCTCTTCGGCTGGAAGTTGGCTTGTTCTCTCCCATAGTAGACTGTTGCTGATGGTTTCTGGCCAACGGCATTCAGTATCCTGCGTAAGCAGTTGTTCATAAATACTTGTACCCTTCTGAGAATGTTTGCAGTAATTCTCCACATTTCAACTCTATACGGCAGAACTGTCTTGACGTTCGAATTGAAGAGTTTGACTCTGAGGTTAGTTGATATTTGTTTTGAGTTCCAAATGTTTTTCAACTGTAGGAATGCTGCCCTGGCTCTGCCAATCCATGCCTTTACATCTGCATCGGACCCTCCTTTTTCATCGATGATGCTCCCCATATATGTGAAAATATTCACTTCTTCCAGAGTTTCTCCATCAAGTTGAATTGGGTTGGTGCTCCCTGTGTTATAACTGAAATCATTAATATATTACATTTATACTTAATAATAATGACACTTATAATCAAATTGATTAGAATTAAATTGAATTATCTAAGAAAATATTAGTGAAATATGAACAGTTTATCAATGTAACCGCCCACTAATTAATGTGGCCCAAATGAAGTCAGTAGTAGTAGTAGTATCAGTAGTTGTTGTTGTCTTTTGGTAATTATATTTGTCATACTACTTTTTTCATTCACGAACTTTAGAAACATGCATAAACTTGTTTAGAAAAATTCAATTGTATACACTTTAATACCAATGTTAATGAAATGTTGAGAGCTATTGAAATTACTTATCACAACACTAGACTATTACCATGAATGAATACTTTCAATAAGTTCTGTTTTGAGTATTAGATAATTTCACAAGAGGTTATCATTACTTTTAATAGATTATTATTAAAATTTATATAGAAATATTGTCAAGTTAGATAAGATACTTAGTAAATGAGATAAATAATTAATAGTGTATCTAGTTACTAATGATTATATTGATCTTAATGGAAAAATCACATTTATTAACAATAATGAATGTAATTGGATGTTGTGAAGATTGTTGAATGTTAACTTTATATCATGAATTGATTTGAATTAAACAACCATTAATCAACAGGAAGCACTGGACTGTTGATTCGTCATAGTATAGAGAATTGATTGAATTAAAAATATCAATCGTTGTGACCAACTCGTTAGTCTTATAATAATGTGTTTGCCGCGGAGCCAGAAGGCCTTGAGTTTGATCTCTCGTAAGGTCATGGATGCGTTTTACTGATAAGTCTCGTACTGGGACGAAACAGTCGTCCAGTGCTTCTTGGTAAGCAATGAATGCTATTATACGGTATTAGGAAGATTATTGATCTTGAAGTTGGGCATCACACCTAAGTTAAACAATTATGGAAATTTCAGGAAACACTAGACAGCCGTTTCACCTCGACATAAGACTCCTAGGCAATACGTAGCCATGACTCCATTGACTGGTCAAAAGCAGAATTCAGGGCAATAACTGTGAATGTTTAACCTTTAAATTACAGTATTGATATCTATTCATTAAACAAAAAAATGTTTCTGTAAAACACATATAATCGAATGCTATTGATCAGTTTTATTCTCGTAATTTTCGAATTTTCTAGTCAACGATAGTGACTATTGGTGTTTAGCTTAGTTGTAAGTGAAATAAATTTTATAAATAATGATGAATGACTATTAAAAAATATTTCCAGTTGACTAAAGTTAAGATTGTTAAGCGTTAGTAGTTTGATAACTAATTTCTAATCATGAGATTTGGTGAGGTTGTGAAGTCATACACCTGAGGAGTCTCGTACAAGGACGAAATCGTTGACTACTTTTTTGTTTTTTTTTAATGAATCTCTAGCCTGAGTCAATCTTAGACATATAACTAAAGACTAAGCTTATAGAGTGGACCTTTGAAATTAAACAACTATGACCTTGCTTTGTATATAACCTCAAATATTTAAGGCTCAGTAGTATGAATACGATAGTTTTCGATTGCCGTATTCGAATTGTTAATATCCGTCATATAGAGATTTCACCTTCATATAAGTAGATTTAAATAAAAAAGTCTACACTATACGATTTTAACTTAAATGGGAACTTTCAGAGAAATCACTTTAGAAACTTCCAACTTTGCATTAGTTATGTTTCAAGTAAGTTTATGCATAAACTGTCGACAAAAGACTGAAGTGAAGTATTTCACCTATTTCATATGTAGATAGCAAATATTGGAATAGATCTTTCACTTTATATCAATAAATGAGAAATTTGATTGAATATGTCACAGATTGATGTTGGCAGGGTACCATTAAAAACCAGGGAACACTGAACAGTTGTTTCGTTCTAGTATCGAACTCCTCAGCAGTGCGCACCCCCGTAGATTTCGCACCAGGGGTTCCAGGTTGACGGTGAACGCCTAACCATCTGCACCACCGGGTCGACATCCAATGCTAGAATTCCTACTTTCATCAATTTGTAAGAAATTACAAACAATTTTCAAAATCATAATCGTCATTGAATAGGTTATAGGTTAAGTGGATTGAGAAGCTTCGCGGATAACGCATCAATGTTTGAATTGAGAAATACTAGATTCAAATGTTTGTGTAATTTAGACACATTTAGTTAATAGCACTGAAATAGAGTGGAATACTTGTTCTAATGCTCTACTTTTAACTGGAATTCAAGTAAACTAGAATATTAATACAATTCAACTACTATGTAGTTTATTGTTGACTGATCAATATTCAAAGACTACAAAAAGCTTGAAAAATATAAAGTGAAAATCAGATATTGTTGTTATTGTTGCTAGTTACAATGTTAGTGTTTTTTTGTTTGTTTCTTTTTGAACTGTATGTTCTGTTCTTACTTGTATATTTTAAGAAGACAGTGACAAAGCAACTACTTCTTCAATACATTTTATTTAATGTATTCTAATTGGTGTGTAATATAAATACGCCCTTATACACTGATGACAAAAATGGTCTGAAGTATTAAATGAATTGAAACAATTAATGTACTACTTTCAATTTGTGTATCTAATAAAACTATTTGGAAGACTTATTTCAATATTGATTTTCAGTCCTAAATGTTCACGACATAACGCATCTTTCATAGAACTTTTCATATACAGTCCTGTTAGACAATTCCAGTGTTACCTAGAATATAATAAGGATGTTGAGCATACTTTGATTTAGCAAAACTCTATCACCTTCAGATATGACTCCAACGATGATGGATTAAGTGGAACGGTTAGCTATAAAACAACAATCATATTCCAAAAATATATGTAACCTATGAGCTAGTTTATTTTTTTAAAACAAAAGAATTGCAATATGAAATAGTCAAATATGAACAAGCTCCTGTCTTCTTAGTGCCTCCAATTTTATCAACAAGTTTTAAATGCAAAAAGGAAGAAGTTGATCATGATCCATGAAGTATGCACACCATATTATATCATACATTAACAAACATTAACTAACAACTAACCACAGTGTAATTTTCAGAGTACTAGTCGCAAACCAAAATCAGTAAAAATCAGCCATGTTGAATGTGATAAACATATGGTGGTCATGCAATATTGTATATTATTACTGAATGAAGTTAGATGAAAACCTGATGGTGTAAATATTAAGCACTAAACACAAAAATGTTAAAGTGTTTTGTGGAGATTGGTTTCATTCATTGAATTCGTCACAGACTGAAGTTAGTAGGATATCACTGAAAATCAGGGGGCGCCAGTACAGCTGTTTCGTCCTAGTATGGGACTCTTCAACGGTGCGCACCACCGATTCCGAGACAGGAATCGAACCCACAGCCTTCATTCTGAATGACCTTCACGTTAGGTCACAGATGAGTGTTGTTCATATCTGCATCCCCCCCGAGCGTATTCTACAATAGTTAAGATTAAACAATTAATCGTGTAATCGCTGACCATCATTTCGATCTCCCAAAACCATTCGACATGATTAGTAATTAAATGAATTTGAATTTGATAAGATTTATGTATTTACAATGATATTGGTGTCTTGGTGTTTAGAGCTTTAAGAACTGGTTACGCAACATTATTTTCACTTCACTGATTCTTATTTCTTCTGCTATTTAATATACTTAACTAATGAATGCTATAATTTACTTAGCACTACATAGCCTGCATAAGTTATCTTTCAAATTCTGTATCCATACTCTTCTCAGTGATCTTTTTCAGAATTGTTTTATAAGCAAACGATTTCATGATTATTGTCCTTCTTTTATTTTTCTGTATTTACATGTCAATTCCACCTTCACTGTAATTAAATGTTATGGAGATTATGTAATTTGAACTTGATATTATGAATCTTGACTAATCAAGTTACTTTGTATTGCATATATGGCCGGTGTTAACTGATAGCAATGAATGAAATGAAGTAGGAGTATTGTGAATTTACTTAAGTTCGACTTATCAGCGATTGGATACTAGAAGGCTTAGTGGTCTAATGGTTGTATCCTTAGTGAAATTTGAATGTTATGTTTTTAGTATCACTCCAACAGAGTCTGGAGAACACATCGTTTTAGCTCTGTGCATCAAGCATTTTTCATTAAATTTTTTAATGCACTTTTTGATATCTCTGACTGAATTTTGTAAATTATGTCACTTGATGAATACGAAGCTAAATATCCTGAACCAACTATGTGTTGCAAAATCAAGTATGTGAGTGATTTATTCCTTGGTAAAGCATCCAGGTATATGGTCCTGAATGCAAATGACCAAGTGGTCTCAATGAATAATCTATATGACTAGCTCCACAATAAGGTGGTGTTTTTTAATTTATAATTGAAATACAGCGAATCGAATCAATCAGTCTTGATTAACTAAACAAAAGCATTTGTCGAATACGAGGACATCAAACTGTCTAGAATGATACACACAAAACTAGATCATATGATTATTCAATCTACTTAACTCATCTTATTAATTGTTGTCCTTCATTAAATATCATCACCGCTGAATGTGCTTTGTATTATTCACTGTATTGATGTATGGAAATAAGCAATCTTATAAATGAATTTACACAATCAATATTAGACTAGTTCTATCTTCTTAGGTATCATCTATAGATTTCGTATTGGAATAAACTGATAGATGGTGACTTTATAAAAGTGTAAGAAATGTTGTGTATGGTGATTGTTCTTGAAATTATGAAACATGCAATATCCCATTCATATTAACACATTACCTTTAAGTAAAAAAGATACAAGACAATTTACTGAAGAAACTTTTAGCTACAGTAAATTGTAGGTATAAAGAGATGACCATTTTTACACTGTCCTCCCAGGGTCTACAACGAACTAATCAATACATTGATTCAGTAAACAATGTTAATTAATGAGAAGATAGTAATTACTAACGAAAAAGTTTATCTGGAAAAGGTAATAATATTACAGTGGATATTAATATTTTAAATGGCTAATAGATAAATCATAATTTCGTAATTGTTGACGTTTCCCATGTTAAAACAAACATACGATTTAATGGGAACTTTTCCACGTGACTGAATAATTATTGTTACTAAGTAGGTACTTATTTAAGCATCCTCAAGGCCATTCAGTGTTGTTAGTGTGAAAACTTATAAATCGATTTAGAAGATACTTCTCATGTATAAAGACATATTATTTGTGACCCAAACGTGTAAGGTATTTGCATACACCCTAGTTATCTATATATTTTGCCGTCCATGGTTAAACAATTTTTCTTATAATTCATATGAGAATTCGTTTTGTTCTATTCTTCACTGTTTGAAAGTGACTTTTAGAGAAAGTGCTGTCCAATACATCGAAGTCCTAAAACTGTCAGATTTAGTATGTGTTACTACTTATCCATTTCTTCCTTATATCTCTCCAGTCAGCCCGCTCCCACCCCAGTTATATTTACATTTTCTTATCAAACCTTCATCGATTTTACTAGCACAGCTAGATGATAATTTTAAAATTTTCAACATATCAGTGTATATTTTAAGACAGTAATTATACCAGTTCACAGTAGTAAATATGGTAACATTCATTAATGGTGCCAAACTGGATACTGGATGACCTGAAAGCCAATACATTAGTATCAACTTCACCTATCTTAACGTGAGCTTGAGACCAGGAGAAAATTAATCTGTTTTTCTAAACTTTCCATATTAGCAGGAGCAGCAGCTGGGAATTTAACCATTACTTTGTCGCTTTAAAAATCCACATCATTATTAGCTTGCCACAATTGTACACTTTGTGGGTTGGATTAAATCTTTTGCCAAACAACAGTATACCTCGTTGTTTATATGTGTTTTCAGTTCATATTCTTGTCAACTTTGATGCTTATAGATCCAGAAATTTTGCAAATTTGTTTAGTAGTTTTTCTTGCCTATTCTTATAATATACTGTAGCCGAAGGTTCTTTTCGATGATAATAAGTTGTGAATGCATTCTGATGCAATGTTCAAAGTAAGGAATTAAAAGTGATATACTAACCTGTTAAAAAATTAAGTCCCATCTATATTTACTGTCATAAATTTAAGTAACACATCATTTACTTCTGGTTACTAATTATATCTGTCAATCTTATGCATTTACATCATTTCATGGAATTGTTACAACACACTATAGACCTATTTATTGAAATGGTTCAAAAGTACCACTATAATGGTTCATAATGTTTTCATACCCTACGTTTGTCTTTTAGAAAAACAAAAGACGATTAATACAGTGTTTAATATCATCTATATTTAATGCTGAATAGAGATATCATAGAAGTAACAAACTGTTTGTAAGAATTTAAGCCACATTATGACTGGTAGTTAAACACTGGTAATAGTTCCGTACATATTGTACTCAGTATTCTTTATCGGGATCACGTATGTAATAGAGAAGAAGGAAAGTATTATCATCATCAAATTTTTTAGTAATATCAGTCTATTGGAAGGATCTATTCAAATAGTGTGAGTCTATGAAAATCACCTGATCTTGATCAGTTTAAATATCGATTTACACGTGATAGTTTTTTATTAGATTAGTGTAAATATTTAACTTTGTCTGAAACGATTAACTGTAAGTCTAGGAACTGAAAACATAATGATCTATTAAATAACATATCAACATCACAAACATAACTACATCACAGAATTGACTTTTATTTTCTTAGTAATTGACGCTAATCAAATTCAGTTAGTAAGATGCAATCAGAGGAGCTCAACCATGTCGGGTGTGAGTCAGCTACAGACCGATGGCAATGGATGAGATTGTGCAGATATATTGCAAATTGACTGAGTCAAAAGTATCAAGCGTTAGGCGATAGTTCAATGGTTCAATAATTAGGCGTTCATTGTGGGTTTGGAGTTTCTTGACTTGGTCTCTGTTGAGTTTGTAGATGCGCGCTTCTAAAGAGTCCTACACTGAAACGAAGCAGGTATCCAGTATTTCTTAGCCTTTAATGGTTGTCCAACACACATCAAATAATGATATCAGATTAAAATCAAATCACGATGATCAAAACAGACTAATTCAATTTTATTTTTATCTACAGTTTAGCAGATTATCACTAACTTCAAAGTTTACAACAACAATAAACAAAAATTGGGATTTGAACATTAATATTAAGTAGGAATAGTTATGTCGTGACGGTTGATCAATTATTGATACAGCCTTGTCTGTAAAGATACGATGATCAACAACAATAGGATTCGTTTAATCGATGCCCGTAAGTATGCCATTAGGCAACCAGTTGGATAGAAAGAACACATAATTAAACCACTATCACAGTCAATCTGTGCTTCAGACATTCTTTTGTATACGTGGTAAAACCTGACGGTCTAGAAGATCATTTAAACAAAATAACGTCGATGTAAAGTAAAAGGAACGTGATAGGAAAGTGAGAGGAGGCTTTACATGAATAAATATGATACGATAATAGTTAATCGGTTATATAGGAGGTTAGGGATAGGGAAACAGAATAGTAATAGAAACTAAGGAGATTTTGTGGGGATAGATATTAAGCTTTGTTGATTGGATTCGTTATAGATTGATGCTGGTAGGGTATCACTGGGACTACGCAGCACCGAATAGCTGCCTTATCCTAGTTTGGTACTTCTAAGAAGTGCGCACCTTAGGTTCTGCCCCAAGTGCTTTAGGTTGGCGAACGCCTAACCTTCTGCACCATTGATAAAATCCCCACTCCCATCATTTCGTGACATAGTGTGACGATCATCCATTGTCATCGGTGATAAATGTTCCACTTCCGACAAATCTGAACTCCATCAGTCACGAATCTCATTAACACTTCAAGAAAATTCTGAGGTCAGTCACTAGTGAACTGATTAGTGTAACTGAATTAAGATGGTTTTGTGGAGGTGGATATTAAGATTTAGTTGGTTGGATTCGTCAAATATTGATGTTAGTAGGGTGCCGGCTGTCCAGTGCTCCATAGTTTTAAATGTTACCCTACCAACATCAATCTATGACCAATCCAATCAACAATAATAGTAATAAAATGTCTAATGTAAGCACAACTAATAAAATGATACACTGAAAAAACTATTTTCAAGTTAATCATTTTTCTTATCGACTTGCCAAATGTATCAAGAATAATGAAATATCAAGTAGGGAGAAGTCTAAAATGCAAAGAAACAGATATTCAACACTGTTAACAACTAGTCTATTAATTAAGCGAAACTTCAAAACGACAGAGTGTCAATACATAATAGTGTATTAAAAAGTGTGAAGGGTATGTATGGAAATTTATGATGCCCATCCTGTAGACTTTTTATTCCTCGCATTTAATCTGTAGCCTTTGAAATACAGTAAGCTTCACCTTACCCATTTATGATTTAACAAGAACATTTGGAAGTGTTAATGTCATATACTAATTGGGTAGTTTCAAGCTCATATATGTGGTGTACACTTAATGAATTGAAACAAATTGCATACAATGATGACTTTTTGTAAATATTTATACTTTCGGAAGTGAAGTTTCGTTCCACATCCATTGTATTCTAGTATCCATTTAGAACTCGACACTGAAGTATTCTGGAAAACTGAGAATCATCAGCATTACAAAAATGGCGATGAGATATAAACTTTATTTTAAAGAATCTTTGGTCTTTATCAATAAATATTCTCTATTAGAAGAACTTTTAAACTAGTTAAGATTAAGAAAAGAAAACGAATTATGGTACCCGAGTTTCTGAATCAAAGCTAGAAGTTATCTCCATCTCATTCAAGGCATATTGTTTAGCTATTAGTTAATGAGGATATACATAAAAAATACTTCATAACATCATATTATTGTATGACTTACACTTAGTGTAAGTTCACTTCTCTTTAACAGTATTGTAGGACCTAAGAAAGCCTGACACATAGTTTCAACTAGTGAATGTTACCAATAGAAATTATAACAAGTTTAGAGATTGTACAAAAACTACCTAACATATTCTTAAATTACCTTTTTTTCCCATTTCACTTGATCAGAGCATAAATTTTTTTTTTCATGAAATTCTTCCATTAGTCAGTTATAAAGTACCAGAATGAAGTTTAGGTTATTCATAATGTCTTCAATGTACAATAATCGTACTAAATTTACCACTTTCTGTGAATTTCATGATCATTTATTGAATTCCGCAAATTAAGTAGGGGATTTTTAGAGTCCTATGCTAAATGCAACTGACTATCATGAAAATGTCTACTGTAAAGCATCCTGAGATACTGAATGTTAAGTAATGAAATTGGAAATTAGCATTTGCAATATATATGTGCTCGAAGTACTAAATGAATGTAGTAAGTTCTGAAAATAATAGATTCATGAAGTTTATTGTATGTCATTAAACACTATGGAGAATAGGGAGGAATATGTAATTCTACTTATGATGCTGTTTGAGGCTTACATTGTAAATTACTGAGACTTCAATAACCTTCGTTACATAAAACACTCATTAGACAAAGATAGTAAATTGTGCAGTAACAGTTATTAATTATAAGTAAAATTATTAGTAGTATACTTGATAATTAACTCCGCCTGGAGCCCTCTAGAGTTGCTGCTAGTCCCAAGCCCGGATAAAGGAGGAGGGTTGGGCATGGAGTTAGCAACCCCATCCCGTAAAACAACAACCTTGCTAAAAAAACGTTAACCAGTAAAAACCTTTATAACCACTTTTACTCTGCCCTGGGAGTTGGAAGGTGTGTTATGACGCCTCATGCTGGCAAACCAATAACTGAAGTGCATGAACAACGAAACAGGTGGGTAGAACACTTCCAAGAACTCTTGAATAGACCAGCCCCACTAAACCCACCAGTCATCGAAGCAGCAGCCACGGATCTCCCTATAAGCACAGACACACCAACAGTCGAAGAAATCAAAATGGCCATCAGACAGATCAAGAATGGTAAGTCAGCAGGACCAGAGGACATACCAGCGAAGGCACTGAAGATAGATATAGAAGCAACTGCAAAGATACTCCACATTCTCTTCAGGAAGATTTGGGAGGAAGAACAAGTTCCAGCAGACTGGAAAGAAGGGTATCTCATCAAGATACCAAAGAAAGGCGGTCTCAGCAATTGTGAGAACTACAGAGGCATCACTCTTCTTTCAGCACCAGGAAAGGTCTTCAACAGAGTGTTAGTGAATAGAATAAAGGACCCGGTCGACGCCCAACTCCAAGATCAACAGGCCAGATTCCGTAAAGACAGATCATATGCCGACCAAATCGTTACTCTACGTTTCATTGTTGAACAATCAATTGAATGGAATTCACCACTTTACATCAACTTCATCGACTATGAAAAGGCATTCGACAGTGTGGATAGGAGAATATTATGGAGCTTTCTACGACATTACGGCCTACCCGAGAAGATAGTCAACATCTTACGGAATTCTGACGACGGACTACATTGTAAGATCGTGCATGGAGGTCAGCTCACAGATTCATTTGAAGTGAAGACCAGTGTCAGACAAGGCTGCTTACTAACACGCTTCTTCTTTCTACTGGTAATCGACGGATCATGAAGACCGCAACATCTCAAGACACTCTCAGAATACAATCGACAACATCGACGCAACTAGATGACTTGCACTTTGCAGATGACCTAGATCTTCTTTCTCACACACACACATCAAATGCAGATGAAGACCAACAATATAGCAGCAGCCTCAGCAGCAGTAGGCCTAAACATACACAAAGGGAAAAGCAAGATTCTTTGATACAAAACAACAAACATTAACCCAATTACACTTGACGGAGAAATTCTGGAAGACGTTGAGACCTTTACATATGTGGGCAGCATAATCGACAAACAAGGAGGGTCTTATTCGGATGTGAAGGCGTGGATTGATAAAGGAAGGGCAACATTTTTACAACTAAAAAAACATCTGGAACTCAAACCAACTTTCAGTCAACATTTAAGTCAAAATTTTCAATACAAATGTGATGACAGTTCTGTTGTATGGAGCTGAAACTTATAGGGGGAACTACGAAAAGTATCCTTCAGAAGATACAAATATTTATAAACAACTGTCTGAGCAAGATACTTCGGATTCGTTGGCCAGATACCATCAACAACAACCTTCTGTGACAGAGAACAAATCAAATTCCAACCTAGGTAGAAATTAAGAAAAGACGCTGGGACTAGATGGATTGGACACACACGTTGAGGAAACCATCAAACTGTGTCACAAGACAAGCACTAACTTGGAATCCAAAAGGCCAAAGAAAAAGAGGAAGACCCATGAACACATTGCGTTGGGAATTGGAGACAGGCATGAAGAGAACGAAGAGCACTTGGGAAAAGCTAGAAAAGAAAGCCCAGGACAGAGTTGGTTGGAGAATGCTGGTGGGCGGCCTATGCTCCACTTGGGGTAACAGGCATTGATTGATACTTGATAATTACACAAAAATTGTTCATTTTTTAATTTAGAAAACCATTTGAAGATTGCAAAAAACTCAAATGTAGGAAACGTTTTTCTAGATTATTTGATTCTATAGTTACTAAAATTATCAATTCACTGTACATTTACTCCATTTTAACAAAGAACTTTACTAATGAATTAATTAACAATTGACCTCATAACTATCAAGCTTCTACATTACTCAATTCAGTTATGAGTAACTTCAAGGTTTCCATTATTTGGTTGCTATAAACTAATTTCGATTTGTTTAGATAAAAAGGAAAACAGAACAATTTGATTATTTTGGTTTTATACAAAATTATTCAATTGATATTAGATAAAGACTGATAGGTAGAGGCTAAAAAATATTCTGATTTCGATAAAAAAACGAAGTGATTAATTGTAGTTACATGTGTGTGTGTGTGTTCGTCAAGGAGCATTTTCCAAAATCTATATTATATTACATATATGCGGGAAGAGATATCATTATAACCACCATTCTTTTCCTTGAACTTCTGGTTGACCAGTACGTCCATATTGTATAGCCATATCAGCAGTTTTCATACGTGATGCATCTTTTGCTTCTCTTGTTCTATAATCACCATGTTCAAAAGTAAAATGACGACAGAATAATATTAAGATGATGAGAGACATTATCAAAATGAGGCCGGATACCACTAACAAAAAGAGACAAAGATAAAGAGAGGATATGAATTATGTGACCATGGAGGAATTGAAGTAAATTCGTGTTCATAAAGTGTGTTATATCTAGCATTTACACTCATTATTCAACTCATTTAGTTAGTGAATCATCTGAAGTTATTCACAGCTGTCAACGATGAACACTTTAATGTTCATATACTATACTTACTCATTTACTGAGTGAGAAAACAACCAAATATGCTGAGTACAACACAGACTTAGTGAACATTAGAAGCATTTAAAGATTAGATCAGTCAAAACATTAAGTATCCTTTTCTTTCAAAATAACTAACAGTTTAGAAAAGGAAGTAGAATAAATTTTATGATTCTACGATTACAATTAGTAGCTTGAATGTAGTTTATCCATAGTATTCTATTAGTGAGCATAGGTGATCTCGTTGCAGAATACATTGGAATTCGAATTGTA
The DNA here is from genome assembly GCA_034768735.1 of Schistosoma mekongi. Classification (NCBI taxonomy): domain Eukaryota; kingdom Metazoa; phylum Platyhelminthes; class Trematoda; order Strigeidida; family Schistosomatidae; genus Schistosoma; species Schistosoma mekongi. The sequence goes on along the minus strand of CM068306.1, from coordinate 79,827,523 downwards.
GTCACGAAATAGAGAGTAGGAGTTAATCATTAAATCTTCTAGTTATATCTTAGAATCCAATCAAATTAGAAAACTGGATCAATGTACATTATAGTTATTATGAATTGAGTTTTTAATTTTTATGAAGTTTTTGATGCTAAAGACGTTGGCTATTAGTTCGAGCTAAGTCACAGATTGAACTGAAATGGGGATCCTACGATTGGTTGGTGAGTTTGTGATGTTGACTGTTAAGCATCTGCTCCACAACCTGAAAGTTTTGAGGTTCAAGTCCTTAATGAAATCGAGGGTGTGTAGAAACTGACAGTCCCATATTAGGACGAAAAAGAAATCCTGTGTCCTCTAGTTTTCAACAGTATCTTAATGGGATTAATCTGTGATGAATACAAACAACGAAATTACAACAACAATATGTTTTGAAACTGAGCACTGGAATGTATTCCAGTTTTTCATCCATGATCGAGTTGATATTTGATATTAACAATAATGAAATGAATTCGCACTTTAGAAAATACAATTCGAATACATAGTTACTTGAAGCTGATCATTTTGGCCAAAACTATTAATGATTTGTAACACAAAATGTATACAGAGTTTGTAAGCATTCGTGATGCATCCAGTTTATTGAATAAAACCGAATTTCTTTGAATTTCATGTTGCAAATCAATCTGAGTTAAACAACGATTAAAAGCTAGGCGACGCTGGACATCTTTTTCATTCTAGTGTGGAATCATTAGTAACTCACTTCAAGAGGCAATCCTTAGAGCTGTAGCAGGATGTAACTAATGAAGTTCAGTCTTGTTGAATGTGATGCAGTTGTCACCAAATAACAAGAGATGAGATTAGACAATATATCATTTAATAAGTTGAAAATGTTAACCACTGTATGATGGGTCGATGAGTTAACTGTTAAGCTTCGTCGTGTAACCGAAGATTCTGGGCTTAAACTTGCTTAATTGAAGAGTCCTATACTACAGAAAAATACTCTTCTAGTATGCTTTAGTTTTCAATGGTTGTTTAATGCAGGTTAATATCTGATTGAAAATACATAATTTCTACAACATTCAACGAAAACGAAGTTTAATGATGTAGCCACAACACTACTGGCGAAGACATTACTGTAATAGTAAATTAACTTCAGATACAAGTGAAGCCACGTTCAGTCGACAACTGTTTAGTAAGGTGTAGTTATGCAAAAAAAATTCCACTCAAACAATTAACTTTACGAAGACTTAATACATGATTATTCTATAAACCACAAAACTTGTATACAGCATTAGCGGTAGGTATAAAAGTAACTTTCCAGATTACTTCACTAAATCCAATTACCTTTCGGCACTCATTTCCATAAACACATACCTATTACGTGGGTTTACCTATATTGAACACATTAGCTTAATTGGGATTCTGATGACATTTAACACGAATAAACTGGGTTTTAGCATTATATGAATACCGATACGCAGAAGTGTTAGGTACAACAAATAGATAAGTCTCAGATTAGACGAAACGAGCATCCTGAATTCCAATCATCTCCAGTAATCCAACTGTATTCATAGTTGTTAAATAACGCTGTGTCGAGCTAATCCACTAAGGATGCACATTTAGCCATAGAGATGAATTCACTTCAAGCCATAACAACAATTGGAAGATATAAAGACCCTTTCAATTAAAATTGGAGCAGTGCTCACATTCGACAACAATCTGATATCTAATATGTAAACCTTAAGAATAGCAATTAAATTAACAGAACCAGATTTTGTTAGCTACTATACGACAGACCAATAACAATGAATTACAACTGAATATATGGAACACAGTGAATTACCTCCAGCAATAATTCGTTTCTCATGCTCTAAATCTTCTGTTACTTTTGGCAATGTAATATTCGCTGGTATGGCTGGTGATGGACGTATCTCTACAGGTTCTTCTTCTGGTAATATTTCAATGAAACCACATAAATCTTCACGAACAGAACCTAGAAAGGTGGGAAGTTAAGACAACGTAGTCGGCATTAGATTCAATCATATTTATGACAATGAAATGCCTAAGTTTACGTTGCATATAATGATTGCATAATTAAACATCAGAGAGATTATGGGAATGATTAGGTAGTTATTAGCTTCAAGAGACATATTAGTTAATGGAGAAGAACTGTTCAAGCATACATTACATAATCCTTATAGTAGATTATTGTAAATGCTCAGAATTAGGTTAGAAGTGAAAGGAAAAGGCAACAGAGTAGATAGTGTAGTGAATATAATTCTCACTTTAAATTTATCATCTTTTATAAAATGCTCTATGATAATGTAACCATGTTGAATGAAGGTTACACTGTATCATAAATCTTTTTGAAGTTGGAGATGTCATTCACCAATTCAGTCATTTAATGCACTTATCGTCAGATAGGATACTTCCAATTTCATCAATAAGCTAGTTAATGGTGACAAACTGGTGTTGAAATTTCAGATAATGAAACAGAATAAAATCTGTTTATTAATACACTACATTAATACAGTTCAAATAATGTTGATCCATTTTGAAAACCGAATACAAACTGTATTAACTGTAAATTGAAATATGAACTTTTAAAAGATTGTAAAATAGTACATTCAACACGGAATATACTTTCCAACAGATAACAACCTACAACACTAGTACAAAGAATTGGAATAAATTGTATATCTAATCATAGCTCTACTCAAATGTGTTAATTGCATATAAAGAGTAAGTGAGAAATCATTCTAGTGTAAATCACTACATTATTTCGATTAGAGAAGAGAATATTATTCTGGATCTATGGATGAACTAAGGTAGGCTTGATATTAAGGTCAATCGTTACACTTTTTAGTATACATTTTCACACTCCATCCTTGTCTACATGCTTCTGAAGATTTATTCTGTTTATAGATAAGTGAATAACAGTAGGGGAGATTTAATCGTTTACATTATGAACTCCAATTCACCTGTTCGTTAGTGAGAAGGCTTATTTCAGAGTTCATTGCAAGATATTACTGGATCACTCTGTAAGCTTAGATTGACTGTAGTTTTCATTGTTCAATTTTGAAGCGAGTAATAATCTATATGTTTACAATACTTTAAATTGAAGTGGTTTTGTGGAGATAGGTATCAAGTAAAGTTAATTGCACTTGTCACATAATAATGTTAGTTGAATACCACTAAAAACCGGGAAGTATTGAACAACTGTTTCGTCCTAGTATAGGGGTCGTCGCCAATGTGTAACTTCGATTTCACTATGAGTGAGGCGGTTATCACTAATGACAATGAATAATCGTTGAACTATGCCGTTTATTGTTCCCTGGTTTTTAATGGTACCCTTCCAGTATTAAATTATGGCGTATTCAGTCAATTAAAAATTATATTTCTTGCTTTGTCCGTAAATTATTTTCATCTGGTTAATTGCGAACAAGAATAGTTCACACTTCATATTGACAGCTGTTGTGAACTGACAAGAGTAAGGTATAATGTTGGGCAGTAAACATTATCAAGTAGATGTTTCTTTTTAATTTGAAATGACCAAACAGTATGCATCATTCCACAGTTTCCAAGCTATTCAGGCTACAATTCTTCCAAATATACACGTAATATCAAGAATTTATCATGTTTGAAGTTTGTTTTATTTCAATAACTTTATTTTGCCAACAGAGTTTAATCATGCTATTGCATAAGAACTGTGAAACTTAAGAAATACAATTAAGATGATTTGTATATGCTAAGATGAGTTAACTACCGTAGAGTTTATTGTTTAATTATATTCGTAGATAAAAAGGTATGTCATACGAGCGTATTTGTTCGTATCCGTTAAAAAGTGATAATGGTTGAATACTACTGAAAACCATAAAGCATTGAACAACGGTTTCGTCCTTGCATAGAACTCCTCAGCGGAGCATACCTTCGGCTCTTTTAGGAAATTTGACCCAGAGTCTTTAGATCTCAAGGTAAGCCCGAAACCATCGGCACCAATGGGCCGACTGACATTCAGTTACAAAATTCTCACTTCCATCAGTTTGTGGTATAGCTCGACGATGATTGATTGTCATTGGTGATAAGTATCTCACTCTCAACAAGTGTGAACTTCACTAGACACCTCTCACTAGAACTTCAATGGCATATTAAGGCATGAGGTTTGATTTCCTGGTTGAATCTATGGTATATACTGCTGAAGAGTCCCATACAAGGACGAAACAGGCGTCCACTGCTCCTTAGTTTTCAAAATTACACAAGCAACAGAAACCTGTAATGAACACAAACAACCAAACTTTACATGTATCATTTTATAAAACCGTTTTGAATCGATAAGCCTATTTATCACTTCAAGAATGATTAATAACTTCATCAATTAACATTTTTACAACGTCAACTTACACTTCACGTGTCGTTTTCTTGGATTACGAAAATCGATAAAAATTATTTTCATCTGGTTAATTGCGAACAAGAATAGTTCACACTTCATATTGACAGCTGTTGTGAACTGACAAGAGTAAGGTATAATGTTGGGCAGTAAACATTATCAAGTAGATGTTTCTTTTTAATTTGAAATGACCAAACAGTATGCATCATTCCACAGTTTCCAAGCTATTCAGGCTACAATTCTTCCAAATATACACGTAATATCAAGAATTTATCATGTTTGAAGTTTGTTTTATTTCAATAACTTTATTTTGCCAACAGAGTTTAATCATGCTATTGCATAAGAACTGTGAAACTTAAGAAATACAATTAAGATGATTTGTATATGCTAAGATGAGTTAACTACCGTAGAGTTTATTGTTTAATTATATTCGTAGATAAAAAGGTATGTCATACGAGCGTATTTGTTCGTATCCGTTAAAAAGTGATAATGGTTGAATACTACTGAAAACCATAAAGCATTGAACAACGGTTTCGTCCTTGCATAGAACTCCTCAGCGGAGCATACCTTCGGCTCTTTTAGGAAATTTGACCCAGAGTCTTTAGATCTCAAGGTAAGCCCGAAACCATCGGCACCAATGGGCCGACTGACATTCAGTTACAAAATTCTCACTTCCATCAGTTTGTGGTATAGCTCGACGATGATTGATTGTCATTGGTGATAAGTATCTCACTCTCAACAAGTGTGAACTTCACTAGACACCTCTCACTAGAACTTCAATGGCATATTAAGGCATGAGGTTTGATTTCCTGGTTGAATCTATGGTATATACTGCTGAAGAGTCCCATACAAGGACGAAACAGGCGTCCACTGCTCCTTAGTTTTCAAAATTACACAAGCAACAGAAACCTGTAATGAACACAAACAACCAAACTTTACATGTATCATTTTATAAAACCGTTTTGAATCGATAAGCCTATTTATCACTTCAAGAATGATTAATAACTTCATCAATTAACATTTTTACAACGTCAACTTACACTTCACGTGTCGTTTTCTTGGATTACGAAAATCGATAAAAATTATTTTAATTACATAAGTAAAGTACTTCAACATTGTTGATATGCACATATATACGTGTACCCATTTGGATCACCAATGACGTGTATACATTTATATCTTATTTATTTTTATTCTAGTTAGTTGGAATAAATAATATTTAAACATTAAATTACTTCATACTGTGACGCGAATATTTTTAGTATGTTGACTTATGTTACTTAAAACTAGTTAGTAGTAAAATGTAAACAAATAATGCTCATTCCAACTTTGATGCACACGCCGGGACATGATCAGATTGAGTTCGAATCCCTTGTGAACATGAACACTCGTGGCAAGTATGTACAGCTAATAAGTCCCGGACAGAACGAAACGCGATTTTGGATTCCAGTTACGAGACACAATCCAATTTTAATTATACTTGTAAAATACGCTATATTGATGAAACCCACTCATAATGTCAGCTGATACTGACCAATATCAGTTCGTAACAACGCTACCTGAAAGACACAGACACTTTCATATCACACTAATAAACATTTTCAGAGATACATAAGTAGTAAAATACCTGCTGGAATCATTTCAATCGATGCATTTCTTGGTTCTTCATAGGCTAAATGCAACGGGAATATATTGTTCCACTGTGCTGCATAAATGCAACCATCAAAACCATCAGCTGGTTGCATTGTATCATTTCGACCCAGGTATATTACATACGGATCATCTAATCGAACATCAGCTGTTGGCGACAGTAGATTACCGAAATCTTCCACTACTTCATTATAATCGTCGACCTATTCAAGAATCAAAGAGGAAATGAAAGTGATCTTCATTAGTAAAGTAGTTAAGTTAATCAACATTGCCTATTTTAGAGTAATACAAATACATCGCAAACCAAGAGATATTACCTCAATAAGCACTCATAAGTTTATGAATAGCCTATGAGAATGGCTGTCAATAATAGTCGCGATATTCGTGTCGTTAATTTCTTGTGTTGTTTAGCTCTTTTGAGTTCCGTTCGTTGCAGCAACCATAATACTTGTTACTGACTGTTTTATATAATAGGTTTTGGAGAAGTACCACAAGAAACTCTGTCACTGACTATCAAGTTGTTGATATTTGTGATTATTACATTAATTTACGTGGATTACGATGATTAAGTTATATCTACTAGCACAAAAGTTGCGTAGAAAATATAGCTGAAACTGTTTTAGATAACTGGACCGTATATAACTGCCAGAATGCTTGGTAGTGACATAATTTCCCAACTCAAGGAATCTGGTCTAAAAACGTTGGTCAGGTATAGACTTGACGATAATAGTTAACAATCACTAATGTTTTTAATGGATTTTGGTCTTATCGATTTCCTGTCAAATATTTGTATATAAGTGTTCTACTCTGATATGGAAAACAAATTTTATGTGCTTTCTTCTGGTATCCGTTCATTGGTTGGGGAATGTTAGTATCAATTAGTCAGATTTGAGTGTAATTATCTCTCTAACACAATCGGGTCAACCAAATATCCTTCATGCTTCATCGTCAGGACCATTATTAATGCAGTGTACTTTTAAGTATCTTTAAGAGAAGCCCTCCAGTGTGTGGTCACGTGATAAGTGATAACTGTTTTTTTAAACTATTAACATCACACTTGATCACATGACTGATAGTCATATATACTTATTTGTATCTTTTCATTTCTGCCATCTTAAAGTACATTTTCCTTTTGATCATATTCCTCATCGAAGGGACATTTGAATAGTTTCAATAAACTTGTCTAATGTGTAGGATAACCACTTACCGTAATGACTTCTGATTATTACTTGTTGATTATAAAGAATGAATATTGCCTGATTGATATCAGAATGTAAAGTTGTAGTGGCTTATGTTTCTGTGCTTCGATGTAAATAATGATATTATTAGAGCCGATTTATTGAGTTCGAGAGTGAAAATCTACGCCGAGATGTAGGTGTCTCCAAATGACCAGCCCGAAATAAGATGAAATCGTATCTTGAGTCCCACTTTTGGCCACATTCTAACCTTACTAAAACTTACAACTACAGGTACTCATTTATCGACTCACTACGAATAATCCAACGCTAATAAACATTACAATCAATAATTCTTTCCTTCTATTGAAACACATTCACATAGTGATAACCCAATGATCGCTGAATCACTTAATCCTTTAAATCCAACCATGTCAGCCGTGTAAGTTAGCGGACGGTAATACTAAAACCAGCTATTGAAAATTCTAGTGCGATATCATGCTGTTAATTGTACACAGCAGTGCTAATCAAATACAGTCTATAGCACCAACAACGGGAATACTTAAATTCAATAATTTGTAGAGTGATTATTATTATTATTATGAAATAACACCAAAATAGAAATACCTTTAAATGCCATTTAGTGCCTAAATCTGTCCTCCAGGCATATACCATATGATGTTGATCATTTGTCAAGTCTACATCATAGTTTGTTGTAACTTCATATCGTTTAAAGCCAACATCAAATTCTATTGTTATTCCACCATTATTATTTACTTTCACAATGATATAATTACTTTCACCTTCTCCTTTCATTTCAATTAGTATACCACGTTTCGATTTTGTTTTAAAACCAACTTGAATATATTCTTCTACAGTACCTAAACGATCTTTTGGTCTACCAAGAAGAATTTTTATCATTGGACCACTGTTAAATGTACCACCAATTTCTAAATATTTAAGAGAAATATATACAAGATAAGGTTACACTACTTAGCAAATTTTAAGTATATTACAACGCATATTACAAAATATGTAAAGGTAATAGGGAACACTGAGCAGCTGTTTTGTTCTAGTATCAGACTCATCAGTTTCGCGTACCTTAGATTGTGCTTCAAGAATTTCAGTTTATCAGATGCCTAGTCTTTTGCACCACCTGGATAGGGTGTAGAGTGAGCACTTCTTAGGAGTCCCATACTAAGACGAAGCAGTTGTTCAATGCTCCTTGGTCTTCCATGGTGACCTATCAACCTGTGACTAATTCAATCAACAAAAACTTAATACCTATCTCCACAAAGTCACACTACTTCAGTATAAAGATACGTTGATGTTAACGTGCATCGCTATCGGAAGAAAAGATGGTGCATATTTTGATTTAACAAAATAATTTTTTTCCTATATACCAGAATGCCTAGTTAATAATAATAGAAGGCAGTTATATCATCAAATCAAGAACTTGAATTAAGACCAAAAATATTACATTAATCCAATACAGATGGATGTACCACTAGGCAACTTAACCAAGGAATTAATGGCAACTTCCCAGTATGGTGTTGAATAGATCAAATAATGTGTATACGCAACTCCATATTAGCTAATCTGATAAACAGTGGCCATATAATTAGGAAAAGTCATTTAAAATAATGTACCGATTACCACTTCAACTTCTTTATTACATATACTAGAAGCTATAGTGATTCGAACCAAAATTCCTAGTTTATGTGTTCAGAAGGAATATGTGACATAAATATCTCTTTTCTTGTCAAATAAAATCTAACAAACTATGTCATGAATGCTGCACATCTTTTTCTTATTTTTTTTTCTGTTTTCCCCACACCTCCCCCCTTTCGTTTGTTGTTTCCACTGTCTATTTTATTAGAACTGTTATCAAAGATGGTGAACACTGACATTATTAAAAGTCGTTTGGTTCTATCTGATTCCATTGTTGGCAGTCATTAGTTCGCAAACGATCGAGTGAATGTTGGAGTTTCTATGGGAGTCAGTATTATTCAGAAGTACATTTCGAGTTATTCTGTATAATTATTGTATTATTTTAGACTTTTATGAATTTTTAAGTCAGTGGTGAAGTAATAGCCATTTTGTGACGACGTAGTACTATTCTATTTGGGTATGGAAGTAATAATCAAGGTCGATACTCGATTAAATAGAACCACCTGGTCAATTGAAGAATCATAACCGTGTTCTGAACTCCAGTAACTACTCTGTTGTAGTAAATCAGCTTGGCTGATTTCATAGCTGCCTATTCATACATTTCCCATTACGTATTCTTTGTTAATGATTATTATTTTAGTTAGTTTATCTTGATACTAACATTAATTTGTGACAAATCTAATCAATAAAACTTGACACCCATCTCGATGAAACTACTTACCATCAATAATCTTAATAAATTTACCTTACTAAAGTTTTGATCTACCTCCTGTACTGAAATATTTATTCATGTTACTTTTATTATTCATATCCCTACTAGTACACCTGTCCTCTTACTATCAATTTTTGCACTACTTACTGATTACGATAAGTTACGTAATCTATCCACTTCATTATCAAATTTGTCTCATAAAATGCTTTGATTGATTAAACATTTTTCATATTTGTATATAAATATATTCGATAATTTTGATCTTGGTTATTTCCCTGAAGAAGCTCGGACCAGATTGCCGAGCGAAACGTTGGAATTTTTCTTTAATTTCATCCGCTGAGATGATTTACAAATACATTCTATTCATATGTATTACTGTGTATATTAGAGTAAAGCTTGATGAAGATCTAATTGAAAACAATATTGTTCGTTTACATTTATTGTTACAACATACAAGGGTCATCATGGGATAATAATATAAAGTAAACCAAGGGGAAAAATATATGAGTTACAATGTTTAGTTCACTTATATGTGATACACAGTTTATCTGTTCTCATTGACTAAACAATCATGGCTTAGTCAAACCAGGTAAATTGCATGCTTATATCATTGTCATTTTGATACAGATAACTTTAAGAGTTCATGACCTATATGACATATAAAAGCTCTGAATAAAAAGCACTTAGATTAGTTTAAACCATGCTTATTTTCACTTCATATTTATATAAAGTAATTTTTAGTGGCTGTCGGCAGGAAAACTTGTTAAGGGTAGTTGGTAGTCGTCAACAAAATGAATCTAAAATCTTGATGAAATTGATGAATCCTTTTGGAATTAAATTTGCACTACCAAATTTCTTACTCTATGGTAGCAGTTTTATGAAAAGTCAATTATGATCTGGATAAACAAATGATAACAATTTAGGCTATGAAGATGAGTAATGTAGGTTCGAATTTCATAGGAAACATCATTACTCTAAACACTATAGAAACGCTTTATTGACAAGTGCCAAATAACATAAAACTTAAGTCTAAAGTTTTCTGGCAACTACCTCACATTAAAGTTCACTGAATGTAATGTTGAATTATTTAAAACTATTAATTATATGTTAACTTGTTTAGTAGAACTTGATCAACACCAAAGGATTAAACAAACATCACATTGGTTACTACCTAACGATCTCAAAATGTTAACTGAATGTAAATCATTCTTATCCCAAGAAGAATGACAGTTGGCATTACTTGCAGAAATGTAATTAGTCAATTAAAGTACAAATTAAATTACTATGTACGTACATTTCATATAAATTAGTTATAAGTTTTAGGTTTTCCTATTTGTTGTCAACTTTAGTTAAGTTTTCTAGGAATACAGCATTCATTAAACTGCCATATTATTTCTGATCAAACAGTTGTGTATATAAGGTACCCATAACATAGCTATGATTATATGTGATAGAGAAATAGTTCACTCTGTAACAACAAATACAATCTATGCTGCTAAATCGACTTACAGTGATACAGTGTAAAGTAAGTATATATCTGTTGGAAAAATTTAGGTGCTTTTGAGAACCAGTTATTTAGAATAGGGGAGATTAAGTTAACATTACTCGGACGACTTTATTTTTCGAAAATCCATTTCATAAATGGATTTATGAGGATCACCAGATCATTAGTTTCATATGACAGAACTAGTATACGTAACGAGTAGGAGTATGAATTATCCAGTATATACAACAAAGCGGTTATAACGAGGTAATGATCTCAGGATAAACATATACCATTGAAGACAAATCAAGATTTATTCCTGAAGATCGGCAATATGACAATGCGGACCCTCGCTAACAATAACACATAACATCCTAGCTGTTGAACAAGTATGAAGCTATTTAGGTTCAGTATGTCAGTAGAAATCTCATTCGATGTTAGAAACTAATGATAATGGGGCTAGAATTTATTATAATAATAAAAAAATCGAGATATTTAAAACGTACGCTATTAGGTGCTTGGATTCCTTAACCACATGTAACCAGTAAGATAATAGTATTTACGTGAATAGTTTATTGGGAAGAGAATAATATTACGAGGGGCGGAGGGGACATAAAAATTTTGAATTTAGCGGCAAGTCATTTTTCAAGGAATTCGAAGTAAAAGCTGATTGTCAAATGTCTGTCTACCAAGATATCATTCATAAATATTATTTCCATATGAATCGGCTTATAATCCTAATTCCAACTTTAAATCTCAGCCTTGCAACAAATTTCTAACCCTAAATATGAATCCACAAACCGGACTCCCAATGTTAAATTCGAGTGATAACTGGAAATTTCAAATCCTATTACTAATATTAATCCACATTATAAATTTCATGCCTTAAATCTTAATAGTGTTACTGAATTTAGTACTAATTCATACCGTGAATTCTATTTCTAAACGTAAATCCTGACATAAGATCATATTCTCAACGCTAAATCCTATATTCAATCTGAATTCTTTATCTTTAGCCTACATACTAATCTTAGGCATGTTACTTTCAAGTATTACCTTGTGAATTGTGTGTAAAGTCAGAAATTGTCCTCTTGGTTCTGATTAACTAAGCTGTCAATGGCATATCCATCGAATTTCTTACCAAACTTTCATTTAATTAAACAATTTTACCCTTATAAGGTAGCATAGAATGATATTTTCCTTTAAACAACTAAAAACCTTGTGAATGATCAACACTTAACTTTCAAGTTTGTAGCAACCATCAAACTGGTAGTACATCTTTAATTGGTTCTTGAAGATATTTTGCATTAGCATTTAAGTATTGTGATATATCATCCCTATACTAAAACATAAATAATGATATGGATATGAATATGATTGTGAACATCACCATAAACGAAGACATAACCACCTGATAAGTCCGGAACAGGGCACTATGCCTATTTTAGATTTAAATGCTATCTACATTCCATTTATTTTAATTACTTGTTCAGGTTATATTAGTTGATTAATAACATCATAGGATCTTTACTTTGAAAACATCAATATTACTGACAAAAGTTAAGTATATCAAATAATCAGTCTTCATATAATCTATAGGGTAGAAGGTATCACGAGATATGTAATATGTTGTCATTAAAATTTCCTACGAGATAAAGTCATTCATTCAACGCAGTATAATTCATTACTAAAAATAGTATAATCTTCATAGAGTAGTAACATTAGTTTCTTAAAAGTTGGCTGAAATTACACTATAAATCGATCGATTGAATACATGTTTCTTAGATAAAACATATAATGATGTGTCATCATCATCATCATCAGCAACGTAGAACTGGGCACATACCTCAGTAGGTTCAAGTTGCCACACCCCATTAACACTACGAGTTAACAGAAGTAACAAAAAACAGAATACAAGAGGGAACAGTAACTTGAAAGTATGCAGAAAATAATAATAGAATTCAAGATCTAGATGAAGTTAAAGAGTGAATACACTTGCGCCACTGTGACTGATTCTGAGCCTTGTCTCCCAGTGTCTCCAGCCATTTATTGCGGCTATCATGCGGACCCCAACCAGGTAGTCTACATCTACCTACATGGCTTAGACCAGTAGTTAAGGACTTCATGGACTGATGCCATGTTTTGGTTTGGCTGCCCCTACTCTTCTTCCGTCCTACTTCAACCCTAGCCAGCATCGCGCGACGGGGAAGACGGTGGTCGGGCATGCGCAGTACATGCCCCAACTATCTCAGTCGATGAAGGTTAATGACATCTTCGACTGATTTACCACATTTCCCAAGAACTTTCTGTACACTTTGATGATAAGTGTCAACAAGCACAAAACTTTGGTCGACAGTTTTCTACTGACTAGCATTATAGAACCTATCAAAATATGATTTATTATTTAAAGATAGTTCAGTAAAAGAATGAAAACTATGCAGTTGTTAGTTACTTCTTATTTAAATTGTGTTATCAGATCAGAAAACCAGACACATAATCAACTACGTTTCAAGACAAATAAATCCACTCAGCTAAGCGTGGTCTTGATTATTTCATATAACTGAGGTTATTGTAAGGTTTTCGATCCTCAATTACTGCATCGTATTCAGCACTTTTAATCATCTATCCGTTCATTTGACAAGTGAGTGTTACATAGTAGAATATAATTTACAGTAAAGTTTCCACTATAAGTTCTAACTTTCAGTATATATTCATCCAATATGTCTGGTTGCATTTCACTGACCTGTTCATAGAAGACAAGCAAGTATTGGAGTTCGTCAAACTGAAGCTCCTGGTAGGAAATCTGGAGTAAGCGTCTGATGGGGAGTTCCACAATAGAACGAAACAGCTATCCAGTGCCCTCTGACTTTAAATGGTACTCTACCAAAATCAATCTGTGGCATATTCAATCAATTAAATAAAACCTTCAGAAAGAACTAAACTACACTCTAACATCCAAGTGTCACTGACTGAAGAAAGGAAAAGATAACCGAACATTTTGGATCATACAGAGATTGGGAACCACCATTGTATCGAGGCAATCTTCTCAAGATGGATATATGGTAAAAGAGATTGAGTTCATAACAAATCAACGGTAAGATTTAAATACCGTCGAATTATATATACGTAAGCGTTGCACCAGAATGGCTTTTCGGACCCTGTAGCCTAGGGGGGGGGGGGGTAAACGAGGTGGTATTTGAGAGGAAACTAACTAAATTCAGGTCGCGGTTTGCAGGTACAGTTAGTTGACGAATTCTAAATAGGATGAATTGTACATCCTTGATTTCGCTTACCCTACACAATTTAACTTAAATCAACTACTTAAATACTTAAAAGTAACTAATAATCATGTTGAAAAATATTGATACAAATAGCTGTAAAGTAAGAACTCACGTCGTCCACAAATAAATCCACGATATGGAGTTAGACCACATTCACATAAATAATGTGAATAGTATTCAACACATTCACCTCTATTTAGACAAGGATTTGTAGAACATTTTGGTTTACATCCAGCACTTAAACCATAAGTGTATACACCACGTTCAACTAATCCACGCATATCTTGTACAACACCATTAATTAATAAATTTGATAAGCAACCAACATATCCATCAGTAAAAGCCTTTATAGAAATTATAGAAAAATTAACTAGACAAGTGAATGTATAAAATATACACCAAAGTTGTGAATAGTACCTGAATAGGTATTATACTTTGAACAGAAAAGTAACTAAATGAACTCAATGACTCAGAGGATAAAGCATTTAGTTCGAATCTTAATGTTGCAGTTTAAACAATGCATTGTGACAGTTGAAAGCTGTTTGATTAACTGATCGGATGTTCAGACAAGATCCGTCTTAAAAATAGCTAATAAGTGAGCTAAGTATAGTACATAGTTGATAGTGTAATGTGAAATGTACTAACTGTAATTAAGTAAATACTCTACTAAATATAACAATACTCACATGAAATTATGAAGATAATTTCTTAATCATAGAGTTATATATCCCTTTGTGAATAAGTCAAGATCAAATATGAATGAATAACCACTTTGTTCAGATTTACAACTTTAAAAATTTTTGTTGAGGATCTAGTCTATTATCTTGAAATCATATCAAATGATATACAAACTTTTAATCCATTATGATGAATTATCAATCAACCATTCAGTTCATGATGATTATTCAGTGGGATTAGTTGCTACTTGTATCACTTTCATGTTATATCTCAAGGTGGGATAACTGATTCAATAGATCCTAATATGTATACAATACAATATCTACTTCTACTCACAGCCTTGCCTTAATCCACTACTCAGACACAATATTCCAGCAGATAGGTTAGGCACAAGCGTATATTCTAGCAATACTGAGTAATAAGTCACATATACTAAGTGAAAAGGTAAAAATGTAAGTCATAGTTATCTATCCACTCAATTGTGACTTTTCACTTATCTGTCTAAACTTTCATTAACTAATCATTTCACACGTAAGCTAGATATGTTAATTAAATACGATTGGAATTCATTAAACATTAATTTTTTTTGCTTTAACCTCAGGAATCCATCTCGAAACAAACCAGAAGTGAGTATATGATTAAAGTTGTGATAGATTGAGAACAAACTAGTTGAAGTGTAAACAAATTGGATTACAATTAAGTGATCTAATAGTAATGCGCCAAAATTGTTTCCACCAATTAAAGAATCTAAACTTTTGATAAATCAACACTTTATTATTATATGAATTTCAACGGTTCTCCAGTTGACGTTCATTAATACTGAAACTACATCAAATTAGACATTTTTATAAACCTTTGTGGTTGATTATAGTTTCATTGTTTTTACTGTATGTTTCCATAAACTTTTAGGTCTCTTAATGTACTTTATTATGATAAGTGTAAGTTCATATTTCCCAGTATCAGTATTATTGGCATTTTTGTACCATGAACAAATTGTCACGATATTAGTTCTAGTTCCAGTTTAGACAATAACATTAGAAGGTTATTATATTATTATAATCAAAAGAGTGATAAACAGTTACTTCATTTAGACATACTTGAGTTGTGCCAACATACAATGGTTGATCAAAATCAAAACCACGAAATGAACGTTCTGATGATTCAATAATAATAGATGGTTCTTGTGTATCTACAATTAAACGTGTTTCTTTACGATTCCGTTCAAAACGTACAACATGCCAACTATTATCATTAAGCCAATGTGCAGTAGTTACTTCCGTTAACTGTATTCCATTTCCAACATTAAAAGCGACACGTAATGAATTTCCATCTAAAGAATTATAGAGTACAAAACAGACAGAAGTTTATAACTGAGCATAAAATACTAAACAAGTCTAAATCTAAATAGAATGGCCAGTCAGTTGGAAAGATTGTAAGCCTCCATAGATTGAGATGGTTGAGAGATGTGTTGAGTGTGCTCATCTGCCACCTGCCTTGTCGTACAATGTTGGCGGTGGTATGAGTAGGATGGAGGAAATATACAGGAAATATGCAATATTAACAAGACAATATAACTTAACAGAAAGGGCTGAAGCAAATGTATGTACGAAAGAATAATGGAACCTACGATCTAGAGGAACATAAACAGTGGAAAAACTTAAGTCATTCCACGATCAGAGACCTGGAGCTTACATATTATCTATTTTAATGCACCATGTTTTGCATCCATACGTTAAGACAGAGCGAACTACTACTCAGTTCAATCTGTCTTTGTTGAGGGGCGAGTATCTTACCTATACCACAAGTCACACAGGCCTTTAAAATTAAAGCAACCTATCTGAATTCGATTCCAGAAATCTTTAGACACCTACCAATCAGGGATGATGAGACTTAAGGGATAACTGAAGTGCTTTACATGCTTAACTACTTTACTCTCTATAACCATCTAGGTGACGGTGTTATATCACGTAAGTGATATGCTTGACTAGGCGCAAACAACTTTAGCACTCGAACGCTTTGAACTCACAAGTCACAAATTCAGAAGACGAGAAGGCAGGAAACTTTGTTCCAATAAAATGAAGAGAGTCAGTTCTGTACAAAATAATCGTATATTTATAGTTTGTGAAGCAACAAAATCAGTATTATAATCCATCTAATCTGAACTAAGAAGTTTCAACTATTATCCGATCAAAACGCTACACGTTGAGATTTTGGTGGGTTATGTCGATCTGTGATTGGTTCGAATGTCTCCAAGTCTTTCAAGCGTTCTAGAGGCTTCATTGAGGTTTCTGGGAGCCATCCCAACAGATGGTAAAAACCACTCCTGAAGTAACATTTTGCATTTAGAGAGAAACACATCCCGAATATGCTAGCATTGTTACTAAAAGTGCTCAGGAGACTGAATATAGTTAGTGTCTTCAATGAATAAGACTATATAGTCTGCGTACTCTAAGTCGACAAGCTGGCTTCATGGAATAAGATCAACTCCTAAGAAGTTAAGTGATGAAAATGCAAACTTCTAGGAAGACATCTTTGACGAAGTTGAATGAATATGTGGGGCAAAATTCAACCCTGACGAACATTAATTGAGGTTGACAATTCTTGTGATAGTGCACCATAAACTCTAACTCAACCAGTGGCGTTCAAGTAGAGAACTTTGATAAGGTTTATATACTTTTGAAGTGGCCTTTTAAACGAAAAACACTATTACAGACACCCACTCATCCACACAGTAAAAGCCTGACTGTCACGTCACGAATTATACCACTGTCGGATGATGGCAAGCTACGTTGCGGTTCTGGGCTTGACGACGAGAAACCTCTGGTAGTGTATTCTGCCCATATCTGAAACCAGCTGATTTACCCGAGTTTGGCTCTTTGTTATCCAGTAGATGAGTACAGTGGTTATATTTTTTGGCACTATGCTAGTCAAAATGATTTTCTTGTGGTTATCGCAAGTCTTTGTTGAGGGGCGAGTATCTTACCTATACCACAAGTCACACAGGCCTTTAAAATTAAAGCAACCTATCTGAATTCGATTCCAGAAATCTTTAGACACCTACCAATCAGGGATGATGAGACTTAAGGGATAACTGAAGTGCTTTACATGCTTAACTACTTTACTCTCTATAACCATCTAGGTGACGGTGTTATATCACGTAAGTGATATGCTTGACTAGGCGCAAACAACTTTAGCACTCGAACGCTTTGAACTCACAAGTCACAAATTCAGAAGACGAGAAGGCAGGAAACTTTGTTCCAATAAAATGAAGAGAGTCAGTTCTGTACAAAATAATCGTATATTTATAGTTTGTGAAGCAACAAAATCAGTATTATAATCCATCTAATCTGAACTAAGAAGTTTCAACTATTATCCGATCAAAACGCTACACGTTGAGATTTTGGTGGGTTATGTCGATCTGTGATTGGTTCGAATGTCTCCAAGTCTTTCAAGCGTTCTAGAGGCTTCATTGAGGTTTCTGGGAGCCATCCCAACAGATGGTAAAAACCACTCCTGAAGTAACATTTTGCATTTAGAGAGAAACACATCCCGAATATGCTAGCATTGTTACTAAAAGTGCTCAGGAGACTGAATATAGTTAGTGTCTTCAATGAATAAGACTATATAGTCTGCGTACTCTAAGTCGACAAGCTGGCTTCATGGAATAAGATCAACTCCTAAGAAGTTAAGTGATGAAAATGCAAACTTCTAGGAAGACATCTTTGACGAAGTTGAATGAATATGTGGGGCAAAATTCAACCCTGACGAACATTAATTGAGGTTGACAATTCTTGTGATAGTTCACCATAAACTCTAACTCAACCAGTGGCGTTCAAGTAGAGAACTTTGATAAGGTTTATATACTTTTGAAGTGCGCCTTTTAACGAAAAACAATATTACAGACCCACTCAATCCACACAGTTAAAAGCTGCTGTCACGTCAAGGAATTCTACCACTGTCTGATGATGGCAGCTACGCTTATGTTCTGGGCTCTGACGAAGAGTAAACATCTGGTCAGTGTATCCTTGCCCAGGTCTGAAACCAGCTTGATTTTACCCGAGTTTGCTCTTTGTTACCATTAGATGATTACAGTGGTTTATATTTTTGGCACTATGCTAGTCAAAATGATTTCTTTGTGGTTATCGCAAGATTTCTGCCTCCTTTTGTAAACTAAAACGATCAGAGATCAAGACCGGTCAATTGGGGTGACATTTAGTTTCCAGACATTGGGTAATATACCAGTCAACCTATCTACTAAAGGGGGACTACTATCCTTAAAGATACCTTTAGTCAACCTACTAAGTACTGCAGATCTACCTCACTTCAAATTATTCGCAACCCTTCTAACTTCGTTGAGTTGTAGGAAGGGGTTGTAGCAATTTTCTATTCAGGTAGTTTGGAGATAGTCGATAAATGGACGTCAGATAAAGGCCAATTGAACAGTACCTGAAATTGTCCCACTCATGGGTTTAATCTTCTAGACTAAGAGAGGATCATCAGTTTATCCCTCTCCTAAATGGCTTTACTAACAGTAAACTTTCTATTACCGATTTCCCTGATGATTTAGAATAGTTGTTTAGTGTTACTGATGTTCGCGACCATTTCCACAACTGTAGTTTTTTCACCCACCACTGTTCATGATCCTTGAGTAAACATTTTGTTGGTGTATGTTTGAATTGTCGTTGCTCTCCATTACATATAAATACATAAGATTAAAGTGTTTATTAATACTTTGCACAGTTTATGAATCATTTGAGGTTAGTTGAAGGTTCTTTATACTATAGATCAAAGAATTATGATATAAATATTAATTCAAATGACTGGAAAACTTCATTTTCACAGATACCCTTATATTCGTTTTATTTAACCATAACTAAATCTAGTCATAATTGTTAATATGAACGAATCCGTCGCCTATATTGAATCACAGCTCTAAACCTAATTCATGACACTCACCAACTGTATCTCTTCACTACAATCGCAAAATCAACAATCACAATTGATTTTCTCCCTCCCCCCATCCCCTTTCCTTAAAAGTTCGTTATTACGAGATTTATTTAAAACTGATATAAGCAACCAAACATTGATTAACATAACTAGAATGTATTTGAGTTTTCCCGTCGATTTGTCATGGGCTGAAATTGATTAGTCTCTGTTGCTATATGTGTATCCTGAGCGGACTGCCTCGATATAGCGATAGTTCACATGTATCGTTTGAGGTAAATCGTGACTGACAAGCAGAATCCATAAGGCGTGTTTTGTCCTATTTGTGGCTTGTCAGTTGGATTAGCCTGCATTAGAGTGTTGATATTCACATTGGAACTCAAACACTTCGTTTTTGCAAGTACATTCAGCTGATGAGTCTCAAATAAGACGAAACTAGAGGCTTGAATGTCTCTTGGCAGTTATAATCCAACTCAAACAATTGTTCGACACACTTATTTAGTTTATACACCAAGAACTTGTAACTGTTACGTAACAACTCATTTAACTCATTCATATACTTTAGTTCTATTCACAAAGAAAATTGAATGTATCACTTACTTCGAATACGAACTTCAAAGAATTGTTTTGATGCACGTCCATTATTTTGCATAATTACAGCATCAGTTATTGTTGTTCTAAAGATGAATGACATATCAAATGCAAATTCAGAATATAATGGTGGTAATTCAAGATTTGCATCTAATTTACGAAATGTTACAGTATTATCAAATAATTTATCACCATAACAACGTAATGGTCCAACTCGATAGATTGCACGTTTATCATCATTAATTCCACCGGTATCACCAAATCTAACTTCCATAACAGGTAAATGTTTCTAAAAAGAACAAAAAGAACAATGATAGAGATAATTTATAGTTAAAATGGATGTTTTCTACATTCATGAGTTGTTTATTGAGCTGAATGATTTGATAAAGAAGTATTGATTATTGTTCTGGATAATATCGCTGAAAATTCTACATGAATTGTGTACTGATAGTGCCCAAAGTGATAAAGAGTAATTTGCAATTAAACTAACGAGAGTCGAAAAGTCAATATTAACGAAAACAACAATTTCGAAAGTAATTCATCGGTAAGTTATTTTACCGTGTAAAAATCTGACGCTATCATCAGCTGCATTGCCTATTTCATGCATTTCATAACTTCGGATATGAATTTATAGGAAAGGGAAAAAACCGTAACATAAAGTTCGAATGTCTTGGGTTAGATTCTCGGTGGAGGGATGTAGATAATCATTGTTAAGGAGTCTCATACTAAAACGAAACGACTATCCAATCCTTTCTGGCACTCAACAAGTAAACTCACTCTTTGATATAGGACTTAAAAACCAGATATATGAGTATTTCCGTGAGACTAATATTCATTGCTAGAAAGCGTGTAACCAGATCAACATTTAAAAATGGAAGGTAGCTCGAGGATAGTCGGTGGGAAAACTTGGGTTGTAGGTATGCCTAACTGACGTGTGTCAACTAGTGTTTCCTGACGATTACCCTTTCTCCCCCTCCAAACTACCTTCACTGTTAATATAGTGTTCACCGTATCAAGTCGCTTAAACTAGTAGTTACATTAAAACTTGATAGATATATAAAGACTAAACAAGAATCACACTAGTTATTACTCGGTAATCATTCAGTATAGACAAATAAGTTTCAATGATGATATATGTATAGACTGAAGCTCTCAGTGGCTGAGTATATTCTAAGCATGTATTAATAATTAGTAATAACAACTATAAAAGCTTCATTTAACAATGTGTGTTTTCACCAGGTTGAGGTCTAACAGCACAAATTACACAATATTTTACTGTACCCCACTTTAACATAAATTTCAATTGTAATTACTGAGAAAAATATAATGGAATTTGTTTCGATGGTGTTTATCCGTTATTCATCTTTAAATATAAACCTTTTCAACTTCCTCCGTAATGCATAACATGGATAACATACCTACGTATTCACCTTTTGTCATTCAGAAGATCAGATTGTGAGTTGGGGAAAGTTACGATGGCATGGTTAACATACATAATCACTTTGTTAAAACAACTCTAAA
The DNA here is from genome assembly GCA_034768735.1 of Schistosoma mekongi. Classification (NCBI taxonomy): domain Eukaryota; kingdom Metazoa; phylum Platyhelminthes; class Trematoda; order Strigeidida; family Schistosomatidae; genus Schistosoma; species Schistosoma mekongi. The sequence goes on along the minus strand of CM068306.1, from coordinate 79,805,448 downwards.
ACGGAAAAATATATTGGTATTTTTGCCAAGTTTCAAATTAGATGCACTAAAAATTTAATCTGGACGTTGTGTTAGCTACATGTTACGATTGAAAGTAATAGTCACATAATATAGTCGGTATCTAATAAAACGGCTTATTATTATATTGATTCCCATTGTAAAGTGGAGATAAGAAACTGTTGGAATGGCTAGAAGAAATCTCAATAAAGCCTCTAGAAACAATAAAGGAACAGTAAGTATCCCGTCCCGAGGACGAGAGATTCGTCGAGACACTAAAATTGATACTGATAAGCACAGACGTAGTTGGAATGCCGACTCAAGGAATAATTAACTTTTGAACGTCCTTTGGAGTTACTCATCTCCCACAAACTCTTTGTGCCAGAAGGGAAGTATCCAGGAAAATTTGTTTCTGAGGAAATTTTGAATCGTCTTTAACACTCAAACCAATCGACAGAGTAACTCGTAGTTTCCAGATAAGTGAAAAAGTACTCATCCTGTTATATCAAGCTAGTATCAAACTGGGTTTGGGATCGTAAAACGAAGGATACGAAGAGTATTATACTAGATTGAAAAACTTTCGGCATATGCAACGAGACATCTGTCAGATTGGAAAAGATGAAGGTGAAGTAACTACATGAAACTCCTGCTTGAAATATTTTAGGACAACTCCTGAACAAACCGTAATAAGAAAACAGCCAAAATATGAGATTCATAAGAAGCAACACCAAAGCAATCCAAACATCAAGGCTAATGGAAAGCCAGAAGAATATGGCGACAAAGTTACAAGTGGATTCAATTAGAAAATCGTGCTCCAGGAACTAAACAGGAGGAATTGTTCCAACAACTCTCAGAGAACTCTGTGGAGCCTATAGAAGCTGTGAAGGTACTAAAATCATTTTATTCAACAGAATTTCTAGAAGCTTTGATGCTGCATTCTCCGATTAACCATCAGCTTAAATGCTCTGATTGTAAATTGTAATGACGACATTTACTTAAATATACAATTCTCCTATTTTCTCATTGACATATCAACAATCTCACGTGTGAGCTAACCCTCGACCTTCTTATCTTTCTGTAATTAGAAGTTCACTTAGTTCTTCAGATGTTATTAAATAATTTAGTTTCTAGGTGCAATATCACCAGCAACTTACCGTCGCGCTCCTGACTTAGTCGATTTTACTTAAGTGTTTCCTTTCTTCTCCTACACACATTAATTTTTAATTTAAATTCCAACTGATTTAAGAGGTTCAGACACATATGTTTGGCTTTGAGTCACACTCTAAATGAGAGATCTACTAGGTAGAGTAAGGTTTAAACCCTGAACTTAATGGATAAAATCACAACATTTAAACCAATGAGCCACTGAACTTACTTTAAACTGTAGTAATCCTGTGTCAACCAATGGTGGAGTTGCTGAACCATCACTGTCACAATTACATGTCAGCGAATCTCCTGTACATGTACCTTCAACACCACATGCACATTTCTGTAGACCAGGAACACCACCACCCCAATAGAACTGTGGTCTACCATCTTGACTAACCCACCATCCCCAAGCACGATTTTCATAAGTTGTTCCACCTAAGATACAATGTTTAAAAAGAAGCATAAAACAAATCATATATATACATATATGCATGCTAGTCAAAGTGGTACACTAGTGATTATTAGGGATATGTAATTTTCCAATCCTGGCGTTCAAGACTACAAGTGGTCAGTCTTTGTTGCCATATGGGTTACGTAAGTGGATACGGTATATGCCATTCACGTGATCATTTGAGAATGAGAAACTCATCATTAGTGAGTAACTGTCTCACACTCGATACAATTTAATTCTACAACAAAAGAAGGCTCCATGATAACTAAATAATCAAAATAATCAGTAACAAGAAGAATTTTGAGACCAAAACTAACCTCCAGCTGGGAGTTGGAGAAGTTTAGCATTCCAACATTGATAAGTAAGCGATTGGTCACATTCAACTGCTCGACGTACTAATTCTCCAAGAGTTTCTCTATCAGCACGTCCATAATTCAGTTTACGCCTGTATGAACCTGGAGCTTGATAACCGTCTACTATAGTGTCATCTGGAGCATCATGATGCAACATTGTCATTACGGTGTTTTGATCTGAAATACCGAAACACATTAAGCAAAAAACACAGAGTGACTTAACACTTTCAATTGCAACTTTCAGCTATAAACCTTTTAGAAACAAAAAGGTGTGGACATACGACAAATTCCAAGTTACACAGAACATCTGAACCAAGAAAGCTAATCTTTACAATCTTAAAGACGCATATATTTAGTATCTTTTATACAAAATTTTTTACCTTACCTGTGAAGTCACATGTCACTTCTATAGGTTCCAGTACACCAGATCCATCCATATCAATAGTAATATTAATTGTAGACTGATGTAGTGCATAAAATAATCCAGCTTCTGAACACGATGTAAAATATTCACTTTGATGACAAACAGCTCCAGCATAACCAGTATTTGTACAATCACAGTAAAATGTCGCCCCGGTTTGGGAACATGGTGCTTCATGTTTACATGGATTAGGATTACAACGATCTTGAATCATACAACTACCATTGATAATACTACGATGACGTGCTGATGGATCTAATTTATCCCATTCTACATCAATCCCATTAATACGTATCTGACGTAGACAACCTTGAAATGAATAACGTTGTGGTCGTCCACCGCCAATATATGAAACTGTATCAAAATATAGCTAAATGGGAAAAGAAAAAGTCCAGAATAACGAAGCGAGGTGTGTAACTGTGGATACTAACTAAGTAGTCTAAACGTTTAAGAGTCCACCAAATGACCAAAGGGCTCAGAGCTTGAACATCGATTAGGCTATGAAGATCGAAGAGTTGCTCCAGCGACCCCTGACATAAAACAGAACCCCGAATGTTAGATATTATCTGGATTTAATTAGGTAGTTGAATTTCTGTGTATACAAAATATATATATATATGGATAATTCACTTAATAGTCAACGTAGAAGCAGACATCAATATTCATTAGTTCAAGATTTCCTACATCTTCACAACGAATTGAAATTAATGTGATGAAGTGAAGTCAAAGTAATCTAGTGGTGATAATAATGGAACTGATTAAACTTTTAAATCGTGGTTTGGGGAGAAGGAATGAAAGCCTAGTATGTATGTAGGAATACTGTGATTTAAAATTCAAAGAAAGATAAAGTAAATTTACCCCCTCCATTTTGATCACTCCTAATCTGTTTCGTCATAAGCCCCCCAACTTCCCATCACAGTTATCGTGTGTACTCTAATCAGATAGTCTGTATCTATAAAAGTGGCTTAGACTAACACCGTCAAAGTTTTATACACTGATACTGTATATTATTTTGGCTTACACTAACTTCCTTCTAATCTATTCCTACACCAGTAAACATCATAAATCGAGATAAGTGATGGTTAGATATACCAACTAAATGTCGTAACCACGTCAGTTAATGAAAGTTCACACAGCCTCATCAACCAACTTAACATCTTTCTCTTGTATTTTTGCTTCTGTTATTGGTAGACCAACATCTCATCTACACTATAATTAGCGCAATTTAGCATAAGTCGAAAAAGCTCTCCGAATTCTTGTTGAGATTTTCTAGGACGCCAAGTCACCATTGATCATGAGGTTTTTAAAATAAGTGCAGTTTTCTGCGCACTCAAACATATCACTTCCTGTGATTAACTTAGAATATGTGAAGTAGATCAGTTCTGAAGCGACATTTTTGCTCCTAGAAGAACAGAAATGCATCTCTAACTTGACTGTTGCTCAAAGCATTCGAGAAGCTGAATATTATCATCTGCCCATCCGAAGTTAATAAATAAGCTTCGTAACAGGAGATTAATACGCGAAAATGTTGATGAGCAGAGATACAAAGTTGATTGTTAATTGATGATTCAAAGTTGCATCCTAAACAGATCATACTCTTCGAAGTAGGCTAATCAGTAACGAACTGGCATTTTAATCCTTAAAATATAAAGACTTCCTTATTAATCCTACACGGTTATAACAGTTTACATTAATAAAAATGACTAGAAAACTTTGCGACTTACTTAAGTGATACCGAAAGCTCAAAAGTGAAGATGAAGTAAACACTTCCAACTTACATTGTACAACAACCTTAATGAAACTGATAGTGGGATATCGTATGTCTGTCTCAACTATTATATCTTATTATTGTGATAAAAACTATGACTTTTGGTGATTTTAAAAGTGACCGTGAGGCTTTTGGATCACACATTAACCAGTGAGAATTAGTAACATGTCATCTAACAAAACACGTCATCATGTAGATCCTGATTGGTTGAACAACATAACATAATTTTACCGACATTATATCATAGTAACCGGCTTGAAACTATGTAAACTATTAATGTAAGTCAAAAATTCATAACTTTGAAGTACCTTGTAATACTTATTCAAATATATCAGTTTATAGCTAAATGATAATTATAGTACTTCAGTGAAATTTTTGATGATGTAACTCATTTACTAAGTACATATTTATGTATTCAACTTTCTGTCATCTATGATGTTGTAATCACTACTATCGGGTTTCAGGAATAGAATATAAACTTGTAACTTACTTGGACAAAATCAAAATTCCAAGTTTCATCAGCCACATAAAATTATAATACAAATAAAAAATTAACACTAATTATTAATAATTATTACTTACTGGTAAAGTCATATTCTGTACAGTAGTATATACAATATTATCAATGATAAGTGTTACTAAATTTTGTGACATACTAAATTTAACTGAATGCCATAAACCATCAGCAAATGTACCATTAATTGCAGCTGAATCTTTATTAGGTACAGTATATTTAATGATGTATACACCAGGTAAAATAATTTCTAATGTTAAATGTCCAGTTTCATCTTCCATGCCAAACTATTAAAATAAAAACAAAAGTAGACTTTTAAGAGAGTTAAAAGTATGAATAAGAAATGTGATGATAATTTTTTTAGCACGAAATTAAAGTTAAAATTTATCTGAAAAAAAAAATTCCACACAGATTGATGTTGATAGAGTGCTACTACTGAAAACCAGAGAACACTTAACAAATGTGAAACTCATCTGCAGTGTGTACCTCTGATCCTCCCCACAGAGTTTAGGTTGGCGAACTACTAATCCTCCGTACCACTGAACCAGTTGGTATAGAGTGGTAGGGTTACAATTTCCACTAGTTTTCAATATTTCGTCACCATCATCCATTGTCATTGGTGATAATTGTTTCACCCCCCGACAATTATGGACACAGGATGTTTCTGAAGCTCTAGTGAGTTGTGACTGGTGGAGTTCAGATGTATCAGGGGTGAGATAGTTGTCATTAGTCACAATTGATGGTAGTAAGAATCCTACCATTAGATGCCGGCTCAGTGGTGTAGAAGGTTAGGCCTTCTCCAACATGAAGCCCCTAGGGGGGTGGAATGTAGAGTACACACTCCTGATAAGTCACATACTTCGGCAAAACAGCTATCTAGTGTTCCCTGGTTTTCAGTGGTACTCTACCAATATCTGTCTATGACGAATTCAATCAAATAAACTTAATACCAATCTCTACAACCACCTTAATTCAAGAAACCATAACTTATCAGCTGTTTGTTGACTATGCATTCACAATACTTAACAACCAACAACATGTAACTAACCTACTGAATTTTTTCAACACATACGACACATACGAAAATCCAGTTTACTAAAAAACCAAGAAAATGATGATAAGTTACATTTTCTTGGTGTTTTTATGCAACAGAGGAAAAATAACACTACACAACCTTTATTTTATAGTAAAAACACATGGAATAGAGTCTACTTGCATTCTAATCACTTTCGATTAATCACTTATAAATAGGTATTGATCAAGACACTATTGCATAGATTGGATAGAATATGAATATGAAGTGAAATAATTCAGTAATGGTGTTAAATAAAAACAATCAACAGAACCTATAAATTATAATTGTAATAATAATAATAATAATAATAATAATAATATACTTACAGATATATAATTACTATCTTTATCTACAGTATGATAGAATAGAATTCCACCTCTATTCAAACTACGAAAACCAAATTCAAATTGTAATACATTTGTACCACCATCACGTTCAATTTTTAAGAAAACAATATATTGTTGTACATCAGGAAATGTTAATACAGTATTGTCTATTACACCAGATGGACATTCAGTGCCTAGTCTACCTGAACCACCAATAGCTAATCCACTGATATTTAAATTATCTTGTGTAACAGGTGGACCCCACCATAAAAAAGAATTACGTTTTGGATAACCAAGTGCTTCTTCCCATGGTATATTTAATTGATTATTTATTAATAATTGAGGTATTTTCATTAAAGATCGTTGTGTATCACGTATAATATGTACACCATTGAATATGAACTCTTCTAAACAACCAATAAAATTTTGACTAACACTTAAACCACGACGATTTGTAAAATCTGGTAAACCACCAACTGAAAGCTAAATTATCAATAAAACAAAAGGAAAGTAGTCAACATTGACAATAATCTATGCGTTTCATTAATTTAAGCTATTTGAAATGTTGTCATAGTGTTATTCTATTACGTAAACATTATCAATGATAAGTTTAGTATTGATAGGTTAAGTAAACTGTACAAAACATACTACGTTACATATTATACCATAGTTTGATGGTAGATCCATTTTAAATGACAGTAAGCTATAACATTGATCTGATTATATTTATCAAAGTGAGTATTATCACATCCAGGTTTATTAGTTGAAACATTTTAACTACATATAACTATGAATGTATAGTTTATCATTAATTCATACAGTTAAGTTAGTCAATTAGTAAAATTGAAATCGAAATGTAAAAGAGTAGATGTTGAATTCTCTAATTTGAATAGTTTCATAGTGAAGTTTTCATTGTCTTTTGAAAACAACATGAAATTCTACATTGACATCAATTGTAGTAAAAATATGATAACTGACTTCATTTTAAAATCCGAACTGATAATGTTGTTTAGTAAGACAATGAGAAATTCACAATTGAACAAAGTAGTTTGATGAATACATGATTATCTAAAATCCAATTGTTTAGCTATGAATCATTTTCATTATAAAGTGAAGAGAGACAAAATTAAACTGAGTTCTCAATGTTTGCTAAATCTTACGCATTCAGTAATTCCGCTTAACTTTTCATTGGTTTAATAAGTGAAGCAGTGAGAGAGTGAGGTAGTGAGTAAGTGAGTGAGGCAGTGAGTGAGTGAGTGAGTGAGCTAGTGAGTAAACTGAAATTTACAATGAAGATATCACTTTTATTATGTGAATGTTATACATCTGAAATGTTGCATTGCACTGTACTGATATGTCTATAGCATATAGTTGAGGATATCTCTAAAAGTTTAAAATGAAATCTCTTTTGTTAAATATAAGTAAATATTCAGGGCTTATCCACTAAGTGAATGTACACAGCGACGTCACATAAATGCTGTAGCCAGATATAATAATAATAATAATAATAATAATAATAATAATGAAACGTTTTACAAAGTTATCTCATTAAGTTTTTTGATCTTCTTACTCCTCTATCTACTTTCAACAAAGGAATGGAAATGATGTAAATAATTCAGTCTGACAGAAAGTTATTCATATCAGGAATAGACTTTACATGTTGATGACATGTAGTTGGCTGCCATTAGGAATATCGGTTTCTTTAAGATTGTTAGTATACTTTATCTCATTAGTAGGAGTTAGTATGAATGCTGTGTTCAGGGTTGACTTGCAATCATTACAATTTATCTTATACAGAGCAACTTGAGACTGAGTGAAATGATAACTTTGTGAAATTTCAAGTTTCGTTTATTTATGTAAAGAAATTGAAATTGAAATCCCTGAACTATAAGTTAGTAGACATTTTTGCATTGATTAAGCAAGTTTTCATCATCATGAATGGTATTGTAAAATTCCAAAAACAACGTCTGATTCAATTTAAATGGATTAACATAAGCATAAGATTTACTTGTGAAATTAGTCATTAATTAAGTTTTCTGATAACTTCAAGTTAATACACTAACCAAATTACAGTGGTTAGAAATAATCATCCGAAAACTTTTGATCTAAGCTTCATGATAATTGACATTTGTTACTAGGTTGTACCTACAATCTTTAGAAAAGTGTTCATTTCTTTGGGACTCGAACTCTAAACATTGAACTGCATAGTCTGTAACTTTGGACCAATTCGAACTGTAAATGATCATTTATAAGACTGAAATCTCAATAATGATTGATCAATAATTTGTCATGAATGACAGACGTAATAATTAGTGTAAAACAAACTATTTACCTGAGTAATTTAACATGTATTGGAATGATTCTGAATTATTAGAATCAGTCTATAGACAACTCAAGGCTTAAATTCTATCCTAAGTCTCTCAAAAAGCTTATTATCTGTTAAAGATATTAATTCAGATCATTCATACAACCATATGAAGGTACCATTCAGCTTTTTGACTACATACAACTTTTTAAAAGTTAAGTCATCTAACTAGATAGTCCTATTACGCAATTCAACACTGAAAATAAAATGGAGACAATACACTTGAAATTCACTGTAATCAAACTTACATTTCTATTCATATTCATATGTAAAAATATAGCCGAAATATTACGCCATACTTTAATTCTATCAACAGATATATTTAAATTTTTTTCTTCTCTAATAATTTGTACATCATGCCACTGATCATCATCAAGGAGACTGCCTGCATCGACAGTGTTATCTGTAGGTTCATTTGATAATGGTACTGTACCAAGGTTTACACGAACACGTAATCTTCCCCTGACAAAAGCAGATAAAATGAATAAAATAAATTGTTATAACGAGGATCACAACCTATAGAGTCAATTCACTGTGGTATCGGGACTCTTTACTGCTAACTAAAGTAATTCTATTGCTTAAAGTAAAGGCTTTTCATAGATTAATTGTTGACTATCAAATCTGTTTTCCTTCCCGAGTTATTTCAATTTTACTACATACCTGTTTCCTTTGCTTTCTGTACATAACTTCCAAAGTCCAGTCTTTAGCATAGTTTGTATATCCTGTCACTGACTGATCTAGCATATGACACATAAAAGCCTCAATAAACAATTTGGCATTGTCACCTAATTGCTAGTGTTGTTCTCTCATTCGCTACCTTCATAGAAATCTCTGGACACTCTGGTACCGTGCCAACTAAACGGCATCCACTTAATCAAGCTAAAGTTATGGTTTAAGTCCAATTACTTCGTTTAAACACAAGCATACCCGATATCATTTAAATTTAACAAGAATAAGATGTTTTCGAACCATTCATTTGAAGATTCTTTAGAATATGTTCTTGGAATCGAATATAGGCTCTTTTTTCTGTTTCATTAATAGTAACCCATTTGATAGATACATGCAAATGTATAGACACAGTTTGGAGAGGGAGGCGGTAACGTTAAATCGATTGTAATAAATAGCATATTATTTTGTACACGACAACTAACTTGACTGTAAAAGACAAACCACCTAGTGCGGTTCTCAAGGTTATCAAGCGAAATAAGTGTATATAATAAAAATACTGACAATAAAAAGTAATGAAAATGACTAAGATGAATTATGATTGACAAGCGGAATCCAGGACGCGTATTTCGTCTTATTTGTAACTCGTCAGTAATACAGACTGACCACTTTCAGTTCATGATAAATCAACAGAAAAATTTAAATACATCTTAATGATGAAATTGATATTTAAAAGAAAATAAATAAAATTAAATTATAATTCATACCTATAGAGTTCAACACAAAAATAATCTCCTTGACTTGAATCACCATACAATATTAAACCATTCACTTCTTTAGTACGAAATCTAAAACTTATTTCATCAATATAAGTTTGTGTTGCACGTCCTGGAAGATCTAATCTTAAATCAATCCAACTAGTACCATCTAAATGTGCAACAAATGGTCCTATATTTATTTAAATTAAATTTTAAAAAAAATATATTATTCATATTTTATACTTACGATAATCACAACCAAATAATTCCATTCTTAATGAAATTAAATTATTCCATCTTTGTGGATTTAAACGTATAAATCTTGCAACAATTGGATATGTGAAATTATTCAATTGTACTGTATTATCATCAATATTACCATCAAATAACTATAAAATTAATATTATTAATATTTATCCTATTTCATCTATTACTAATGGTTGACCTAAATCATCTTTGATTACAGACCAGTGAATAGGTTCATCAGAATCTGTATAATAAATATAATAATCTTGTATCCATTGTCTAGCACCTTGTCTTCCTTGTGTTGCTACACTTTGAATTACTTTACGTTTTAATAAATCAATTTGTAACCATTGTTTATCATCTTGATCTAATGCAATCCATGCACCAGCACCTTCTAATTTATTAAAATTTCATTTGTATAAAATATGATTAAAAAAAAAATAATTGAAAGATGCAAATTACGTAATTCTTGATCGAATAGATAAGCTAAAATGGAGAGGGAGGAGAGAAGAAGAAAAAGTTAAGATTACATATGATCAAGATGTAAATTACCATCAGATATATGAAGTCTTCCATAATATGGCATTGTTTGATCTGAGAAAGATGATGATGCTGTAATTTGATTATCTTTAATGCCATTAAATCGATCTGTCATTCCAAGTGGAATATATGGAAAATAATCGCATTCTTCTACAAAAACATAAAGCAGCAACAACAGAAAACAAATCAATAAAGTGAATGTAAAATTCAAGAACTAGAAGACTCACCGTTAAGTAGTAAAAACTAGTTTTCAACATAGTGGCAAACTTCTTGTAGCTTGAAGGAAGTTATTCAAAATCCTGATGCCTCCTTGTATTGGCATGCCTGGGATACTGAATATATTATTTTTTTACTGAATTTAACCGCCCCCCCCCGCCTACAACGTGCTTCGATTTTTTGACTCCGGTGTAGTCGTTTAGTACTAATAAAACATAGATTATGTAGAGATCGTCGAACCTCGTAGTTCAGACCATGGACTAACTCTGTATTTAGACAACAGATAAGAACCAAGAAGTACTGAGTAGTTATATTGTCATAACATGAATCTCCTTAATGATGTGTAAGATGATAGCACCGCTCACAACTCTTAGTAACTTAAGTTAAGAATATAAACTAATGAATGTAAACATAGAGATCTGAAGATTTCATATTTGGTCCCTAATAGGATGGCCGGTATATATTGACAAGGATTCACATAGTAAAATGAAACATTTGTCCCGTGCTTTCTGGTTTTCACTGAATTTCCATCTACGAGGAAAATTTATGATGTCTGTAAGAACGTCAAATTAATGTTAGACGCATGTTTATTCCGGGAAGAAGTGGTTGCATAAAGGGTAATAACTAACTGTAACGCTAAGATGACACTCAGAACAGAGCATCTGGATTCCCAAGAAGAGCCTTTTACAACAGTTTAGTACTTTGGTGAAGAAATCGCAATAAAAAATCTATGTATATTTAAGCAGGTACTATTGCTCATACACTAGATCCATGTTTCCTTGGCTAGTATAAGGCAAGATTTTATCAAGTCTTTTTGACGGCAAAGTGATTACTATCGTCTGCTTGGATTCACACTAACCTTATCTAAGACGGCATACGAAATATTTTAATGGGAGTAATAAATTAACTTAGATGAAACCAAATCAACCCGTGAGTCCACGTAGTGTGCTCTTTGTTAAATAAGATGATTACATTAGTACACTTATTTATTAGTTTGCTAATTACTGTCGAATTTATTAATCTGAATGAGAGTCAACAATCTAAGTATTTTCGTTTTCCATAAGCAGCAATGACTTTTAAACCATCTTAGTTAACTTTCGCTGTAAGACTTTCTATCTTTGCTCGGATAAATGCCTTTGGGTTAGTAAATTTATATGAATAGTGCTTAAGACTGAGATTCTATCAGTTAGTTATAACGAAAGCTTGTTATTTTGTAAAATTGTATCACTTACACCTACTTCAACCATTCAATTCATGAGCCTACCCAACAGTTTAAAAATGTAACCAGTTATGTCTGTCAAACCTTAACAAGCTAATAAGAATAACTTGCAACACTGCTATTGATATCCGTCATAACCTGAGTCCAATCTACTAAAAGTGTGCTCGTTTTTTAGCAGTTAATCAAACAAGCTATGTAAAGTAAAAAGACTAAGACGCTTTATCTCAGAGGTCAAATTATTATACACATATGTATATACTGTAGTGATTCATGTGAAGTTATGTGGATATCGATATTGCTTATGTGAACAATTTGTCTACTCATAATCGTCTGCCTACACACTAATCATTCATCTTCATATGGTCTGGAGAGGACATGTAGCCTGTCCTAAGTTATCAAACCTATTAGTCTAAAAAGTTAATGATCGGACTCGGTTTCCAAATTTTGTTCGGAATTTATAAACAGGCATAAGGCTTTTGCTTAATACAGCTTTATCACTAAGAATGACAATTCTTGTGCTACTGTTTCCTTTGTGTAATTTGGTGTGACTTAAAACATCCACCCAGTATAACACTGTCTCGATGAATGGGTATTTATTTCGAAGCAAACACTATACATTTCTTCTAAAATATTCGGATTTATGCGAGAATAATGTCGCAGATGATATTAATATGTCAACGAGTTAAAGCCCACCTAATATTATTACAGCTGGATTATGTGCTGTACGAAGATAGTTATAGAAAGTCTCAGACTACATATTGGGATTAGTTATCTATAAAGTTTACATGATCAAAAATAGTTTTCTGAATGTCCATACAATACTCAATGAAAGATTTGTTTAAAGTAGGTAGACAAATAGTAAAAGTAAATCAAGGTTAAAAAATAAACCAGATTTTGGTCAGAAGTTATATCTATACCAAACCGACTACTCAGTCTGCATAGCTAGATTATCCTTCAAAGAGAGAAAAACTAAGTAGTTTCAATATAGAATACTACACTTAAAGATATTCAAACTAGATACAATCTACTGTTTCGAAAATTAAAGTTGTTAATTAAGTCAAGGTCAAGTGAGCCCTGCGCGCAAAATCTGCATTTACGTGAGTTGTCTACTGAATACGTTATGCTATAAATTCTACTTAAAGTACTTGTTTGTGAAGTATTCGGTTCCCCAATCAGTTTAATAAATATCCAGTCTTGCAGAACTATCGAGTGCATTTAAAAACCTAAAGTGTTTATTAATACATAGCATATCGTTGAGTAAAACTTCCGTTCAACACCAAATGGACCATGATATAACAAAGTAGGTAGGACAAAATCTATAATCATTCTAAACAGCACCTTCCATAAGCAAGAAAAATGTCTAACTTGGTGTATTGAAATTCAACAATCTCGAGGATAAAGAGTGATTTCTTAAAAAACTTAGTCGCCGATTACTCTAGTAACAACATTACATCCAAAATGTCCTAGGCGAATCTTTTTACAATATTGATTATGACTAGGGATATTCAAGGGATAGATTTCACTCGACCTTTGTACATGCTTTATCATATCAAAATTAGTAGGTTTGTAGGCTAAAAGTCAGGCAAAATTGTAGCTTAACTTCTAGGGTGGTCGAAGTACACTATTGTATAAAGGAAGTACCTGACATTTACAGCTATAAAGTAGCTAGCTGAAAAGTATGGTCGGAACTAGGCACACTAGTTATTAGGGCTAGTATATCGTGTGACAGATAACTTGGCTAACTACTTTGTAGTGAATGTTATTCTCACGTGGATTAGTGTATATGGGTGTCTAGTTGTTGGGTGAAACTAAACTTTGCCGACGACCTTGAGGTACCTTTCTGCCAATGAGAATGCACTGGTAGATATAATCATCATTTATTATGAAAAACGGTGAAATTCTAAAAAAAGAATTACACATTATACACTTGCAGTTCTATTTGGGACATACTGGAAATGCTCCTTTCATAATGTTCGGTCGTAAATTCCAAGAGTCTACCAGTAATATTTGAGTAATCATTACTTACTTGTTCGGTTTTTACAGATCTTCCTTTATTATATTTTCGCTTTCTAATAGCTGTTTCATCTATTTCAACGATTCTTATGACGCCTCCCAGAGACAGATTTAAGCGTACCACGATTTCTGAGCATTTCTGAGTACTGCTGATACATCGCTTACATCTGTAAGAGACGATGCCAGCGTAACAGGCAACTGCATAACCCTTAATACAAATAACATGCAGGTTTGGATTAGTGTCAGTCTACACTTGCTAAAAAACTGCCTGTTCTTATTGATGTTTTTTCACCAACAACCATTACAACGAAAGATTACTCTATCTCAACTGTCTGAGGATTGTATTTGAGTCTTATTGAGGCCACAATCACAAATGAACTCTCTATGAAGTAGTCCGAGAGATTGCAGATTAGAAACAATGTCCTCTTTAAAAATTGCAATAAGCCGATCAAAAGTAAGCATTTTGAACTTAAATGCGCGGGCGACCTTAAAAGTAATAACTTGATTCTCATTGGCCTTCTCAAGTTCATCGGCAAAGTTTAGTTTCACCGATAAGTAATTTATACGTTGCATTTAAAACGCTATCGATAAAAAACAAACAAAACATTCAATCATGGTAATCTTCTTACGTGTTAAAACACAGCGTGTAAACAACAAAACAACCAACAAACGCAAACAAATGCACATTCTGCGGAAGAACACAATTTGAATCAGCGGCGTAAACATAACATTTAATGTTACCTTGACAGTTAGTCAGTTCCAACAAGTTTCAGGTATTAACTACTAGGACAGAAAATAGCTTCAATATTTGATTTTAATGACAAGAGCCTGGTAAAATCGACAGGAAATAAGTATAGTATGAGTCACATTCTAGTGCTTCTTATATTCAAATGTTTATTGACCATACAGAATAACACAAACAGTTCTCTTTATCTACGTATTTTTATGTCAAATAAGGGCTCCACATCTCAGGTATCTCTTAGTGATGTAGGTTTAATCACTAAACTAAAACGAACTTAGTGAATTAGACAGGTCATGTGCGAATAGTAGGTAAGCTATTGCCAGTATGAATTCAATTTTATCCATCGTCAGGCAGTTGTAGTGCGACAGTGTCAAGGTTTAGTTAATAAATGGCTTGAGAGCCAATATGTTTAGGCATGCTTGAAATCAGTAAAGCATATTTATTCTGTGGCTGGCATTTTTTCGGATGGTCGTGTAGTTGCTAAACGTGCATCGACTAGAAGTTTGACTCTACTAAGTTCGATTGGGATAGAATGGATGCCTAACCCATGTGGGCCTATGTTAAAGCCAAACCATCTAGTGATTACACAGGCTGGTGCAACCCAAGCGTTATGAATAGGTTTTGCATATCCTTCGATACATCCTACATAAAAGATAGTCATGTCAAGTCACAATGTATGTGGTTAAATATGCTCATTTTTGCACCCTACGCTGTTTCATACACCAATTTTATTCCGTGCTTCTACTTCGTATGTTGACGATTGCTGGCATTAACTACTTGGAATAATTCATTTGACTTCATATTTCTCAAAAACAAAGTTCAGAATGCTGTTCTCCGCCTATCCAGTATCTTTAGATCCCTTAGTTTACAGTTCACATCACAGTTTAACGTCACCAAAGTAAATATGGACCAGTAAACTTTAAGTTTCTGTGGGATCAGTAATGTTTACCTAGAAAATTGACTATTGTGCACTCTCAAGGCTTTTCTAGTTTAGACATATACTCTAAACAGAATTGTATATATGAATGATACCGACTCCTGGCCACGACATCAATAGCTTTACTCACTCAATTATAGAAGCAGTGTCAACCGACAATGTAGATCGACCCAACCAAACAAACTCGAGTGGTACCAGTATTCATCATTCTAAGACAATCCAGTTACGAACCATGTTATGATATGGTAATTACGTAAACTGCATATCAATTGCGTGACGGAGGTTAGAATGCTCTGTTTACTTTTTGGGAGTGTGGAGTTTTATAACTCACTAATTATGTAATAAAATGAGGTCGGTATCCTTCAAAACTATCCTCACCTGTTTTGGTTCCTGGAAAGTTGCCTCATACATTTCACTGTATATAATGCTATCATAATTATCGGTTTCATTATTACAATTTACAATCCATTAATTTTCTTAAAAAGCAGCAGAGAATTTCCTCAGGTCCGGATGTAGTTGAAAGCCCAATTTCGGACAATCTCTTACTTCCCCTTCAACATAAAGATGACACTTAAGAGAGGTGATTAAATATCTGATGGCTGGATACGACACAGAAAAGTCGCACCTCACTAACGTCATGTCGAGCGACACACTTACAACGTCCTCCCAGAATCTTCTACTATGCATCTCACTTCCAGCTACGTTGACACGGATTATGACTAATTGATTCATCAGAAAAATGAAATAAATGAACTAGGTTTCCTTGAAAATGTATTGCCACAACGTATTTCTGATAAATTATTTATATCAGACCAACATGAGAAATAGATATTGTCCCTAGATATCAAGGTAGTTCTTGGTAAATTCATAATCGTATTTTATCACTCAGTTCGTGTTCTTAGCTATCCAACGTGAATATTTACTCTACAAAACTAACAAGATTTATTCAACCGTGATACACTTCTAGTACTCGCTTGTCAAATCACATAAACTCAATGTATAGCGTGATAATGAAACAATACAGTCTCTATTCCGCGGATTTAGTAATCATCACTGACACAAATTAAAATAAATTGGTTTAGTTCTATAACATTTTACATTAAAATATTGGGCAAAGATACTCAGGACTATTTGACTAGGTATTAAAGTCATCTTGGCAATCCCGACCACTCTATGAAAGTTTTGCGTTAACAGTAATGAACTTCATTACACAAAATTTGTCAGTCTAGTTCATGCACTCATCCTAAAAATTACTAAATTCTTGAGACTTTATGGTCATGTAATTTTTAGGTTTTCGTTTTTAAATTTCAGGTTTGTATCTGATTCTTAGTCACTCGTTTGGCAACTCGCTTTCTGAATCATCAACAACTTGCGCTCAGATGTCGAGTTTAATCTCATAAGTTTAGTGGTTTGGATAAATTGTCTGACGTAACATAGTGTCTGACTGGTACTGTACGGCCAGTTTTTTGAATGTATCGCAGAGATAACCCAATATAAGTCAAATGTTTTTGAACATAGTGCCATTTTTAGCCTGATATCACTATTAGATCTGACTCATAAATATAGTATTGCCAAGAGATTGTTGGGTCGAACAAATATATTAGTCTGTCTACATATTTCCTTGCCAACTGGTTACTGACATTATTTTAATGGCTAGACAGAGGATGTAGAAATTCAAAGACCAATGCATCTAGCAATTACTTAATCTGTATACTCAGAACACATTTTCGTTTTGTTGATTCTATAACATATTATATAAAAGACCCTAGATACAGTTAGTGATTGTATCCAATACAATTACCATGAAAAGATTTGTCGGCAGTAAAATCAATGTAAGTTTTGAAACAAACAACCTTATAACTTAGTTCATGCTTAAACTACTAAATTGTTAAGTTTTCTGTGGTGATTATCGGTTTATGTGGTTTTGTTAACTCATCAGATACCAAGTTGTTACTGAGACATATCAACAAATCTTCATATTTTTATGTGAATCAGTGTAAGAGATAGTAACGACATACACTTTTAGAGGTAAAGCGAATTAACTTAGTCTGACTACTGTTTGTTTTCATTTGAACTCCCAGCGGGAAATTTCAAATTAGACCTATTATTGATATGGAGGACATTATTCACGTTCAAGAGACAGTAATTCACCTGTGGTTTTGGATGAAGACACTTTCGTATCCGTAATAATGCACAAATGGCACTTAATAATCATTTGGTTCCTACTAACAGTCAAGTGATATGGTAGCTTCCACGTGTCACTTCTGTTTGTATTTTCTAACTTTATTTATTTTTATTCATGTTAATTCATACTACTTACTAATATTCAGTAGTTAATGTTATTACCAAACATTTAAGAACATGTAATGTTTTATGCGCGTTCATGATGTTTAATTTATTGTTTCAAGTTCTATTATTGCAAATGTACCTCATTACACACACACCCGGCAGTTTTCATCACGCGTGTTTTTTTACTGAAGTTTTGTTAATTTAAATAAATTTTGATAGTTCGCAAATCAATATTTTTGACTTCTGGTACCAATATGACACAGGTTCATGCTGTTACCTAATTTATCATTTGGTCTGTAAATTACTGATTATGTGATTACTTTAAAAATTACGCCTCCGGACCGACCGTTATTTGGAGCGTCTATAGGGTCGTCGTGATAACGTGAGACCTTGACAAAGTTGTACTGCATATATTCTCACCTTGGAACATTCGTCAGTAGATGTTGGATGAGTTATCCCTATCCATCTAGACTAAATATCAGTTACCAAGAATTTTCAAAATTCCGAATGAACTAGAGGCACGCGTGAGCGTTGGTTGTGCTTAATCATCGTAGCTATATATATATATATATATATATATATATATATATATATATATATAGTTTGTTGATGGTACTGCTTCGTATATAGCATGTATCGAAGAAGCGGAAAAGCTTGACCACCAATGTTGAAGTAGGCTATATTAAGTCTTTGGATAGTATAACCGTAGTGTAAGATTACATAAGTTGGGGAGTTACACCATCTTAATTAAATGGAATGTAGTTGGATTATCAGTCTAAGCTACCATAATTGCAAGTTCTGTTGAACCAATCCAGAAATGAATCGCAGTCTAATAGTTCATTAGCGAATAGAAATGAGACGTTTTAAAAATTTTCGTTCTGCTACATCTAGAGGACATCAAACGTATCCCTTTCAAAATGCTTTTGTCTCCTTTGTCACAATATACTCATCCTATCTGTTATATCCCGTACTTGGTAACTTGACTAGCAGCAAAGCAAACTTAGCACTTGAACGCCTTGAACCCTCCTAGCCGCAGAATCACAAGACAGAAGACGAGAAAACAGGAAACTTTATTCCAGTAAAATGGGAAGTGAGACAAGTACAAAATATTCGTATATTTATAGTTTTCTGAAACAAATAAATCAGTTTTATGATCCGTTCAATCCGAAATAAGAAGTCTCAACTGCCACCCAGTCGGAACGCTCCACGTCGAGATTCTAGAAGGTTCTATCGATCATTGATTAAACGGCATGTCTCCAGCTCCTTCAAGGGGTTCTGGAGGCTTCGTTGAAGTTTCTGGGAGCCATCCCAAAACTATCACTATTTTAACTGATGAAACATCTTTTCAGATTCACAGAAATCAGACTGTTTAACCATCTTATTGTGCATACAATTTAATAGATTTTATATATTGTGTTAGAATCATATGTACAGATGATTTCCTATCTGAATAATCTATTAGTGATACAAATTTGCAAGAGATGTTCTGCGTTTTTCATCAATATGTCACGTCAATGACCATCCTGACACTTTTATTAGTCATTACAGTTATTACTGTAATACTGGATCTGTTAAAATAAAACATTTCTGTTGCAGTATGTTTAGAAACAGTTTACTTAAAGTCTTCTTTGCAGCTTCATTGAAAACAAATAATCATACTTCCTAAATTGGTTTGTTCATTTCTTCATGCTACTAAACTAATTTTATAGATTGAGATTGTATGTAGTCAATTTGTAATGTTACATAGTGATGCAATGTGTGAATCCTACTTGGAGTATCAGATGCTACAGGATTAATGGTACTACTTGTTGATGAATACTAAACAGTATGAAATTTATATCTATGACTTCCTACTTGTCACTTAATACTACCTAAATATGTCAGGTTTTGACGTTTCATCGTATTTAGAACTAATCAGCATTGATGTTCACACTTGGACTCGAACATAACACCTTTCAAGGTGATTTTTTTATGGAGACTGATATTTAGTTGTGTTGTTGTATTCATTAAAAAATGATTTTGGTCGAGTATCAGTAGTAACTAGAGGAGCGGTGGACACTTGTTTGTCATATAATATGAACCCTTAACAGTGCGCATCATCGACCCCACCAAGGGAAGAACCCAGGACACCCAAGTTTTTGACGGGCGCCTAACCATTTGCACCACTGGACCAGTAATCACTGGTAAAATTCTAACTTTTACCAATTTGTGGTGCAGTCGGACGATCGTCTGTTATGAATGGTGATAACTATCTCACCCCTAATTAATCTATAATAGTCAGCTAACTAGTGATAATTTCAAAATCTTCTTATAGTTCTAGTGAAAAGTCGTGACTGCTAGAGCTTAGACTTGTCGAGAGTGAGACAGTTATCACAAAAGATAATGGATGACCGTAGCACTATGTTATAAACTGTTGGATATGGAAATTCTAACGGTGGACAGCTGTTAGTTCAGTGTTGTAGATTGTTATACTTTCGCGATAAAAGTCAAAGGTCATATGTTAAATTACCTATTTGAATCAAAGATGTCCACTGCCGAGAAGTCTCATAGTAGGATGAAACGACTATTCACTGCTCTTTAGCTTTCAGTGGTAACCGGCCAGCAACAGTGCGTGACAAATGCAAAAAACAAATTAAATAACACATTTCACTTTGAGCATCAACGCGTTATCCGCACACATGATAACAGTGACTGATCATTTGTTGTCCTGATCATCAACAATGGGGAATTACACTCTAGCATATACGTCTATTTGAATAGAAAAAATAAAAATAATGTTAACATTGATTCATCTGTAATCCATTTTCTACCAGTTGCATAAGTTCACTGAATAGTTGACATTCAACTAAAGTGGCTAAACATGCATCATTAAACAAAAAATTCAATCAATCTTAGCAACTTTTAACGATTGTTACCATTGTTACTATTATTATTATTATTTGTACTAAAGACTAACACCAAATGAATGATCCACAATATGCCATAGTAACAACTGAACTACACTTACCAAAATAGAAAGATTACACAGTTTTATTTATTTTAAATATCTTTCATAGTTTCATAGAATTTACTCTGTAAAGCATCACTTCAACAATTGTTGTTTACATAAAATAATCATAATTCGCCATCAACATCAACGGTAATGCTGTTACACTTAACATGTAAACACGATTTCAATCTTCCTCAACTTATCCCCCCACCCACCCACTTACACTCCATAAGAACTTCTACCCCAACTTCTACAACTCTCTACCCCATCTCTTTTCAATTTACACACATATATATACTACTATTAGTTGTTATAGTACTTATTGTACAACTCAGTAGATTTAAATAAATCATTCTACAATAAAGTAAGTAATATTGAATCACTTAAAATACACTTCATCATTTTTGTAGTTTTTATTTCACTATCATTAGAAGACAAATAATGTCTAAGATAAAAATAAATTGAAGTGTTTGTTACTTTGACTACTATTAGTAGTAGTGGTGCTAAACATTGTGAACTATGTAAATCAAAAATATGCATACATCATGTGATCAAGATATTTTCATTGAAATGTTAAGAATACAAATTTCAATAATAGAATGTGTTATTTGTTTTCAAGTAGAAGAATATCAATACTACTATTCAATACCTTTAAGTAGTAGATATTATTGAGTATTAGAATTATTCAATGTATTATCAAAATCAAAAAGAAAAGAATGGATAAAGCATAATATGCATAGACTTTATATAACCACCTACTGTGGATATATCCTAGTTATTTAGTGTATTATTAGTTAACAGTTGTCTACTTTAATTCTGACTAGATGATAAGTATCATAATCATTTGAATAATAAGATATAAACATTATTGATAGTAACAGATGATGAATAAATATAACTATTGGATTCGAAAGTTAAGTGAAATATGAAAGTATTGAGTTCGAATCCTAGTAGGCTTATCGAGGTGGAATCCTATGCTAGGAAGAAACATTCATTGTATTGACTGATATTATTCACTGATATGTAGAAAGTTATAAGGTAGAATTTACGAAATGTGATCATACCTTATTTTTAAGTTGATATATCTTGAAATACTTAGATAGTTCAGAAGGTTAGGCATTCTCCATTCTATGATAAAATAAAACGGATTGAGTTATAGTAACTATAATTCTTATAGTGAGTTGAAGAAATCGACTAATACAACATGTTTTTCTTAGATTATATTCAGCACCATTGAAAATCAAGGAACATTGGATAACTTTCTTGTCTTACAATACTTACTGAGTAGTGTATACTATTGATTCCATTAAAGAATTAAACCAAGGACATTTACGTCTCATTATCAACACTTAACCATCTATACGACTGAGCCGGTATCAAATGATAGGATTTAAAATTCAGTCCGTTTTTGATATAATGCCAAAACCCTGTCGATGCAATTGACTGTAACAAAACTACCTCAACATAAATATCTTGTTTTCATTAGTTATAACAATAATACAAATCAAATCTTGGAATGGTTATTAAAAATAAATCGTATTCAATGCATAAAGTGTGTTTCAAAAAATTAATGAGGCTTTAAATTACAAAAAAGGAAGAAATTATAATAGATGTAATCCATTCCTACCCATCCACCAACGACAGCCACGAAGACCATAAAGACCATTTCTATGCCTGTCTGCAGTCTACCATTGATAAATGCTCAGCCAATGACCTGACCATTCTGATAGGTTAGAATGAACAACATCGAATATGAAGACATCAAGAGACGACATGAACTGGGAGAAAGGAACGAAAACGGTGAGAGGTTTGCAAATCTGTATGCCTTCAACAAAAGGATTATAGATAGCATCATATTCTCCCACAAACATACACACAAAACTACACGGGTTTCACCGGACCACATTACGGAGGACCAAATCGATCACATCTGCATCAATAAAAAGTTTAGAAGGACCATAGAAGATGTAAGAGCAAGGAGAGGAGCTGACAAGGCTTCAGATCACCATCCGGTAGTGGCTAAAATGAAGCTGAAGCTGAGTAAGCACTGAACAACTGGGGCAGCAGTATTACAAAATTTTAACACAGTTCTTCTCAGGGATACTAACAAACGCAATGAATTCAAGATAACTCTCAATAATAAGCTCCAGACATTTTACGATCTACTAGAAAAATGTGGAACTAATATGGAAGGCCACTGAAAATAGATTAAGGAAACGATAACTTCAACATATCAGAAGGTTTTGGGTCCCAAGAAACAACACCAAAAAGAATGGATTTCTGTTGGAACTTTGGACAAGATCTAAGAAAGGAGGAACAGAAAGATAGTGATTAATAACAGCCGGACAAGAGTAGAGAAAGCCAAAGCACAGGCCAAATACACCGAAGTCAACAAGCAAGTGAAGAGGAGTATCAGGTTAGATAAACGGACATTTGTTGAGGACCTAATAATGGCAGCGTAAAAAGCCGCCAGAGAAAAAACATGCGGCTCTTATACGATACAACGAAAAAGCTAGCTGGGAAATTCAATAAGCCAGAACGGCCAATCAAGAACAAGGCTAGCAAACCAATCACTGAAGTGCATGAACAACGAAACAGGTGGGTAGAACACTTCCAAGAACTCTTTAATAGAGCAGCCCCACTGAACCCACCAGTCATCGAAGCAGCAGCCACGGATCTCTCCATAAGCACAGACCCACCAACAGTCGAAGAAATCAAAATGGCCATCAGACAAATCAAGAATGGTAAGTCACCAGGAACAGACAACATACCAGCGGAGGCACTGAAGACAGATATAGAAGTAACTTCCAGGGTACTCTACATTCTCTTCAGGAAGATTTGGGAGGAAGAACAAGTTCCAGCAGACTGGAAAGAAGGGTACCTCATCAAGATACCATAGAAAGGAGATCTTAGAAACTGCGAGAACTACAGAGGTATCACTCTTCTTTCAATACCAGGAAAGGTTTTCAATAGGGTGTTATTAAACAGAATAAAGGACCCGGTCGACGCCCAACTCCGAGATCAACAGGCCAGATTCAATAAAGACCGATCGTGTACTGACCAAATCGCTACTCTACTGTGAAAAAGCATTCGACAGCGTGGATAGGAGAATATTATGGAGCTTTCTTCGACATTATGGTGTACCTGAAAAGATAGTCAACATCATACGGAATTCTTACGACAGACTACATTGTAAAGTCGTCCATGGAGATCAGTTCACGGATTTATTCGAAGTGAAGACCGGTGTCAGACAAGGCTGCTCACTTTCACCCTTCCTCTTTCTGCTGATAATCGACTGGATCATGAAGACTTCAACATCTCAAGACACTCTCGGAATACAGTGGACTACGTCGATGCAGCTAGATGACTTGGACTTTGCAGATGACCTAGTTCTTCTCTCCCACACACAACATCAAATGCAGTTGAAGACGAACAATATAGGAGCAGCCTCAGCAGCAGTAGGCCTCAACATACACAAAGGGAAAAGCAAGATCCTTCGATATATAACCCAAATACACTTGACGGAGAAATTCCGGAAGATGTAGAAACATTTACATACTTGGGCATCATCATCGACAAACAAGGAGGGTTGGATGTAGATGTAAAGGCGCGGATTGGTAAGGCAACGGCAACATTTCTGCAACTGAAAAACATCTGGGACTCAAACCAACTGTCAGTCAACATTAAAGTCAAAATTTTCAACACAAATGTGAAGACAGTTCTGTTGTATGGAGCTGAAAATTGAAGAACTACGAAAAGTATCATTCAAAAGATATAAGTAATCATAAACAACTGTCTGCGTTAGATAATTTAGGTCCATTGGCCAGATACCATCAACAACAACCTTCTGTGGCAGAGAACAAATCAACTTCCAGCAGAGAAAGAAATTAGAAAAAGACACTGGGACTAGGTGGATATGGCACATATTAAGGAAATCATCAAACTGTCACAAGATAAACACTAACTTGGAATCCCCAAGGTCTAAGGAAAAGAGTAAGACATAGGAACACATTAGGTCGAGAATTGGAGACAGACATGGAGAGAATGTAGAGCACTTGGGAAGAGCTGAAATTCCAGGACAGAGTTGACTGGAGAATGCTGGTTGGCGGCATATGCCCCACATGTGGTAGCAGGTACTGATTGATTGATTGGTTAAATTACAAATACAAGCATAACATTTAATGAAGTCTTACAATAGTTATCATCCGTGTTTATCTAATTGTCTTAGATTGACTTGATCTGTACAGAGGTAGTTAGTATGACACCCATTATTATTGGGGCTTTCCACTAATATGTGAAGCCCACTGGTCTGAACTCCATAAATTACCTCCAGAAGTTAATCACTAAGGGGTTGAAATTGATTGTAATTGGGTGGTGTAACGATTGTTGAATTTATATCTTGACATCAATCGACATCGGCCATGTCAGCTGTAACGTAGTTACTTAACGATGACAAATGATGAAATCGTTCGTAAATGTGATAAATTGACTGAATTAAGGAATGTTAACCGTTGAAAGCTGGTTCATTCGTCTATTGGCAAACCGTTTACTGTAAAGCTTTAAGGTCCTGAAACTGATTTAAACTAGCATTAGGGTGCTTGACATTCTGAGAAATCAGCACTAAACTACTTAGGTCACGAGTGACCTTCTGTGTGTATAGGATATTTACATGGACTGATCACTGAGTAGTTAGGAATGTCATTTTTGTCTAAATATTTATTGTCATTCCACAGGGATCATTAGTTCCTATAAGACTTAATATATTTCTTATTTTAGGTACCAATAAAGATGAAACTTAGAACCAAGCTTTCCACTGACTTATTTTAACCGCGTAACATCAAAGCACGTTACATGCAATATTAAACTTATAAAAAATTTGCCCATATCGAAACACAATCGATGAAATACCAAAAGGACTGAAGGACCAAATAAACATGATATTGGTTACTAATTAATGTTCAGCCAACATGCTATGAAATTCTTTAGCAGTGTTCATTCAGGCTTTCACTTGAGATTGAACACAATATCTACTTAGTATCACGGAACAAATGCTGTACCATAGTAACACTTTATTGTAGTCCGTTGGTCAATACCTACAATTTCAGTCGGCTGACTATTTTAATTCCCGTAAGTCAACAATTTTTTCCAAAATAATGTTTTTTTCAGCAAACATTTCATACTACTTACTGGTAAACTAACCATATATAGAAATATTCTTTCATTTCTGTTTCGTTTTTTTGTTTTATGAAACGTTACAATCAATGTAGTCGATGTGCGAATAGAGTTAATTTTTCGGCATAAAGAGTTTTGAGAACAAATTATCATCAAGTGTATAGGTAAGGATGACTAGAAATCACTGGATAGTTGTATGATCGTAGTCTAAGACACGTCAGCAGTAAACATACATGAACATAATCTGAATTTTGTCACTTATTAGACCTATAAGTAAGATTACACACACACGGTATCAATGACAGAAAATCCCATACTTCTCTAATACCCTAATACTTGTTGAATAGACTGTAGATTATGTGAACTCTGTAGTTCCGTGGATAACGTGTTAGTATTTGAAACAAAAAGTGGTGTTTTCCAATCTCTTTGTATACGTTAATATATTCAGCTAACTAATTGAAGTTTGGATGAAAATTGCCTCGTGGATTCTGATGCCAACCACACACTAAATATACTATGATTTGTGACACTAGAGTATGCTATTACCCTCTTGGTCATCGATAACAATAAGACATTCTACCCGTAATTATTTTCATACCATTTAACAATCGTCAGCAATCTCGAAGAAATCTATACTTCTAATGGGATGTGAACTTGAGCTTCACATGAAGTCATGCTACTATCGGGCTACTAATAATGAAAATGATCTTTCATAGATTTGAACAACTATACATAGAAGCATAGTAAATGACATACTGAATCATATATCTTAGTAACAATTCATAAAATTCTATAATCAAAACTAAATATTTATATGCCTATTGTCTTTTTGATTGTGTTCCCGTCTACTTATCTATCAGTTTACATGAAACGGAATTGATTAGCGTTGTTGGTTACCGAATTATCTTCAATAAAGAACTAAGTTCTCAAAAGTTTTTAGACAGTAATTAACTTTAGACATAAATCAATATTGATTATTTTTCATTAGGAAAATACTACTTATTTTATATTACTATAAATTATGATGCTTAAATGTAGACCGTGAAATCATAGATGTTGTAGATATCTATGCATATTTTCATAGTACAGTTTATCATATTTCATACATGTCACCTCTATAAATCATTCTACCACTTACTATTCTGTATTCAGTTAGGGGGGGGGGGTTGTAGAGATAGTTAACTGTCAATTTGATATCACGAATTGATCTGAATTAGACAACCATTGATAACCTGGAAACACTGGACAGCTGTTTCATCCTAGTATGTAACTCCTTAACAGTGCTCATCCATGAACCCATCTGGGATCAAACTCAGAACCCTGTGGCTTCGTGGCGAATGCTTTACCATTGGACTACTTAGTCAGCTCCTAACGGTTGATAATTCCAATTCAGTCAATTCGCGATATGTTGATCGACCTCCTCCATGCTATGGGTGAGTTACTGCCTCACATCCGACACGGCTGAACTCTACCGGTCACGTCTTCATACTAGAACTCCAGAAATTACCTGAAGAAGCTAGTCACTGCTAACGAGTCCCATAGTAGAACGAAACAGATGTTCAGTGCTTCCAAGTGATCAATGGTCATCTACCATAGATACAATATCGAAGAATAATCTTCCCTATGAAACATCAGTATCATTGAAATATTCATCTTTTCAGCACGAAGAAAATGAAAAAAACTAACATAAATTCAGTAATCATTATTGATAATCAGTTTTGTCATTCACTTATAAACTGATATAAACTACTGATAAGATTAAATGAACCAATCAGTAATAAGGGCGTAACATAAATTTATTATTAACCTATAGAAATTCAGTTAATATAATTTGTATCTTTATTGTATATATAAGAGGTATACAAATCGAGGTATACAAATATACATAAACGTACATATTGAAAGCGATAGATGAATGCACAATCACTAAGGATAATATAGACAATAACAATGAATCTAAAGGTAGACATAGAGAATGAAGATGAGAAATAATGAAGAGGTGTTTAAGATTATTTTAGTTATTCATGTCCATATAACTATTACTATATACAGTTAATCATTGTGATGGTGGTGGTGGTGGTGGTAATGGTGGTGGTTAATACTCATCACTGATTGGTAGTGATTTCTTGAACAATTTTACTCTTTATTATAATAGTTATTTATGTATACAATATACAATAGGATGCTCTATATTCATGTATATAGAGATAATAGTCAACCATTCTTATTATCTTTGAAGTTATACAATTTCATTTAACATTTTTTTTTTTGAAAATGGATATCATCAGTAAACATTACATTATTATTGGAATGTTTCTTTTCGTTTCTTTTTATTTATTCTCAAATCATGTTGATATTATATACATTTTATCATCAATAAAAATCTAAACTGTCGACAATTACTTTATTCTCTTAGACAATTCATTCAAGATTATCTTCAATAGTTAATTGATAATATCAAGAAGACAATAATCTACATGATATCATTATACTACTATATTTAATTTAAACTATACACATATATCTAACTATCTATATATGCGTGTATATAATTCTTGTTTTGATGACAAACAAATCAAATTTAGTAAAATTAAAAATATTAATTGATTCAGTGAAACAAATGGACTTTAAACATTGAATATTGAACATTCGATAAATTTAATTGAATGAATTCTTGAATCATTTAACTATTTACAAACTTTATATTTGATTATACACATAAACAAACCATACAATTTCTGTATAGCAAATAGATGTAAGTAATTGTTACTTTTTATTTGCTTATTTAATATTTAATTGATTGAATATATTATAGATTGATGTTGGTAGGTTTCCACTGAAAAGCAGGGAGCATTCTACAGTTGTTTCGTTCCAGTAAGGAACTCCTTAGCAGTGGGCACCCCAGACTCTGTACCAGGGGCTACAGGTTAGCAAACATCTAACCTTCTGCATTACTAGACTAGTAGGCATCCAATCGTAGAATTCCCACTTCCACTAATTTGTGATATTGCACAATGGTCATCTATTGGTGATAACGTCTTACTCTCAACAAGTCTAAACTCCATAAGTCGAGACTTCTTACTAGAGCTTCAAGAACATCCTGTAGTTAGTCACTAGTCATCTGATTATTGTAGGTGAATTAAGATGGTTATTTTCGTGAAGATTGGTATATATCACAAACTGATAAAAGTGGGAATTCTATCACAGGATGCCTGCCCGGTGGTGCTTTGGGTTAGGTGATCGCCAACTTGAGTTCCCTGGGGCTGAATCTGGGGTGCGCACCGCTGACGAGTTCCACACTAGAACGAAATAGCTGTCGAATGCTCGCTGGTTTCCACTGGTACGCTGCCAACATCAATCTGTGACATATTCCATCAATTAAAAATGGCGGTTTCCAGAAAAATAACCATCTTAATTAAACCATTTAATGTTTGTTGGAATTTCACTTTCTGACTGACACCATTTTCAATGTTACTAATATTTACTAAATAGGATTAAAGTTGGATTGTGAGTGTTAAGTCGAATCCAGAAAGGACAATTGATCGTATTTGGATCTTGTCTTCAATTTGATTTACCTGTATGAATATTAACATTAAAATGCAAGTATATCTAGCTGATAAGCCTTGAAGAGTGGCGACTGGAGAAGTATAACAGATTTCGTGGATTTCATTCATTATTCATAATTTAACTTTAATCATATTAAGTATGTTGTGTCCATGACTTTTGATTATTTCAATTTAGAAAAGCTTGAAATATTGAATCCACAACAGAAATCTAGTAAAAGTAGAACGTACAATAAAACATTTTTTGAAAATGACAGTAAATCATCATCTTGATCACATTGACTTAATGAATGAAAGACTATTGGCAGTCCTGGGAGTAGTTCATACACACGCATAGTAATTTTGTAATAAAAAACATGTTTTGTCTAAGTTTGAGGTCGTTTTAAAATAAATCTACTTAATTTATTCCATTATTGTTGTTTACAATGGGATTCAAACCCAATATGTAATACAGTTAACATGAACATCTTATCTAATAAGCTAATAAATTAAGGTAATCATTCCTATAGATAGTAATAGTTTAGATCGTTATGAGAAAACTGAATATTAAGGGTATATTGGTAAATACAGATAAATATATTCCATAAGTATTCATCATGTACAATTAAATGATATCGGTGATGTTGTGTTCGCTGAATTTGATGATTCGGTTGTCATTCTTTTTATGTTCTGAACAGTATAGTCACTTTCAGACTTCATATAGAATTAAGTTTGCTTTTTTGTCGGAAACTTAGTCCCATAAACTTTAACTTTGGTTAATTTTAATAACTCTATTGATGAATAACTGCGTAGGTAGGTCTTCTAATTATTGTCATCAGCTGTTCAGTTACATTACAACACCATTTAGTATAAACTATTGCTTAATTCATCTTCAGGTTATTACCGGTAATGCTACTGCTATTGTGTAATCATCATGTATTGTATTCTACATACTGGCTAACTTATTAATAAAGCTCTTTTATTCATTTAAAAAAAAACAAATTCACCTTAAATCGGGTTAAAACAATTTGGAAGATTTTTGTACTGGCATGTAGTCATACAAATAAATTATCATACTCTAAACATTTGACATAGGCGCCAACCTTTTAGTAGAAATTAGTAGTTACAGCTTCTGGGTCGTGCACTTTGACTACACCATGATCCAATTTAACATGAAACTATTCTCCACCACCTCCTCCTCCTCCTCCTACATCACTCTTACATCTTTGCACACTAATATATAGTATTCCTTCTAATGATTATTGCTCATTCCTCTACTTATCTTCACTGTGGTATCTGTAAAATGTATGAAAACTTTTATTGTTTGATTCTGTCATGCAACTTCAGTATCTTTATATTCATTGACAAAAGTTGGTAATATAAAAAATTGGACGTCAACATAATGGTTCTATAGGTTAACTGTTCGCTATGCCATTTATATAGAATGTTTTAAAGACAATTTATGTTATAAATTAATAACTGATTGGCAAATCATTGTAAATTAAAGGAGGAGTTCTATTTTAATTTTGAAATTTCTCTGCTTCTACTCACCCCCTCTTCCATAGAGTTGTTCAAGGTTCCTTAATCTCCTATCAATTTTCGGAAAATCGATCCATTACTAGAACTATACAGTTCTTACCCAAAAATACACTTATATAAAGCTTAAATACGTTAAGAAACTATATTCATTCTTGTAAACTATAAATACATTCTGATATAATTTAATTAAAGTTTGATAGTAAAGAAAACTTGGATTTTTTATCTATGAAAGTTCTATAAAAAATTATCCAGTCTAAATACCCTTTTCTTTGACCGTTAGATTCTCTCCATGTGATCAAATTTACAGACTGCATCGAATTCAATGAGTATTTCGTTCCATTCTGTTGAACTACATAAATGTAATTAGTTATAGTTTATCATGATCATGTAATGATAAAATTAAGATATGCAATGTTCACTAAGCGATGTAGTTGAAAAGAATGCAACGGAATACCCAGTCAATTCAATATGTTCTGTATGTATTGTCGTACTGCTTTTTGTTTTAACTTATGAAGGAGTAAAACTGTGTGAAACTCCTTCTGTTAAGTTTTCATAATGTTTTCTACACAACTAATGATACTTATGTACCACTTAATTTCAGTAAACTATACTACAAATCGTGTATACTGAAACTTCAGTTATCTGAACAGAACTTGTGGATTATAATAGTGTAGAAAACTAAAGTAGTATATAAAGTCGTCACTATTATAGGTGAAAAAAGACAATAATTGAGTAGAGATTCCATGATCGGTGTTACCCACAATGATCTGTTATAGACATATTAGTGTAGTTCATCCAGACATACTAGAGAGTGTATAAAAAATCTTAAATGTTAGTACCTGATGTAAGAATTATATTGAAACACTAACTACTCATAAGATAAATGAATGGAACCATGATAGAAAGTGTTGGATACGACTGTAGCTCATCAGTCGGAGTTTTCAAATTAGATTACTGTAAACAATTTTACATTTTCAGTAGTTATCAATCTTGAACGACTAGTTGACTAGTTTTCAAGTGATGTTAATGGCCTCTATTGTCATGTAGTCAAAGAAATGTGAAAGTGATAAAAACATACAATATTGATATTTAGTCTGGCAAGCAGAATCCAGGACGCTCGTTTCGTCCTATTTGGGACTCGTCGGCTGAATGTACCTGCATTCCAATGTTGATGTTCTCTATATCGAGGCAATCCGCTCAGGATGCACATATTGCAACAGAGACTAACCAGTTTCAGTCCATTGCAAATCAATCGGAAAATACAAGCTTATGGTAAATACAATATCGATGACAATAAATGACATGTAACTCATAAATGCAAACGTAACTATCGACATTGAAGTTGCACTATCAGAGTTGCATTATACTCATCTCTAGACTAGAATATAACAGTTCTGTCAAAAGAAGTTTATGTTTCAATAATTATTTGGCTAGATCTCCAAGTTATGAACAATTATTGATTCTACAGTAAACAATTGATTACTGAGTATTAAATAAAAATTAGACGTGTTAGATAACGAAGAACCTAGTTGCAATTTTCCAATGAAAAATGAAAAAAAAGCAAATGAGTAGAATGTTGTAGCTGTAATAAATGAGGGGAGAGGCGAGAGATTTCTTGAAGAAGTGCTGTAAGTTAAGATGTCAGATAATTAGCTGTTAACTCAGATAACCTGTCAATGACTTTATACATGAACATTTGATATGTATTTATTCGGCTACAAAAGACATCAGTATAAATTGTATATTATGTGGTCATAAAATCTCCATTGTCATTGTTTCAGCAGAAAATTCCTCTTGATAATATCATGTTATTAACTCTTATATCACATCGTAGTTATGAACAATAATAAAATTACTTGAGTATTTAAAGGTAGTTACTTTTAGCGTACAACAGACACTATTACAGAATGTTAGTTAACATTATGTTTCTTTATATTGCTAAGTATATTAGTTAGTATATGATTTAAGGCGTTTTCTGGAAATTTTTGTTTAATTTTATTGTTTATCACAGTTTTGTCTTTTTGGCACCATTAACAACCATGGAACATTGGATAGTGGTTCCCTGTCCTTAGAGAACTCGTCTGTAGTATGTACTCTAGATCACATTGAACAACCAAACTCAATCTTTGAATCATTCTGTAACAAATAATAAAATAAAATACCAGACTTCACATAAACACCTTAATCCTCTTATTATACTTAACTTACAGGTGATCAACTTTAAGCGGTTCCTATAGTTTTAATCAGAAGTAGTGACTGATGTAGTTCACACATATCGGAAGTGAAATAGTTATCACCAGTATCAATGACTGATCATCATGCTATATTATAAATTGATTGATATGGAAATTCCATTATTGAATGCCAACCAGTTCACTGATACTGATGAATTCTTGAATTTACTACTTTCACTTCATTGACTAGCTTTACAGTGTACTATCCTCCTATATCATAATACACTTATCCAATGTTTTATAGTTTTTTATCACTACCTGATTGAGATTAATCTATAACAAACAATACACTAATATTAATAGATCAGATATATTTCTTAAAGGTCAATAGTGGTAAATTACTATGAATACATGCATATTTTACATAGTTGAAGTGTCAACTAACTTCGTATTATTAATATCATTAATAATTCATTCATTTTACTAGATGAGTAAAAGTGATGTCCGAGAGAGACAAAGAGAGGCAGGAATGCTGTGTGTATTTATTAGATAGGAAAGGGGGTAGGGGAGCAGAGGGACCACAATAAATAGGATACAATCATATTTTGATTTCTTTTAATTAAATAAACATTTTATTTATTTATATTTAAATAGAATAAATGTAAATTACAATATGATCCATTCATTTGTTTACATTAATTAACTATATTTCGAATAGAATAAAACAACAACAACAACAACAACACCAATTGACTTTTGAATACACTTTAATTTTATTTTATTTTTCAAGTAAAAAAAACAAACAAACAAACATGATGATCATTCAATAAAAAAAAATAATAAATGAAAAAAAAAGAAAAAAAGATTTTTGTTTTTTTTTGGGGTTACTCCAATAATTTTATGCATTAAAAAATAAAACTGTAAGCAGATGTGGCATCTGGTAAAAATTATGCTGATTTCATTTTGTGCTACTGTTTACATTAGCAAGTAAACAAGACTGTGTATGTATGTGTGTGTGTGTACATGTGTGAATTGTTCCGGGCACTGAAAAAATATTTTGTATATGTTGTTATCCTTCTATTAAAATTTTCATCATTTCATTAATTTAATGTAAAATAAAAGACGAGGTTAAACTTGTTATGACCACTTAACCGAACCCCCGCCCACCACCCTACCGACCACTACTACCACCACCACTAATACACAGAAATGGTATTCATGTAAATACGCGTGTATAAACAAAAATATCGATAAATGTATACTAAATAATCATCAGCTAATGTAGTGAATAAACACAATAGGAAAGGTGCGAATCTATATGTTAAGTTAATCTATAGGTGAATAATGTAAAGTGAATTGACAATGATTGTGTACATTTGTATGAAAGTTCCTCCCCCCCCCACAGTACCCACCTCTACACTCCATCACTATCTCTTTACTTGAATACATGAAAATATCAGGTATCAATAGAGAAAGGTATATTATATAGTGTTTATGCAACTTATGTAATACATGATGTAATCATTTCGCTTCGAATCTATTTTCTTTAAAAATGGGATATTTTTTATATAAAGATGATTATAAATTCATGTAGTAAGTATAAAATAAGTATAGAAATATAATGAAGATCCTTTTTTGTGAAATCACGTTCTTCTCTATGTTTTGCATGAATTAGTGAAAACTAGAGTTGTTTTTTTTTTATATTATCAATTTAGTAATGAATAACAAATAACACTGTAGGGTGGGGGGGGGGAATAAGGGGAGATGTTAGGTGAATTGACATATTTGTAAAAGTATTTTTATCCATCACATTTCAACACTATTATTCCAAAGTTTCACACCAGTAGAAAATGTAGTATGATTATGGAACATTCATTTAGTGTAGTAGTATATATGCGTCGATCACAGTGAAGAACTCTGTTATATCATAACAAAGATCCAGAAATTACAATCTATTGAGTGTATTCTTCGTTTTAAGTGGACTCTTATTGTTTATTGAATGTGCTTTTCTTTCAGATTTATTGCAATCTTATTACTACTCTGTAGTCTCTAGTCCTGTACAAAACTTACTTAATTTAGTCTTTATTATAGTTTGCATTTTCTGTCATTCATTGGTCCAGCGTATGCTATATAAAAGCCATAGTTCTTACTCAATAAATGACATGACTTCAATTAACATTCTGTGGTGTTTGTTCTTTTTATTCATACAACTAATGATGGCTTCTACCGCTCACGTAGCATACCAACCAATCATTGTTTTCAAATTTATCGAATTATAGTCTTATTGGCTCCTTTCCTCTAATAGCTACACGTTTATTTCAAATTCTTATTACAAAAGGTGAAAAATAACAAAAGTTTTGATGTGTTCAAAACGTTATCAAACACTTTTCGGTTGGCACTCACATTTAACCGTAAATGTATGACATCACTCTTCTTGCTTCCATAATATTTCTTTCCATTAAATATATTTAATGTGTGAATTGTATAGTAAGCGCTGAATTCTTCTTTGTTCAAAAGATAGAAGTGACGAAACTAACACTACGATAATTAAACTTCTCGTAGTCATTGATTATTCGGTTCTTAGTAGATTGTAAAGATTCTATGGAAAGCTACATGTTCACTTGATTGAAAGACATAATTAGTTAGTTGGAACAAATTTCCGACAACAGTTCAGTAGCAAAACATTATATTACTTTGCTATATATTAGTATTATTTTGTCATTATGCTAAGAGAGTGTGTTGAAGATGAGTTATGAGCAGATAAACCAAAAATATAGTATTAATCCCTGAAGTCTCTGTCAATTATCTTAGTTATTTGATTAAGTTACTGGCTATTCGATAGATTGGATGACATATTTCAAAATAAGTAATAATGGTCGGAACTTATTCACTGTTTAATTTATTGGATTTCTTATTCCATCTTGTTCAATTACATTCTAAATGTTTGATCTTCGTCATTATGATTATCACTGCTATAATGTTACTTCGAATCCTATGATCTTTATCTCTCATTAATTTCATTTGTTCGTCTCAATGTGATATAGCAACTTGAACTAACAAACATCTATGCTGTGGAGTGGGCGGAGAGATCATATGGTTTATAACTGTCTACTTAACAATATAAAAGTAATAAATATTTATATAAACTTACCTTGAATCTAAACTAAAATATTCAAACCATTTTCTAACGTATACAGTCATAGTATCTTGAATTATGGCTGGTTAACATGTCTGTGTCTACGAATACTAGGTCCTACTTGAGGTGAGTACAAAGAACAATAAATTACTTAGTATTCCATGTAATGGATGATTTATTCAAGGATTTTAATATTCGTCAGTGTCCACGACAATAGTCAACACTTGGTTCTTTAAAATTACTGCATAAAATAGACAGTACCATTTAATATTTTAATCACTCCACTTACTAGCAGAGTGATAACTCAGTAGCAAAGGTGTTTGGTTTCCACCAATTATGGCGTAGGTTCGAACCCAATAACGTCAGTTATATATAGACTTGGACATTTTGTATTTCTATTCAATAAATCCTTGTCTTCAGTGTTAATCAGGTAGGAACAAAAGGTAGTTTACTATATAGAACTTAGGGTTTCTTCAGCTAAATTATAAATTTGACATAACATAAAGTTTGGGGGGGGGGTTGATCGGTCTCACATCTACTAAATACGGTGCTGAGTATTTCAATCAACAAAACGCATGTAGAAATTAACATAAAATACATAAACTACTAATTCATTGAACGTTTGTTAAACTTTCATATGTAAAAAGCATCCAAATCGTGTACCCTTCAAGTCATTGAATATCTCAGGTAATATTAAGTTATCTAAATACAATTGGAATTTGTTCAATCAACTAGCATTCAGACATTTTTGTCCTCACAAGTTAGAATAACTAAATAATCTTTGATTTGCTCTTGATTCCTATGAATGACTGTACCATCACTCAAATGACAATCGTTAATACGAGCCATGTGCAATCACCTACATCAATCAGAAAAATATGAGGTTGCACTTACTTTTTCAATTTGAGTGAATCTTCTTCCATTACTACTACTACTAATAATAATAACAATAATAATAATACTAGCACTGCTGTTATTCTCACCCCTACTTAGCTACTGATGTTCCAGTTAATGAGATGAAACCACTCATCAATTAAATTATTGTCTAGCCATAGAGACTGAAAACTATTTAACCATTGAACTATTTATCACTTGTCGGCATCATTTACATCTTCGCTCGACTCAGTCGTATATATATGACAGGCATACATTTATAGTTTCTTATTTTCATTTAGTTTTTGGTTTAAAGTTTTAGTATTTTCATAACAGAACTCACTTTTTTTAATATAAAAGGTAATTGGCGGTAAAATTCAGTTTATTTAAATTTTCTGTTAGTTGATACGAGTCATTAGAGTTTACCTATAATCCTGTGATAACTAATATTTCATGAGTGATTCGAACTCAGGTGGAATTCTTCAGATGAATTTTGAAGTGTGGATATTAATTACAGGAGATCTGTTATATAGCCCGGATATTTAGATGGTAACTATTCGGATCTTACGTATAACTAGCTAACAACTACCAACTAGTATGAAAGATATGTCAAAATGGTTTCATTCGACTACTACTACTAATCACTTAACATTATAACAACATGCTTCAAAATAAATAAACCAAGTAATCAAAAGTTACTTCATAGACCTGGGTTATTAACTATGTGAACAATTATATTGGACAATCATTAGTTTCTTTCATTGCGATTATTAATCTGTTAACATTAATGTTTAATTTATGAACAAGACATAAATACCTTAGTGATTAGTAGTCTAACATAAAATGTCTACAATTGTATGTATGTAACAAAATCAATATTGGGTTACTAGCGCATCACTACATATGACGTAATAGTATGTTTGTTTATTTGTAGAGGTAAAAGTGATTCAACAATACTTTAGATGCAGTAAAATAAATTGATTTTCTAATGTTCTTTATTAGAAATCAAAAAATTCACAAAACAATGTATCAAAGTAGATTAGCGTATTCATGTCAAAGGGGTAGGTGGGTGGTTGACAGAGTCAACTTCTAACATGAATTCATTCATTCTACATATGTTTCAAATTGACAAGTGTAAGTGATTTGTGTAAAATAAATGATTATAATAATGAAACGATGAAATTAATACATAACACAATAACCAATTTATTACGTCATGTACTGTTACACTTATAAATATTATACATATTCACCAAGAAGTATTCCAGAGGACTCGATTTAAGCATATATCATTGTATCAGTATTGATAGCTAAAAGGTTTAGCCTTTAGAACACTATATTATTCATTGATGTTTTTTTCTAAACATCATTAACCTCCATTCGGATCTTATTTACAGCTTAAGCCTACATTTAAGAGCTTAGTTAATCTCTAGAGAATTATTTAAATCTGCCCATGAATGATTATTATTACTGTGACTTAATTCCTGTATGTATTAAAGGATGTAAACAATTTCTTTTATGTTACTATCCAACACAATTGTCTTACTCTTATAATAATGAGAACATGGAATAAGCGTAGATTGTTACCAATTTTTCAGGTGTATAATACTCATTTATATCAATAGAAATTTAGAATGAATGTATATTGTAACATTTTCCTTTTGAAATATAATTAGCTAAATAAACTTAAACAGATGTAGAAAAGTTAAATAATCCAAGTAATAGGAAGATGAATTGTAGGCATGGGAGGGGGGTGAGCGCTAGTAGACCAGGAAGAGAGAGAATGTGATCAGTTCATTGTAGAATCAAGAAGTGAATGTATAGATCCATCTACAATATATTGGAAAGTGTATATTCAGTGTATATTCTTCTACATAATTATGAACTATAATACAACTTATTAGAAACTCATGTATTTTTCATTGTTTTTAACTTAAATATGTTAACATAATAAGTTAATTTATTATAGGATCGTGTTGAAATCAACATGATCAGTGTTTATTTATTCTGTTTAATCATATCGACACATAAACACACAATTTTAACATTGAACATAATGTTGATTTGTTGCAAATGACTAGAGAATGAAAGTCAAGCAAAAGAAAAAAAAAAACATGAACAATGATGTTGAATAATACACTCTAGATTGAATGTAATGAATTCTACTGATAAAGATCTATTTCAGTGTACAGATTATTTCATATCATCGTCTTCTTTCACTATTACCATCTTCTTTTAGTGTTCATACCTACCTACCCATCCATCCATCCATCCATCCCCCTTTCCGTCTCCTTTCTACATGATTATTATTACATCTGTAACGACATAATTATATTTCATTTGGTATGACATAAAGGATAGACTAGAAGTGAAGAGAAAAATAAAATTATGATCAACTATTATCTAAATCCAGATGTTATGGTTTTAAACAGTTAAAATATGAAAAAACCCGCATTTTATTCTGTTTAAACCTTAACGACCAATAGAAATTTAATTAGCTAAAAATAACTAGTAAGGGGAGGGGTGGGACAAGGGATGGGTATTATAGTAGTGAAATTAAATTGTGAACAAATACATCATAAATTGATAGAAGTGGGAATTCTACTATTGGATGTTGGTCGAGTGATGCAGAGATTAACGCATTTGTCAACCTGAAGTCCCTGGAGTGGAATCTTAGGTATGTACTATCAAGGAGTCCCATTCTAGGACAGAACAACTGTTTAGTACTACCTGGTCTTCACTGAAACCCTACCAACATTAATCTGTGATGAATTCAATCAACTGAAAATAATATAAAATGTTCATTCATCCTTTAACAGAATTTGTCTTTAAAGAAAATACTCTATTCAAAGTTTAACTTTGCATTAGTTACAGAATAGGGATTAAAGAACCAGTACAAATTTAAGAGATCCATAAAATGATCGCAATTCAGTTAATTAGAAAATACATTATGAAAGAGATACTATGCATTGTCTTTATATTTACGGAGGTGATTTTCCAGATTGGACTATTTGTATGAACACATATAGTGGAATTTATAAAGTGCTACGTTTCAACAATGATCCAGTGGGTACATCTAATGCACTAACTCAATCTATGTGAATATTTCGAACTCAGTAGCACTTTCTCGTTGACTGTTTATTGTTATCAATCATTAAAAACTCACCTACATCACCTGTGAATACATAAAATATAAATACGATACTATTATATCCTTATGAATATTTATTGACAGAATTTGATCACCACAGCGGCATAAAGAAGATGTGTTATGTAACACTCAGATAAGTCATCATTCTTACGTTAAAAACTTGTGAACATTCCTGAAACTAAGTAACGAACAGCTATAACCATTGGATTTCTACTTCCCGGTATACGAGAAACATCCCGAAATATTGTAGTTTTAATTTTATAAAAGAGTTATACGTGCATAGTGATTAGCAGTTACATACTTGGATGAAAGAGATGTCGTGATGATAAATATCCTCAATGAATCAAAACCATTTGTATAGATGGTTTTATTTAACATAGTTGGCGTGAAGATAGGTAATTTTACCAATGTATTTTGATCCAGTTGAGAACTCCTTAATAGTAATTACACCTGGAGCAGAACCTAAAACTGTCAAGTCTCGTAATAGTAGCATTGAAATTCAATAGGTCTGAAATTAGGTGGTTACAATTTCTTATTACGATTACTGATATCCACCCTGAAGTTATTGATCGGAACATGACAATTATATAATTTAGAGGACTAGGCTTTTTCATAATCCTTTGAGTATTCATTATGTTCTTTAAATCCAATGTTTTTAGTTGTTTTTTTCGTATAGATATTTATATATAAAGGATTTTCACTACAGTTTTCATTTTAAGGAGTTGAAGTTCTCCAACAGATCGACGTTTCAGATGGAAAACAAATACAGTGAAGGTTACTGTTTTTAATGAGAATTACGGTTCACTATTCAGGTACCACCTACTGAATCACCATAACGGTAACTGTTACTGCTGTATACACCGCATATTTAATGAATATTACAACAATTACTGATGACACCAGTGTTTTACTGTTTTGTACTGACTAGGCGAATTTTAGCCTATTTCATAATCATACTAGCAATTAAGAAATAGGTGACTGCTTCATTCTAGTATGAGGCTCCTCATGAATATGTACTAATGTGTTTATTATGAACTGAGTACATGTTCTTCAGACTTTTGATGATATTTAACCATCAAATCAATGAGTTGACATTGATAATGTGATCAATCGATGACGAAGATAAACAAAAAGAACAAAAATCAACTCAACTTGTTCCTTTCATAGACGCGCACACATTCACATACAGATACACCATAAAATGAAACAGTTAATGATACATAGAGGGAAACAGAGAGAGGGGGGGCAGGGTGTGTTGAATTACACAACAACTACATGATTGATCATACATAAATTTAAGTTGACAAAAATTTTGTATTAAAATTATGTTTTATCGTGTTAACATTAGGAACATAAAATACGCTTACTCTCATACACACATTCACATTTGCATACATTCACTTCCTTCCGATTAAATTTTCGATCATGATTTCATTTGATGATAACAATATGACAGGCAGTTTTAAATGGAAAGAACATAGAACATAGAAAAATTGTTGTTATTGTTGTTGTTGATTTCTCTTCTTACTATGTAATGCGCCCTCTTTTTCTTACTGTATGTATACAGATCTATGAGTATGTTCCGTTTATGAAACTAATTACAAGTTATTCTCCTCCGCCTCCTTTTTCACTCATTATTTATATAGTTAAAATTAAAAAAAATGTGGTTGAATTCAGGTATTCAGTGGGTAAAAATAACAGATGAAATGTTATTTATCATGTATTTAACTAGTTAATAACTTATATCAGGGATAATTCTTGAGATTTTAGCCTAGTTTGTATGTACGGCTGACAGTGAATTTCAAGGAGTATTCCTAATCCTGTTTACGATTCATCATCTCTATTCGAGTATACACAAAAGACTCGAACCTAGAAACTTTCGCTTTAAATGCTAACATGTTGTTCACTAAATTACTGATCATATACTGACCATTCTTAATTTTGAATATTAACAAAACAAAATCATAAACCTTTTTTAATAGCTCCTCATAGTTAACTAAACAGTCATGTTTGAGATAACACCTACTATAAACGACAGTAGATGTACAATTTTACAACTGAAATGAAAGTCATTGTAAATGTCATTTCTTCAGCTCCAACACGCGGATTATTTATTCACTATGTTATTAGAAAATGTTTAGTTTTTTTCAACCCACAGTGGGTTTCGAGTAATATTGACCCGCATTGATTAAAGCTTCTTGATAGATGGTACCTGTCAGCAAGTTATCTTAGGAGAATTTATGACTTACTATGAGATTTGCATCTATTCTATCCAATTTCATAGGATGTGACATAACAGTTGATCATTTTGTATTACGATTGGAGACTTGTAGGTCTAGATTTTTGTTCCTACCACTTAACATCATTAAAATGTTTCACATGATTCAGAATCACTTATACTATTAGTCATAATACAACTTGATAGGTAGACTTCAGTGAACAACCCTAAGAACTAGACTAAAATAATAAGTTAGTCACTATTGAGTGGTCAAACACAATAATCACATATCTCAGTTGTTCAATTAACCATTAGGCCCCATGAGACGTGTTAACATGTTAATTCATAAGAATTTTATAAAATTCTTAACCTATCTGATAGTATAAATTAATTTTTCATATGAAATTATATCCTACTATCAACATTTCATTTATCAATTGAGATCATTTTAATACTTTTCATTAACTTTTTCATCCCTGTCTTAAATCCTCATTGGGAGAACCCCAATAAACTGATAGATTTCACTTCTGTTACCTGTAATCATTAGTTATGTAATGAATTACTGAATATTCTAATCAGTCTAAGCAAGTAGTGGATAATAATGTTAACATGTATATATTCATCTGTGAACAATTTAAGGAGTCTTAACAACAATGACCATAATTTTCTTACACAATCAATGTATCCATTAATATTGAGCAGAGTGATTATGACGTAATACTGAAGT
This sequence comes from Schistosoma mekongi, assembly GCA_034768735.1. Lineage (NCBI taxonomy): Eukaryota > Metazoa > Platyhelminthes > Trematoda > Strigeidida > Schistosomatidae > Schistosoma > Schistosoma mekongi. The sequence continues at coordinate 79,761,882 of CM068306.1, read as the reverse complement.
GATTAACTTATGAAAGCAATTATCATCATTACAGTTGAAATAATAATAACTATGAAAAAATGTGTGAATAATATTTAGTAAAACAAAGTTTTAAGTAAGGGTTAAACAGTCATTAATGTGTAGTGGAAGGGTTAATTTCATCGCCGTTAATAAATACTCTACTCCTTAACTAGCTGACAGATTCACAATAGGCATAATAATATGGTGAGTTCAGCTAGTGTACTATATTAAGCTTCAAACGTTGGTTATTAGTGTTGGTCATAGAATGATGTTATTTTGGTATCACTAGAGATCAGAGAGTATTAAATAGCTGTTTCATCGTAGTAAAGAACTCCTAAACAGTTTACACCCTTGAATCCGTCAGAAAATTTAACCTAGGGCCTTCAGATCTTATGGTGTACGCATATTAGTACTCACCACTGAATGGGCGTCTAATGGTAGAATACCCAATTCTATCAGTTTGTCACATAGAGCCACTATCACCTAGTATCACTGTTAACAACTGTTTCACTCCCGAGTTATCTGGATTTCGTCAGCCACAACTTATCACATGTCGGAATTGAGATAACAGTTACCAATTACACTAGATGATCGTCGTATCACATTACAAATTGATGTAAGTGGAGATTCTGGACACTGACCAAGTGGTGCAGATATTCAAGCACTTACCGTTAGGCCTGAAAGTCCACGATCATATGACTGAATAAAAGGCGTGCACTACTGAGAAGTCCTATGCAGGAACGGAACAGCTGTCAAGTGTTTCCTGACTTTCAGTGGTACCCAACCAACATCCATATATGACAAATTTAATTAAATAAACTTAATATCTGTCTTCACACAGTCACTGCAACTAGAATAAAGTTTAAAGTTCTGGATGTCTTTTACATCACTTTATTATCTGAACATCTTTGGTCCATCTTGGTAGTACAGTGGATATGGTACTGTGCTCTAGTCTTACTTAGTGTGGACAGTAATACATTACGATGTTGATATATTCAGGTAAAATAGATAGAGAAGCATCCTGGATTACGCTGCTAGTCAAGATATAACCTAATTAAATATTTTAACTGTTCAATAAATGGAGTAGAGTTTAATGTAATTCTAGGTATGAAATAATAACATGAGAATAACTTTAGAACTCACCTTATCTGTTTCGAACTAAACAACTAAGTGGTTTAATTTGCTAATACACAGATAATTATGACTGAAGGCTGAGTACATAAATACGCTACATCATGATGCCAATTAGTGATACATGTCTATGTTTGCCAGTGATATGTAGGAAATCATCTCTAATTTGAAATCACAAATTAGTCTGAATTAGACAGCGATTGATCACCAGGAATCATTGGACAATAGTCTCGTTATAGTGTGTGGCTTTTCACCAGTGCACATTCACAACCTCACCAGAAATCGAAGCCAGGACCATCTGACTCTGCTGTAAATACATTACTATTAGATCATTGAACCGTCGGGAGTCGACTCAGTGGTCTGAAGGTTTGTCCAATGCTTCCTGATGATCAATGAATATCTAATTCAAACCAATTCATGATATCAAATTAACATTTAACAATCTCTACAGCACCCGATTTATCTGAATTACTTCTGTTGTAAACTTGTTAACTAGTTGATTAAATTTAAATATAAAAACACTCTATGTTTTTACAATGATCAATCTATCATATATTATAACAAATTACTTTCCTATTCAATATTGTAGCATGTTGCCGATGACAGCCTTTCCATTGAATCCTGTTAACTGTGGTCGATCATCAACAGATCTTATATGGCCTAATTCTGGTTCATTACAAAATATCGGATCTGGATTGAATTGTGATAATTTAACATATAATAATCATAGTACATCTGTGTCTAGTCATAATCCATTAAATAACAATAGTTCATCAGGTCTGTTTACTGGCGCTTCAAATTTCCTATCACGACCTAATTATGGATGCAGTCTTAATCAAAACTATCGTTCACAAGAACATCAAATTCAAACAAGTTATTTAAATCAAGATGAAACAAATCAGTGTAATGATAACATAGTTACTAATACTACTAATTCAACGCCTAATAGTAGTAGTAATGATAGAGATTTACATTTAAATAAATCACAAATAAATCTCTCCATTAAATCATCATCATCTGATGTAACCATGAAATCTGAATGTTTATCCCAATTAAATAAATTTCCTTCTTTATTATCTAACACAAACAAAACAGACATTCCAAATATTATGCAATATGAGAATTGGTCACATGATCATAGGAAACGACATAAAAAACCAAAGTTACATTCAACAAATGTATTAGACAGTAATTTAATTCAAAGTAAATCAATCTCTGATAATACATCGTCTGAAAAGACTTCACCACATTCATTATATTTAGACGAATCAATACAAGATGATAATTACAATAAAGTATCCACTACAACTATTGCGAATACATTAACTTCAACAATAATAGATCAGGAGAAAGTTACATTAAATCAGTTGAATAGTACACAGTTGCCAACAACAAATCTCTTATCTAAAATGAAATCATCTGATATAAATAATGAACAACAAGTAAATTATTCATTTAATAGGTTACCAACAAGAATGAATGATTTCATTAGTTCATTATCATCAAATGATTGTAATAACCGTTATAATAATAGTACATCATTTCAACAATATGATACATGTCATCATGATAAGCTACAATCACAACAACATCAGTTAACAACAAATGAAACTAATAAAGAATCATTAAATACTATGTTAACAACAGATTATTCATCAAGACATCATCAGTCACAGTATTCACTGAATCCAATGGAAGAATTAACCTATAAAACAATAACAAATACTAGTCATCATGAAGACAATTCTACAGTGACTGTTTCTAATGTTAGTACAAATACTACTAATAGTACAAAGAGTATGAGTAATATAGAAAGTAGACGATTAAGTAATCCTTTAACACATTCCAATACAGATATTGATCCAGATACTTGGAACACATCAATACCATCACAATATTCATCAAATATTTTGCCACAACAATTAGCTTCATTTTATTCAACCTGTTCAAATGAGTTAGCTTTAAGAAAGAGTTTACTATTTAATACACATCAGACAATAAATATGGAGTCAACAACAAATTATTCCATGTATAATAATAGTAATAGACAAGAATCAGGACGTCATACATCTGCTACATCCTCTTCATCACCACCATCATCATTATCTACTTTACAAACAAATATTGACTTAAATTCTTGCTCAATGTTAAATTGTAGTGAATCTGAGATTTTAAATAATTTCAATAAAATATCTTCTGATGAAGTTAAATTCACTGTAAACAATCAGCACAATGAATTAAATGAAATGAAGATTAGTTCAAAATTCAATAACTCTATACAACCACATCAATCAAGAAGATCGGTAAATGATTCATTAATGCAGAATAATTTAGAGTCATGTAAGCTAACACAACATCATCATTCACATCAAAATCAACAGCATCAAAGACAAGGAAGAATTGGAGATAGTCAAATGATTGATGATATTAGTGTAGCATATCAATCAGCTGCAGCTATGGCAGCAGCTGCAGTTGTTGCACAAGCTGCTGTAGCCAGTGTAAATGTAACTAGTCAACATCAACAGCATCAACATCAGAATAATGATAATCATCAGCATGGTGAACAATCAACTCATCATCAACATTTACATTTACAGCATCAACAAAATTCACAATACACTGACAATGAACATTCCATGTTACATTCACATACAGAACAATATGGTCTGCATAATAACAATAATGGTAATACTAGTAATAATGTTTTACATCAACCACAATATAATATGATGAATCAAAGTTTAGGATTATTTCCACTAATGAATAATTCGAATGCATTGAATCATTCACAGAACATCAATAAAACAATGAAAAATAAAAAACTTACAGTTACAGGTTAGTTCTTACAGGAAAATGAAATCTGTTATTTTCTCCTGTTTGTTTATATGTAGTTAAGTAATCAGAATTATGCATAGCAGTTGAAGTTATGATGTAAGCTGTGTCAGTTCAATGTAATTTTATATTTTGATTGAATATGTCACAGATTGATGTTGGTACGATACCATTGCATACCAGCGAGAGCAATGGACAGCTGCTTCGTTCTAGTGTGGAACTTCTCAGCAGTGCACACCACAGATTCCACACCAGGGACTTCAGGTTGACGGCGAACGCCTAACCATCTGCACCACTGGGTTGGTATTTAATGGTAGAATTCCCACTTCCATCGTTACAGATTGATGCTGGTGCGTATTGCTGTGTAGCCACATACTAGGACGATACAGCTGTTTAGTGCCTCCTGGTTTTCAGTGATACCATACCAACACCGATCTGTCACATATCCCATGAACTGAACTTAATGACTATCTCCGCAAAACTACCCCAGTTCAGCCGCATAATCAGCTCACTAGCGACTAACTTCAGGATGAGCTTGAAATTCTAGTTAGAAGTCGTAAATAGTGGAATTCAAACTTGTCGAAAGTGCGACAGTTATCATCAATGAAAGTAGATGATGGTCGCGCTATATTACAAATTGATGGAAGTAGGAATTCTACGATTGAAGGGTTAGGTGTTAACTAACTTGAAGCCTCTGGGGCAGGATCTAGAGCGCGAGATGCTGAGGAGTCCCATTTAAGAACGAAGTAGCTGTCTAGCAATCTTTGATTTCCAATAATATCTAACTAACATTAATCTGTAGTTAATTCAATCAACTAAAACATTACATTTGTCAATATTTATTGGTCAGTGAATGTCACGGTTATAAAACAGTTTTTTGTCATATGCTAGTGTTAAATGGACTAGTTAAAGCAGTTACATAATGACCAGAGAAAAGTAACCATAATTTTTCTCAACGCTCTTTTTTCGAATTAACAGAAGGAAGAGAATGTGTCAATTGCGGCGCAACTAGTACACCGCTATGGAGACGAGATGGACAAGGAAATTATTTATGTAATGCATGTGGATTATATCAGAAAATGAATGGCCAAAATCGTCCATTAATCAAACCTAAACGACGATTGGTAAATTACTTTCGTACAATTTCTAAATATTCAATAAATATTCCTAATTTTTCTTTCAGTCACCTCACGAAGCTTCTTATTCAGAAGTTGATTTAGTGCACTCTACTGACATTTGTTCATCCTGAATAAAAATCTTCAATACATTCGTATTGTAAGAAGTAGGATAGATTGATTGTAACTAGCAGTGGAATCTAAGTGGATGGACAATTAGTCCTATTTTGAATCCATGATCCCTATCTCCGATTCCATGAAAATTACACATTATAAAAATGTCCGAATCTCTATAGAAAGCATCGACGCAGAACATATTTTCAATACTTACACTTAAAACTATAGCAATTACAGTGAGTTCATAAATCACCATCTACTCAAGTCTATGATTACCACAGAAAATATGATGATATACTTGTAAATACTAAATAATTCTATGCTTTGCAATATTTAAACAAGCAATGTTCATTAATTGATGATAAGTAGAAGTTCAATTGCGTAAGATTTACTTACGTGGACAGGAACGTAGTACAGAAATGTTATCACTCATCATAATATTGCAATTCACATTGAATGGTAGCTAGAACTTCCGGGCTATTCATAAAATAAGAGCATTTTTCCTGCTAGAACTAGGCAACATTTGGGCTGCTAGCGCTCCTATTTACCTGGAAGTATGACCACAAAGCCTAGGAGACAATTGTTTGTAACACGTCATACATGGCCTTTATGTGGTTTACTCTTAATATGTTAACTACATATTTCTATAAGGCTTCTCACCCTTGACGGGAATATGTGGGTAGAACTAAAGTGAATTTATTTTAACGTTAACACTTCCTAATCCTTTCCCCCGATTATGAGGATAAACCACCCCTTGCTGTTCTAGTGGTCTGATTGAAACGCCTTATTGTTATCACGACACTGTATAGTTAAGAGTATGAGTTCTCTTTTTGTCATAAATTTCACCATTCTCGAATGATAAGACTTCATTACATTACGCAAATTTATCTACCACATATAATCGTCAGCAGCGGTTGTGTGTAATGTATCAACACGGATATCACAAAATCACCTATGATTTTGGTTCTTGATGAAAAGTTGATAAAATACGGAGTCTTTTCATTGAGATTAAGCAACAATGCAAGGATGTTCGGGATTCGTTCCTCCTGGTCTAAATGCAGACTATTGGTTCAGAAATGATCTCCATCAATGCTTGAACTAAAGATGAGTGAAATAGCTAAGCACACTGACCACTTCACTTATAGTGAAGTCTGGTCATCACTAGTTAACTGGTCTTTGACGAAATCACGGCATGGATTCAAAAAGCTTGTTTAGTTTTTGCTAACTTATGTTACCTGTAAAGCAAGTGTATATCCGTCTGCCAATCAAAGAGTGAGTATCCTATGCAAGAGTCTCTTCTATCTTACTGTATGTATTATGAAAAGTGGCCATTAAGAATAGATGATCATACATAGCTTCGTAATATTGTTAACGTTTGTTATGACCACTGGGTAAGTAATAATTTAGACCCAGAGTATAAAAGAAAACTTGTAAATCACTTTGTTAGGTTATGAATGCTCATTTACTGCAGTGCATGAGATATGTTTTGTTTATGCACAATTACCACTTACCTCGATATACAATGCTGACTGATTCTAGAGAAGAATAAATGGAAACTGGTGAGAGGATGTCAAACCAATGGGTGACATGAATTCATGAGGTCACTGGATTCTGGTCCAAACCCTGATAGTAGATGCAGACTATTAAGTTTGGAGTCCAGGCGATTGTTATAAACATTAGTTGGAGACTGTGGGTAACATGGCTCTGAATCGATTACAGTGGTACAAGTACATTCACTCTGTGCCTTTCCTTAAATTGTTAGCCAAAAAACTATTTCATACCGTTATTTCACCAACTAATTCTTTCTCTTACTTCTATATGATCGTACTTTCCTGTTATTACTATATGCATTAATTTAATGTTTACCTTACTGCCCTTTTAAAGTGTGGCAACTTGTACAGATATTCGTAAGTTGTACATGACTAATTGACCATTTCCTTAAAGTATAAACGGTGTTTCTTCTTAAGACATCATAAAAACTTGTTCCATATGTTATACAGTAAAAATTAAATCAATCAATTAAGACAAACACAAAAATTCATTTACACATTCGATGTTCTGTTTAATTTGATTAACGTTTCTTTTGTTACTATGGTAGTTAGTCAGTTATATGTAACTCTAACAACAGCGGGTTACATTGTTTCCAATATTCTTCTGGTCTACCCACACTACCTATTGAACATTTCTTTTAATACAAAGATAATTATATGATGTATTATCATGAATGTGATGGATTATTGATTAATAATAATAGTTATTATTATTATTATTATCATTATTATTATTATTGGGGAATTCTTCCCCATTTAGACTACATAGCAGGATTTAATGGAATCCATGTTATTGAATTCAAATAAAACAGAACATTTAATAGAATCTACAAAATAAAGAATGATTGATTAGGACATGTTTACAACTAACAAACAGATTTGTTTGAGGCATCAACCAGCTGAATAAAGTTTCACTGAACAACGTGAAAGTAAATTCTTAGGCAACTGTTATTCATAACACGATTGATGAGGCATAACTCGGAGGGGGATGGGAAGTTAATTTGATAGTAAAATTTGTTTCCATGTTTTGAATGTAGATTAGTTTAGAGAAAAATTCCACTGATATTTTAGTGAGAAATGGTGATCGATGAGATTCAACTACATCAGGAGTATGAGATGCTAGTAGTACAGAGTTGTTGTTAGTTAACTATTCTTGAAGAATTTGAAAGTATTACAGTGATCTAAACTGGATTTCACGTGAAATCATTTATACACTTCTCTGGGAAATTATAAACGATAATGTAACTGTTGACTACTGTCCCCTTAATGGAACTTGTTCAGTAGTAGATTTCAATTTGTAATGAAATGATACACTCAAACTAAACAACACTCATAAAGTGACCATCTTAAATAGTTCTTTTTGTGTATGTTAAATTGTTTGGTTAAGAAAATTCATTCCGTTTTATGTATCTATGAACTAAATAAAGTAACAAGTTATTGAGATACTCTTATGTTTAACATAAATCACTTATCACTTTGTTCTTTACTGTGTTAGAGGCGATTCAATGGTTACAACATTCAACTTTCTAATACAACTCCATTTACATCCCTCAGATGACTGTATATGATAATTGACAGTCATGCGTGTGATGTGACTCTTGTGTAAGTGGAAAAACCTGAACCTGATAAATGGCCGCATTGCTTAGAATTGTGGAGTGGATCCATTGTAGTTCAAATACTGTTATCAGTTGAATCGGAGGTTTGGGTGCTTTTGTTAGTTCTCAAAATAGAGTATAAGAAATTTACCAGGTTAATAATGACGTACTGCTCCAAAATATGATGATTTTAAGCGAGTATTTTGATTGCAAGTTGATTTTATTTGGTGGACTATTGAGACAAGTAATCTTTATGCACTAGATAACGGTCGAATACGAAAGGGAATACTGAATAGCTTTTTCATCCTAGTATTCAACACCGTCAGGTGATTTTGGACTTTAAAGCACAAGACCTAAAAATAATATTCACCATGCATAAGATCAATGATATTCAACCATCTTCAGTATGAAGTCGCACAATCTTACAAAGTGACTGAAATAAGAAATGTGAATCTCTAGATGCTAACAAACTGATCTGATGGTCTTGATTTCGATACCAAGTCAAGTCGTGAATGAACGTCAATGATAAATTTCATAAAACAACGAAACATCCGTCTAACACTTCCTACCTATCATTGTTTCTCTACGAAATCAATCTTTAGTGCAAGACTTCAAATATAACCATCGTCGCAGAATTCAGTAATCACACGTCCTGACTTTAGTAATGTAAACGCATCACTTGTCTTATTCTTCGATATAAAATCCTTTCCCATAAAAGAATCACTAAATAAATTCCATAATATTTTCCGCTTAATTTCATTCCAACTACATCAGTTACTAAAAGTCAAAAAATAATAAACTGTAAAGGATCGAAAACGTCATAAGCAATCGTAATAAGAATAGAAATAACCAGTATTAAAATAATAGAAGAAACTGTGTTATCGAAGATGACATTTACGCATCGTTGAAACCTATTGACATGCGTCCATTGTAATATTATCAATATCAATTGTATGCATCGATATGTTACGTCATTCTTGAGCTTTCAATGAAGTGATATTGAGATATCAATAGTATTAATTTTTTAAAATTTAATTATGATCTTTTGTTGCCTTGTTGTATTTTCAGCATGGAAATTAAAAATGATCTATCGCAAAAATACTACTGACATATTATGATTAGTAGTAGTGGTAGTTGTAGTAGTAGCAGTAATATAGTGATTATAGGCATAGGATTAATGTCAATCTGAATATATATACATGATGGCATCAATTTTTATTGTTTTCATGCGTGTAATTTGATATGTTAATCAACAAGAGGTAAATATTATTAACCTAGTAACTAATGTAAACCTTCTAAGATGTGAATTTCTTGACAGAATTTTTTTGTCTTAAAAAATGACTTATTACAAATTGTTACTACGACTGATTGCGTAATCACGTCCCAGTCAGAGTAAAGTGAAGTTGATGAGGGGGGGGGCATGAAGGCTAAGATTGTTAAAAAAACTGTTGGTCGAATAAAATCACATTCTAAATGTTCATTTATTTAGAGAAATTTTAACTAAAAATTAACAAGTTAACAAGAAAGTGCTATACATCTGTTTCATACTGTTGTAGGACACCTCAGTGTTACATAATAAAGAATCCGTCTTTAAAAGGACTGCTAGGTTTTGCGGTGAACATAGACTGAATTAAAATTTAATCTTCGAAAGTTTCAAATTCCGTCAGTATATGAAGGGGAACTATACTTGCCATTTCTCATTGATGTATAGATATTTCCCGTCGTACAAGATAGACATTACAGGCAACTTCTTATGATATGTATTTTATACCACTAAGTATTCATTAGTCAGTTTTGTTCTAATTTGAAGCGATCTTTATTGTCTGTTATTCATTTAGTTTCCACACTTATTTTCAGTTAGCACAACACAAAATTTTGTATAGATTGCATCTGATAGTAATAATATTAATATAATGACAATAATAGTGATCATCGCCCAGTATCACAAACTGATGAAAGTAGAAATTCTACCTTTGGGCACCGGCTGGTCAAGTGACACAGAAAGTCAAGCGTTCACTGTAAGATCTGAAAGCGTTGTGTCGGATTTTCTAGCCAAACTGAATGTATGCGCATCTGAGGAATTCCATGTTAGGACGAAAAACTATCTAGTGCTTCCTAGTTTTCAGCAATACCCAATCAACATCAGTCTATGACGAATGTAAACAATTAAATAATGGTGAAAAAAAACAAAGTAGTTTCCGGTTAATTCAGCATGTTGCTAAACACTACGAATATCTTCATTCTAGTTCATGTGGGTTGTAAATGTGCTAAAATTACTCAGGAATATGCCAGATAACCAAAACCTAATTTAATAACACTTGAATTCCATTCCCGTTTTTTACTTTACAGCAGTCCTCCAGCAGACGTACAGGTACTATATGTTCCAATTGTCGTACAATAACAACTACATTATGGCGTCGAAATACTAACGGTGAACCCGTTTGTAATGCCTGTGGACTTTATTTTAAATTACACAACGTAAGTGATTGTCTTGTATTCTGTATACTTATTAGCTTTAATTTGCTTGAGTTTATAAGGGTCATGGAGGTCATGGATATAGGCCATGGAAGTCATGGATATAGTATTAATGTACACGTCAAATAATCTATTTGTAGTGTTCAGTTAATCTAAATGACAATAATAAAATTAAGTGACTACACTATACGATTGCTTAGTAGTAACCAGTATTATTTTGAACAATTCTTAATACTGTACGAATTCTACGTTGAGAGCAGATGGCAGGAATCTCTGATTGATGTGGGTTTCGTCGTTGTTGGTACTCGTTACCAGAGTGTGGCTGAAATGCTAAGGTAATTAATGTTTCGCACGAGGGGAGGGTGATAAACTAACATCACTCAGCCTTACAGTTTTAGTAGTTATCATTGATTTATTCAGGTCACAAAAACAGAATTCTATTAGTATCAGCGAATAGACATTTATAACATCAGAATTGTTGTCGTTTGGGTAGATGGCACCGTACTACGTGTAATAGCTTACTGTCTTTAGTTTACTCACAAATATGTTAACTGAGGAGGAGGTAGAACAGAACAAATGTCCAGTGCTTTTCTGTTTTTCTTCAGTTAAAGCGAAATGTGTCAAAAAAGTAACCGTAAAACGTTGTAGCAAACTTTCTTGTACTAAAATGCAGCTAAAGTCACTTTTATAATAACAGCCTAGCAGAGTGATAACTTATTAGACATTTGTGTAGTAGGCGTATCTTTAGCACCACTAATGTATTACTTAAAGATTGCTGAAACTATTACGGAATTTACTTCATCTACATAATTTTCAGTTAGTAAACTAACATTTCAGAGAGTAGTCTTATACTTTAGAAAATCAATAATCAACTAGTAGCAGATGCAATAGTTGTATTTGATGAAGACTTTGTCAAAATATATAGTGTCTTGAACTTCATCAGTACCAAGTCGCATTCACGTTTCCGTCCCCCTAAATTCGGAATAATCCTTCAAAAAAGGGTACTGACTACCTCACATCTTCAAATTCTCATCAACTCTATTAAGTTACTTTGTGATAAAATCTTAGCAGAAATCTTGACAGCTCACTTGTAGAATGGACAAGATGCTGATCCCTTAATGAAGAGGTAAGTATATTGTATAACAGTTCACTGCGTTGGACTGTAAATATGAGACATGAGATATAAAGCTAAAGGACATATGTAGGTTATAGATTTCTGATCATAGACATTCTCGAATCATTGATCGTTTATGGTAGTGAATCATAGGACAATAGTCAAAAGATGGCTAATTTATCTAAGGCTATCAGTGCTTATCTACTGAAGAGATCGAAACATGTCATACGAATACCCAACCACTGACTATTTCGACGTTCAAATATCTTTCAATGAGTAGTAAAATGACATAGATGAATAGTTGATCAAGTAAAGACATTATGTAAATTCATGGACTCATTAGCTTTTAATCTGAGTTACGATGGCACTTGCAGACTACTCAATTTCAAATATATTCATCTTGTCTTGCTAATGTGGTATATCAACACCTACCAGGCTCCATATATCTATTATGACAAACAATGTATTAAGGATTAATTCAATTTTGATGGCACGAATTGATCTGAATCAGACAACCATTGATCACCTGGAAGCACTGGACAGCTGTTTCGTCCTAGTATGGGACTCCTCAGCAGTGCGCGTATTAAGGATTATTTTTAATAAATCAGTCTAGCATATTTAGATAAACTAGGTATCGAAAAATAATGACCCAACCTTCATAGAATAACCCATAATTAGTACATTCATAAATTACAATGTACTAATTTATATTTGACACTGTATTTTATCAAAATTCGCTAAGTATACACTTTTGTTTATTTGATAAATGCAAACAATTTAAGTAGTATTCAAAGTTAATGATAAATTTTGTCTAAAATATATGCTTGTAAGTGTGTTTAATTGCTTGTGTAAATGTTAACTATTGTTTACATACTTTAATTGACTATATTGCTTCAGTAAGATAGAATGTCATCATTAAGATTGGTTACTAATAAGTAAATGGGACTAGTTTTTTGCTTACTTTCTAAGTGTATTATTATATCTATTTGCACAATACAACCTCTAAATGCATCATCCATGTGTTTGTGTGTGTGTGTGCACACACGTATATACATGTATACATAATCACTTATCAAATTTGTTAAATACTTCCAAACGATAACACTTTCAGCTTAACACATTAAGCAGCTACTATTTCATTAAAATAACTAACATTCTACTGAGAACAGTAAGAATCAATCGAGTGGTAGTTGAATAAATTAGAAGATAAATAGATAGAATAGATAGTAGGATACTAAATGAGTAAATGAGTTACTTAGTGAATGAACGAATGAATGAATGAAACAGAGAGAGAGAAAGAGAGAGTGAAATTAGGCGATCACATGTATATCTAAGAAGAGGGTAGTAAATAGATTGAATAAAGAATACATACAACAAAAGTTATTGGTGTGATAAAATGAATTATGAAGAGTTAACTATAAATATGTATACATTTGTTCAATAAACGATATGCATTATTATCATTATTTGAGATGTCTACATCCACCTACACATATGCACATATACACACACACACACAAAAGTATCCATTATATGTTGTTTGGGCGGGGCAGTTCTAATAGAACAATAATTGTTCCTTAAAAAAAAGGAGATTTGTCTATATTTACATAATGAAAAAGATTGTATACGAACAATATAAGCAGATTGATTGAATAAATTTGCCTGACTTTTATTTTCAGCTCATTTGCAAAAACATTCTAACTAGTAAAAATCTTTATTGTTAACAAAAAAAATAATAAAGAAACAAACTTACTTTATTTTTGTTATCCCTCCTCATTTCCCATCACTCCATCTCCCCGGCCAACCCCTCCCCTCCTAACTTTCACTCCTCTTAACAAAAAAAAAATTAAAGGTGTATATGAATAGTTTATCGAATGATAATAGTAAATATGAATAAGCATAATAATAATCATGAATAATGTTGTTTTTTTTTTTTTCATTGATGATGAGTAAAATAAAAATACAGAACTTCGATAGAACAAAATAATAATTTTTTTTTCTGTTATGATCGGGGTGTGTCATTAAATTATCTCAATGAGTTAAGGTTTTTTTATTTGGCGCCATTACCAGATGTATGACAATTTCTTTCATTCATTCATTCATTCATTCATCAATTCTTCTCCCTAACCTTCTCCGGCTTTTTTTCTCCCTATTGAAGATAATAAGAGAATCATATGTTTTTTTTAATGATTATATATGAATACTATTAATAATTAGATATTAATTTGTGAGTAGTATATGAAAATACGTAACTATTATTAATTTTAATAAGTTAATATGATGGGCATTAGGTGTTGTTGTTATCGTTGTTGTTATAATCTCATTTAATGTTTTGTTTCTATTCAATAGATCCACTAATTTTTTTTTGTTTTTTTACAAAATAAAGTAGAATATGAAATACCTAGAGTGATTTTCTTCAAACTCATTTATAGAAGTCTTTAAGAAGCAATGAAATTGTCTATCATTAGAAACAAGTGAATGTATTGTAGGAGAGTAATGTATTCATTGAAGTTAACTAGGTAGATTGAATCATATCATGAACTGACATATTCATTGCATAACTTTTGAGAAACATGAAGTGTTGACTAGTTGTTAGATACTGGTGTAAGATTCTTTAAGCGTAAGCATACATGATCCAAACTAGAATTGAATGTAAGAGTTTTGATATCTGATGGTATACACTTTTAACTGATTTAACACGATTAAACTTGTCATATCTTCTTATTAGTTAACTGAAATTATCCCCTATAGTTAATCAGAAGTAAGTACTTATTGGTTGTTATTACTGGGTATTGTGGAGATATCATCCATGATTTGTTATTTATATTCATCACATCATTACATCTCATGCAAAACTGAAGAATTCATCTTAGAATACCATACCGAAAACGATGTTGAAACTCGAATAAAAATTTTGATATAACACTATACTGATGATATCTACTGAAGATGCGAATTCGGTAATACGGATTGATCGAACCGAGAATATTATAAATATTTAAAAGTTAAAAATATGATCATCATAGAATAAAGCGGCTATCTAGACTTAGTAGCCGAGTGGGAAACTTAATGGCACTTGAAACAAATCAACTAAACTCAAGTTGTGATGTATTCAAGGTTTAGAATGGAGTGAACTCAAAGATAAAACGTGAATTCTGAATTATACTGACAACAGTAACCCAATGTTGATAAAACTTATAACTTAGAGCTCTGAGAATCACTTGAAATCCTTAACACTGATAATGGGAAGATACAAATTGTTACAAATTTGTCTTCCTATACGTTGAACTTAGTGACAATCATATTCTCATACAGTACAATTATTAAGTTCATTGTTTTTCTTATTTCGCATAAATTTTAGTCAGTCATTCGAGTTCACTGATTATCTATATCAAACCAGTTTGTAATATAGAATTTGAAAGTATTATGACTTCCCTTAGATGTCATTATGGACTGTAATCAATCAGTCACTACCGTTAAACGTGTATCCTTAGGGGATTGTTTCAATATAACAGTAGTCCACAAATATTATTAAAGCTGAATTGTAGCTTGTAAGTGGAATCTGAACTAATCTGCCTAATACAACTACATTTCAGTTTCGATTCTCGCAATAAAAATGCAAACTTAGTCCATTCGTCATTAGAAATTGATTAATTACAGTCCATAGCAAATAAAACGGGAAGAAACAGACACTTTCATATTATATATATATACCACTGTACCTGTCTAGGCTCACTAACACGAAAGTGAACTCAGTGTCAGCAGGCATAGAAGAACCAATTTTATATACAGATGCCAAAACTAACATTGCATTCTAGGTAGATCTAACTGACGAGTCTCCAATAAGATTTTACGCTCTAGTCACAATCCAACTTTAATCACAGAAGGCACCATTATCGCTTGTCTATTTTGTATCAAATGGTTCCTGTCATCATGTTAATTGTAATTGAGAACATTTTGAGTAAATAGTAACATATTTGTCAATGAGAAAAATGCTAACAACTAAAAATAAACAAAACATTTCAACATATTAACATATGTTCCCCCCCCCTGATTTTTACATATTTTTTGAGATTACCTTCCATTCATACATTAATAACAATTGTAAACATATTTAAGTTCTCATTTACTTTTTAGTTCAAGTATCTAAATGATGGAATGAATTAATCAAGGGAGAGTAAATTTGGGATATATTCAATTTTAATAATGTATCAACAGATTGATGCCTTCATTCATATCTCATCTTAATGAAATTGTATTTATTTTGGTAGTAATAGTAATATTATTAATGTTATTATGACTATTGTTACTACTAGTACTCATTCTTAAACCCGTAGTTGTCATGTTTTAAAGATATTGCAGTTGATGACAAGTTATGGCGCCAAAATTCTTATTAACTTAATGTTAACTGTAAATACATTCACCTCAAAATATTGATAGTAGAGAGAGGGGGGGATCTAGATATGTATACTTATAAAAAGCAATACTGGAAAGTATAGTTCACCTGCCCCCCTCTTCATTCCTCTCCACACCCCTATTGTTTACAGCGAGAAAAAAAATGGTATACATAAATTGATAAGTAGATTCAATTAGAATAGAAAAATGAGTCAACAGATTTTATTCCGGTTAATCACAATGTGATTATTTTTTTTTTAAAGGAATGAAGATAGAAGATAAAGTTTAATGTTTAGTGATTATATTGGATAGAAATGAAATCATCAAGTTATCCTGATTAACTATTATACAAACAATGAATAAGACATCATTTTTCCGGTGTTCTATAAAAGATTAACAATGTCGTTTTATCATGTTAAGATATTTCATTTGATTTCTTAATTAGAATCCGGTATTTTAAAGAAACAAAAAATCAATTCAATCTAATTTATGTCTCCAAATTGAGAAAAAGAAGTGAACAATTACTGTTTTATAGAAGTACTATTGACGTTAGTTATAATGGTAGTATTTGTAGTTATAGTCGTAGCAGTAGTAGTATCAATATTGGTATTAGTAGTAGCAGTATTATTATTATTATTATTATTAGTAGTAGTAGTAGTAGTAGTAGCAGTGGCAGTACTAATATTAGTAGCAGTAGTAGCATTAGTATTAGTGTTAGAAGTATTAATATTATTATTGGTTGTAGTGATAGTATCAGTAGTAGTAGTTGTCGTCGTCGCCGTCGTTGTAGTAGTAGTAGTAGAGTACTCTTCATTAGTTTATTATTAATTAAGTTGGTTGTTTTATTGGTAAAAATGGTTGAAGAGATTGTTAAAATTGCAGTATTTTAAAAAAACCAAGGATCAATAGATATCAGTTTCATTGAAGTATTTACCTGTGATAGAGTCATGGATGTTCATCGACATGAAGTCTCATTCTAGGATGAAATATCTATTGAATCATTCTTAATTTTTAATGATTATATAGTTCAAGTCGGTATAAATTATTCGATAAATAAGCTCAGTATGCAATTTTCTTTTGACCCTTCGATTAGTGTCGTTACGTAATTGTGCAAAAAGCTTCTAAGGACTATAAACATGTAGCTAAACAGTATCATCGGGTATGTAAGTTAAGAGCTATAAAAATGATCTCTGCTTGATTCCGTTACATCTTTTAGATGTGATTCCTTTCGATGGCAGTTCATTATAAAGTCTCTACATTCATCTTAGAGAATTATTACATAACTATTATTGCTATTACATGTACGACAAAAATGGCAGAATAAATAAAAGCAGACGATTTACATTA
This sequence comes from Schistosoma mekongi, assembly GCA_034768735.1. NCBI lineage: Eukaryota > Metazoa > Platyhelminthes > Trematoda > Strigeidida > Schistosomatidae > Schistosoma > Schistosoma mekongi. The sequence continues at coordinate 79,744,211 of CM068306.1, read as the reverse complement.
AGATACACCTTTTGATACATTAAAAAGTTCTGATATGAATTACTAAACTAACTAAAATAAATCTGTTAAACGATAAACAACGAACACTTGAATGTTCCATTCTGTTTAACTATCTAACCGAGTTGATTAACTTTATAGTTCATTTACTAAAGTGTTAAACATAAGAACTGAGTTGAATGTCAGTATGAATATCAAAATATTTGTGATGATGAGCCCGAAATAGGACAAAAGTTATGTCATAGGTTCAACTGTCAGACCCAATCCAAATATACTTCATACACTACATCTATATTATTAAATAAATTTTTCTTTACACCTTGATTTAATTATTACATTTCAGTTCTTATATTTTATTCTATTCATGATAGATTCAAAGACCTATTTCAATGAAAAAAGACGGTATACAAACACGTAATCGTAAAGTATCACAAAAAACAAAAAAGCATAAATTTGGCTTCTATTCAGAATTATCTGATTTACCTGTGGATTATCTCATGAAAACACCATTACATCGATTTGGTGCAGCAGCAGCTGCAGCAGCTGTTGCTGCAAATCATTTTGCATGTACTACACGTGTTTCACAACAAATTACACCAAATTCACCAAATTCTATGTGTAATCCATATTTAACTGGTTATTTCACAGATAACAATAATTTAAATGATATAAAGCATAAAGATACATCAAGAGGTGAAGTAGACAGTTCTGATGAAATTGGACATTTTACTGATGTATCAAAAGCATTTCATGCAACATTTGGTGGTTTAACTAATAACAATAATAATAATAATAATGATATAAGGCATTCTAATTTACTGAATAATCATTTCCCTCTTTCATCACCTCATTCAACACAAATACATTCTCATCATCTTGATCAACAACAACAGCAGTATATTCAGAAGCAACAATCTCAACAAATGAATTCCATGAATTTCACCGTAGATTCTTATCCTCAACAAACATCAAATATAATAAATAATCAATTGAATGAGAAATATTCTAGATATCAAAAATCGAATTATATTTCTGAACTAGTCTATAATCATACTTCAAATAATGATCAGAATACTAATAATAATAATGTCAATTCAGAATGTGATACTCTACAAATGAAATCATCAAATATAATTCATCATTCACCAACAGATGCATTAATACAATGGCATACACAACAAATAAGATCTACACCAAATCATCATGATAGTAATGTATCAAATTTTAATCCTAATTCATTATATAATTGTCAACAAATTGGACAATTAAGCTGTAATAATAATATTAATGGTGGATGTAGTAGTGGTAGTAGTAATAGTAGTAGTATTAATAGTACAAATGGTGGAAATATTTCACATTCCTATTATAATCAAAGTAATAAAATAGATTCTGATCAAATTGATAATAATTTAACTGATTCTATGAATCATTCATCAACAATTGATAGATCTACAAATGGTATAGACTTATTAAATCGTCATAAATTAAAAGTATGCACTGATTCGTTAAGATCAACTTCACCAACTTCAAGAGGTACACTTGATGGTGGACTATTTACTGGAACTTATCATACTAATCAAACAATAGAATCTGTAAAACAACAGCAAATTCAATCAAATCATTCTGAATTGAGAACAACATTTCCATAATATGTAATTTGCTTTTCCTCTAATTATTCGGTTGTGATACCTACATATATTGTATATTGTTTTAAATTCAACACACTGCATAACAATAATGCTGTTATAGTAACGAAATATACATAAGTAGAAGATTGTATTACATAACTTATTCAATATATAGTGACTATCTATATCATTATGCTCATGTTTATCATGAAATAATTTCTAATCACTTGCATCGTTCACTATCAGTTAAACTAAAGATAATAAATACTATTTTACTTCATTTAACTAAATAGATCCTAATAAATGGAGCTGTTTATTGCCCCCCCCCTGCATGGAAGTAAATGATGATAAGTAATGAAAGCAGGGCGGATACCTCGAAATAATACGGTCTAATTATTATTTTGTTTATATTTTCGATAGAGAACTCCATAGTTATACATATATGTAGAGAGAGAGAGGGGGGGGAGAAGGAGTGGTAAGGAGAGTATGAAGTACTTGTCAGTTACTACTAGTTTTGTAATTCATTCCATTGTACACATAATAATAAAAAAACACAATCAGTTAAATTAAGGCGTGTCACCAAAATGCAACAAACATTTCATTCGATCATTTCCGTATACACATTGTTTTCTTCTCTTCTCTTCTTCTTCCTCCTCAAAAAAAGAAAAAATCCATCGAAATGAAAATAAAGTGTACTGAATCATAAAAACAAATCTCTACTCAAAGATCATAAACGAAAAAAAACATGCAGTCTCCATGAGTATCATAAGATTGAAAGTGAACTGTTCTTTGACTTTCTCTTCATAAACTAATACAGACAATTTTTCATTACAAACTACTCAATATTTTATATTTACATTTCTATGCATTAATGAATACTACTGATAAAAGAAAACACTGAGAGAAAAAGTAACTTGTGAATATATTTCGGTTTTACATATATCTTGATGTTGTCTATGTAGAAGCATTTATCATTCTTGAGTAATAGTTAAGCATGATATGACTGTCAAGTGAATACTACTACTAATACTACTGTTACTACTATTACTACTACTACTACTACTACTGAATCCTATTTGAAAGTAGTATACCATTAGCAATCAAGGTGAATTGTTTTTTTCTCAAATAAGTGATATTTATAATCGATTGTACAACAACTATTTCAATTTTACTTATCTTCTATCGTGTATATACAATATTTGATTCTATTGTATCTTTACCTATTTCCACATGCATACCATCTTCATATACTTCATTGTTTCTATGTGTTTGTATAGTTTCTCTTATTACAATTTTCTCTTATTTTAATCTCACTTTCTATGTAGTGATGATAATGATGTGAAATGTTTAAGCCCTTTTCTTTTGTTTGTTAGCTTCTTCTTTAAGATTATTTATGCAAGTTAACTTTGCATTTCTTTATCAGTCTTATTCATAGACTATAATGATTCTTATGATGAATATACTCAGTGAAAAGAGTTAAATATTATATATTGTGATGTAAAATGTGCTATAATGTAATTCTTTTTTCCACTATTGAACAAACAATAAAATACCATTTTATTGATTATTGAATGTTATTACATTTTGTTTTATTTAACAATCGGAATTAAAAAAAAACAAAGATGAACCAATCAAATTTGAGAAATTTCGAGCGGTATTCAAAATATTCATGGAATCGTACTAAGAGCATTTAACATTAATTGAAAGAATTCTTTGTCATAATGTAAAAGAATACCGTTTACTTAATATGAAATCGATAATCTTCAAGCGTTGAATTAAATACTTGTCTTTTAGACCGGTGATCTAAAATTTAATGGTTGAAATTTCTTAGTTTAGTTAATTAAAATGAACAATTCAATCGATTATCATTATTAGTTAACTATATCACATCTGACGTCTTTTGTCTTCACTACAAATTCGATACTCTCCAAAACATTCATTCATTATGATTTCCAGAGTTGGTTACAATGCTTTAGCGAAATATGAACATCAGTAGCTGCTAACAAATGAGATTGAATGTAGCCGGTAATTTATTGCAGATTAACTAAGATTGACAGTGAAAGCTAATGTAAGACAGCCCATTAGTGTAACACCTAGGCGTTTGTTATAAGGGTGGAAGGCCTCAGGTTCGACTTCTTGTCTGAATCGAGAGTATACACTGTGTAACAGCTGTCTAGTGTTCTTTGTGATTAAACAGAACCCAACCGAAACCAATATGACGAAAACAAAAAGATTTATGTCAGTAGTAATGTAGTTGTATGAGAAATGCAACAAACTTTTCAAAACTACTTACTTATTGTTGAAAAATATTTTCGATTTATGCAGATAATCTGTTTATAATATAAAATGTGGTTTCAAAACCACGTGTTCATTTCAACGTTGGTGGTGGTTTGCGCTATGCAGCCATCAAAAGGAAAATCCAGTATTATCTGATTTAGGAAGGATCATTTAATCAGTCATTATTACTGATCAAAACTTCTGTCCACTTGTTGGTATTCATTATAGATTAATATTAGTTCGGTATCAATCACAACTAGGGAGCACTCAATAGTTGCTTCATCTCAGTATGGGACTTTTGATAGTAGTCGTCACTGATCTCGTCTTGAAGTCTAATCCACTGCCTTCGAATCTCACAGGGAATGCAAAACTCTGTCCAATACTGAATCAGCCGAAGTCCATCAGTTTGAGATATAGCTTGACGATCATCCAAATTCACTGGAGATAACAGTCTAACTTCAAGCAAGTCTTAATTCCATTACTCATGAGCTATGACCAGAATATCAGGAGCATCCTCTAGTTAGCCACCAGTAAACTTATTATTGTAGCTGAAGTGAAGTGGTTTCGTGGAAACAGATACTAATTTTGTTGGTTTATATTCGATCATAACTCCCTGGTTTTTAAATGTACCCAACCAACATGAATCTTAAGAGAGCAAGAACAAATATTTGTGCAGAATAAGATGAATTCATTTTATTTTTTTGTTTCTCATCAGCTGCATACAACCTAAGATAATATTTTACAAAATTAATATTTGGAACAAAGTTTAACGTACCCATGAGAGTGTTTGAACTAGGTTGAAATTAAACATGTTAGACATGTAAACATAACCAAAATGTTGGATGATTACAAACAACTAAACTTAATACGCATCTGAACAGAACCACCGCAATTCTGTTTATTGATAGAATCTTACAGACAATCAATTTCAGATACATTACGCAACTATGATGATACCCTGAAGTAAGTTTTATTTAGGTTAGGCACGGGACGCTTGTAAGAACAAGTAAATAGACTGATGAAACGGTGAAAATATTCCTCAATGAAGTTAGTATGGACTGTCTACTCTGACTCTGATTGCCAATTAGTATAGGAGAAAATAGAGAAACAATAAATCAAGGTATGATATCAATTCACAGAACTCACTGAATATCGAAATTACTTTAAGTAATGTGGTACAAAATCATTCCCGTGAAATATTCATTTACTTAACAAACCACCTATTAAACTAGGAAATGACCATATAGACTTAATAACACACTGTATAAAAGTGTAGTATATAAAGCTAAAGCTACTTTGTTTGAATTTCAACATGTACACCAACATGAAGAGACAAGTAACTTCCCCTGATGTATCTTCCAATGATGAAACCACACATTGTTTAACTTTGATTCATTTTATTAACAACTTAAAAATATTTATCTCCTATTATTGAAACAAAGTGTCACGACTTGAACTAATACAAGCTTGTACCAAAACTCTATCATAATCGTAATTGGCTAAAATATTTTCGAACAATACTATAAACTACTTACTATTTTAAGTGACTTCTACTTCATTCTTGATCAGTTGATTAATGTATATTTTGTTGTTGATTGGTTTGAAAACATCTAGGATGCAAACCAACTGTCAGAAAACATGAAAGAAAAATGTGAAGACAGTTCTGTTGTATGGAGCTGAAACTTGAAAAACTACGAAAAGTATCATTCAAAAGATATAAGTAATCATAAACAACTGTCTGCGTAAGATAATTTAGGTCCATTGGCCAGATACCATCAACAACAACCTTCTGTGGCAGAGAACAAATCAACTTCCAGCAGAGGAAGAAATTAGAAGAAGACACTGGGACTAGGTGGATATGGCACATATTAAGGAAATCATCAAACTGTCACAAGATAAACACTAACTTGGAATCCCCAAGGTCTAAGGAAAAGAGTAAGACATAGGAACACATTAGGTCGAGAATTGGAGACAGACATGGAGAGAATGTAGAGCACTTGGGAAGAGCTGAAATTCCAGGATAGAGTTGGCTGGAGAACGCTGGCCGGCGGTTTATGCTCCACATGGGGGGTAATAGGCACAGAGTGATTGATTGATACTTTGTTGTCGATTACATGTCTACCGTTAACGCCACATAAATACGACACATATTAATGAAGGCCTTAACGATCGAATAACATTAATCGTTTTGAAAATACGTAGATATAATTTAGACTGTTTGATCAACAGAGGCAAACATCGAAATCATTTCAGTAATTATCTAACTAAATAGTCAACTCAGAAAAGGTTGTTACGCTTTACAAGATCAACACGATTAGAAGTCGAAATGTTAAATGAAGTAAAATGATGATGACTTGCTGACAACTACATCATGACAAGGGGTATTTGTTACTGAACATTCTGAGGTATTGAGGAGATTATTGAATTTGACTGTTTATGCAAGAGACTGATTTTAGTTAAACAATCATTGAAAATCATGTAGCAATGAACATCCATCTAATCGTGACATGTTAGTAATCAGTAGCAGTGGATAACCATAGTTTTTTTAAAGAAACTATACCATTAACATGAAATTTTGGAATCATATCTTATGTAAACGTTTTTTTCTTTTTCAGTACTTTTGTGGTGATATAAGTTTGACGCTTGAAAGTACTGATGTTCTTCATTTATTGACAGTGAAGTGTAGGTCACTCGATTTAATATGCTCATCGATTTCTCTATACTGGTGTTTTTACTCAAAGTAAAACTAGAAACATCGTCATACTACATATTGTTGTGACTTCCAATTCTTCGTAATTTTAACTCAAACGTATAAGTATGTTATCTATTGAAGAAAGTTGGCACAGTAGGAGTTATGTGACAGTCTGAGAGAGTAAAAGCGAATCTATGATTCAACAAATTTATAAGCTATACAAACATGTAGTAATGAAAGTAGGTGATCACAAATGGAATGATACCAACTTGAGATTGAAACGATATGATAATGAAAAATAAGAAATGATATTGCAAAATTTTGAATACGTTACATTACAATACTGGATTAGGATAAGAGCCATTTATTGAAAATGTACCGACCAGTATTTGATTTTGATAACTGATGACTGAAGATGATAAGTTAGAAGGGAGGAAAAATGATTGCATTTGAAAAATATATACATCGATTATACATGTACAACGAATCAAATGATTGCAAAGGAGTGAGTGGATGTAATTTTTTCCTTAATTGACTTTATTCTTTCAGATTAAATAATCCATTGATACTGCCCTCTAATCAATCAATCCAAATTACTATACGTGGAGCATAGACCATCGACTAGCATTCTACATACAACCCTGACCCGGTAACTCCTTTACACTTCTTCCCAAGTGTTATTCATTCCTATCTTGTCTGCCTCCAATTCCCAATACAATCTGATTTTTGATCTTCCGCTCTCCCGCACCACCACACTTTGGCGTTCAGGATTCCAAGTTAGTGCTTATCCCGTGATGCAGTTTGATGATTTTGACAATATATTTCCAATCCAACTCAAGCGTCTTTGCCTCATTTCTTCCTCAACTGGATTTCAGTTGGTTTGTTCTGTGTCAAAGAAGGTTGTTGTTGATGATGTCTGGTTAACGTATCTCAAGTATTGTGTGTAGACGACTGTCTATAAATATTTGTACATTTTAAATGATGCCTTTCGTAGTTCTCCAAGTTTTAGCTGTATACAATAGAAGTGTTTTGATGTTTGTATTTAAACATATGACTTTGATGTTGGTTGAAGAGTGATTTGAATTCTAGGTGTTTTTCGTTAATTGTAGAAATTCTGCCAGTATCTTACCTTACCAATCCGTGCCATCATATTTGTTCTTGGATAAAACAATTTTTGTTGTCTAATAGAATAACTTTACGATAGTGTCTCAGTTTGTGAATAAGGCTAGACCGACTTGAATGCCACTGAGAATATCAGTTAACTTATGAACATAGATACATCTAAGTGATGAATGTCAACCAGTACAAAACCAAAGCTACTTGTTGATACTCACTAATTTCTAGTTTGCTAAACATGTGTTTCAACTTAGTTGTTAAACAAAACGTTCTTGAAGTGTACCAATTTCAATAGCCTACCATCAATAATTCAGTATATATTCAGTTACAACTACACATTAAACATGTTTTTTATTAATATGAGTTAACTGAATGTGTACGAGAGGAAAACATGGATAGCCTAGATTTCAAAATAGCTGATAGTGACCATCAATACGCACTTAGGACCTCGATGTAAATGATACGCTTCATATGATTCACATTCATTTTACGCAGCTTCACAGTTTCTGACCCTTACTATTCAGTTATACATGCTTTAAGTGACCTTTTATACGACTAAAATATCTGTATCGATTTATTACTAAACAGTGACCAGTGTCATATTCGTCTAGCCTACTTTAGAGCTGAGTAAATTGTATCAATCAGGCAACAATTCAGTCATTATTCTACGTGACTTACCATGGCGTGTACCACATTTTTGATGTGAGGTGGTAAAAGTTATTCTGTTTTTATTGTAATTCAGTCTTATTATTATTATTCCCCTCCCCACCACACCTTACCTCTTTTCACTTAAATAGAAATCTGTACTAAAAAGTGATAAAAACAGTCATGATATGATACCTGGTTAACATTTTCAGTCTGGTTTTCTTTATTGTAACATGATCATTTCCCGTAAACATGAGTTTACATTATCATCATCGTTATTAATTCTTTTTTTCTCTTGCAAGAACAGATTATCGGTTTACCATAAAACATGAGAGAAGAAGAGAGAAATACAGTATATGGTGTATATGTAAAAGAACATACATATATTAGATGACATGTGACAGAAGTCCATTGAAACTACATTTTCAGAAAAATACACTGTATGAAATCAGTTTTATTCGTTTCGTTTCGTATTATCAATTCCTGAATCAACATTATCTCCATTTTAAAGTCAGTGGCATAGAGAGTGAGAGTATGAAAAACTTAATGACGTAATGGAAGAACAACTGATTATTGTAAGCAGAAAACATCTAGTTAGATTAATAATAATAGCAACAATAGAAACAGCAACAGTAGTAGTAGCAGTAGTAGTCGTGCATATATATTACTAAGATGATCAAATCGAAAGATGTTTTGAACCATATATATGCATGCATATCAAAGTACTTGTATGTATATTGAAATTTCGAATCCAATACAGCACATCACCTCCTTGAAGACTGAAGGTAGTAACTACATCCGATCACGTAATATTTGAATAACTTTAAAATTACTATGCAATAAGTTCAACTCAGTACTTTGAGGAAAAATTTGTGGAGGAAATTTTACAATTTCAGGTTGATCTAAAGTGTCTACATGAAACTGAAAATTTCCATAAGACTAGTATTGTTGCCTCATTTCTCTCCCCATCACCACCCCCACTCCAGACACACAATGAGTAGAAGTTTGTCCTCAAAACAAATAGTAACAATAATAATAAACTGAAATTGAAGATACCTAGTTGACAATTCCGATTTAATTTTCATAATTCATAAATCACCCTAGTTCATAACCTTGAGTGTACATCATCAACATCATCATCGTCATTACTAATTCTCTTTTATTCTTGAATGAACAATTTGTCTAGAAAGAATGAAATAAGACTAACATGTAAACGAATGAGAATAATTGAAGAATATAAGAAGACAATACATCTGTATATTAGATGACAAGTAATAGAAACTATTCTTCTTAATCAATCCTTTTCTTCCCTGTATTTTATATTTTCCATCTTGAATATGACATTTCTTTTCTTTCTAAAGTAAATGGTAAAGACAGAAATAATGAATGAGGGTGAATAAATGAATGACAAAGAGGGAATAATCTTTCACTTATTAAAAGTAACTAGTCAACGATAGTAGACGTAGTAGTAGTAGTAGTAGTAGCATGCAATGAATGTAATAAAATCATAAAGATGGTTGAATACTAAACATAGCAGTAAAGTATTAACAGAAGAATATTAAAGAATCTTAATCCAATTGTTCCCCACTTCACTTTCAATCTTTATCTTAAAATATGATTTCCATAATCAAATTCAAGCCAATTCTGAAACTGTATATATACACCTTAACGTATTTTGTTTACATGATATAATGATCATATAATCATGACAATAATGTAAAAAGAGATTATCATTGACAATACAATGAAGATGACCAACATAGAAGGCAACACGTGCATCTATTTATCTGTTTACTTATTTACATTATTTTCTTCTTATATATGAATAGCTTCAATGACAATATCTGTGTATATAATTGTTATCTTTTCTTTTATATTATCTACTTTCTTTTTGTTCCTATTCACCAATACTTATCATCAATTGACCTGTTAACTGTCAAAAATCTAATATATTTCATGACTTTTTTATTTTTGCTTTCCTTACAAATGTATTTTATATTCACTTAGTTATGATTATTAAATAATAATAGTAATAATTCTATATGAATTAAGTATACAGATGGGGGAACTACAAATTTGGCGCCATCAGGTAGATAATTTCATTACTTTTTTTTGTTTAAATAAAAAAAAAAATGAAGAGGTTCTGGAGAGGGGAGAGGTGGGAACTTTCTGTACATATCAATATACAACGTAATGATGTTGTTCATTATTTGCATGTTTCACTTAATTCTTATAGTATAAGCATATTAATTGTAACTTTACATTAAAACAACAACAATAACAAAAATAATAAATAAAAAAAGTTATTTACTAAATAGAACCAAAATATAAAATGATGAATTCAATTTATACACCAATTGAACAGATAAGAGAAAATACCTTTGAAAAAAAATAAATAAAAAACGAAACGAAACGAAACAAATTTAAAAGTGACCAGTTGGTGTGTATGATGTTGACTTTTCTATTCAAATAACTTTAAATGATAATAAAGTATAGACAGGATTATAGGTCAATATGACAAAATATATAGAATATGAATGAATCTGTTACAATAATCAGTTAGTAATGTATATACAATCATTTCATTAAGATATTCAATGAAGTATAGTTTGAAATTGTAACAATGAGTAAAACAAAATGAAAATGATCTAGAACAGTTAACTGTCAATCTTTAATAATTAATTTAATTGAATATTATTTATTTAATAAATAAATATCTATACATAAAATGAATTGAATATTGAATAATTAGTAGTTTTATTAGTAGTAGTAATTGTAGTAAGAATAGTTCTCAATATAAGACTATTAGTTATAACATTAGCAAATAGTATAAGTTAATACGTCAGAATACTTACAATTATTAATATGATTTAATTAGATGATTTTAAAATTGAATGTTGAATAGTGAATAGTGAAAGTAAACATATATTGAATGAATAAAATTGTAATTGAAATTACAGTTATTAAATAATTAATTTGATTGAATATGTCATAGATTGATGTTGACAGGGTACCATTGAAAACTAGGGAGCACTGGACAGCTGTTTCGTTCTAATGTGGAACTTCTTAGCAATGTGCACCTCAGATTACGCACCAGGGGGTTAAGGTTGATGGCGAACACCTAACCATCTGCACCACTGGGTAGGCATCCAATGGTAGAATTCCCGATTCCATCAATTTGTAATATATATATCGCGACGAACATCCATTGTCATTGGTGATAAGTGTCTCACTATCAACAAGTCTGAATTCCACCAGTCACGACTTCTTACTAGAGGTTCAGGAACATCCTGCAGTTAGTCACTAGTCACACTTGAACGAAACAGCTGTCCAGTGCTCCCTGGTTTTCAATGGTATCCGGACAATATCAATCTGTAACATATTCAATCAAATAAATAACCAATCTCCACAAAAATAACCATCCCAATTGAAATAATTAATCCTTAAATTGTATTTACAGATATATTTAAAGTATGTATGCACGTTTGAAGTAAATAAGAGAGTTAGGATGATGATTTGGTTACGAGTGAAAATATGCAATCAGTTAAGTTTAATCATGTAGAAATTAAATGGTTAACACACTGAATGATTATTCATGATAATCTTACATTATTACGAATTGATTGAACTTAGAAATGCAAATGATTGTATGCTGACTAGATAGAGTACTTTTAAGCGTTAGATTTAATCAATAATGAAGTAAAGAGTCGTCATTTCTGTTGAGTATCATATGAAGACAAAACATCAGTCCAGTTCAATCTCGCATTCAATCATTGTCTAATCACAATTACTCGTTGATGAAAAATGTTAGATGAAAAATTTCACTGACATTTTCGTATCTTATCTCGATAATCATTCCTACTGAAGTATAATATGAGGTAACAAAGATGGATAGATTGTTGTTAGATGTTACAATCAATTGATAAGAAAATCACTTAATTTCAACTTATTACTCTAGTAATATAGAATTCACTGAACAGAACTTCAATCATAAGTTCCATTAACGGTGGAGTCATTTGTGTGGATTGTTCAAAAGTTACAAACTACGACAAAACCCAGAACATCAGTCTACATTGTCACATTAAAAAGGTAATTCACAAAGTACTAGTAGTAATCTTAGTGGAAAAAGGACTAACCACAAAGAATATTAGTCTGTAAGAGATAATTAATTAGCTTTTAGGGAAATTCCCATCAATTCCGAGTCACATCACACAATTTCTTTAAATCCCGGTCTACGACTGGATCATCTACATAAATTCGCAATGCTTAGACCAAAAGTCAGTAACTTAAAGAATTGATGTCATAGTATTTTTTCAGCATACTTCTGAATTATTAGTAATATCATCACTAATCTTAATAACTAAAGTGTAGTACTCGAAGTCGTACTGGTGTTTATAGTGTATATTTGCAGCTGTATTCAAACTACTGTTCTTGAATATCGAAACCAATGAGTAAGTAATGTCGAAGTTTGAAGCATGATACTAGATAATGGTGCTAAATTGAATGGTAAGATTACGAATCTTCACTCAATGGAGTAATTAGGGCATCTGTTGCAATCACAGTATATCTCTAGGCATACCTCCAAAACTTAAAGTTGACTAATTGTAATAACATATGATGTAGTTGTTTCAAAATATACAAGATCTAATTTCCTAATTGTATTCAAACAGTTGTTAGATTTACAAGGCTTTTCAGTTCTGATCGAATTTTATCCATCCTCTTTAAGTATAACCACCGGTCTGCCGGACTAAACCTTGTTACGACCCGAGTAACTTGACGATTATGCTTCAGATCATGGAACCATGCAACATCTATCTAAATATTGCAAAAAGGTAAAATCTTCCACAACAGTTCAAGGTACGATTTGCTGACGTTTTCCTAATTTCACCAAACCTAGAACATGTAGGGCATTTGTTAACCATTTCCAACTACCTGACAACAATCCAAGTTAAAAAGAAACAATATGTTTATGAAAATAAAATAACTTCATATTCACTAAATCATTTGATAAATTATGATTAGTTACATATTTTCCAAAGACGATTCAGTCCCAGTAGGACTCTATTGGAAGAAAACATAAATCTGAAACCACCTGTATTCTAGTTCATTCCAAGAACACACAATAATGGTTTCGTACAGGATTGACTAGAAAGTTAACGATGAGATGTTACTTGATGAGATGAGTACAATCTCACTTAGCTACCGTAACATAACCTATCAGTCCACAATTAGAAGAACATTAAGATTGGTCAAACTAGCTAATAATTGTCATGTAGCTGATATCAATCATTATTGATCTTAAAACTCTACAATCAAGTGATACATTAAGTATTGACAATTTATATAATGTATGATTCGTTAATGTTGTCATCACTTTAGTATGATACAATTTTCATTAAATTGTAACCAATTTCATATGTATCTGTTTCGTTATACTAATCGACTCCTATCAATTAAGCTTCAATTTAGTCATTAGACTAGTATGATTCAATACTATGTTCACAGCATTTAAATGTCAGGTGTTTTCGGGGGGTACTGAGTCTCGCTTGTTATAAAAAAGCTTATTTTAGTTTGTATTCGCTTAACACTAAGGTTTACCCTCAAGATTACTTGTATATTTTACTAACAAGTGCCAAATTGCATGAAATATAAGTTCTCTAAAGTTTCCTACAGACTACTATCAACCACCTACCGGATATATATATATGTACATATATACTCATTTCGATACTTCACCTCGGTTATATTACACCCGTAAATCTGAAATACTTTATGATTTTCTGAATTAAACTGTTTTCATATTAACTTAATACAGACATATTGATCATTGAGAAAAATCAAGAGAATATGATATTATGCATTAGTTACGCTTTTCTTCCTCCTCCTCTTCTTCTTCTTCTACTTTCTCTTCATTGTATCATTTGTTCTCCTTGAGTGATTTCCCGTATTATTTTTGTTTCTCTTTAGCTAAGAATATACTGTTTGTCATGATTAACTGAATAGGCTTGTCATTAACTTAGTGAAAAATAAAAGTTGAGAAAAATTAAAGAAAAAAACTGCATAGAAAGGAAAAAAGAGAAGAAAGAATTAATTGTTTTAGTAAAACGATAATAATAATCATAATGTAGATAGATAAGAGTTAGTTGTGTAAACCTCTTTTTTTGTCTACTATTAAATTTATTATTATTGCTAATAATAACGATAGAGAAGAGTAATGAAGCCCAACTATGCAATCTATATTGACGATTGTATTGTGAAGGTTTTGTAGATTGTCATAAGAATCATAAATATTTACAATAGTGTAACAAATATACAGTATAACTCCAATATTTGTATATATATGAATAGATAAGTGGGTAGATAGGTTAGGGATCGATGAATGGATAGATAGTTAGGTAGATAGATAGATTAGGGTTAGATTGATCGACAGGGAATTCACTTTCTTCATGATTGTCTAATGTTTTATATGTACAGGATACTACCAAATAACTTGTTGATATTTGAGGTTGCTAATATACACCACTATAAAACACTGGTTTATTTGATTTTGAATGTAAGATGTAAACCATATTTTTTACTTGGTTACGTAAAAAAGACTATTATTAAGCATGAACTAATTTAACTTTGAATAAGCTACTACTATTTAAGATGAAAGTATTTAGTAATGAGTTACTATATACAGATAGTGAAACCGATAACTACTTATTTTTGAAGTGTCTTCTAGTTGATGTTGTTATAGAATGGAATCAATCAGTCTCTGTTACTATTTGGGCATCCTGAGAAAATTGACTGTAATTTAGAAGTATGATTAAGGTTGATTTAAAGCTGCAAAGTGAAATTTAAGTGATCTTCGTTCTGTTTTTGACTCGTCAGCTAAAAGTATTCGCATTTCATTGTTGACTTACAAACCATAACTCAGACTTAAATTATTGAGCAACATAGACTGAACAATTTTAATCCACAGGAAATTAACGAAAAGATACAAACACTCATAAACCATATATTTACATCCATTGCACCAAACCGTTTTTACGCATCCAATAGCTCTGTAGTGAACGTGGTAGTGTTTGACATGAATGGATTCAGTTCAAGTAGCAAGGTGAACATCAGTACTAGGTGTAAAGAAATCCAGCTGACAAGTAGCAAAGAGGATGAAATGTTTTTCATGGATCTCACTTGTGCGCCACAGTCCACTGTTAGTGATGATCCTTTGGGTAGACAGTCTTCAAATTAAATGTTAAAACAAAACTACTACTTGAGTACAAAATGATTAATGTTAAACAATATAATAAGAATTTCAAAGAAGTTTCATATGGTGGATCTTAGTCAACCCAACATAGAACAGATTTATTAAATAGTGTTTTATTGAAGGGATTATGTAATCATGTAAAGCAGTAAATAGCGAATTACTGGCAAAAAATAAAACAAGGTGGTTATTATGAATCTTTCGAGATTCATTCACCCCGCGAAAGAACTTTCATCTCTCCAGTACTTGAGGTATACTAGGACTAAACAGTTTACTTACTCCAGAGTTCACTGTCTTGATATTTAACGATTGTATACAGTCAAGAGTCATTCATGAACTTAGATATCGTACCATCTGACACTGGTCAAAAGGACCTGATTGCAATCTGTGATGTTACCACTAGACTAAAAATAAATCTTTCGGAACCAATTGCTCGTTTATGAAATAACTTAGTAGTGAAACTTAGTGTGAAATTAGGTAACAAGAATTTGAGTTCCATTTGGAACTTTAATTTGTTCATGATTTCACATGTAATTTACTGATGAATACCAACTGATGCGAAACATACAGACAAAGTTCAGTAGTGCATCCAATGGTCTTTATACGAAAATGATAAATAGCTCTCCCATAATTTCATCCATTTATGTATATATTGAAATCGATTTATATCCTTATTAAGTGTACATTAACGGTACTCATATAAATTATATAGATGTATATTACTTGTAATAGTAATAATAATCCATACATGCAAGTAGTCTGACCTCGAGACAATATTCGACTTCTGTTGATAAGGTCACTAAGATAAGGCATATTGACTTATGATTATATATACATGATTATTATCTTCAATGACCTGTTACAGGTTACTTTTTGTATACATCCCTATTTGTACATTAATCTATGCCTTCCACTATTAAATTGTTACTTATTAGAAAGTAAATTCAGATTTATGGTATATAGATGGTATATATATTAAGAGGATAGTGATTTGTTAAATTAAAGATAAACAAAAAGTAGAAATGTTCTCATTTCATTATTTGATAATATTGAATAGAATATGATATGGTGACCATGATAATTAGTGGATTGAATAAAAGAGATTATGGAAATACCCCCCCTCACCTACTCACTTAACACTTCTCTCCCTCCCCGACTTATTGTTATTAAATAGTTTCAGAGTAACATCAACTTGATGAATTACATAAGACTACAAAAAAATAAAGAAAATAATTTGTCGAATGAAACAATCTGTTCATTTAAATAATTTTAATATGATGTAAGTTGGATTGTGACTGGAAAGTCTATAAAAAATCAACGGGAATATACAAGTTTATCCTAATACCAATGTGCCCGTTGCACAAGTGTGATTGTCTGGACTCAGTAGTCTAGTAGTGAACGCGGTGGCGCTGGACACGAAACGGACTGAGTTCGAATCCCAGTGTGAACATCAACATTGGGATGTAGGTACATCCAGCCGATGAGTCCCAAATAGGACGAAACGCGCGTCCTGGATTCCACTTGCCAGTCACAATCCAAATTATATAATACATGTGAAAAATTCGCTATATCGAGGTAATCCGCTCAGGATGCACATATAGCAACAATGACTGACCAGCTTCAGTCTATAAAAAATCAACGGGAATATACAAGTTTATCCTAATTTTAATATGAATTCAGAAAAAAATATACACTAAAGATTAGGTAACTTTTCATAGTTTAACTGTTAGCCTGGAAGTGCATTGTACACTATGGAAGTCTAAAAGGATCTAGAAAGTAGAGTAAAAAAGAAACAACAACAAAAAAAATGACTTGACTACATAATAAGTACATTAGAGGCATTAACTGTTAATGATGATAGCATCTAATCAGATTAAGAAATGAATCTGATAATCGAAACTAGAAGCTAGTAGAGTAAGAATCTTGAATCTATTACATAGAAAATATTTCAATGTGACAAAAAATATTGATGATATGATTAATTGAAACATTGAAAACATTCAATCGATATTTATTGCCCTGATTACATTGAAGTGTGTTTCTAATATCAGCCAGTTCGTAATATAATAACGACAATTCATTCAATGACATTCGTGAGTAACTGCCTTACACATGGCATACCTGAACAAATCATGTCTTCTAACATGAACTACATGGATTTTCTTCGGAAGTTACACACAAATGAACAGATACCTATGATGATTTAGTGTTGTGGAGGTTGTTGAAATAGAACTTAATATCATGAGTTAGACTGAGTCAGAAAACTATTGAAAACCACAAAACTCTGAACAGCCATTTTTTATCAGTTTATGAGACTCCTAGCAAGGTACATCAACGACTTTACTGAGTAATTGGGCCTATTAGGAGACCGGAATTCAACGGTTGACAAACACAAATTTAGTTAATCTATGATATATTTGCTCGAATGCATCCATTGCCATCAGTAAGTAACTAAATCACACCCGACATGGCTTAACTAATCATTAATGCACGGGATTTGATTGAAGTTAGCCACAAGTTAGCTGGCGTCCATACTGGTTCAGCGGTTTATCGGTTAAGTGTTCTCTATGGGGCCTTAAGGCCCCTGACTGGAATCCACAACGCGGTCGTGGATGTGCACTTCTGAGGAGTTTCATAATAGGAGCCAGCGACATTTCAGCGCTTCCTAAATTTAAGCGCATATCGGATCCGAGTAAATTTACGATATCAAATCAAAATAAAGTAGCCCCAACAACACTCGATTACAAAGATACTTCTTTACTGTTTACGCTAAACTCTCCGATAGCATATTCATCAAACAAATCCAACGCAGGAAGTAAGACTTTCAAATATTTAATTATACGATACTTATAGATCATGTTTATTTATTCTCATGTAAATTTTATTTTAGTTACGATTTCTCACTTGTACTTCAGGAGCATTTCAAAATTAGTCTTTAATGAGCCGGTTACCGTAACTGAAGTGAAGTAGTTTGGTGGAGATGGGTATTAAGTTTAGTCATTTATTCTGATTGGAACCCAACCAACATCAATCTATGCATAACACAAACAACTAAACTTAATACATATCTCCACAAAACCACTTTAATCTAGTTTTATGATATATTATTAATTTCATGAGGTAGCTCCCAGAGTTTTGATTAATATCAGAAAATAGTGGAGTTTCTTAATGTCAGGTGATTGCTCACCTACTTAAGTAAATAATGGTTATGCGACATCACAAACTGACTGAAGTTAAAACTGTAAGCCGTTCGCTGCTTTGAATGTTATGTACTAGTTGTAATAACCGAAGATCCTGATTTCATATACTAGTGGGGGAGGGTGACATGGACGAGCACCATTAATAGGTCATATATTGCAGTGCAAATTATAAAGTTCATCATTCACCATTAGCCATACCATGTAGTGCCATGCATTATTGTTTGACAAAGCGTATTCTGTATTACAGCCTTGAAAATCGATATCTAGTGTAGAACGTAACACAAATCACTATGATAGTGGTCAAAAAGTATCAATCAGTTACTTATATTACCACGAAGAGTACCAATGAAACGCATTTACGGTAACTGATTATATAATCGCCATCTGAGAAGTTGAACAATAACGTAAGCATCAAAAGATATCACTATGTGACAGTCCAGGCTTTCTAGTCCCGTTTGATTGTTGCTCACGTTTCATTTTATTTAGGAATAACCAGCCTGTTATACCTGTGTCTATATGTTGATACTCATATTATGGCCTATACAAACAATGTCATGATGAATGTATGACATTGAAGGTTGACCAGTTACGACTATTACAATAAAAACAGCGTAATAGAAACTCTCGAAAAACATACCAAGCATGTGACAGAATTCTGTTCATTTAATGAGAACTTATTCTGACCCCTAGGAAATAACTAACTCATTCAAGTATTTTCTTAACAAACCAATTCGTAAGCGGACAATTCTGCCATCTTGAAGAAAACGAAAGATTTGGAATAAAAGTCTTAGTCATAACTTCATCTGGAGTACGAAAGTAGGTTTATTTACAGTTGTCGTGGTACTTCAATAATACTACAATGTAGTCACAAATACACCAGATGGTTACAGAGTATTGTTTCAATACTCTGGACCGAGGTATTGTGCTAGATGGTACACGTAAATAAAGTATATTTTAGATTTTGCATACACCAACTCTCCAAATGAAATTCGAACCAGTATCACCTAGTAACATATAGCGTTTCTTTTGATCTATTACATTTAAACAGCTCACTTAACTTAGGTTCATAACCTCTTGCTGATCACCTTCACTCAAATAGCACTAAAGTATAATGTATTTGATGTCAAACCATGTAGATAAGTGCACCAAATGACCGCATGAGTAACTATATAACGAGGTTTATGTGAGGTAGTGAATAGATATACTCTACTAAAATCTTCTGTGTAAATACGGAACCAGATCATCTTGAGTTCATGAGAAGCATAGCTACTAAACAAAAAACCGCAAACTCAACAGCCTAAAGATTATTGGTCGCATATATCTTGATTAAAACATTATTTGCCGGACGTATATGAAGCCCTGCTAGCCATACTAGTAAGAAGAATATGCTATATCCCCTTTATAGAAAGCAGTTTAATCAACATCATACTCCAGAGCCATAAATCTTCTCTACCATCTCGGAATATAAAAACCCAATAACATAATGAAAAAGAAACAAACTGGATATTGTAGAGCTTGTTCAACTAGGTTCTGCTCTAACTAATCAAATGACAATAAATTGAGTTGACTCACTCCCGTTGTAAACGAATCATAGTCCTGATAGGCACCCTTAGCTCACACTAGCTGTAGAAGCTATTGATTGATTGATTGAAATAGATCCTAGTATAACAATCTGACTCATATACACTCGCAACCAATAGGATAGATGCAAAATAAAAAGTTAATTACTATGATTTGATAGAATGTGTTTGAAGTGACTAATATCCAACTATCAATCGGATCGAATAAGCCCAATAATTCAAATTTAATAAATGGCGGTTAAAGAAATCCACTTATATGATGAATATGTGATCAACATAAAAATGTACAACAAGTAAAATACTATACTCAAGGGTAAGTAGGGCTACTTGAAGACAATATTTGAAAGCTAAGAATCATTTAAAGGAAGTTCAACAGCTTAAAAATAGTTATTTAGGAAAGCTTTTTGTTTCATTAACAGAGCAGATGTTATCGTAAGCTATGAGTGTCAATAAATCAATGAAGAGGATTACAAAAGGAATACAATTGAAAGTCATTAGTAGTAGGAGGTTTGACCTAACACACAGTATATCAATTTGACCTGTTTTAAAAAGATAACATATTTCACAGTTACTAGTCATCCACATATTCGGCAAACAATTCCATACCAACTTGGAAACTTTGTCAGTTGAAGATGCGAACTTGTAGATTATGCTTGATTACTACATTGGTTGTTTTCCGACTGCAATGAATGTACTACTACTACTACTACTACTACTACTACTACTACTACTACTACTACTACTACTACTACTACTACTACTACTACTACTACTATTAGTAATAATAATAATTACGGTTGTTGTGCTAATGATAGCTGATTATAATATTTAGTTCTGTAGTTTTCTTGGTGAATTGTAGGCTTACTAATAAGTTGTACTAAAAAGCAAATGGTTAAAATGTAGGTACCTATGATAATCGCTGTTGAATAGATTGTATGTTAATGTCTGAAACTTCGGTTTTCATTTATTTTATTGTGTAGAAGAAGGTGTCCCTATATGATAAATTTCTTCTACTTCTTAATAATAAGTCGTGTTGTTAGAATGGAAGTGTTGCTCAATAAGAAACATAACCATATTGTACGCCTTACCTAAAAGAAATGATTTACAGATAGAAGCTTCATCAACAACGAACAATAAAGGTAAATTAGAATTTCTTCAAGTAAATGGGCATCACAGAGAAATTCCATATTAAGACGAAGTTTTTACTCAAGGCTGTATGCTTGTTAATTAGTTCCGAACTAAAGCCAGTTCGTGAAGCATACTGTTTTTACACACATGCACTTCTAGGATTAGTAATAATCATATATATATGAATAAGCAAATCGTATAGAATTTCTAACTCCGTAGTCAGACCATAACAAGTTCATCAATGTTGTTTCTAGGCCGAATGGTTTAATTGAACAGCTTTCATTGTCTTTCTTCAAGGAAACATCATCAACACTTATTTGACGCAAAGAAGTGGGATTTCACTTATTTGAATCAGTTAATTCTAATAGCTTTTTGATGACTGATTGTTTACATTTTTGCTAACTCACTTTGTCAGTTGATACCTGACCATGTGACTGACTAACCTTCATATATGTTGATAAATTGATTTTATATTAGTGCTCCTATTAATTGTAGACTGCTCTGAACGTTACGCTACTGAAAACCCTAATGCAGAATTTTGACACTCCACTTACTGAATCTATGTACCTAGCCTCTTACATACGTTCATATCAGTGATGACATATTTTGTCGCTTCACTGTCAAATAATACTGATGCAAGTGTAAATGAATAGACACATATAGTGATTCTCGCAGTTGACGTAGTTTATCTTTCAAATGATATTTCATTTCACTATTGTTTATCTCAGTATTTATAAGATAGAATGAATTGACAGTGTAAGCTTTAGAGGGACATTGATCTAATAGAGAAGATATTGAGATTCACTATCATGGTAATTCTGAGAATGTTCCATTCAGATTACTTAACAAGTAATTAGTGCATAGATCTAAACTTAATCTCTAAGTCAATACAAAATAGGCCAATCAATCACAGTTACTACGAGAAGAAATGAAGACAAGAAAACTCATTATAACTCTATAAGAAATTGATTTACTACTTATGAAACAACGGAATGACTTACTTCCACATAGAAAATATCCATACCATATGTAGTTCAACGGATACTTGAGTATCCAACCAACTTTCATACTAACCATATTTTTTATCGATTTCTACTAGTTTATCTAAATCAACAGTTTGATATAACCATATCGAATAATCATTGTCCACTTAATAAACATATTCACTTATTTCTACACAATAAACACATTACACTGAAATATCTACATACTTTAGTTTATCTTAATGTTAAGATTAAACATTGATAGACATTTACGCATTATACAGTTACTAACTGAATCAATGTTTTCTCTACTTCACTATATTTACTACTTGATAAAATTACATTAGTAGTAAGTATACACTAGTTTATAGTTTTTTTTTAAAAAAAATAGAAGAAAAAGAAGAAAAAAAAAGAAAGGAGAAAGTTCTTTATATCTGTAACATAATTTAAGACACGTCACCATAGTAAATGTGTACCTATTGATGTTGGCATACATTTGTTATGTGTGCTAATTACTCCTGCTGTGTGAACCTGATTTGATAAGCAGTACATTTAAAGAATTAATAAATGAAATGAGGATAAAACAAACAACAAATACTTCATTAGAAATGATTAGAAAATTCAATTGAAAAGAAAAAAAATAAAACAAAAATTAAAAATATACAAAAATCTCTTACAGAATGTATTCAGGCATACACTTTAGTATACTGTGAAGGCGTATAAAGTAAATTTATACCTTTAGCTTGATTATATGTAGGTACAAATGTATACGTACGACTTAGAAGAGGAGGGGTGGGGAGGATAGAGAGAGACTAAGGGGGGAGGAAGGGAGGGAATTGTGGAATAAAAGAGCATCACAATGAAGACAAACAACGTTAGATACTAAACTGTAAAATCTTAATAAGATGTAACTAAGTGGATGATTATGATTTTCGAATACATATATATGTATATAGCAGTTTATTTGTCTATATCTAGCAGAAGTGTTTATGCGTTGTATTATTGTGGTTTGTTTATATTTTCTAAATAGAAAGAAAATTTTTTCCCTCTATGTGTGTGTGTGTGTGTGTATGTGTGTGCGGATGAACGAATGAATGAGATTATGAAAACACTAAAGTGTTTTATTTATTTGTGTTATTTTATGAACATGTGTAGTAAGATTTTATCACAAATAATAATAATAATAATAATTTGATGATTTCCAATAAACCGTGAAAAAGAAAAGAAAAGAAAAAAAAAGAGAAAGAAGAAATTTACCAGAAAGAAAGTAAATATGTTGGTTACATACTACTTATTAGACTAACAAAAATAACTAATACATTAATGCTTCTCCTTTATATTTATAGTATTGTGTATATATATACAATAAGGTACTAACATAATGATGTATAGATAAAATATCAGTTAGAATAGATAAACTAGAATATAATTGTATATTGAACTTTGTTCTTATTTAAACTGATTTCAGTAATATCTGGTCTGAATTCATTCATTGTTTATTCTACTAGTCACTATGATGTATACATCAATACAATGCATTATATTCCAATTGAATTAACCTACCCCTCCGCCCCCCCCATTCTCCAGATATCTACTTAGTTACATAAATGATGTCACTTACTTGGAATCAATGATGAATATGATTTTTTTAAAGAATATTTAATTAAAAAAAACTATTTTTCATTTGGATTGTAGATCTAAATAAAACAGTATAAAAAAAGTGGGACTTGATGAGAATTTATGGGAATGAATTTTTTTTAATCGTAGCTGATTTGGAAATTTTTATATAAATAAAGTGTTGTGATCAACCTTATTCCTTAAGGATTGATTGTAAATCGACCAATTTATGACATGATGGATCATTATTGAACAATAAACTGAATGGAACTTATCACTTTACATCAAATTCCTTGATTATATGAAAGTATTTGATAGCATAGATAAGAGAAAAGTATGGAGCCTATGGTGTACATGAGAAGAAAATCAATATCATGCGAAATTCTTGCGATGGACTGCAGTACAAAATCATGCATGGAGGCCAGTTCATAGATCCGTTCGAAGTGAAAACCGATGTCAGACAGGGCTGTTTATTCACTCCAATTCTCTTTCTGCTGGTGGTTGATTGGATTATGAAAACAGTAAAAGATCAAACGAAGAACGGAATACAGTTGACAACTAGGATGCAGCTAGACGATCTAGACCTCGTAGATGGCCTAAATCTTTTGTCCTACACACAGCAACAAATGCAAATGATGACTGACAGTGTAGTAATAGCTTCTGCATCCAGCAGTAGGCCTCCAAAACAAAATTCCTAGGATAAAATACTACAAGCATCAACCCAGTTACCACTGATACACAGGAGAGGCTCTGGGAGATGTAGAAACTTTTACATACCTGGGCAGCACCGCAGATAGATAAGAAGGATCTCATGCTGTTGTGAAGGAATGGAATGGTAACGTAAAACAAAGGCAGAATTTCTACAATGACCAAAAAACATCTGAAACTCAAATCACTCCTCAACCAACATCAAAATCACATGTTTCAATCCAAACATCAAAACACTTCTATTGTATACAGCTAAAACTTGAGAAACTACGAAAGGCATCATTCAAAATATACAAATATTTGTAAACAGTCGTCTACACACAATACTTGAGATACGTTAACCAGACATCATCAACAACAACCTTCTTTGACACAGAACAAACCAACTGAAATCCAGTTGAGGGAGAAAAGAGGCATAGAGGCTTGAGGTGGATAGGAAACATGTTGTTAATATCACCAAACTGCATCACGGGATAAGCACTAACTTGGAATCTTGGAGGCCAAAATGTTGTTGTTGTTGTGGTGGTGGGGTTGGGATGGGATGGGGGTCAGAGGAAGATCAAAAATCATATTGTGTTTGGAATTGGAGGCAAATATAAAAAGAATGAATATCACATAGAAAGAAGTGTAAAAGAGTGCCCAGGACAGAGTTAGTTGGAGAATCCTGGTTGGCAGCCTATGCTTTACGTTGGGTAACAGGCACTGGTTGATTGACTGAACACAGGTCTTTAGAAGCACTGACGGAAAATTCGACTGCATAATTATAAAATATACAAATAAGTACGGATCGTCAGGATTATGGATGACAGTTATCTGGTTTTTAGAGAGAACTAACTAACTGTGACCGTTATTAAGTTAAAATAATAGAAATGTATGAAGGGTAATCAGTAATTTGAGGTCTAAACGACATTTAAAGCAGTAATAAATTTAATAACAATAAGAATCATAATAAAGAAGCAATAAAGGATGCCTGATTGGAATGTGTTTGAATCTTCCTACTGATTTATCATGGACTAAAATTGATCAGTCTCTAATACTATATGCGCATCCTGAACAGATTGTCTAGATACAGCTATAGTTCACAAGTATTAGTTGAATTGGATTGTGTATGGTAAGCGGAATCCAGGACACGTTTTTCGTTCTATTTGAGATTCATAAACTGAAATCCAACGAAAATAAAGGGTGACTAAGCTATGGCTATGGCAATGAAAGGATTTTAGCAGATTGTTTTTGCACACTTAAATCGGATTTTAAATTATAGATAATGAAAGCTTATTCTATATTAAGCAAAGTCAAGCGTTAACCTGTTGATTTATTTGGCCAAATTTTGTGATGTCAAAGCACGAATTTAAAGTAAAATATGATTAGTTTATTGCATGTTGTAGAATCAATGACTTGATTGGTCATTTTTGTCAAATACTAAGCTATGATGGCAAGTTCCTTGCCCCCCCCAAATTCGGCGGACACGAGGCCTAGATGAAAGATCTGCAGACTTGGCTCCACAGGATCAAGTGAATTTATGCATACACATTGAGTTATTCAATCTTGGCAACTTATCTTTTGCTAGATGCCTATGAGAGGATAGTTAGAGTAGCTTATGGGAAGATGTTTTAGGTTAGACATCTTTCAAATCAACTTATCTAGACGATTTTTTGGCATGACACCTGTATTTAATTACAAGACAATTCTTTATTTCTCTTCTAATATGTCTTTCTTCAGTATAATGATGCACTAAATGATGTCAGTAACAGGTGTAACTCCCAAGCCATGGTATGAAATCTTATATACTTTTCATGTATAGTACTTGTTAGGCGAACAATGACATGACTTAATATTTTTGGTGCAATAAATTATTTGAACTCCCAATTTATTGAGTTCGCTGAGTTAGATAATTTAACTGATGAGCTTTCAGTGTTGTTCAAAATGATTCCATTGGCCTAAATTTCTTTGCTATCTTAATATTCATTAAATATTGAAACAATTATGAATAACTTCTATGATGCTTTTGGCTCCATCAAATTATTAATTTAAGAAGAAAACAAAATAGATTTCGAAAAATTAATAATTTTTGCACTAAAACAAAGCAATTATAAACGTGGCATATTCATTTGGATAGATTCTCATCATGCTCCATTGACGACTTAGATTCCACGAACTTTCTGTGACGCCTCAGGAACCCGTTGAATGCCTTCAGCTCAATAGATTTATCATTCATCATTCATTCATTCACTTGCCTGTTACTCTTAGTGGAGTATAAGCCAGTGATCAGCATTCTACAACCAACCCTGACCCAGCAATTGCTTTACACTTCTTCTCAAGTGTTATGCATTCCCTTCATGTCTGCCTTCAATTCCAAACACAATATGATTTTTGATCTTCCTCTGACCCCCATCCCATCCCAACCCCACCACCACAACAACAACAACATTTTGGCCTCCAAGATTCCAAGTTAGTGCTTATCCCGTGATGCAGTTTGGTGATATTAACAACATGTTTCCTATCCACCTCAAGCCTCTATGCCTCTTTTCTCCCTCAACTGGATTTCAGTTGGTTTGTTCTGTGTCAAAGAAGGTTGTTGTTGATGATGTCTGGTTAACGTATCTCAAGTATTGTGTGTAGACGACTGTTTACAAATATTTGTATATTTTGAATGATGCCTTTCGTAGTTTCTCAAGTTTTGGCTGTATACAATAGAAGTGTTTTGATGTTTGGATTGAAACATGTGATTTTGATGTTGGTTGAGGAGTGATTTGAGTTTCAGATGTTTTTTGGTCACTGCATAAATGCTGCCCTTGTCTTGTATTGTCACGTGGTGCCTTCAGACCACTGTCACGGTTTTACTTTTGTGATTTGTTGCTGATTAATACAATTCATATAAGCAAAATTTGTGATGATAGGTATTTAATTTACATATTTTTTGATCGCACACCGATCTCAGCTAGTTACTAATGAAGGTTAGTGAACAGTAGGGGCCGACTCACTGGTGTCTTATGTTAAGATTTCGACGCGTGTTCTGGAAACCATGAGTTCGATCATTTGGCGAAATCGCTAGCGCGCACAACTGAGGAGGCCAACAGTATAATAATATGACTGTCCATCATCATTCTGGTTTCCAGTGCCATTTAAACCAGCCTTTGGCGAACAAAGAATATCGATTAAATTTAAGAAAATTAAGATAATTTCGTATGAGGATAAAAAAGTTATTATACTCACTAAAGCAAAGGTGTATTATAGCATTCAAACACTTAGGTAGTTCAAATCTAAAATATTTGATTACAGTTGTCCCTGGATATGTAGTAATAGTGATATTGACTATTTGTTGGTCTTTATGAGTGATTCCAAAATATTTGCATTATGTTCGCCGTTTAGTTATTATAATTTTCATTCACAATATGCACTTCAACCTCGATACATAAAGTATATCAAACATCTAAACCTTTTTATATCATTAATTTAATATCACAAATCAGTCTGAATCAAACAACCACTGACAATTAGGAAGTATCGGACTGCCGGTTCGTCCTAGTGTGGGTCTCTTCAGCAGTAAGAGTCCATGACTGCATCGGGGATCGAACACAGGACTCTGTGGCTTCGCGGTGAACCATCAGTAATCTTCGTAACACCGAATTACAATCAATATAAGCTCGCTAGTGATTAACATTTCAACGTAATTCCTGGAGTCCTAGTGAGAAGACGTGATTACTGGAGTTCAACTGTATCGGGTGTGAGGCGGTTACCTACCAATAACAATAGATAAGGTTGCTCAAACATATCACGTAGTGAACGAGTTAAAAATATTTACTGTTGGTTTCTGGGTCAGTGGTTTGGTAATAAGGCAAAGGTGCCACTCATTAGGTAGGGTAGTAGATGAGCACTGCTGGAGAGTCACATACTCAAACGAAACAGCAGTCGATTGCTTCTTGATTGCCAGTAGTTGTTAAGTTCAGACCGATTCGTGATATCAAATGAACACTCATCAATTTACATAATACTTAATTATAGTTACATTATTCCTTGTAATTTCAGACTGTTTGCAGATGATGAAAAGGAGCTCCACAATCGATTTTATCCAACCGCACAAATCTTGTTCTTACATTATTGAGAGGGACTAGAGCCCACAAAATATTGTTAATTTGTTGACTGAGTATGTCTTAACAGAAATCATATCAAATGGATTAAGAAACTGCGATAAATTGAAAGTTACACCGACTAACGAAATCTTTACTGAAATTACCCATTCACTCTTGAGAGAATATTTGCTGATTATAAACTAATATTTCACATACATGACAATCAGCTTGGACTCAGAAGACTATAACAGACATTGTGGTTGGTGTAAACCGAGCTTAAACTAGTTCAATGCCACGGATAAGGGAAATATTTTGATGGAAATAATATTTCAATTGGGATGGTTATGTTTATAGAGAATGGTTATTTAGTTGATTGAATATATCACTGATTGATGTTGGCAGAGTACCGATGAAAACCTGGTAGCATTCGGCAGCTGTTTCTTTCTAGTGTGAAAATTCTCAGCAGTGCGGAAATTACCGATATTCACGAAAATAACCGTCTCAATTAAATTATAATAAGGAGCTCATTAGTGACTAACTTCAGGATGTTCCTGAAGCTTAAAAGAGAAAATTCATGACTGGTGAAGTCCAGACTTGTCGATAGTGAGACAGTTATCACCAATCACAATGGATGAATGTCGCGCCACATATATATCACAAATTGATGGAAGTAAGATTTATACAATCGGATGCCTACTCAGTGGTGCAGAGGGTTAGGTGTTTGCCATAAACACGGTGCCCCTAGTGCGGAATCTGGGGTGCTCACTACTAAGGTGTTCCGCACTAGAACGAAACAATTGTCCCGTGCTACGTGGTTTTTAATGGTACCTTGCCAACATCAATCTGTGATATATTCAATCAACGAAATAATATTTGTTGAAATAAAATTTATATAAAATTATTTTTAATAGATTACTGAGTATTCTGGAAAAAAGTTATTCATACAAGGAAATGGTGTAAAGCGAGAAACAGAGACTACTGAGGAGCAGATTTTGTGTCAATTTCACAAACTAATAGGTAAAGAGATGTATAGACAGATAGATAGATCCTGGATAGATAGATCAGGGATAGCTAGATAAGTAACCCACTGCGAATCAATCAATTATCTATAAGCGATAGATAACAATTTATTATTGATGTTCCATATACTGCCAGTTTATTCGTCATTATGTCATTTGTTGAACTAACTCTAAATATTTTCCATATGCCATTTGATCTTAGTATCGTATAATCATTAACTATAGAGAAAGACTAGTTTCTACACATTCAAGTAATGAACTGAACAATTGTTTGCATTATTTCGAATAAACTACACAACATACATTAGAACTTTATGTCTTTTAAGAAATACTTTCTTTTTCTACATCTCTGCTAACTACTTTTATGAGGAAACATTTTTAGTTATAGAAGAAGTATGCAATTCATGGCGGTAAATAACCATTTGTCATCATATTTGCTACATACATGAAAATCTTCTTTCTCTATTTAGTCCTTGATGTGTGTATGTGTGTATGGGTGGGGGCGGGGTGATAGGAAACAAGACACCATGACAACCATTTATCAAATTAATTTATTTTTCATTCGATATTCTTTACATACTTTTTTCTTTTCTTTTTTTTCTAATGTTTTATTATTTATCGATTAATTATTAACGATTATCTAATTTTATTATTAATAATACAAACTTACATAAGAATGAATAACCATAATGTACTTATATACTACTTAATAAGTAACTAAATGATTTACTTTTCTTATTTTCAAAAATTAAGCTTTCATAAAACGTTGATTCATTAAAACTAAAAGTATCGTAGGTTATTGATTTCATTTTATTTCATTGTCAACATTTACAACATTTATAACTAATTGTAGAACTTTTTTTGTTTTGATGAATATAATGAATGATAAAAATTTGTCGTTAAGAGAAACAAAATTGTCGTTTTTCTTTGTTTTTTTTCTCTTTTTCCAGAAACAAAAAGAAACTAATCATGGTAACAGGTACCAATTTTAGATTTTGTTTTTCTTCATTTTTAAATGTAATAAATCATGGAAAATATGATGCAGATTTAGATTTTGTAAAATTGGTGAATTTTCATTGTTTTTTTCAAAAAATAAAAAATATTTTTATCTTGAATATTTGTAAAGATTGAATTTATAGTCGACTATAATAGTAGTATATTGCAAATTAGTTCTATGTTTTACTTGCTTAATTATAACTTTCATTGTTCAATATGCAGTTATCTTATTACACAGAATGAAATGTTTTATTCTATTTTATTTTCACTTCTTTTTTTTTTTAAAGAAAACGAAATAAACAAGAAAAAAATCGAAAAAGTTATTGAAACATTGAATGAATGAATGAATGAGCGAACGAACGAATGAAATTTTGTTTTATTATTTAAAAAGAAAGAGAATACAAAAGAAAGAAAATGAAATTAAGAAAAAATATCACCTAAAAAATAATTTATAAATAATTTTTTTAAAAAAAAGATGTAAAATTTACGTTTTTTTCACAGAATTTTAATGGTGAAATGTACTTTTAATTTGCGTTATTCAATAAAAGAAAAAAATCAATGTTCAATTTCGACATCACGAATTGATGTGAATCAGATAACCATTGATCACCTGGAAGCACTGGACATCTGTTTCGTTCTAGTATGGGACTCCTCAGCAGTGCGCATCCACGACCCCATCGGGGATCGAACCCAGGACCCTCTGGCTCCGCGACGAACGCTTTACAATTGGACCACTGACTGAATTGGAAATATCAACCGTTAGAAGCCGACTCAGTGGTCCAATTGTAAAGCGTTCGTCGCGGAGCCAGAGGGTCCTGGGTTCGATCCCCGATGGGGTCGTGGATGCGCACTGCTGAGGAGTCCCATACTAGAACGAAACAGATGTCCAGTGCTTCCAGGTGATCAATGGTTATCTGATTCACATCAATTCGTGATGTCGAAATTGAATATTAACTATTTCCACAAACCCCCTAATTGTAAAAATCAATATTTTGGAATTATTGGTACTTTTTCTATTAATGATGATGATGATAATTAAGTGGATAGTTTAACTTAAAATGAGTTACTAAGTATTTTTCAATTTTTTTCTTCTTGTAATTATTTCTAATTGGTAAAGTTTTTGGTAGGCTAAATATTTTATTGTAAATCATGTAATCAGTTGAATGAGATATAAGTTTCAAGATATGAGAACAGAATATGAACTCATTTCTAGAACGATTCTAAAAATAGTATCATTAATATTAGGATGAATTTGTATATTCCTGATGATTTATTATAGACTGAAGTTGATCAGTCTTTGTTGCTATATGTGCATCCTGAGTGGATTGCCTTGATATAGAGAATTATTCAGGAGTATTATTTAAGTTGGATTGTGATTAGCAAGTGGAATTCAGGAAGCGCGTTTCGTTTTATTTGAGACTCATTGGCTAAATGTACCTGCATCCTTATGCTGATGTTCACAGTGAGATTCGAACTAAATCCGTCCTGTGTCGAACGCCACCGCGTTCATCACTAGACTACTGAGTCCAGAGACTGACCAGCTTCAGTTTATAACGAGTCAACGGGAATATACAAGTTCATCCTAGTTACCTATTCGCCGGTTGCAGAAGTGTAACTGTCTACAGTCAATAGTCTGCTGGTGAAAGCGGTGGCGCTGGACACGAAACGGACTGAGTTTGTATACCACTGTGAACACCAACACTGGGATACAGGTGCATCCAGCCGATGAGACCCAAATAGGACGAAACATGTATCCTGGATTCTACTTACCAATCACAATCCAACCTAAATAGTATCATTAATGATTTAAATAATAATTATGTTCTTCTAATTCTTATTTAGTTCGTTATTATTTTATTAAAACTAAACAAATAAATTAATTATAATTCTTTCTATTATTGTTATTACAATGCAATAAATGTTAATTATCACTCACTTCAAAGACTTGCCAAATCGACTTCATTTTAAGTAGAATTCAGGCGTTGACAACAAACTTTTGATCTAGATGTATTTTATCCCCACCTCACCGCTCATATACAGATATATATATATATATATATATATATATATATATATATATAATTAATAATCTTGTTTATTACAATTGTCATCTAAGTCTAACAAGCTACATGATGATGACGATGTTTTCAGCATAAACATTCGTAGTTAGAATAAGCTTGTATCTTTTCAATGTACATCCAGCTGATGAGTCCCAAACAGAACGAAACGTGGGTCCTGGATTCTGCTTGTTAGTCACAATCCAACTTAAATTAACATTTGTAGTTTACAAATAACGCAAAGTGGAAAAAATTATATCCGATTCTCCTTAATATCTAAAGGATAGTGTATTTATCTCAGAATTGGCTAATTTTACAAGTACTAATTTTGAACCAATAAACGTAGAACCAGATGAGCGTTTATTGAACAAAATATTTATCGTCCAAATGAATTCGTTTTGATAAACAGGGGGACTTTTAAACAATATTCATACACTACTTTTTTTCTAAGAACTTTACACAGATCTTCATTGTATATAATCAGATCCTATTGTAAATCTGAATAACGTGAGAAGATTTGTAGAATAGAAAGAATTCACCAAACTATTTTGAGACTTCTTATCACCAATTGAAAACAGTGTGAATTTACAAGGAATGAAATAGAATTGAAGGTGTATAACATACTTTATCTGTTCAGATTAAAGTGAATGTTTAGAATTAATGTTACTACAACAGAGATACAAGACAAGCTGATCTCTTCTATTTATTTTAATTGACTGGTGGATTTCAGACTTGTAGGGAATGAGACAGTTATTACCAACCACAATTGATGATCCTTGCACCATATATCACAAATTGATGGAAGTAGGAATTTTACGATTGGATGCCGGCTGGTCCGATGGTGCAGACAGTGAGGTGTTCGCAAACTTGACGCTTCTCAGGTGGGATCTAGGATGCCAAATGATGAAAAGGCCCATACTAAGAGGAAACGGTTATCGAGAACTCCTAGGTTTTCAATTGTACCCTGTCAACATCAATCTATAATAAATTCAATTAACTATACTTAATACCAAACTCCAGAAACCGTCTCATTTGAATTTAATTTCTATTTCTGCAAATTTGGAGTTAATCCATATGGATATAGGTAATAAACGAGTGGGGAAGGGGAGAGGGATAATGTAATCTGTATAAAGTTGAA
The DNA here is from genome assembly GCA_034768735.1 of Schistosoma mekongi. Classification (NCBI taxonomy): domain Eukaryota; kingdom Metazoa; phylum Platyhelminthes; class Trematoda; order Strigeidida; family Schistosomatidae; genus Schistosoma; species Schistosoma mekongi. The sequence continues at coordinate 79,710,114 of CM068306.1, read as the reverse complement.
GAAGGAAGATATTGCATAACTGTAAGAAGATCAAAATGGATGATAACATAAGTATTTAATGAATTTTAAAGGAAAGTCATTTTAGTTTGTAAACATCTGGGTGATTGTATACGAAATAATTATTATATCCACCACTGTAACGAAAAACTTATCACACTATCTTTCTGCACAATAAAGTTTGGTTGAAAGTATTTGACACAGATTGCCTCGGTAAAATGCAATAATATTTATGTTGCGTATTTGCTGACAATTCTGAATATACTCATATAACATTTATTATATGAGAGGGATCACAGTATTCGGCTTTTTTAGGACCAATGAACCTTTCTACAGTTATCTGTGAATTAGCATTAAGTTAATACGGGTGTTACCTAAGTATCTGAAGATATTAAAATATTCTAGCTGACTATAACTAGAAGATACATTCAAAAATATAAATGATTTGCATGAAACTCAGTTGGTTATGTTTGCTAATGTCAAATGTAGTTTAGAGGAAGAAAGATTTCAGTAATATAAGTGAGTCAAAATTTGTAATCGCGTGTTGTAGAAATTGTTGAACTCTGATCTGATATCACGAATTGATCTGAACCAGACAACCATCGATCACTAGGAAACACTGGACAGTTATATCGGGGGTGAGGCAGTTACCAACTGATGGCAATCGATGAGGTCACGCAAAAATATCGTGAATTGACTGAATTAGAAATATCAACTATTTGAAGCCAAATTAGTAGTCTAATGGCAAATCGTTCGCCGCCAGACCAGATGGTCCTGAGTTTGATGTCTTATTTGGGAGAGGGGGGCGTGGCTACTCACTGCTGGAGAGTCCTATACTAGGATAAAACATCTGTCTTGTTCTTCTTGGTAATCAACAGTTGCCCGATTACGATCATTTCATGATATCGAATAAGCCAAGAGTTGTTTTAAGCACTATTTTCAAACTAGATATAGGTGCACTCTACTCATATCTATCAACTAACTAATAATAATGTGTACTGAAATTAGTTATAGAGTGCACACGACTATCCAGGCATGTTCAAATTTCTAAGATACATAAAGGTACGTCTGTTCCCAAATAATTCAATTGAATGTCCAATAATAGTTGTTAATAACTGCAAAGATTAAAACTTTGTTGAAATTCACAATTATTTGAGGTGATAGTACACTACTTACATTATTACTACCATCAGAAATAATTCAGTAAGTAAACAAACTAATGAAATAGATGACTAAAGAAGTTGAAGTTTACGTTATGATTTATCATCACAAACTTTTTCAAGTGACTGACTCAGCACGCGTCATTGGCAGACGAACCAACATGTCATGTTTGAGAAGAGGATAATTAAACGGTGTGGTGAAGGGAGACTCAATTCATTGGTTTTTTAAAATAAATAATTGTCTATAACTAGGGAGAAGAAAATGAGGACAGTAAGCACAAAACAATAACATAAGTATCCTAGGAGTGATGAAGTGAGCAGAAAGAGTATGATCCTTACCAGCCATTGTTTATAGGGATTTCTAATATAAGCTTAAAATATGAACAAGATTAATCTCTGACATACAAATATAACAAAATAGCTGTTTACTCCATCAAGCAATTTACTCTTCTACTCAATATTAATGATACAAAAATGAAAATTTGTACTTTGAATTGTCCGTTATCATCATTTAAATCGAAATGTCTGAGATTGCATCAAACTTCTGGTATGCATTAGATAAAGTCATTAGCTTATAAATGATGAATAGAAGTAAACCTATTGATGAATGACTCTAGATATGAAACAACTTATTAAGCCAACACAAATGGTGGTAGGCTGATTGTCTTACTGTGCAACAAACTTCTTCAAATATTAACATATTTAACAAGATTCACCTGATAACGCAAACAATTAGAGTATGTTATTGTTGAGTAATTGTATTGTCAATGAAATTATGTATTAAAGTACGTGAAGTAATTTCGTTTCTTGTCATCTTCAAGCATAATTTTTGTAGTTTATAATCAACTATGTTAGTATATGCCACAGATGAATTTAACCGTACTCCAGTAAGTAGAGATATTTCTATGTAAAATTCAAAGTGGTAACAAGTACTTCAAACACTATACAGATATCCATTAGTAAGTATCATTTATATGTATTTTTATAGAACGAATAAGTACATTATGAACTAGATTACAATGTATTGTCAAGCATCATCAAGATGAATAAATTTGGCTTCACAGTAAATTACATGTTCATATTTGAAGGTTTTAAACATTAATCTCACATTCAACTAAGAGCATGGATGATTAACAATAACTAAAGATCACAAATTAAACAAGAATATAAATTTAGATGGTTATTTTGTGGAGATTGGTATTAAGTATAATTGATTAAATTCGTTACAGATTGGTGTTGACAGGGTACCACTGAATACCACAGAGCTCTCGACTGCCTTTTCTTGCTAGTATAGAAATTCTCAGCAGTAGGCATCCTAGATTTCACTTCAGAAGCTCCGGGCTGGCGAACTCCTAACTCTCTGTACTACTGAGTCGGCATCCGAACGTAGAATTCCGACTTCAACCAATTTGTGATATATAGTGCAAGGATCATCCATTGTGATTAGTGATAACTGTGTCACTCCTGGCAAGTTGAGAATTCACTAGTCATGACTTCTCACTAGATCTTCAGGAACATCCTGAAGTTAGTAACTAGTGATCTGATCATTATAGTTCAGTTGAGATGGTTATTTTTGTGGAGATTGGTATTTTTAAATATAAATTATTAAATCACTAATAATTAGTACATTTTCATTACCCTACTAAACAACAAACATAGGAACTTCAAATCGCCCAACAAATGCTTAATCATAATCACTCATCCATCAACAATTAATTATGATGGATAATTCCTGAAGATCTAACAAGAAACAAATGACAGTGGAGTTAGACCATGTCGAATATGAGGATGTTATTCATCAATATTAATGAATGATGTCCTAACAATGTTGCGAAATTTAAACTTTTAGATGTTTCAGTGGTAATTGTTCTATACGAGGCAAATATTTCCTAAGTTCGTTTGTTATTTAGATAGTGGATGTTTATTGTTAGGGAATCGTTCACTAACTGCATTAATCCGATGTTTCCTGATTTTCAATAGCTTTCTGGATGTAAATAAAATTACAACAATCTCATTATTAATTAACTTTTTGTACTGATCACAGAATGATCTAAATTGGGTTGTCATTATAAACCAGAAAACATTTGACAGTTATCCGGTTTTAGTATGGAACTTTTCAACAGTGAGCAAACATAACTCCACAAAAGGCTGAATCTGGAATCTTCAGGAATCACACAGACTAACCAACTATAATCATCAATTGTCAGACTTCCCATCTTATTTAACACAATAACCGAATAATACTCATTAGTAATAAATTTCTCATTCTAGACAATGTTTGAATTACACTAGCCATAAGTTCGACCTCATCAGTAATTAAAGTTGAACACTTCTACTGAAGAGCATCACATCAAGATAAAATAATTATTGTCTAATGTTTATTTATTTCAAATAATACTTTTACAAGATCCATTCATTGATGAATACAACACTATCATAATGAACAAATGTTTCATCACCAATTCTAATTCATTATTCAATTAAAGTTAAATTTTCAATGTTTTAAAGAATCAATTCACTTTAATGTAACAAATGAAAAAAGAAATAAAATAAAAAAGAAAATTTACTAGAAATAAAACTTTTATCTCTTTTTTTTCATTAACATTAAAATTAAAGGAGGTTATTTCAATGTATGTTTATGCTTATTTTTAACTGTCAGATTCTTATACGTGGCAATAAAATCAGTGGTTACATTTTACTTATTAATACGCATAATACATCTATTGATGTGTAAGAGTATAGGTACCTAAACGATGTATCCAATACTCTTTGACGTGGGTTGGAGAGAGGACAGTGGTAATGATAGCGGAATGATGAGGTTAGGTAAGGTGAGTTGGAGAAGAAGAATAAAATTAACCGTTACAAGTAAAATTGTATTTTATATAAAAAAGGTTAACTATAGAATAAAGTTGTCTCTTGTTAAAAATAATAAATAAGCTATCAGTTATAATTGAGGTCAATTATATACTATTTCTATAAAGAGAAATAAATAGAAACAATTGAATAAAAGTAATAAATACAATGAATTAAATAAAAAAAGAAAGATAGAAAGAAGAACCGATTGTTCACTTTACTTTATGTGTTTAGATTTGATTGATAAATGAAACATGTTAATTCATTACAGGATGAATTTTTCTTTTTTCCTACAAAAAGAAAAAAAAAAAACAGAAACAATATGCCAAATGAAACTGAATAATTTCCTAGTGAATAATAAATTCATCCTATCACAATTCAGAAGGTCAATTTAGTTAAGACAACATCTTCTGTTTAAATTGTCATGCATATACTTATTACAATAGAATTAGTGTAGAATACAATAAGTATGGTTATATAATGTGAAGGAGATAGTAGAACATAGTAATGTTATGATTTGATAATAATCTCATTTATTAGTTTTTACTTTAATCTTGATTAAAAAAATTATTAGATTGTATGAAAGTAGTTTAACTCAATGGTATACTACTATAAAGATTAAGTAATTTATGAGTCTTTATTAGTATTTCGACTCCACGGTGGAGTACATTCACAATATACAGTCTCTATAAACTTAGTCAAATGTATTTAATCTTCATTATATTTAGTTCACTCTCGGAATACAATGGACAACATCGACACAACTAGATGACTTGGACTTTGCAGATGACCTAGTACTTCTCGCCCACACACAACATCAAATGCAGATGAAGACCAACAATATAGCAGTAGTCTCAGCAGCAGTATGTCTCAAAATACACAAAGGGAAAAGCAAGATCCCTTGATTCAAAATAAAGAACACTAACCCAATTACACTTGACGGAGAAATTCTAGAAGATGTAGAAATCTTTACGTACTTGGGCAGCATGATCGACAAACAAGGAGGGTCAGACTCGGATGTGAAGGCGTGGATCGGTAAGGCAACGGCAGCATTTCTACAAACGAAAAACATCTGGAACTCAAACCAACTTTCAGTCAACATTAAAGTCAAAATTTTCAACACAAATATGAAGACAGTTCTGTTGTATGGAGCTGAAACTTGGAGAAGTACGAAAAGTATTCTTTAGAAGATACAAGTATTTATAAACAATTGTCTGTGTAAGATTCTTCGGATTCGTTGGCCAGATACCATCAACAACATCTATCTATGGCAGAGAACTAATCCATTTCCAGTCGAGGAAGAAATCAGGAAAATACGCTGGAGGTGGATTGGACACACACGTTGAGGAAACCATCAAACTGTGTCATTAGACAAACACTAACTTAGAATCCTAAAGGCTAGAGAAAAAGAGGAAGATCCAGGAACGTATTGCGTCGGGAATTGGAAACAGACATGAAGAGAATGAGCCGCACCTGGGAAGAGCTGGAAAGGAAAGCCCAGGGCAGAGTTGGTTGGAGAATACTGGTGGGCGGTCTATGCTCCATTTGGGGTAAGAGGCATTGATTGATCGATTGACATTTAGTTCACTTTCAATTCGGCTAAAACTTTAATTTCAGTCGATATATTATGTCCAGGATCATAATCAAATAATAGTTCTTATATAAATAACCATATAGTCAATTTCGGAAGATAGTTCTTAAAGTCTTAATGTGAAATTAGTAAACAGCTATATCAAGTGTGAAGCAGTTAATCTATAATGTCAATAAATGATGCTTGTGAAACATGAAAAACTGATTGACGTTAGATGACTACGTCATTTTATATCAGCAAAAGTAATATTAAGCGGGGTTTATAGATCATGGATTAGATACCCGGCATAATTGAAGATGACCGCCGCTAAAGGGCCTTATATTATTATGAAACAACTATTTATTAATTGCTCGTTTTCAATGTTTCTTTAGCTATAGTCAGTAAGTAATCTATAGAGAAATATTCAATTTCTAAACTCTTTATTTGGGAAACAGAAAAGAGGAAGGCTATAGAACACACTGCGTCAAGAACTGGAAGCAGATATTAACAGGATGAACAGCAACTGGAAATAGCAGGGAAAGACTACTCAGGACTGAGTTCACTGGATAAAACTGGTGAGCGGTCTATGCTCCTCATTACCTGTATCGTCTTAAATTGGGAAAGTGGTTAATATTTTGATTGCTAAACGTGGTGCCATCAAGAATTGGGTACACTGAGCTCATATATTTACTCCTAAGGATTATCTTTAATTTTCCGACATAGTAATCCTTTTTTTAAATATTCACCATAAATTCATTCTACATTATTGTAACATCTTGAAATTAGTACTATTGTGTAATATATTAATACAAGGTATTATCACTGATTTGTTTGATACTGCAATTTAGTACGGTTTCATATTTTAACGATGACACTTATATGAATACCAACAATATTAAGTAGAATATTTGGAAATATGTAAGTGTTTAAATTATGAATTCGACCAGTCACCGTCGGAATATGTGCATTTTAAGGCAAATATCTTGAAATGGCCTGCATTTAGTGGTGCTGAAATGTAGTTGTCAATGGAATTTAAGATACAAGTTCCTTCCCACTTACGATTCATCAGTAAAATGTACATGTATTCAAATGGTGATGTTCATATCAATGCTGTAACACAACTCCAAACAGTTATTTGCTAAGTCAAGTAGAAAAAGACTTTATTCGATTCCCTGTATAAACAACAGCATTGGAATCCAAATGCACTCGAATGACTAGTTCCAAGTAAGTTGTAACATGCATCCTAGATTCTAGCCACGTTCCCGTATAATCAAAAGTTTGAATATAACAGTTCATTACTGTAGTTTTTGCTAGTCATAGATTGATCTTAGTTGATTACCATTGGAAATTAGGGGACTAAGCAATTGTTTTTTCTTTGTATAATACTCTTAAGTGTCCCAGGATTTTCAAAGGTTATCAATCGAGATCAATCTGTAATCAACAAAAACATTAAATTAAATACCAGTCTCCATAAAGCCCCTCTGACTCAATTATAATGATCACCACGTTAGCGACTAACTACATGACATTCCTAAATATTTTTCATCAAAGTGGTGACTTGTAGAATTCACATAAGTCAGTAATGAGACAGTTTTCATCAATGTCTTCTCATTATAACACAAATTAATTGAAGTGGGATTCCACCATTTAAAATCAACTGGTTCAGTGATGCTGATGATTAAGCTTTTGATGTGACACTTGAATGTAGTAGTTAGAATTCTTTTTTGATTTCATGAATGTTCACTAGTAAGTAGTTTTACAGTAAAATGAATCAATGATCTAGTGTTTCCTGGTTTTCAATCATATTTAACCGAGATCATTCTATGATGAACACAATCAACAAAATTAAATACTAATCTTCACAATACCATTGCAGCGGTAAATAATCCCCAAAATAAGCAGTTACATAGGTCCTCGACATTGATGCTGACCATGTTTGTTTTAGCGGACACTACTAGTTGAAGGCGCTCAGTCACGCATCACCACCAGATCAAGTCACACCGCACCGTGGGAAGCATCTTTCTCTCTAGTTTACCAGACTAGACGTTGCTATCCGATTTCCGCTCTATTCACGATCAAATATAACTTCTCTTCCATCCTTCATTGCCATCTGATTTATTCTCATTCGTAAGAGTGGGTTCAATCGTTAGAAGTTGCTGTGGTAATACCACAAACGTAACTTGGTCATATACCGAGTGCACTTCATTGGTGAGCCCAATTACCTTAGTTCATAAAATTTTTTTTTCTTTAACTTTCAGTCTATTGATCTTCTAGTGAAACATTTTCCTCCTTTTGTCTACTGAGAAATAAATAATTACAACTGAAATGAATGAGTATTTCACTTGAATTTCATGTGTATTATTATTATCTTCATTGATACTACTTAATATTAACATTGTAGGTTATTCATTTCAATTAGTCCTTTTATCTCTTTCATTTCTTCACTTTATTTCGTTTATTTTATATATAACTATTTATATTAATAAATCATTTAATCGAGTTGAGTATTAGAAAGAAAGGTAGGGAGTGAGTGAGTGAGTGAGTGAGTGAGCAAGAGAGTGAGAGAGAGGGGATGAGACATAGGAAGACAGAATAAAAAGAGTTATATTCGTTTATTGTTCTCCATTCGTTTTTTTTTCTTTCTACGTACATGATAATAACGAATACTGTCATTCGTTAGTGCATAGTCGGTTTTATAATTGATTTCTATACAACAAAATCATTTATAGAAATATACTTAAATCATTAAGATGAAAATTTATGATTGCTATCTACGTAAAGTACATTTTGTAGTTGAATACTTCAAATATGCGATGTAGGCATAGCTAGCTGATGAGTCTTAAATTGTACGAAACAAACATCCTGCATTTTAATCAAAATTGTCAGTTGATGTATTTTTTGACAAAGTAGATAATGAAGAATTAAAATGTTCAAAATTTGGTGCTCTGGTAGATGTTATACTGGTAATATTGAATACTTCTACATAAATGGTTTGAATGAGAAACATTCATTGTCTTTTTGGATAATGTATCAAACGTTTAATTCATTCTTCAAATATTACTTCTGTCTGTTCTGATGACTTTGTCCCTAACTAGTTGTCATCAGGGATCATTCGATTTGTTGTTGACTTGTACTGTTAACTTCAGGTAATGCGAATTGCTGTATCGAGGTTGTTAATTGATAAGTATACAATACTTTCAAATTACTCTAGAGTTCTTAGGATTTCCGTAATCTATGCAGATCATATATGGAAGTAGCCAATCAGTCACACGGTTGAAGGTCAGCAACAACCATAGAACATAATAATGACAAGATCCATGAGGACAATAGGAGAGAGTAAGCTGATTATTATGAAATTGTCAGAAGTATTATTTCTGCTTGTAGTAAACGTTGAAGATGTTATCCATCTGTCGCAGAGAATCCAATATTGAAGCAAATAATAAAGAGATCACTTTTAATGGTATAACTGAAATGATAATGAGAGACTAATTTATTTCTCAGAATAAATTAATTTCTATTATTTGATTGAATATATCACAGATTGATGTTGGACGGGTACCATTGAAAACCAGGGAGCACTGATACACTGGAGCAATGGTACTCTGCCAACATCAGTCTGTGATATATTCAATCAAATGAAATAACTAATCCCCACAAAAATAACCATCCTAATTTCTATTAGTTAAAATTAGACACTGTTGGGAAGTGAATATTACTTTAATCAGATAGTTAAGCCGTTGTGGTGAAGTAGATTTCTAATGGTCATCTTACTATAGTCAATATTTCGTAATAATAATAATAATAATAATAATAATAATAATAGCTTCATTCTCAAGTAGCATTTTGTACTTGAGAACATACCAGTTTATAGGCTGATACCGAAATGTTTGTTGATTACAGTTTTATCTAAAAACTATGCTACCAGAGATTCTTTAATATTTTTAGAATTACCCCTCCTACCGATTACTTTAATATTTTCTTAGTTGAATTAGTTTATATGATCATGCGATTTCTATTACGATCATGGAAATTCCACCTAATCACTTACTGAAAAGTAAATCTTTGAATACCGATTTATTAGTCTCAAAGTCGAATGCATTACACGAAGCTTGAATGTCTTGCGCTTAAGATCTATGAGGGGAGGAGGTATCTTGGTTTCACACTACTGAGGAGATCCATACTAAGACGACAATTATTTCGTATTTCCTGATTTTTAGTTATTGTCTAGTTACGGTCAACTCATAATGGAAAATTATGAAATTTTATACTTTCGATGTCATTGTTTATGTCAATAACATATTGACTCTTCATTATTTTACAAAACTTTATCTGTTAAATATGAATGTGAACTACAAGGTGGCATGACGTTAAATATGAAACAAACCTTTAAAACAATAAAAGGAATGGTTTTATTATATAACATCATAATATTACTCTCTATCTGACAACTAAAAATCACAGAAATCAAACACTTCTCCTCTTTTTATCCATGAGCCTAGATGGAATTTTTGTCTATGATTCGTGTCATTTCGTAAATATAGACTACCAAGCTTTGAAAATAGCCTATAAGCTTTGAATCAACACTGAATGTCTATGAAGAAAATCAAAAATGCAATGTTTTGTACTGTATGACACCTATCATTCTTATGATGAATTTTACATTGTAACTGCAGTCAAATATTAATCTCTTTGAACTTCAAAGTGTCATATACATTATTATTAGGTAACGATAAATAACATACATTCAGTATGTATGATCTCGATCAAAATAAATATGGAGAACCAAACACTATAATGTATGCACACTTCACCTAATGAAGCCTACTTTGGACGAATGCAATAATTGGATTGAGATGGTTTTGCAAAGATGAAAATTAAGTTTAATTGTCTGTATTCGTCAGAGTTTGATGTCACCCGAAAAACAGGAAACATTGGGACCAGCCAGTTTTTAATAATACAATTCCTGCAGTCCATAAATTTGTTATACTGCGCGACGATCATTTATTAAACCACTGGACACCGGACCAATTGTACACGTAGATAAACGTTTGCCACTCTAAAGACGATGATTCCGATTCCATGGCAGAATCGAGGACGTGCATTGCTCAGAAGTTACATGCTATAGCGAAACAGCTGACCATTTCCTCCAGGTTCTCACTGGCACACAACCAACAACAACTTGTGACGAATACAAACAAACTCAATAATTATGGTTGATTGAATATGTCACATATTGATGTTAGTAGGGTGCGAGTGAAAACCAGGGGGCACTGGATAGTTGTTTCGCCTAAGTATGGAACTCCTCAGCAATATGAATCCCAGATTTCGCCCCAAGGAATTCAGGTTGACGAACACCTAACCATCTGCACCACTGAGCCGTCTTTCAATAGGTGATCGTTACACTATATCATAAATCGATAGGAGTGAGAATTCTACATCTGGATACCGGCTGATCCACTGGTATAGAAGGGTAAGTGTTCGCCAACCTAAATCGATTGGGGCAGAATCTGGGGTGCGCACTGCTAAGGAGTTCCATACTTGGAAGAAACAACTGTCCAGTGCCCCCTGGTTTTCAATGGCATTCAGCAAATAGCATTCTGTGTCATAATCAATCAACCAAAAATATCAGTCTCCACATATCAACTCAATTAAATTCGATAATTATTGTGACATCTGTTCACATACCTTACGTACTTACAGTAACTAATCAAACTTATTCATAGGTATCAGTAATCGGTAAATAAAATCATGCAGCTTCAAGTTAAACGGTTAAATTAGATAATTATGTAAACAATCGATAGTGACAATGACTTGGCTACTTTTAATAAGCAGCACTATCAGAGGGCATTTTGTACGTATCATGGTACGGCACAAATAAAACACTCATATATTTTTATAGATGAACGACTTCATAGTCTGACATTCATCTAACTTTGACTATGATCTAATGGATTGTTCCTGTCACCTGTTATCTTCCTCTCCCTTACTTGTTTTCAAGATAAAATATTTGAAAGAGATTCATATGAGCATCAACTGATCCAATCGCATATGTCATGACAACTACATAGTCTGAAGTAAATAGTTTCTTGAGGTTATTTATGAAATGTAAAAATAATCTTTATTCCGATAGCAACCGAATAGTTCAAATTAAATCTTTTAATATGATTGATATTTGACAATTCTAAGTAGTAACAACTTCGTACCAACCTTGATTGAACATAATAAGAAACATTTAAAAGTCTTTATCCAAATATGAGGGCAAAATATCATCAAACGAAAACCGACGACAAAGAAGAAAATGCAGCAAAACTGTTACGGAATATATTTCTTAGATTTTAAGTCTTGAATGACTAAAATTTCTTTAATGTAAAGTAGTTTTAGACCTATGCGTTTTGGGAACCTCTAAACATATTCTAGAAAATGATGTGAAAAGACTCATTTGAAGGTAGATAATGAGCAACCGATATATGTTGTTTTCTGCTATGCTAAACTAACAGATACGCCTGTATGTGACAAAAAAATGGCTAATGTGAACTGTGGTTCCATGGGAAAAGGTGAACTAGTATATAAACATTCAATAGGTTGGTCATAGCAACTAACTTTTCACTTAAGCTAACTATAGTTAGAAAGAGCGAAAATGAACGTTTTGGAAGAATAAGACGAATTCACCTTACTTAGTTTGGTTCTCTTCATCTGTTACCTTCAACCTACAATATTTCAAAATCGAAATTATAAAAAGGTATGAACATACCTACAGAAAGGAGTTTAGTTGGAAATTGTTGCTGACATTAGACCATTATTAGCATGATGTAATGGAGAAATAAAGTTATGTGGCAAAATAAAACATTGTAATTATATATGTCATATGTCAAAAGAAGTTCTGAAATGTTGCGTTAGCAACAAAGACTGGAGGAGTAGAAATAGGTGAGTACGCAATAAAAAAACGTTAATACTGAGAAATAATGATGTTCAGAGAGTTAATAATGCAAATTTTTAAAGTTAAGCGAAAACGACATAACGATGTAGTGACCCGAAGGAGTTAGGAAAGCTTTTTAAGATACATGTTTTATGTTATAAACGAATTAAGTTTCATTCGTCTTGGTAAAGAAAGTCTTACAACAGTTTACTTTTGAATGCCCAGCATAAGTGTGCGATACTTGATGGCAACAGCTTCAGGAAACTTCAGGAGACTGGAGGTTGGCTGCTTTTTAATTACCTTGGGAGATTTCAAGATATCAGTCTGATGTTCTAAGTCCAGGAGATGTTGTGATACGGTTCTTCTCAATGTTCCCGGTTCACTTTAACGAAAGGGTTTTTGAACACGCTCACAGAATCTAAAATAAGCTGTCTCTGTGTTCAGCCAATATATGTGCTTTGGTAAGTACACGTAAATTTGCATACACAATTAGAGCCAGCACGAAATGGAAATCTGTCTACCTTAGATTGAATTGATGAGCATGTTGTAGATTTATTAGTTTAACTGCAGAGTAGGTTCCGTTAAATGCACTAGTAAGTATTCGACTGACTGTCACTGCAACAACATCATCTTTGTTATTTAGCTGGATTGAAACGTGTTCTTTTGTTTACTGGAGCTGTTTCACGTCGTTATTTTTATTTTTCTAATAGATTTTATTTCCAACTCATTGTGTTTTACGTAACTGGTTTTATTCGTTTGCGTCATTAACATGTATTCATCACGTATTCACTTACTTCTAGTTCTCTAATCTTCTATTACTAACGTGACATTCCATAACAAAATAAAATGACTCGTTAACTTATTCTGCTTGAATATTCGTCCTTACTCTTTTTAAATTAATTAAAGGGTACAATGTACATGGTATAACTATAATTAGTTGATTGAATAAGTAACACATTGGTGTTGAGAGGATACCATTTAAAACCAGGGAGCACTGGACAGCTTTTTCTTTCTAGTGTGGAACTCTTCAGCAGTGCGCATCCCAGATTCAGCACTAGGAGCTTCATGTTAACGTCGAACACCTAACCCTCTGCACCACTGGGTCGGAATCCAATAGTAAAATTCCAACTTCCATCAGTTTGAGCAATTATGATGGGTTTCACATTAGAACGGAACAGCTGTCTAGTGCTCCCTGGTTTTAAATGACGTCCTGTCAATATCAATGTGTTACATATTCATTCAACTAAACAATTATTTTCCATGAAAATATCCATCCTAATTTAACTATAATTAGCCAGATGATGAGTTAATCTTTTAAACTGATTACATGAAATAATCCTTTCAGAAGTCATTTCATTAATTTGAATATGCTTCAATAACTTCTTCCTTTATCATACTTCACTCAATCAATCCCTTTTTAATTGTTTATTTATTTTCTAAGATGGTGTATTCCATTCTTTAATCAATTCATTGACTAAACTCCTAGAATTTGATAATTTTCTATAAAGCATTCTAAAATTGAAATTCAATTCATTTTTGTTTATTGAATACCTAGTAAATATAATTTCAATTAAACCAATCTCTTAGTTACCTTACATTATTACATTAATTGAATAGAGTTATGATTATAGTAATGCTTTATGGCTTTTTTGATTATTGACATTTTGTTTACATTGTTGTTTTACACATGATTGACAACATGATTTTATAAACAAAAAAAAATTTTATTGAATGTTGATTTCATGTTTTTGTTATTTTTTTTTGTTTTTATAAAATTTTTTTTTTACAAAGACAACAATAACAAAACGGGGGAGAGAAAACTATACTCCGGTACCAATACAAACATATGCAGCATCCCCACCACACACACACATACAAGATGGATGATTATCAACAGCTTTTATAGGTTGTCATGACCGTTGAATAAACACGAACATGAAGAGGTAAATTTGAATGTTTACTGAATAAAAAGAAATTTCACGCATTCGATTTTTGTTTACTGGATGTCGTTAAAATGTGTATATTTTGCAGATAAATTGTATGATATCTGTAATTATAATCAGTCGTACAGAATATATGTTATGTAATGAATTTAGTTATGATACTACTACTAGTACTACTAGTAATAATAATAATAGTGTAGGTATTAGTATGTATGTATGTATGGATGGATGGATGGATGGATGCATGTGTGATCAACACAGAACCTGGCACATGTATACGTCGGTCTAAGTTGCCATACCTCAAAAGCACAGCAAGATTAACACCATATTAGTAGAAGTTACTTCAATGATAATAATAACAAAAAAAAGGAAGACTGAATGTATTGAATATGGTTCAAGTAGAAAGAAATGGAGCGTGGAAAAAAAGCTATGAAATAATGTTAATTTTAGTACTAGTATTAGTAGTAATATTAGCTGTAGTAATAATAATAAATGTAAACTGTGACATTCAGTTAGCAAGTAATTCTTATTTCATCTGATTGGAAAAGCTACTGTTTAACAAATTGTAAAACGTATAGATGACTAGAGTAGATAGTGGATGGGAAAAGATGAATAGAGAATGTTATCCATTTACATATCATACAAAACAAACAATTGTTTTAATACTTTCAGTCACTCGAAAAGTGATGTACATATGCATGTTAATGCATCATATTTGTTTTCTGAAAAGTTTCATACAAAATGGTGCAAAGAAAAACAAGTGGTATGTACATCATACTGATGAGTATATTGATTGATTACTGAGTAGTGACCAATGCAGTGTTTTTCTGGTTCCTTATAATGATGGTCGAATTTTATCGACTTAGTTACAATATGGTCATAAGTCTAAATGATTCAATATCGACGTTATTATGTCTAGATGGAAGGTGGCTATGGGTGGGGGTAAAATATTTAGACTGTAGACACACCTTGAGGACTAGTGTCTACTAGCACGAAATCTAGGTTGTTTGTGGTTTCTAGGCTACTAACTTAACACCTACATTCAAGCTATCGATTCTGAACAAGGACAAAACATGTTCCTTAAACCTCGTAACTAGACAATTTACCGAAGATGCACCATTTCAAGTAAAGGATAATAAATAATAGTTCTGAGTATAAATAACAAAATGTTAAAAGTCTTTAGATATACCTTCACAATTTTAAACAACTTTATGCCCATTAAAACAACAGTTCATTGTATAACGTGCTGTAATTCGAAACAAAAGTTACTTAAATTAAATCTTAGTTTGAAAATCAACATTAAGGTGTAAGTGCATCTAACTGACGAGCCCGAATTTCAACGAGACGGGTTTCTTGAATTCAACTATTAA
Source organism: Schistosoma mekongi (assembly GCA_034768735.1). Lineage (NCBI taxonomy): Eukaryota > Metazoa > Platyhelminthes > Trematoda > Strigeidida > Schistosomatidae > Schistosoma > Schistosoma mekongi. Next base: position 79,694,305 of record CM068306.1, on the reverse strand, counting down.
TTACACATGATTTTAGCTCAGAGAGCCGAGTAGGTGGATACTTTTACGTACCTGGGGAGCATCATCGATGAACAAGGAGGGTCCGATGCAGATGTAAAGACAAGGATTGGCAAAGCCAGAGCAGCATTCCTATATTTGAAAAACACATGGAACTCAAAACAAATATCAACTAACCTCAAAGTCAGACTCTTCAATTCGAACGTGAAGACAGTCCTGCTGTATGGAGCTGAAACTTGGAGAATAACTGCAAACATCATCAGAAGGGTACAAGTATTTATAAACAACTGCCTACGCATGATACTGAGTGTTCGTTGGCCGGATACCATCAGCAACAGCCTGCTATGGGTGAGAACAAACCAACTTCCTGCTGAAGAGGAATTTAAGAAAAGATGCTGGAAATGGTTAGTACATACATTCCGGAAACCATCAGACTGCATCACGAGACAAGCATTAACATGGAATCGTGCTGGGAAACGGAAAGGAGGAAGGCCAAAGAACACACTGCGTGGAGATTCGGGAGCAGACATTGAAAAGATAAACAACAAATGGAGACAGCTGGAAAGGATTGCTGAGGATAGAGTTCAATGGAGAATACTTGAGAGCAGCCTATGCTCCTCAGCGAGGAGTAACGGGCGTAAGTAAGTAAGTAACTATTAACTACGTAAGGATTCTGTTATACAAGAATAATAATATGAGTGTATGTGGTTTGTAAAGATTTTGTATAAGTTACTACGACATGTGAAATTAACAAGTCGACAGCTTAACACAGAACTCATCAATTTTATTCACTATACTGAGTTGTTTAATTATTAAATTGTTATTATCATTTTGTACAACTTTATCATCACAAGTGAACACACTTTCAATAACATCCTTTTCCTGGTACATAAATCTTATTCACCACTGGATTGAATACATGCCTCTACTACGAATTCCATGGTAAGTTGTAACTTTACATGCGTTATCATTCCTAATAAAAATGAAATCTCAAAGAAAACTATGTAGTTTATAACTTTTAATGTTTATTCATACAATTGAAAACAGTAACGTTTTACTCAATTGACAATTATAACTTGAAATGTTATTGGTAGGTGAATATCATAGACATTTTAGATCGATTCATCAAAGAAAATCCAACTAAACAGTAAGTATCCAAAAGAAAACAACCATCTCAACAGTATTATAGGTATAATTCTAGAACATATCCATGATATTCATCAGTAGGGTACAGACCATAGAGTATGTAATGAATAATCCATCTTTAACGACAATAATATGATGCTCAGTTGAATAAGATCAGCTTTCAACTTGATCCTGAATGATTTTATTGTTGTATGGTACCAATTCTTTTGTTACATAATCTCCGGATACTTATTTCATGTAAAGTTAGTTTTCATTATATAAATTAATGTTCATTGGATAACCATTATATACTATAGACAATCGAATATTTATTTTAATTTTCTAGTTCAGAAATCATTCACTGTTACGCCAGTAACACTCATGATATCAGTTGGCTCTCCTATAATAGTTGATTCAGTTTGTCACAGATCGATGTTGACAGGGTATTCTTGAATACTAAAGGGTACTGGATAGTTGTTTTGTCCGAGTATGGGACTCCTAAACAGTGCACACCCTTTCATTTCAATTACAATAATCAGCTGACTGGTGACTAACTTCAAGATATTCCTGTAGTTCTGGCAAGAAGTCAGGACTGGTGGTGTTCAGACTTGTTGGGGGGGGGGTGAGGCAGTTGTCACCAATCACAATGGACGATCTTCGCCCTATACTATGGTATTCAATCCTTGTGAATTTAATACTCCTTGTGGTATCGGGGTCTATTTTGTAGTCTGAGACGTTACCAAAGAGTTATCTGGATCTCTGTTCATCTCCTGTAAGATTGAGATATTTGACCATTAAGTAGAAACTAGTGTCTTATTTGTCTATTTCTTTAGCGCTGTTAACCGAGTTCTATCAATCAAGTTGGAATGTGTTTATTCGTCGAAGTGTTTCAATATCACGTGTACGGACTTTTGATTCTAGGTGTTTGGAAGAGTCCCAGGTAGCAAGAAACTAGGGTTATTAGAAGTTTCTATCTGACTTCTTTCAACTTATTTTTAGATACAGTGAGTGTGATATCAGGTCACCTACACAGAATATGATGAACATTACTGAAGAATTAGACAAGCATTACTAGTCAGTGTTTCTCCGTAAGCGGAGAAAATAAAAACACTTGAACATAATTAAATGAATTCATTTTATTTTGCTCGCAAATGTTTCATAGATCTTTAATGAAACGACTGTATACTGCAGATATCTTGATGACACGTTTATTGTATGTAAAAGCAAACATCATACGACTCATTAGTAGGAGCTTCCTAACAAGTAATTCGTTGTAGTAAACGCAAACAGTAATAAGTTACGTCATTTTGACTTTTCAATACAACGGTCAATATATATGTGTATAATACAACTTTCGGCTCATCGTATGAGTAGATGGAATAGTTAGTAGTTGAACTTTAATAACTTATTCGATATCAGTTAAAAGAAACGATTGGTCATAACTCTATTTAATAAGATGAAGACAGTATATAGAATTGAATCATTGAAAGTATTGATGAGTATTAAGAAGTACTTCTCAAAAGTTCTCTAGTACGTATAAACAACTGAAAACATTATTCTGAAGGTAGATATAATTTTCTAAAGTATGCTATCTACATTCGTCTTAGTTACAAAGCTAATAAATTCGCAAGAATAATCAATAGTTGGATGACTTAGTACAAGATAAACAAGTACTCCTTATATATTCTAACATGTATATTCAACCTTAAATTCTATATTGCATTCGTTGAACATATTCCAGAATGAAGAAGTACTTTGAGTAGTTCAATCTCTAAATATTTCCCCGTTACAAATCATAAAGTTGATATTCTAAAATACTTCACAATAATTAACAAAAACAATCACTTTCCAGTTTCTTAACACTTTCTGAAATTAATACTATTAAATGTTAAAAAGAAACAGTTTTCAACCCTTACGATGTATTGTTAACATAATCCCCCTCCCCCTCATTTGATTACATCCTAATACTTCTTCACTTACATTTCATTGTTTCATTTTTTTCTCTACTCTTTGTTCCACCATAGTAATTAGGATAAACTTGTATATTCCCGTTGATTTGTTATAGACTGAAGCTAGTCAGTCATTGTTGCTATATGTGCATCCTGAGTGGATTGCCTTGATATAGCGTGTCCTGGATTCCACTTACCAGTCACAATCCAACCACCATAGTAATGTTATACACTATTTTATTCTGTTCAAATGTTTACTTATACTATCTATTCAATAGAATCAAATATTTATAGTAGTTCATTGTTCAATCATAATAAAACATAATGTAGAACTCTTTATCATTTATATTTAATAAACGATTTAATTCAAATAAAACACAAATATACCCTCGTAACACATTTATCATCAACAATGACAAGAAAAACTGATGAACATTATCAAATAAAAGAAAAAAGAGAAAAAATACGATATCGAATAATGCCAGGTGACATTCATGTTAAATACCCTAATGATAATAGATTTAACCATAGATACAAAAGAAGAGGAAGTCACGATTATTTCCGGATGTAAATTTTTTTTCGTTGAAAAATATTGTCAAAACAGATAAATTTATGCCTATTAGTAAAAATAAAGTCATCAACTACCGAAGCCACCCTCACCTCTCTGGTTACAAAGTAATTAATGTTCCCAACCTCTGGACACTATCTCACCCCCCCCCCTCTTCATCATTCGGTTTCTTCTACACAATGATGTCAATTTAGACAATTTTATCTTCGACAAAATACATTTTAAAAGAAAATTAAGTAATTTGTTCATTTCTTTGTAGTGAAACAATAGAAGTAATTTATTGTTAATACTGGATTAATTCTATTCTATTGTTTATTCACATGCAGATGATAGTCTTTACTTCATTTAATGGTTAATTGTTTTTGATCTTTATTTATTTTTTCTGTATTATTTGTTTCAATAAGTGATAAAACAAATGAAACAGAGAAAATAAAGAAAGAATATCTTTATGATCTCTTTTTGTATACATGAATGATAAGTGTAATTTATTAAAGTGGTAAAAAGATAAACTGGGTGGGCTGGGGGGGGGTGAGGAGTAGGGACGGTTAAGTACAAATGGTTCTTTCTCATTCGAATTGTTTATTATCAAGAAACGATTGAACTAAGTCACCATTAATAGCCAATAAAATAATGAATGATATACTATTCTATAGCAATGTATACTGATGAAAGTAAGCGTTTTAGGTTACTAAGTTAGCATTTAATTGTTTTCATTGAATGATCATAATCCTCTTCAAGTGGTAGTATTTGTTTCACGGTTAATGTGTTTGATTCAATCATTTGTGAGTCCCAATAGCATGCTGAATAGTTATAAGTGAAGTAAGAGTTGCATGAATAATTGTTACTATCCAGTTAGTCATGCATACTGGAATGATACCACCCGACATAGGAAGAGATATTCATGTCGACATTGACGAGTGATATCAAAACCAAAATATCAAACGTACACATTTTTATGTGTAGTTATCTCCATACTTTTCAAGCCTTTTTCTACAGACAGGAACTTTGAAAGTAAGATAAAATTAATAACTTTACGATCAAGTTTTTTTTAATCTCTATCATTCAGTTGTTGAAACATAGCATTTTTTCATTCTTGATTGTTTAAAGGAATTATCTTAGTGCTATAACATTCCAGTACTTACATTATTCCTTATTGTAATTGTCACTTTAGTAAAGCAGTAAACATAGAAACAAAAACATTAGCATGCATTTCAACTGTCATAGAAAAAGTATAAGATAAATGAATAAAATGACAAACTAGTAATCACTATCTTCATTCATATATAACCCTTATGAATATTTGGTTATCAATAATTATCCCATTTGTTTATACACGTAAATCAATAAACTCTTGGAATGTAAAATTCTCTCTCATCTGATGAACTTTGTATAAGGGGTCTTAAAAAAAAGTAAAAAAAAAGATAGAAAAAATCAACAATGAAAACCTTTTTTTTCCTGTTTTCTTTAATTAAAAAAGTTAAACTATTTAGGATTATAAATCATTTTATAAATATTCTTGTTGAAATTTGTCAATTCAATGTACTTGTATCCGAGTGAAGAGGGGGGAGATGTTCATAGTGAAGCTTAAATACATTTCAAATAACGATTACATTAAAACAAAACAATTACAAATGAAGAGTACTGCTATGTATGGATCCTTATCAATTTCTACATTTACAAGTTCTAATTAAATAGAGATGGTTTGTGGAAATTGGTAGTTGGTTGAATACACCATGGATTGGTGTCGACAGGTTACCACTGGAAACCACAGAGTACTCGACACCTGTTTAGTTCTAGTTTGTGACTATTCTGAGTGTGCACCTTAGATTCCACTCCACGATGGTCGTCGCAATATATTAATGGAGGTGGGAATTCTACCATTAGATGGCAGCTGATTCAGTGGTGCAGAGGGTTAGGTGTTCACCAACCTGATGCCTCTAGGGTGCGCACTGTTAAGAAGCCTCATACTACGAAGTAACAGCTGTCGAGTGCTTCCTGGTTTTTAAAGGTACTCTATTAACATCAATCTCTGATGTACTCAATTAATCAAAAATTTAAATTGATCGAATGATTTAAAATGAATGAATAGCTCATTTTAAGACAAAAGTTTCTCTGAATTCGGATTATGGTCTATGAATCTGAGACTGTCAGTATCAAAATAAATAGTTCATAGTGTTGACTTCATTTGATTCATGAATCGGTTGAAATTGTTGTCAGGATTAACAACAGAATAAATGCATATTATATGATGAAATATACGAATAAAGAATGTAGATACAAATCAAAACAAGTGTTTGAAAGAAGATTAAATGTAATGCATAAAGTGGTATGAAATGATAAAACATGGACTTACTGTTCATTATAGTTGTTCATGTGATAATGAGATGAATAATAAGAACGCAAATTATAAGTAGTAATGATAATAATATTTGAAAATGAAAGGAAAGTTAGAAAAATCTGTATGTATATTAAGTAAGTTAGGTTTGTTAATGAATCATGATTTCTTTGATCAAATAGTGACCACAGCAAAGGAAACGACTAGACACATCTCTTCTGAACGCAAAGCTCCAATTTCTTGATCCGAATAGCTAGTGCTACTGTCACTTGACGAAATTTAAGTCTTGCCTACTTCAGTAGACAATTTTTTAACAAGACATATTAGTGAATGATTGATGCTTGCAGTATGACCTGTTTTAATTAAATGAGAGAGTACTGAGCTATTAATTACTTTAAGCATGCCTCTACGTAGCCAGGCTGAAAGATATTCATAAGGACGAGGACGCAAATTCCAAGAATATCTACCGATGTAACTTGCCAAACAGGAAAAATTGAATTCATTAATGCAAAATGAGGTGGCCATTCTAGGCGGTTTACTAACTAATTTGGATTCATAAGTGCAAAACTAGGTAAAAATTTCTCTAAAAAATGTTACTTATTCACGATTTTACTGTTTCAGTACAAATGAGAATTTGTAAACAGTCAAAACCATTAAATTGTTCAATCCGTAAGGAAGTGTAACTTTCCGTTGTCGATATTACGGATTATAAGTTCAACTTTATTATAGCTAAGTTCTTTTAGTTTTTCAGATTCATTCAACATTTTCCGCTCCACAACCGACCGCCCCCCCCCAATCATCCAAATGTAGATCTGGATACATACGTAGTTATTGCCATTGCACTGAAAAAGTATAAGAAAACATTAAGGTGTTTCCACCTGTGGAAGGTTAAACTCGATAAGTGTATTTGTATTGAGTAACTAATTTAATTTCTATTGTTTGTTAGTTGAACTATTTAATTTGTGATATCCAGTACGTTACAGATTGATGTTGGCACGGTACCATTGCAAACTAGGAAGCTGTTTCGTTCTAGTATGGAAGTGGGGATTCCACCACTGGATGCCGGCTGGTCCTGTAGTGCAGAGGATTAGGTTTAGGGCAACCTGAAGCCTCTGAAGTAGAATCTAAGGTGCTCACTACCGAGAAGTTCCATACTAGGAAGAAACGGCTGTCGAGTGCTCCCTGGTTTTCAGTGCTACCGTGTCAATATCAATATGTGACGTATTCAATCACCTACAACTATTAACCTCCATAAACGATTTTAATTCAATTACGTGACATTATGTCGACGTCACACTATTTGACGACATCCCTGGCCCAAATCACATTACCTATGGCATCTTGCCCTCTCAACAACGATAGTATTTTACCAAACGAAAAAGTATATTTAACATGACAATAAAAATGATGAGATACAGTGAAAATTAATTAGATGACCACATTTATTTATTCCTTGGTTTCAATTACTTATTCAGAGTTCTTTACCAGTAATCTTGACAAAGTTGTATTCAATCAATTCAGTATTCCCTGATCATTTTCAATCCAAGAGTCATGTTGTAGTGAGTAATAACTGCAGTAGCACCTTGTGTTATTCCATTTACCATACAACATTCCTGACAAAAAGTATTTAACTAGTGGAACTGTTTTACTTTTCTTTCTAGAACTTAATTATTTTTTATTTAACTAAAAATAAAAACAACAACTCACTGGTAAATCATAGTTAATTATTCAGTAAATTGGTAGAGAACAAAAACGGAATGCTTTCTGTCTTTTCATTTTATAGCGTAATCCAATTGAAGAATGCAAGTTTTTAGTGATAAAATATACGGCTGGAATCACTCATTCATTGTTCTACAGACATATAAAATATGGTTTGTGTATGTATATAGGGGGGGTGGAGGGAGGTGAGGGGTTAGATATCAAAAATCATCACTGGCACTACCCCTTTTCACCCCCTCCCCACACACACAGTGTTTCAAAAAACAACAATAATCGTACTATGAACATTGTCGTCTAGATATTTCAAACTATAGTAAATTATAACTACAGTGGAATACAAGAGAAAGAATAAAAGACACTGTAAGGTAATTAATTTACATTCACATACCTTGTTATAAAGTAATTTAATTTACACATTAAATGACACGAGTGGTTTAACTCTAACTTTATTTTCTACATAAGAAAACAATAAGGTAACATATTCTGAAAAGTTAATTTACACTTGTCATAATAAAAGTTGTAGAGATTTATGAATATATTTTACATGTATTTACACTCAACTACATTAATACTACTATTTATGTACTATGAACATTGTCGTCTAGATATTTCAAACTATAGTAAATTATAACTACAGTGGAATACAAGAGAAAGAATAAAAGACACTGTAAGGTAATTAATAATTTACATTCACATACCTTGTTATAAAGTAATTTAATTTACACATTAAATGACACGAGTGGTTTAACTCTAACTTTATTTTCTACATAAGAAAACAATAAGGTAACATATTCTGAAAAGTTAATTTACACTTGTCATAATAAAAGTTGTAGAGATTTATGAATATATTTTACATGTATTTACACTCAACTACATTAATACTACTATTATTATTATTATTATTATAAGTAGTAGTAACATTATCAGTAATGTAATTATGAATATGCGATACATTCAATTCACTGTATCTTCATTATTCAGTATTTTGACTATCATTATGTTGAACTTACAATTTACAATGTAAGATCAAACAATGATTGAAACAATGTTAAAAACTTCATCTCTTGTTTCTAGTCTTTCTTACTTACCAGAAACAACCCCCCCCTACACACACACACAACTACACACGAATTAGATCCTACATGACCATTCCATCCCATTTACAAAGTATCACGTGTGAATAGTATCAGAAAAATAAGACAAAAGATAAAAACATTCATGATACATTAAAAAGAAAGTGCTTTAGAACATTCTTTCTATTATAATAAAATAGTCATATTGACAGTTTACATTAGAATGATCGTTACATTTGTCTTACCAATTCTCTTTCTCTCTATCTTACTCTCTTACACGCACATACATTCTCTTTGACTCGCTTCACCAGTACACTTCATTGTCTTAATTTATGTGTGTAGAGTGTATAGTTTCAACTACAAGTCTCATACAGACATGAATATTCAATTGATCTACAGGTTCTTAATGATTTAATTTATTTTCTAGTCGAATAACTGCAAAACTGTAATGTTCAATGTGAATATGGGAATGATCTTATTTTTATGTATGTGATCTACTGTCAGTATTGAAATGAAAATCATTAGTGATTATTACATGAATGTGGAAGTTTTAAAGAAGTGAAATGACTCGTAAATTATTATTGTTGGTGAGTAGAACAATGTGCAGGAAATGATGTAGAATGCTAAATGAAAGAAGGTAGTTGATCGGATACTGTGCCTAGTGTACATTGAAAATTCAGTTGGCACTAGTCTATAAAATGTGCCAACAATCTTGTGAAAATAAATACTTCACTTTGAAGTCACTTATATTCCATAGTCTGAATAGTCACATTTTATATTGGTTTACAAATACTTACTTGTTACATGGAATAAAATATACAATATATATGTCTCAATAATAGTTTATTACATTCATATACCATGCTCAATGAAGTTTGTGTATAATACAGCCTTAATTCAAATTCGTAGATAAGTGAAGTGAAGATGTATTCAAGAAGTGAAATCTCCTAATTGTATATCTATCAAGGTGATTAACAGTAACTGACTTTAGAATTGACAAGATGGCTAATGGTTCTTTCCAGTACAAGGTAGAAAATAAAGTTCAAGAAGGAGCATTCACTTATTTAAATGATAATGTACTTTCATAGGTCTTCTGGTTTTTTAGTAGTTTATACTATGGACTAATTTTAATAAAACAATCATTGTAAACTAAGAGGTATTGAATAGCTACTTCTCTGTAGTACAGAGTTTTCAACAGTGTATATACATTTGACCTCACCTTAGATTTCAAGTAGAATATTTAGACCTTGTACAGAACAATTAATCATTAAATCAATCAGAATGCATCCACTGATTTACACTTTACGCTTTAACTAAATCGTGACATTACATGACCAGAGTTCATAATCACTGATGATATTCATCTAATATACACGTCACAGATTGTCGTTAGATACTCCAAATTTATCACACTGATAGTAAAATGTAATCCATACGCTTATACTTAGAGATTCCTAAGGTGGCCGGACAAGAAATGTCATCACTCCAACAAGTAGTTGACTGTTGATCTGAACAATGTTAGTAAGCGTAGACTATATATAATTTGGAATGTTAGTGCAGCGATTCCAATGCACTCATTTGTTAGATTTTCTCTAGATCTGGATTTTCAAAGTTATGTGAAAATATTTCTTTCTACGAATTAACTATCTCTTGTTGAATTATATTATGCACGTCTAAACTTATTTACCACTATTTATATTACTACTATTTCCTCTATTTATCTTGTTGACCAATATGGTTGTGGAGTGGAGGGAGGGGGAAGTATCTTAGTATGATGCAATTATGTGCTAGATTTGGCATTTCATAAGATTGACTGTCTTAGTAAACGATTTACACTATTGTTAAGAGTATCTTCTATTGAAATAAAGTCAAGGATAAACAATGTACAAAGGTAAAGATATCTTCCTATTCAATGAATCTATCCCCAGTTTCCTTATAATGATTTTACACTGAAGAACATTATAAAGAAGTAAATACACTATTGAGAAGGATAAATACGCTAATATATTTTTTAAAATGTTTCCTCTATACTACTGGTAAACATACAACTAATTCAACAGTCTGAGTGATTATTTATTAACCAGTACATTAGATAATAAGAGTATCAACACAGTACTCATGAAGAAACCTCTTAGAATGAGAAAAGAAATTTAACTGGTTATTATGAGATACACCGATGTAATGTAGTACCTTTATGATGACTTTACTTCTGTTTTGCGTGCATAATTTCATATCATAATAGATAAGTACATAAATAAACAACTTAATATCTATCTAGAAACAATAAATTTGTCTTTAAGATTGTTCCACTATGATACGAAATCAGTTCATTGACATCTAAAGACAGTTATTTATTGGCATATTTATTGCTAGTACTACTATTACTATTATTATTATTATAAACTTGTCTCGTATTTTATATATATGACATGACTATTTCTTGAAGGGGGGGGAACAGGGAGAGGGGGAATAAATTTATTGCTACCAACTAAGAGTAACCGATAGATGTATTATTATTAGTAGTAGTAACAGTAGTCGTGGTAGTGATACAATAGTAGTATTGTTATTCTAAAAATAATTTTCTTAAATGTGCGTTACCATTTATTCACTCTTTCTCTCATCATTTTGTTTCCTATTTTCTCCTCTCACTTTATTTAAACTACGTTCCTATCCTACCTACTTCCATTAATGTTCAATGCATTTTATTCAATAAAATTAGTAAGTAGTATTGTTGGTGTTATTATTGTAGAAAGAAGAAAATTTTACTGAACTCTATGAATTATAGTCAAGAAAATAAATCAAGATACCTATCAACTACAAATCATTTTTGTCATCCTTAACGAATAGGGAATAAAAGAAGGGAGTGGTGAAACTCTGTTACTTACTCTTACATATATGTCAATATGTTCGTGTACACAGTACAGTGTATATATATTTAAGAATTAAAGAAGACATCTCTTGAACTCAATTTTTCTTTTGGTAGAATATTATCAATCAACAAATTTGCCTGATAGTCTGTATTCTGTTCCACCTTAAGCCTCCATGAATAAACACACACACACACACATAAGTACATACATTCGATCACTCCTATTTGATTAGTCTCTTACTCAGTAGAAATAAACTATAAAAAGTAGTATGAAGGATTCATAAGTTTATACGCTTTAAGCAGAAGAAAAGTAGATAGATTACTGACATTTTCACTATATTCTATGAAATGTAATACAAACTAAGAATATGTACCTAATTCAAGTTATACATACCTTTGTACTGTTGTGTATATGACGTTAGTATGGTAAAACTTTATTTTTATTCATTTCGATTGTTATTCTTGACATGATTGTATTATGATGGACAGTGTATCAAACTAACTACTGATAAAAAAAGAAAAAATAGAATAAGTAATATCATTAGTATATAGAAAATTTATTTTGATAGAAAGAAACTAAAGTGAAGTTGAATAGAACAGTAAGATTACATTACAGATTTACTGTAGTTAAAGTACTATTGAAATGAACCAGTCGGTACTGAATAACTGTTTTATTATGGTATAAAACTCTTCAATGGACTTAGATTTTTTGAAACATGTTTAAACGTTAGATTCGTGATTTCATTAGTAACTAACTTCAAAAGATAATTTTCAAGCTCCAATGAGAAGTTATTAGAGAAGTACATTCATTTCCAGTGTATGTTAGTTACATGTTAGTAGATACTTGTTTAGTATTCTATAGGTTAAGTATTCACTGAAAAACCACAAGGTCACCGGGATCCTAGTTTCCAGTGAATATCTAACTCAGATTAATCCAAATTCAACGATCTCTTCAATATTACATCATAAGATGATAAAGTACTTTCTTAGCTAACAATAATCAATATTGATAGAATAATCTGTAAATCTATCGCTTTTTTATTTTCAAACAGTTAACTGTAAATAGATTCGATTCTATAATGAGATTATAGCATAGCAACACTATTCAGTGTTTCATTGATTAACAACGATATTCAATGAAGATTAATGTGTAACTAATTTAAGCAATGAATAAATGAAAATAATCACCACAAAATCACTTCAATAGAAAATTCTAAGAACTTTCTCTTTTCAATATGATTCATTCATTCTATAAATAAGAGAAATTCTCAAAGAAGCATAAAGTTTAATTGTTTCTTTTTCATTATTAAAGGTTTTAGTCTTTCTATCACTGAATTGATAATCACTTCCAGTTTATTATTCTCAATCAATAATATGGTTCTACATTCACATACATTCATCATTGAATCTAATAATACATGTCAATAAGTTGAATTGCGTGATTTACAGTTTCATTGTTTTGTAGGTTTTTCTTCAAAAACAAAAAAAAATATTTTTCATGTTTATAGTATAATTTAGTGTAAAAGAAGAAGATAGTTTAATCACTTACTTCATGTGTAACTAATCAATTTGTGTTCAGTTTAGTTGGTAGGTATTCATTAAATGTTACTGTTAAATGATTCAATTGCATGTAGACAATATGCCTAACTGATAGGCTTTGTTTTAACTATGTTTTATTTTTTCTTCAAATATAAAAAGTCTACAAAGAAATAAATTCATCAACAAATCATGCTGTGAATGGAAATACATATTCAGACTAACTTATCATTGACTTATTTGTCAAATGTATAAGCCTCTTTATATATAAATTCCTATCATCATATTGGTTATGTTCAATGAAATGATGCATTAACTTAATTGAAACAGATTGTCGAAGTGTCAATAGTCAATAATAATAATAATAATAAATAAACATTTTTGGTTCTATATATATATATATATATATATATATATATATATATATATATATATATATATATATATATATATATATATATATATATATATATATATATATATATATATATATATATATATATATATATATATATATATATATATATATATATATATATATATATATATATATATATATATATATATATATATATATATATATATATATATATATATATATATATATATATATATATATATATATATATATATATATATATATATATATATATATATATATATATATATATATATATATATATATATATATATATATATATATATATATATATATATATATATATATATATATATATATATATATATATATATATATATATATATATATATATATATATATATATATATATATATATATATATATATATATATATATATATATATATATATATATATATATATATATATATATATATATATATATATATATATATATATATATATATATATAGAAAGATAATGATGACGCCAATACATTAAAGAAACTAGAAGGAAATAAAATTGTTGTCGTATGGTTATTATTACTATACGCAGTATCCATTAGTTTGTTTTAATTCACCTGTGTTCATGATTTTAATAGACAAACAGAATAAAAATCAATGCATCAATAAAGATTTATTCAGATAACATAGAATGATGAAACCATTCACCATCAGGATCTGAAGGTTCTGGTTTCCAACTTTGATAGAATCCTGGATGTGGAATGTAGATAAGTTTAATGTTAATTCAGTGTACCCACTTTTCATTGATAATCAAAGTGACATCAATTTTTGACAGATATTTTTTTTCGTGCTCATTAATACAATGGAATCACTCATCCCGATGTCCACCACTGTGAACTGTACATATATATATATATATATATATATATAAATGTTTGCATATATTCCTTATTAAGGTTGGAGACTGTATTTGACTAGTTTTTGCCATCATCATGTCTTGTGACCTAACACTATGGAAGCAGTAACTGATTAGACTCAATGTATAACACCAGCAAAGAAATGATGTGAACACTTACACATATACAACTTTGAATTCGATATCATGAATTAGCTTGACCTCAATTGAGATTGTAAACAGGGGAGGACTCGATATTTGCTTCTTCGTAGTATAGGACTTTTCAATAGTGCACATCCAATATGTCCATAGATAGTCGAGTCTACGACCTTCTTTTTTCGCGGCATAAAGTTGGTAATTAGACAACTGAACAGTTTGCTATCTAACAATTGATATTTCCAAATTCTTTCAATTCAAATTTCCTGGGAAAAATTCAGTTTAATGGAAAAAGATGGAGATCGCAACGGAATAAGTCATAAGTTCTGTTGTGTTCCTATTAGACTAACGTAGATTCATCATTTTTATAATGAACAGTATTCATAGCCAATGTATCCTTGTATTAATAACGTATTCAAATGTAATTAGTTTTCAGTAGAATTTTACAGTTTCAATGACAAGTTGAAGCCAATAACGTTCAATTAGTTCATGAATGAGATGTATATTATAGAATGGGCTATATGATAATGATGGTAATAATCGCATAACTCAACGAATTGAGTGAAATTAAAAATATGAGCTAAATGTAATACACTAGCCGTGAAACCTAAAAGATCATGTTTTGATCTCCAGTATATCACTGATGACCATTTGTATAATATTATCAATTACATTAAAAAAAAATCAACTATCCATTCCTTCTTGGTACTCAACACTTGTGAATCTTAAACACCTCTATACTATAAACTTTATATTTGAATGTTAACTGATTAAAAAGGTGAAGTATGGCAGATCTTATCTATAATCTTATTACTGGTCTATTTTGAATATGATCTAAACCATTGTAATTTAATCGATTGTTTAGTGATTAAGAATTCTTGATCTTGTATTGATCAAGCTACCACTTAACTAATCTACAAGTTTAATCATTATCCTTCATAAAGATACAATTATTTTTCTTATATCTGATAAACTAACTAAATACACGAAGAAAAAAACCTTGTTACACTATTGATCACCATATTTCATTGCTGATCTTACTGATTACTGAAGATTAAGATCATTATCAGTACAATTTCTAGTTGTTTTATTATAATCTATTCTACTTTAATTTTTGTAGATTCATGAAGGGTATAAAGGAGAGAGAGAGAGAGATACAATGATAGAAACCCAAGTATCAATTGACAATATAGAGGAGTGTTGAGATTATCAAACTTATACTTTTACACTAAGAAGTAAGTCGTAATTAGACAACCATTGATAATCAGAAGGTATCAAACAATTATTTTGTTCTAATATGCGACTATTTAGGAGGTCACATTCACGATCATAACAGGCTACGAATTCATGATCTTCAAATTTTACAAAAAGAATCGAAATAACATTTATATTTACAGGTTCAGTCAATTTGTATCCACTATCCATTGACGTATATGATATTCATCTTTTGTATAACAGTAGATATAATCCACAGGTCACAGCTTTCAACATAGAGTATTCATGCGATGGCATGTTAGTTTAATGGTTTCTAGAGAATCTTGATACCACCACTGGAAACTTGAGAGTTCTGAGTCACTTTATTCATTCTAATACACGACTGTTTATTTATTTAGTAAATCATTTCACCTGCTAGTTTTATTTTGTTTTCAGTCAATAAAATATTAACCTTTCATAATCTGACGTAACAGTAATGAATAAAAGTGATGAAAATATTTTGTAGTGTAATGTTCTAATTACTATCCATTACAACAATGAAACTGTATCATATAAACTATTCAACTAAGAGAACATAACACTACTAAAAAGTAGCAAGATCAACATAAGAAATAATCACTATGAAATGAAGTAAATAACCAAAAAATAAATAGATCGAACCTATTTGATGAATCACCAATTAACAATGAACGCCGGTTTGATTCTAGTCAGGGATTCCTTAGTACTGTGTGTTCATAAGCCTACAAAGAATGATCATCATTCTATATATCATGAATTGATGGAATTGGGAATTCTACGATTGGATGCCGGCTGGTCTAGTGGTTCAAATCGTTAGGCGTCCTCCATCATGGAACGCCTGGAGTGGAATCCAGGACGAGCACTGCTGAGGAGTCCCATACTAGGTAGAATCAACCATCGAGTGCTCCTTACTTATCAATGGTACCCTTCCACCATCAATCTGTGACAAATTGAATCAAGTAAACTTATTTATTTATTTACTTAATGTGAAAGCTGCCATCGTTTATATTTAATTCTTCATCAACATTTTTCTTTATTAAATTCTCTTCCTCTGATTATTTTTCCTATCTACTTTTCTTCTCCTTAAGGAGTTTTCTTCAGTTATTTCTCCTATTCCATTTGTGAGTTGAAGTATATAAACTTAATAGTGTATGTAATCGACTGATTGAGTCTCTTTATAATGATCGTTCTTTTGGATCATCCTAGTGATGACTAGGTGTATCCGTTTTGTTGTTTACTTGAACTTAGTTCCACATATATCTATATATGTATATAGGTATATAGTAAGAAAGAAAAAGCAACTCAGGAAATTCTTCTCTATAGTCCATGTTTCTCTCATCTTTTTCTCTTTCTTCATTCACTTCTTTTTTCTTGCTAATCCTCTTGTCTTTAAAACAAACCGGAATAAATATATCAATGTATGTTCAATAATATATGTTTGTATATATATATATATAATCGTTGTAAACATTGATAATCTAAGAAGATAACATCATCAACAATATGATTATCATTGTTTTTCATCTTCATTACCCATCAACATTATCACTATTCCCATCGTCCCCCTTATATTCTACAGTAGAATCTCTACAATTATTTCATCCAATCATTATCATGTACAGTATGTGAAATAATGAAGATTTGAATAAGCGGGTTCCAGTTTTTGTGTTGTTGTTCTATTCCTTCCTCAGTTATATACGTGAACATACATAAGCCCACGTGCTGTTAATAATGTTGTTTACCTGAAGAAGGCGAAGAAGGGGAAAAGAAGAAGAAGAAAAAGAAGGAGAAGAAGAAGAATTAATTGTGAAAAAAGAAGAAATTCTCTGCCAAGTGTACACATATTAGATTTAAAGTACTGATAATATCAAATACTGCCGATTGTGACAATTTCTTTTTCTTTCTCATAAATAGTAGGTATGTTTCTATCCATCCATCCATCCCTCCCTTTATTTTTTTATTATTATTATTATTTCATAGGCAAAGAATTATTGAGGCGATAGTCTAGGCTGATAAAGATCAGTTGTATATCGAAATTTTTTTCTTATTTTCCTATCACAGTTGTATCCATTGTAAATTTATGTACAAACATATTGAACTAACTAACTAACTAACTAACTAACTAACTAGCGATTTACTGTCGATATACCCTTATGGATTATTGGTCAAGTGTACGATTCAATAATGATGGAATACATTGAAACCCGTATATTTTCATTTTTACAGAAGGTGATTTTTTTTTGTCAGATTAGTTTTAGTTTTATGGTCAACACCAATGTGTTGTCTTGTGGTTTTGTTTCATTATTTTCTCTTCTTTTTTATTATGATAAGGTGAAAAATACATATACACATTAATAACATTTTGATCATCAATAGACATCATTTAAATTAAGCTGTTGTTTGTTGTTAGATGTAGGAAAAAGAATACACTATGCATAAATCTATATAGATATACACTACACACACATACACACACACAATCACTTATTCCCAGGGAAGGAAACAGTAAATTTATTCCTTTTTGAAGCATATAACGTAAAGGAATACATTTTTTTTTGTCAGTTAATTTTAAACATATTTTAAGAAAATTCAACGGAAATTATACAAATAAACAAGAGAATGAAGGGATAATTTGAGTAAAATATGACACAATTCCCCCCTCCCCTTTAGTATAATAATAATAATACTTAATAAATATTTAGATTAAGCTTGTATCTTCTCGTTGATTAGTCTTGGATTGAAACTGGTCAGACTCTGTTACCATATGTGCATCTTAAGCGGATAGCCTCGATATAACTGTAGTTCACAAGTAGAAGCTCAACCAAATTACATTTATACCTTTTGCACAAATGTAACTGTCTGGATATAGTAGACTAATGGTGGACGCGTTGGCGTTTGACATGAAACAGACTGAGTTTGAATTCTAGTGTAAACATCAACATTAAGATGCAGGTACATCCAGGCGATGAGTCCCAAATAGGACGAAATGCGCATCCTGGATTACGCTTGCCAGTTACAATCCAATTTAAACAATACTAATAAGTAGTTTAGCATTAATGTATTGAGAAACCCATTTGTGACATCGACTTTCCTGTTCATTGTGCCAACAGTGTTAGTTGGAAACGTGGCCAGTGAAAAATATCAATGACCTTAACAATGAGTGTCTTGTATACTTAAGTAATGGTATGCAGTTTATTTAACATCATATCATCTTCATTCATACAAAAGTATATTATTACCTAGAGGTCAATCAGTTTTGGATAAAAATAATAACAATCATAAATTAATTGAAGTGAGTATTCAGTCACTGGTTACTGATCAACCTAGTAGTATTGACGGTTAAGCTTTTGATGAAGGACCTGAAAGTCTTAGGTTTGATTTTCTGGCGGATAGGTCACATACTAAGACAAAACAGCTGTCTGATGTTCTTTAGTTTACAGTCTTATTCAATGAAGATTATTCTGTAACGAGTACATTCAATCAAATAATAAACTTACTTGATTGAATCTTTGTCAAAAAGATGTTAATAATGTGTAACATAAAGTATAAACATACTGTATAACCAGAAGTGAAATTACATTAATGAACAGAATTGTTATTAGAATGTGTACTGTAATTGTCAATATCTTCCAATTTCTAGATCTAAGAATTTCAAGAAGAGATGATGGAACATGCCAAAGATTTATATTCCGGAAAGATATACTAAATGAACGATACCTCCGTTTTCATAGTTTTTGTCCAATCAGCTATAAACGTGGTTTAGTCAACTCACTCTACTACAGAGCTGAACGACTGTGCACAGCTGATAAACTTGAAGATGAAATTACAATCATAGAAAAATGTCTTCAACAAAATGGGTACCCTGAAACATTTATTGAAAAGTATAGTAATAGATGTAATCAAAAATTCATAGCTAACAAACCCGAAAAGAAAAGGGTATTTATTTAACTAGTATTTAAAGGAGATCAAGTAGCCAAAAAAATTCAATCAAACACTTAGAACTACCATAAAACAAACATTCATTGCTACCAAACTGCTGACGCTCTACAAAACACGATGTTTAATAGGTCAAACAAAGTTGATAAATATCCGTCTTATGTCACCTCCAATTGTATTTACCAGTTCACATGTACTTGCAAAGGCAGGTACATTGGAAGGATAGAAAGACGGGTCAATTTACGATTTATTGAGCATATCTCGAGGAACCTGTGCTTGAAAGAAGCAACCGTTTTTAGAAGTTCAATTATGCGTCATTTGGTAGACATGGGACATGAAGTCGAGGCAAAAAATGCTTTTAAAATCATCAATAAACAACATAAAACGATCCTATTAAAATTTGCCGAGGCCATTGCAATCAGAAGATTGTGTTCAAAAGGAATCAGTAGTTAATCTTCAGTTGCCCTGGCAGCAATAGATCGATGTTATCAGATAAACACAATCAATATGTGTATTAATAATTTGAATTAACTAAAATCAATAGCATGTATGTAGCTGATAAGAATGCAACTGAACACATTGAATCCAAAGTATTCTGCAAATGTTGTCGTTCTTGCATTATCCGAATATTATTTTTGACAGTCTAGAGTTGTCTTTAATAAATAGTGCCAGGAGAAAGCAAATTCTTACAGTATATGATATTGAGGTGATATTAGAAGATTTGTAGTTTAGTAAGATGGTTCTTTGATAAACGTTAGAAATTCGCGCTAATCAAATCTTCCAGAATGAATACGAAGGATTTGCTATTAAGCCATGAAGTTCTAGGAACATAATCAAAATACATGGTAAAATTACACTATCTTTAATGTTTTGGAATAATAGGTGAGGATGAACAAGTCATTCAGTCTTCAGTTTTCAGTGATAAGGATAGTAGGTTTAGTGGCCTGTATTAATCCTTGCAGTGGTTTTACCGGTCTAGATCCAGCTTCTCCTTGTAAGAGTTCACTGATGGAGCTGACACCACTTGTACAGGTAGAGCATTCCAGTCTTTGACCACTCAATGTGAGAGACGGATTCCCATTCTGAATTTATTCAGTCTCGGTTTCCTAACCTTTTAAGGGCGACCTCAAGGGTAATTAGTTGCAGAGGGGGCGAAAAGATAAGACAAACTAATACATAAGTAATTATTTAAGATACGGAATGCTAATATAAGATAACCTCGTATTCTACAATTAGGGGAAAACGTTCAGGCGTTTTAGACGCTTATTGTAAGGGAGGTTTGAAAGGCCTATTGCTAACTTAGTACTTACTCGTCGAACCCACTAATGTGTCTTGACATTCGTAATAAAATAGGGACTTGTAAACATGAAGAAAACGTAGTGTTTGATGGGGTAATATCAATTTAGTAATTGGATGTATATAATCATCTACAAAATAGGAAGGAGACAATGAAAACAATGAACTTAGCACATCACCTAAAACATCCTCAAAATAACGAAGGAAACTCCGTGGTTCGAATTCCTTATAATTTCACTAACAGAGTAATTGTTTGTGTAACCAAGAAACAGGGAATTATTGATCTATTGTATAAACAGTGATACTGAATGTCTCAAAGATGAATTGTGGTAAACTATTCCAAACTGTCAAAAGTCATTCATAATCATTTTTTTTGCAGACAATCGGATTATGTATGAAAACATTTTAATTTTGATATCAAGTAATGATTATTTTAAATGACAGATTCGGTAAATTGAATCACAATGTCTAAGGCAAAATAGGGTATACACTAACTACTGAGTAGACCCATATTGTGACGAAACTGCTATATAGTACTCATTTGGTTTCCAGTAGTACCCAACCAAAATCAATGTGTGACAATTACAAACAAATGACAGATTATATATTTAGTGACTTAAAGAAGAGAAGGACTATATTTACTTCAAACTATCTCATTCATAAACGATCAATTTCAAGATTTATTCATCTAGAGTTATTCTATAAGGTATAATTATTTATAAGAGAAAGTAGTATATGACAACAATAGAAAGAAATTCGACTTACATTTATCCATAATATGAATACTATTCAGAATAAAAGTACAGCATTCATATAGTCGTCAACTACAGACTTTGTTGTGAATGTAACGTCAGCGTAAGTTTTCTAGATCCATATTGTAAAGTATTCCGTAAAGAACAAATTATAAGAGAATCTAATTAAACTGTATAGACGGTTTTTAATATGCACTGGTCAAGAATTCCAAATGAGGATGGAACAGTTATTCAACATAGTTGAATTTTTCGTCAAATAGTGCCTGTCAATTTCGTTCTGATTTGTATTGATTCTTTTGAAATGAGAAAACTTTTAACATCAATTGTCTCTAGTACATGCAAGTAAATGAATAGAAGTTTACCTATGAAACAGAAAGTAGGAGAGTGAGAGAGACAGAAAGAGAACGAAAATATGGACCAAATTATCTTTTTGATTGTTTTTCTATCATCATTCATAACGCTGTACCATGTTTATTTTTATTAGACGACTTAATCACATTCCATCCAGACTCCTGTTAATATTATTCCATTGAATTCATTTAGTTGATAATAAATTATGATACGTAAATGTATATGTGATGTAGAGGTGAATAGATAGTTTATTAAGTGAATACTTAATCATTAATGGTTCATGGGAGTTCTAAGCCTTTAAACACTGCAATCATGGACGTTGTAATTAGAGTAATAACAAAAAGAAAGAAGATTCTGGTTTAAAACTAATTGTTTCGCAACGACTAGGTAACAATTTCTGTTCCATTTTGTGTATTCATCTATATCATCTCCCTGAGCTTATTGACTACTGTGATAAGAAATGGGTTTCCCTCACTGCAACTTACTCCTAACGCTGGTTGACAACGTACTTAGTACATCAATAACTCACCGGTCAAAATCAACCCGCAGATTTCACATTACAGAAGAATACCCCCATACGTATGCCTTTATCTAAGTTCCAAATATTGTTAGCCTCATCCCTTATCTGGATATGCTGTATAGTTCATTCTGCTTATACCCAGTCATCTCTTGGAATCGTAGCACCATAGACGAAAAGTGCTCGGTTGTTTGTCAGAAGTGCGCTATACTACAACAACTACTTCAGGCACCCTAGTACTGTGAACTTTGAGGTCGGTGGACTTGCTTTTAATGAATACCTTCATATAGTTTAAACCCCCTATCAATCACTCTCTATCAACATCCTTGTATGTAGATAAACCCATATCATTCTGATCGTACCTGTATACTAGTATGCTCTCATGTACAAATGTTACTTAAGAATAAATCTATTATTATTATTATCAATATTATTATTATTATTATAGTGCAGCTAATACAAAGATAATCTAGAATAAAATAAACATACCATCTTCATGGAAGCGGTTGAATAAATGGAATATTAAAATGCAATAATGTGCATGAAATCTAATGCCATTTATAATGGATAGATGCTATGCCTTAATGTGAATCTACTTGTCACTGTGTATTAGAAAATATACCATAGATAGAACACAAATCATACAATGAGCTTTTAAGCCTTTGTTCATTGACTTAGAATCCAGCTACTTACACTTGTAATTTTAGACAACTTGAGATATTATATAACTTTCATTCCTTTCTATCAATATCACTGGCACTGCTACTAACATGAGACGATTCCACTGAACTCTGAGAATTCTCTAGGAAAACGAGTCACTAGTGAGTATATAATATAATAGTTGTTATTATTTAATATGGTGGAGATTATTAAATTAAAATTTGAAATCACAAATTGTTCTCAGTTAGATGACAAAATGTTTCGTATTTGTAAAAAATTTCCAATCAGTGCATATCTATGATCAAGCTATGGATCTAACCGTACCATTTAATTCCAGTGATTGTAGCTTCTAACTAGAATTCTAAAAACGATCATGATTGAATACTATATTTACTGTTTACATCATTAGAACGAAACAACTAGGTCTAGCATTTCTTTGATTCATAATAATTGTAGAAAGAGAATATTATGGAGCCTCCTACAACACTATGGAGTACCCGAAAAGATAGTCAACATCATACGGAATTCTTAAGACGAACTACATTGTAAAATCGTGCATGGAGGTCAGCTCACAGATTCATTCGAAGTGAAAACCGGTGTCAGACAAGGTTGCTTACTCTCACCCCTCCTCTCTCGACTGATCATCGACTGGATCATGAAGACTTCAACATCTTAAGACACTCTCGGAATACAATCGACAACATAAATGCAACTAGATGACTTGGACTTTTCAGATGACCTAGCTCTTCTATCCCAAACACAGCATCATATGCAGATAAAGACCAACAATATAGCAGCAGCCTCAGCAGCAGTAGGCCTCAACATTCACAAAGGAAAAAGCAAGATCCTTTTGATACAAAACAACAAACACTAACCCAATTACATTTGACGGAGAAATTCTGGAAGATGTTGAGACGGTTACATATTTGGGCAGCATAATCGACAAACAAGGAGGATCTGATTCGGATGTGAAGGCGTGGATTAGTAAGGCAACGGCAGCATTTCTACAACTGAAAAACATCTGGAACTCAAACCAACTTTCAGTCAACAATAAGGTCAAAATTTTCAATACAAATATGAAGACAGTTCTGTTGTATGGAGTTGAAACTTGTAGGGGGAACTACGAAAAGTATCCTTCAGACGATACAAGTATTTATAAACAACTCTCTGTGTAAGATTCTTCGGATTCGTTGGCCAGATACTATCAACAACATCTATCTATGGCAGAGAACTAATCCATTTCCAGCCGAGGAAGAAATTAGGAAAATCCGCTGGAGGTGGATTGTACACACACGTTGAGGAAACCATCAAACTGTGTCATTAGACAAACACTAACTTAGAATTCTAAAGGCTAGAGAAAAAGAGGAAGATCCAGGAACGTATTGCGTCGGGAATCGGTGACAGACATGAAGAGAATAAAGAGCACTTTGGCAGGGCTAGCAAGGAAAGCCCAAGGCAGAGTTGTTTGGAGAATGTTGGTGGGCGGCCTATGCTCTACATGGGGTATCAGATATTGATTGATTGATTAAATTGTTTAATTAACAATCAAGCCATAATACAGAATAACAATCACCTATTTTGAAGCATGAAATCTTAATAGAGTTGAATTATTCATATACTCCTGATCAACTCAATTCATGAAGAACTAATTACAAATGAACAATAAATTTATAGATTTTTTTTCTAGCAACTAAGCTTATATCACAAATTGATGAATGTAAGGACTGTATAATTGGATGCCGGCTCAGAGGTGCAGAGGGTTAAGCTTTCACTAAACTGAAACTTATTTGACGGGATCTAGAGTAAATACTATTGAGGAGTAGCATACTAGGACGAAATAGCTGTCAAATTCTCCTTGTTTCCCACTTGTTCCCAACCAATATCTATATTTGACAAATGGATTAACTGAAACCTAAGATTAGAATCAATTAGTTATATATATATATATATATATATATATATATATATATTGCTTATAATGTGATAACTTATGCCTAAATGCTGATGCTTAATTTGTATGATTTAATGGGACATGGTTAATTCACACTTAACTCAATCTAAAATAACATGACAAAAAAGACAAAGAAAAATATAGAGAATGTAGGTATTCCATTGAATATGTACTCAATGTTTCAAACAATCAAATGATCATTTGAAATGCTTCTAATGAATAGCCTTAAGGGCATATATTTGATAGTAAATTATTCAGTTTTTTTTTTCTTCTCATTTCTAGTTGATATTTCAATGTTACTCATTTTAGAGAAGTGAGTAGTAAAAGAAGAAGTGAATAAAGTGAATTCATCATTTTATTATCAATTAGCTACTTCTTTATTTTATTTTATTTCTACTAGAAAAAGAAAGAAAGAAAACAATAATACATAATTAGGCATAAAAAAAAATAGATCTGAATCCATTAAGAGTTTGACAGTTTGACCTTTTAATGAATCTATCAACATGTATATCAGTAGTATATTCAATTAGTAGTAAGTAAGGGATAAAGTGATTTTTTTTTAAAGTTGATTTTATTGTTTATTCGTTTGTTTGCATCTTTTGTTAACTTTAGATAACTTATTATTCTTTAAAAAGAATGTAACAATGAAGTAAAAGTGAATAGGAGTCCTTCAAAAATAGGTGTCACTTTAAGACAATGTATACTACTCTTGTCTGTTATCATTATGATAATTAAACTTCATATAGGCATTTAATAATGTATGATCTAAACAAGACATATGTCTTTAATTTATTGGGACGGATAGTTGGGCGTTTGCAGCAAAAAATGATGGTCCTATGCCGGATTTACTGATTGGGTCGCCGATATGCACTGTTGATTATGAGAAAATAGCTCATCATTGATTCTTGGTTTTTAATGGTTGTTTAACTAAGATCAATTTGTGATATCAAATTCGAGTTCAACAATTCTCGCACCAACCAATTACAGTCAATATTGACTTACCAGTGACTGACTTTAAGAGATAACTCTTATAGTTCTAGTGAAATGATGTGACCAGGAGGGGGTGATTTTCACTATAAGGTAGTTGCCCAGGAATGCAGGAAGCAACAAAAATTTATCGTTAATTGACTGAAGTTAAAAGTATCAGCTGTTGAATGCCGACCAGCTTGGTGGTTGAATGATTAAGCATTCGCCATGAATGGTCGTTAGCTTGATTCTCTGGCTGGATCATGGATGCGTACAATTAAGGAGTCCTACACTATAACGAAAAAGCTGTCGAGTGCATTCTACTTTTCACTGGTTGTCTAAACCAAATCCATTAGTGATGTCATGTCTAAATAGCTATTTCTGTCGCAAGCTTTCTAAATATATCGATTTCGGCTAGTATTAAAATCGTATATGAAACTTACCAGTTGAATGTAAATTCATCACATGGTTGGCGCTTGCAATAAGACTTCAAAGTAGTGCCGTTCGTATCAAAAACTCATTTCATTATCTAAGGACTCATAAATTAGGCTGTTCACAAGCCCCTTTTTCAAATGACACTAAAGTAACATCACTTCATGAAGAATAGAAATATCTTATGATTATGTCTCAAACAAATGGACACAGAAAACTTCATCACATGACACAACAGTCACCGATAATAAACAAATCATCCGACTCTAAATCAAGAACATTCCTCAGATTACAAACAAACTATTAAGGAGTCTAGGAATAAGTGTAGCTCACAAACGCACAAAATTTCACAAACTAATTGTAGGCAAACAACATCATAAAGATTATGTAAAGCAACAGCAACTGATGCTATAACAAATAAATTGGCCATCTTCTCCGTCTACTAGCTTTTTAATTCAATCACATGTCTTCGTTGATATCAACATATGTGTACAAATACAGGCATGAATTTGACTGAGTAAAGACCGATATAATCGATACTGAAAGTACAGGAAAAACCTGAGAAATTTTAGAAGCCTGATAATTATACTACTAAGGCATGTAGAAATCGACCCTGTTTATCAACTCACAAAATAAACAACTAATAAACTTAAGATCAGACATCAGACTAAAAGTGAATAAAGCCAGAATACTCATACACTTGACAGTGACAAATCTACACACAATAACATATTAGAAGTAATGGGTTAGGATAACAGATTATTAAATAATTGTGGAGAGTTGCTAAAACCTCGCTCCACGTTAAACTACGCGGTGATGATATCGGTTAGTTGTCGGTTCGACAAAAACCTCACGACCAAACAACCCAGCTCTAGGAAAATATCACCCCTCAAAAATCCTCCTCCTGAACTATAAATCTACACTATTATTCCATAGCAATCAATGAGCTATTTACTTAGCTGTTGATTCTAAATGCTCAAAAATGTTTCCATTATACAATAGAATATATCAATAGTCATAAAATTCAGTTTAAACAGATTATCGAAATTGTATAGAATGTATTCATCATGAACTGATGATTAGTTATAGTTGGGAATTTACTCCAGTACTTATTGTAAAGTGCATATGGGAATCATTTCTTGATCTTGAGCTTATATAGTGTTTACAATTTCAATGAACTATAAATTTAGGCTACAGTATTAATACTTTGCAACTTAAGCTGATTCAAGTTGTGGATGTACACTGATGAAATGTTTTAAATTAGAATTTCAGTTACAGATTCATGTACTAACCTTTCAGCTATACTAAAATTCTGAGTTGGAGTTCGAACCCGTGGCTTAATGATTGAAAGTTAGACACCTTTAATCATTGAAGCACCACTATCATACCTTTATCTATTCGGTATATTGAGGTTGAAAATGACATGAATATAAAGGTAGAGTTGTTGAAAAGAATATTCATTGTTCAAATATATATGGGCAACATGAAGGCCTGCAGTCTTAAGTTCCTATTAATGGTTAGGCAATTTTCAAGTAACTGTATTCTTTAGCAAAGAGTTTATAAGCTGATTTAAATTGATTGATCATTGAGTAGCGACCAGCTTATTGTTTTCCGCTAGTGTTGATCGTACACTATCCATAAAATTGGAATAAGATTACCAATATAGGTAGCTTGACATTGTAATTACCATATTAAGATATTAAATGTCAATAGGTGTCTAGCAGAAAACCCTGTTTGACCTACTTTTCATATCAGTTAGTACTCGTCAGTATAGTAAACTTGAAATCCTGAGAGTACTAACAACCTGCTTGGAATACAACTTCATATCACTGGCGTCGAGTTTTGTGACAGTACCACTAAGGTATTTTGATTACGGCTGACTTTATACTGGGACCGCTTCTAAATATAATTAATTTTAATTTTAGTTAAAACTTATAGTTTTAAAACTTTAACACGAAGATATTAGAAGGCGCATCATTTATCCATACAATTTTGATCAGCCTGTATTGACATTTGTACATTTTTATACGGATCACTATTTAGTTGCAAGATTTTTAAATAATGTGCGGCAATCTAGAACATGCGTTGCGTCCTGTTTTGATTAACACACATACCTATGAAGAGTACTAAAGAAGAGGAGAGGAAATTCTCATATCAGCGATTATTCAACTTTACTAATATTTGTATGCATCCAAGGTTTTGAATAACAAAAAGTCGTCCTATATTAGAATAAAAATTAAGTTGCATTTATCAATTGGAATCCAGGATGCGCGTATCGTTCTGTTTGCGATTCACCTATAGTTGGATGTATCTACATCTCAATGTGTGGACTCGCCAGCTTAGTATATTAATCGATTGTACTCGAAGTGAATGAAATGTTTTCAACTTCTGGTGCAAATATTAACTCTGGTGTGTAGAGGTACATCCAACTGACGAAAAGCCCCAAATAAGATAACAATTATCGTTTTGGATTTAAATTTTCAAACACAAATTTAACTTGTATCGAATTTAGGACTTAACATCCTATTGAGGAAATCGGTAACTTACGTTTAAACATCTAGACTTTATAGCTGGTCGGTCATAATCAACCTACAACCCGGAAGTGTTATCCGTTAGTACAGGTTTTTATATCATGAAAATTAGACAATACGAAAAAAAAACAAAGAAGTCTACCTGACTTAGTGGTACGACTATGTACAAGCTTGACTATTGAAATTATACTTCGAGAAGAGCTGAGAATCTGGAGGTAGCTAAACAGCTAATTTATTTGCCCCATTAATACTGTTACTGAAGTATATGGCCTAATGTTTCCAACTGCTCTTGAGATTTATTTAATGGACTTTGATTAAGTATTTGCTATCTATCAACATAGATCAAACATACAATTAATAGTTACATCGGCCAATACCATACCTCTATTGGGACGTCTCTAACTATCTTCCAACCTACTTCTACGCCGGTAAGTGGTAGTTGGACATGTGTAATAACTGTCTCAATTGCTCCATTCAGTGATTGCTCATAAACTTATCAACCGATTTTACATCTTTGTACTTAACCTCAGTATTTCTCACTCCATTGTTCTACAATATGCAAGTGGTGCATCGAAGACACGGATAGTCAGTGAGCTACAGTATACTTATGTACTCAACTATCCCAGCTCATTTTTAACATCAACATAGTAGCACAGAATGGATTGCTTTGATGCATTTTGCTAAAAGATAAGAAAGTTTTCCAGATCTTCCTAGACACCTATACAGAGTTGATTAGATTTTGGACTATCTAATTTGTACAAGTCAATAGTTGCATCTGATTTAAAAAAAACACATTTATATTAAGATTAACTCGATAAATCAGTGAATGAAAGCATAGAAACTAAACAGATAATTTCCTGAATTATCGGTTAGGTACTTTAATATAATTCAATTGGGATGGTTATAAGTTAAAATAGTATAGTCTTACATTTTATGCACTGACTGTATATACATATATACGTATATAAATAAGATTATTTCATTACACATTAGAATTTGTTATTGTAATATACCATTATCATATGACCAATAGTTTTAATATACATACACGTATATCATATGTATTCTCTTGTCTTATATCCAGTTTCATAACAAGTAAATCTCATGATGAGATGTATGTATATGTGTGTATACAATAGAGAGAAAAAAGAGTAAATTATAAAAAAAGAAAAGCAAAATAACAAATTGATAGCAACAATACCAATAATAATCCATTAGAAATATCTGTCATGTATTTTTATCTATTCAAACTAACTTTATAACATGTACACCAATACTCAGGGTATTACTAATACCACTGCCTACGATCTATCACATAGATCAACATACAATTAATAGTTACATCGGCCAATACCATACCTCTATTGGGACGTCTCTAACTATCTTCCAACCTACTTCTACGCCGGTAAGTGGTAGTTGGACATGTGTAATAACTGTCTCAATTGCTCCATTCAGTGATTGCTCATAAACTTATCAACCGATTTTACATCTTTGTACTTAACCTCAGTATTTCTCACTCCATTGTTCTACAATATGCAAGTGGTGCATCGAAGACACGGATAGTCAGTGAGCTACAGTATACTTATGTACTCAACTATCCCAGCTCATTTTTAACATCAACATAGTAGCACAGAATGGATTGCTTTGATGCATTTTGCTAAAAGATAAGAAAGTTTTCCAGATCTTCCTAGACACCTATACAGAGTTGATTAGATTTATTTTGGACTATCTAATTTGTACAAGTCAATAGTTGCATCTGATTTAAAAAAAACACATTTATATTAAGATTAACTCGATAAATCAGTGAATGAAAGCATAGAAACTAAACAGATAATTTCCTGAATTATCGGTTAGGTACTTTAATATAATTCAATTGGGATGGTTATAAGTTAAAATAGTATAGTCTTACATTTTATGCACTGACTGTATATACATATATACGTATATAAATAAGATTATTTCATTACACATTAGAATTTGTTATTGTAATATACCATTATCATATGACCAATAGTTTTAATATACATACACGTATATCATATGTATTCTCTTGTCTTATATCCAGTTTCATAACAAGTAAATCTCATGATGAGATGTATGTATATGTGTGTATACAATAGAGAGAAAAAAGAGTAAATTATAAAAAAAGAAAAGCAAAATAACAAATTGATAGCAACAATACCAATAATAATCCATTAGAAATATCTGTCATGTATTTTTATCTATTCAAACTAACTTTATAACATGTACACCAATACTCAGGGTATTACTAATACCACTGCCTACTAGTACTACTACTACTACTACTATCACTGATATTGCTAAACTTTAGCCCTACACTATGCATCCATGTAAGTTCACTTTCATAGTAATATTAATTGGGTTATAGTTACAAAATAGACTAAATAAATTAACATAAGCTCATGTTATATATCTATACATAATGTAGGTAGATGGAATGCATACTGATTAGTGAAAAACTACTCAAAAGGGTTGGTGATTATATACATGTATGCTTATCCTACATACTCAGTACAGTCCATTCACTATTGTTGTATCTTTTGTACGAAAAAAGAAAAGAATATCAATTGTATTATACTCAATAGTTAAACAAAATTAATACACATTTATACATCAACAAATGCATTAATACACTACACTAATAAACTATCAATTGTTATCTTGATGTAGATATCTCTCACATGAATGTTTTTGCTTTCTTGCTTGCTTGCTTATTAACTATTTAAGTCTTTCTCTTTGGTTATGTCTCGATGTAATCCCGCCACCCCCCCTCCCCAAATAATTGGCGCCTAAAGTAATTAAGCACTTATAAAGCCAATCAATAAAATATGAAAAAAAAAACAAACTAGGCAAAACATTAAATGGGAACAGAAAAAAGAAACAACATGTTTAATACTATGTAGTATGAAGTAAAGTAGAAAGTGAGAGAGTAAACTAAGAGTTCTACAATTGATAATCTACTGTTTTCTCACTACACTATACACATTCAAATAAGTTCACTACATTGTTTAGTTATCTTAAGTGTGCATATTCTAAATGTTTACGAAGTTATGAAAACAACAATTCAGTTTTTATGTTAGTTGCAAAATGTAGATTTGAGCATTAAAAAAAAAACAGAAAAAAGAAAGTAAACGAATAAATTAGCTTTACATGTATGTAGTGTATACAACTCAGTGATATACTACTTTTATTATAAGTAGTTTTATTTAATAATTGCGAAAAAAAATTCAGTTAAAACAATTTGGATGGTTATTTTTAGTGGAGATAGATATATTAATTGATTGAATGTGTCATAGATTACTTTTAGCAGGGGTACTACAGAGCATTCGACAGCTGTTTTGTTCTACTGTGAAACTCCTTAGCAGTGAGCACCCCCCCGATTCCGCACAAGGGGCTTCAGGTTGACAGCGAACACATAACTCTCTGCACCATTGGGTTGGCATCCAGAATATTCGTGAAGCTCTAGTGAGAAGTTGTGACTAGTAGAGTTCACAGTTGTCATGAGTGAGACAGTTATAACCAGTCAGAATGGATGATAATTGTGCTATATATCACAAATTAGTGGAGGTTGGAATTATACGATAGAATGCCGACGCAGCATTGCAGAAGGTTAGGAGCTCACCGTCAACCTGAAGCCTCTCTTTCGGAATCTGGGGGTGCTAATGGCTGAGGAGTTTTACACTAGAACGAAATAGCT
This sequence comes from Schistosoma mekongi, assembly GCA_034768735.1. Classification (NCBI taxonomy): domain Eukaryota; kingdom Metazoa; phylum Platyhelminthes; class Trematoda; order Strigeidida; family Schistosomatidae; genus Schistosoma; species Schistosoma mekongi. The sequence goes on along the minus strand of CM068306.1, from coordinate 79,661,357 downwards.
GTCGAATGTCCCTTGGGTTTCGGTAGTACCCTCCCAACATCAATCTGTGACATATTCAATCAAGAAGTCAAAATAATTTATTTTGTCACTTGTCAATGTAATTAGAATGAAATAAAAGTGAGTAGTATGTCTAGTTAAGTATAATGTGATAAAATGAATTCAATCGAGGTAATTTAATGTAGCTATATTGTAGTCATCATTCCCAGTCTTGTCACAATTCACTTATTGATAAATGCTACCTATCAGAGTGTAATTATCATTAGTAAAGAGTAATGTCCATTTAACTGAAACAAGAAATCACCGTAAATGTTTAATATATCACACACACACACACACTAGTCTGCATCATCTCCAAAATTGGTCATTGGAAGTGAAGTAGTTGAGTACTTTAAACACTTCACTTATATATCAGAAGTCTCATCACCAATGACGAGTGACCATCTGACAAAATAGCAGCCCGGATTCAAGAAGCTTGCTCTGTTTTCGTCGACTTTCGTCACTTGCAGCGATGGCATAATATATGTCTCTTAAGGACAGCTTGGGTACAGTGCTCAGTCATTCGCTCAGTTTTAACCTATGGATGCAAAACAAGGGCTATAAAAATGAAATATATGCGTATACTCCAGGTTGCTGATTATAAAAATCTTCGGAATATTGTCTATATATCATCGAATAGAACTATCAATGTTGATGTCAGACACAATGTACTGTGAAAGATCAACAAAGTAGTAAATGAGGTTTTGAAATTTCATCTACTTTAATGGTTTGGATATGTGTCGCGTACTTACGACCACCACTTACATCGTCTCTCAGTGTTGGCTTGTGTAAGAGTAGGATGGAAGAAAGGTAGGGATGGTTAAATCAAAAAGTGATATCAGTCGATGATGTCACTGATTGTTGATCTAAATCATGTTATTAAATGCAGACTACCTAGTTGGTGTTTATGTGGCAGTCAGTTTATGATATAGCTCTAAGATCGGTCATTGCAACTAGTGATAACAGTCTCATTTCTGAGATATCTGAACTCCACCAATGATCGATTGAGGTGAGGCTTCTGTCACTGCTCGGAGATTGATCGAATGGTGTATGGTTAAGCTTTCACTGCTAGGATTAAATGTCTTGGCTTTAAAATGATTACATTATCCACAATTATAATAATTGAAATAATGTTCTAATGCACAGTTCTTGAAGATAGTCAATCTTCGTTAGTTGCCCAGCATATCAAAAATTGAAAGTAAGATAAATTTCAACTTATCTTAATCATATACATTCAGATGACTAAATCAAAATTTAATAGATCATATGTTTAACTTTAGTCAATTTCTTAACATCAATGAGATAAGTATTTCTACTTATAGTTATGTTGATTTCATGCACCATTGTTCTATGGATAAGATATTCTGAAGATCTATAATGAAGTTAAAAGCTAATGAACTCATAGTTGACATTTAGCTAGATTATTATTAGCTGAGATGAAGTTAATTTGATAATAATACGTTTTACAAACTGACACTATAAGATGTAAACTATTTAAATGAATTCAATCATAACAAAATAGCTTTGCAGTATTTTCTACTTCAAAACGACTTGTCGGTTGATGTTAATTTATGATGAAATTCTTTAATTAGTCATTTGGTAATGATTAATTTAATTTTTAACAATTAATTTAGAGTTGATTGAGTTCTTTCTACCAAGTTACAATGTAGTGAACAGATCAAGATACAGCGCACTGACTCTAAATCAGTTATAGGAGGGGGGGAGGGAAGATAGAGAATTCTTCAAGATTGCCAACACACCGTAACGATAGACATCAGCTAATACGAAGCTGGATCTACTGATAATCATATCCAATCACTTAGTATAAAATCCTTTTTCTATTATTCCTACATTACTTTCAATACGAAAATAATCATATATTCAATGAACTCCATTCAGAAGACGGGATTATAACAGGAATATGTTTTTTGTCCATTAATAGTTAAAATGACAGTCAAGATTTGAACATGTACATAATAAAAGAAGAAAATATCAATGAAATTTATGGACGAAATCTACCTGACATAAACTACATACTACTTAGATTTAACTTTCAATTGAAATGAATCATAGCTTATTCGAACATATTTGATAGATTAGGATAAACTTGTACATTCCCGTTGATTTGTTATAGACTGAAGCTGGTCAGTCATTGTTACTATATGTGCATCCTGAGCGGATTACCTCGATATAGCGAATTTTTCACAAGTATTATATAAGCTGGATTGTGACTGGCAAGTGGATGCAGGTACATCCAGCCAATGAGTCCCAAATAGGACGAAAAGCGCGTCCTGGATTCCACTTGCCAGTCACAATCCACTATTTTACTTACTTATGCCCGTTATTCCTCGCTGAGGAACATAGGCCGCTCACCTGGATTCTTCATTTAACTCTGTCCTGAGGGTTCCTTTCCAATTGTTTCCAGTTGCTGTTCATCCTTTTAATATCTGCTTCCAATTCTCGACGAAGTGTGTTATTTGGCCTTCCTGTTTTCCGTTTCCCAACAGGATTCCATGTTAATACTTGTCTCGTGATGCAGTCTGATGGTTTGCGTAATGTATATCCTATCCATTTCCAACGTCTTTTCTTAATTTCCTCTTCGGCTGGAAGTTGGTTTGTCCTCTTCCATAGTAAGTTGTTGCAGATGATTTCCGGCCGACGGACATTCAGTATCTTGAGTAGGCAGTTGTTTATATATACTTGTATATTTGATAGATATTAAGATTAAATAGTATACAGTAAAATTAAATTGTAGCTGATAAATGAATTCATAAAACATGCTCTCTATGTATTTTTCCAAAAGACTCATCAATTAAATTTACTTACTATGTCCAACTGTTGATATTCTTATCAGGGACTCGTATTCTAAACCATTACTAGTTAAACAATTGAGTTATCTACTGAATTATTGAGTTTAAACAATGACTATAGTAATCAATGTTTATAAATTGATGCATAAATAATGAATTAAATTTATTCATATTGTTAATACTGAATGAAATGTCTTGGTAATGTTGTGTAGTTGTAAGTTATTTTTTAAAAATTTAAATGATTTAAATGATTCACTGTTGATGACTAGTTAATCCGAAACTTCATTAACAGTGAATCTAGTATATTTTCCTATTAATTCAATAGTTTTTACAGTTTAAATGGTTAGTATATGAAGAAAGAAACCTTAGTAGATAAATACTTGACATTAAATATAACTGAACTGTTTAAGCAATTCAGTATACTTAGTGGTTTATTTATATTCTTTAATAGATTTTGTAGAATGTTATCAGTTTATGTTATGATATTTGTACGAATATATATGCTTGATTGAATATGTCACAGATTGATGTTGGCAGGGTACCATTGAAAACTAGGAAGTACTGGACAGCTGTTTCGTTCTAGTGTAGAACTCCTCAGCAGTTCGCATCCAGATTCCGTTCCAGGAGATTCAGGTTGACGGCGAACGCCAAATCATTTGCACCACTGAGTCGGTATCCAGTGGTAGGATTCCCACTTCCATCAATTTGTGATATATAACACGATGATAATCCATTGTCATTGGTGATAACTGTTTCAATCTCCTACAAATCTGAACTCCACTAGTCACGACTTCTCACTAGAGCTTCAAGAACATCGTGGAGTTAGTCACTAATGAGCTTATTATTATAGTTCAATTGGGATGGTTATTTTTGTGGAGAGTAGTTATTTATTTGATTGAATATATCACAGATTGATGTTGGCAGGGTACCATTGATAATCAATGGTGCAGATGGTTAGGCGTTTGCCGTCAACCTGAAGTATCTGGTGCATAAACTAGGGTGCTCACTGCTGAGGAGTTTCATACTAGAACAAACCAGCTGTCCGGTGCTCCCTAGTTTTTAATGGTATCCTGCCAACATCAGTCTGTGACATAATCAATCAAATAAATAACCGATCTCCACAAAAATAACCATCCTAATTGATATATATATGTGCTGAAAACAATCTACAGAATATAAATCAATTTATTGATTTTCTCAGGGATACTAACAAACGCAACGAATTCAAAATAACTCTCAATAATAAGTTCCAGGCATTTCATGATCTACTAGACACAGATGCAACTAATATGGAAGAAAACTGGAAAGAGATTAAGGAAACAATAACTTCAACATGTCAAGAGGTTTTGGGTCCCATGAAACAACACCAAAAACAATGGATTTCTGTACTCTCGACAAAATCCAAGAAAGAAGGAACAGGAAAATAGCGATTAATAACAGCCAGACAAGAGCAGAGAAATCCAAAGCACAGGCAGAATACACCGAATTCAACAAGAAAGCGAAGAGGAGCATCAAGTCGGATAAACTGAAATTTGTTGAGAACCTAGTAATCACCTCAGTAAAAGCTGCTAGGGAAGGAAACATGAGGCTCTTATACGATACAACGAAAAAGCTAGCTGGGGAATTCAATAAGCCAGAACGGCCAATCAAGTACAAGGCTGGCAAACCAATCAATGAAGTGCATGAACAACGGAACAGGTGGGTAGAGCACTTCCAAGAACTCTTGAATAGACCAGCCCCACTGAACCCACCAGTCATCGAAACAGCAGCCACGGATCTTTCTATAAGCACAGACCCACCAACGGTCGAAGAAATCAAAATGGTTGTCAGACAGATCAAGAGTGGCAAATCAGCAGGACCAAACAACATACCAGAGGAGGCAATGAAGATAGATATAGAAGTAACTTCCAGGGTACTCTACATTCTCTTCAGGAAGATTTGGGAGACAGAACAAGTTCCAGCAGACTGGAAAGAAGGATACCTCATCAAGATACAAAAGAAAGGCGATTTCAGCAATTGTGAGAACTAGGGAGGCATCACTCTTCTTTCAGTACCAGGAAAGGTCTTCAACAGAGTTTAATTAAACAGAATAAAGGACCCAGTCGACGCCCGAATCCAAGATCAACATGCCGGATTCCGTAAAGACAGATCGTGTACCGACCAAAACGCTACTCTACGGTTCATTGTTGAACAATCAATTGAATGGAATTCACCACTTTAAATCAACTTCCTTGATTATGAAAAAGCATTCGACAGCGTGGATAGAATAATATTATGGAGCCTTCTACAACACTATGGCGTACCCGAAAAAATAGTCAACATTATACGGAATTCTGACGACGGACTACATTGTAAAATCGTGCATGGACGTCAGCTCGCAGATTTTTTCGAAGTGAAGACCGGTGTCAGACAACGCTGCCTACTCTCGCCCTTCCTCTTCTTACTGGTCATCGACTGGATCATGACGAATCCAACATCTGAAGACACTTTCAGAATACAATGGACAACATCGACGCAACTAGATGACTTGGACTTTGCAGATAATCTAGCTCTTCTTTCTCACACACACATCAAATACAGATGAAGACCAACAATATAGCAGTAGTCTCAGCAGCAGTAGGTTTCAACATACACAAAGGGTAAAGCAAGATCCTTCTATTCAAAATAACAAACACTAACCAAATTACATTTGATGGATAAATTCTGGAAGATGTAGAAATCTTTACATTTTTATACAGCACCATCTACAAACAAGGTCGATCTGATTCGAATGTGAAGGCGTGGATTGGTAAGGCAACGGCAGCATTTCTACAAACGAAAAACATCTGGATCTCAAACCAACTTTCAGTCAATATTAAAGTCAAAATTTTCAATACAAATGTGGAGACAGTTCCGTTGTATGGAGCTGAAACTTGGAGAAGTACGAAAAGTATTCTTTAGAAGATACAAGTATTTATAAACAACTGTCTGTGTAAGATACTTAGAATCCATTGGCCAGATACCATCAACAACAATCTTCTGTAGCAGAGAACTAATCCATTTCCAGCCGGGGAAGAAATTAGGAAAATCCGCTTGAGGTGGTTAGGACACACACGTTGAGGAAACCATCAAACTGTGTCACATGACAAACGCTAACTTAGAATCCTAAAGGCTAGAGAAAAAGAGGAAGACCCAGGAACGTATTGCGTCGGGAATCGGTGACAGACATGAAGAGAATGAAGAGCACTTGGGAAGAGTTGGAAAGGAAAGCCCAGGACAGAGTTGGTTGGAGAATGTTGGTGGGCGGCCTATGCTCCACATGGAGTAACAGGCATTGAATGAATGATTGATTGATAGTCCAAATGTGAATGAATTAAGTTGAATTGTGGCTGCCAAAGAGTATCTACAAAGCATCTTTTTTCCTACTTATAACTCGTCAATAGGATATGCATGCATCCTAATGGTGATGTTCAAACTGGGAATCAAACTCAATTTGCCATTGTGTTAATCATAAGGCTACTAAATCAGCGTAGAATGCATATATAGCAACAGAAACTGATCAACTTCTATGTATAACAGATCAACGGGAAAAATATGAATACATTCAAATTGTAATGTGCAAGATGTAAAATACATCTAACATGATTTGAAAAGATTTAATTGACTAATCATTTAAATTGGATAATTAATACTACGATATCAAGAATATGAGAAATATGATCTCAATAAAATGTACACTTTAATGTGTTATCATATTAGTTAAAGAGTTATTGTTGAAATCAACCCTGTAAATACACATATGTGTTTAATAAGGAATGTAAGGGAACATAAGTTCATAAATAAAGTACCAGATTTACAATCTTATGAGCATTTGAAAATGAACGAGGTCGTATAGAATACAGATAATTTCAACTAATGTTTAATCAGTACAAAGGATGCCGAATAAATAATGTAAGGTGTAATAACTGAAGTTAAGTTACTCAGTTTGCATAATCATTAAGAATTGAAAAATAAATTGTAGTAAGAACATCGGAGTATTGATGAATGTGTAAATAGCTTATATACAAACAGTTCATAAACGAATGAACTGCTGAGTGATGAATAGAGTACCTTGTTAATTATTTAAGCTATTGACTAAGGTTTCTTTTCTATCACATCATCCATTTCATTCTCATTAGAACATTCAGTGTATCCTACGATATTTCGGGATCAAGAAGGTCTGCATCATCTGAATACATATCACCATGCAAACTGCCATCACTGAGGCCGGATATTTGAAAAAGTATACTTAAGAAGTACTAAGTAGTCCTCTTATTAGAAAAGAAGGGAAATTAAACACAATACAAAACAACACCAAGACCATCTTGAGAATAATGAAATGAACGATATAAAGACGGTAAGGTTTGCACTTAAACAGATATAAAGTAGTACTTTTCCTACCCGAATCGTGATACAAACAGAATAAGAGCTATTCATTAAAATATAATTAATTCTTTGCTATCTTACAATATAGAATAGTAAATGGAATATGTAATTTTCATAAAAATATTCATCAAATTTAGTTGTTAATTGATATTGCCAACATTAAGAGTAACTACTCATCATTTTCCGATTATGTTGCTAGGGTTTGTCGAAAAATTTCGGGGTGGGGGAAAGGTAAAGTAAAAAGATAAGAGAAACATAACTATATTTCTTTCATAAAAATTACGTAATAGCTTTGCTAAATTATTATTTTAACAATCGTAAACGTTCCTTAATAATAACAGCTTAAAAATTTGCACCCGTTGAACAAGTTCTTGTTTATCTGAGCTCAGTAGATAGTTGGATAACAAAATGTGCTTTATTCGAGCCCATAAACGAAATATTAATATTTGGTTATATATGTATCAAACTAACATGAAGTGTCAGGTTGGAGAAAAGAAACATATTCCACTACTAACTCTAATCCACTTCTTTTAAGAAAGTATAACTAAACGGCTATGTCAAGACGATTCCTTCAAGATGTACAGAGATTGATGAAACTGTAGAATAATGCGGAATTTTAAAGTGAAAAACGCGCACAAAAAGCATAATGTTAAGTAATTGAACATTCCCTGTTGTTTATCTATAGAAATTCAATCCAACAATAAAATAATTTGATACTATGTAAAAATATCACCAAGTATACTGCCTACTACTGTAACCACATAATTCACTGCAAGTAATCATAACAGTTTTTATGTTCAGATATCTATATATAAAAGTATATTTGTACATTTAAACATAGATGTCGGAATTTACTGGCGCCAATATGAATGAATGTTGTACAGTTACGAGAAAAAACTTTAAAAAATAGAAGAAAAGATTATATGTTTGCATATGTATACACTGTAAAAGATGAAAGACCGCGAAAGGGAAGAGAAGAGAGAAAATCCGAAAGAACTAGACACGGAAACCAAGAAATGAAAACGGCAGTAGTAGAAGAAAAAAATATTTTCAATGTATAATAGACAGGAAATAACCAAATGATAAAACACCATTATTATTATTATTATTACCTATTACTGAGTGGAATGTTCATTACTACTACTAACAATAGTAGTAGTAATATACACATTCAAAGAAATAGGTAAAATGTAAGCTATGAAATTTCAACTTACTTATCTCTCTATTCATATGATTTTTATTCTTAGTAGGAGTAGTAGTGGTAGCAATGTGACTATTCTGGAGTATTCATGGTCTTTGTATAAAATTTGAGAAAAAATTCCGCTAACGAGCCAGCCAGTTAGCGACAGAGTGAATACAACTCTATCATCTTAATAACTGATAGACGAGAAGTTTCTCATTTTTATCTTAAAGATTAAAGTACTTAAAAAAAGCGGTGGTAGTAAACCATATTACAGAAGACGAGAAAAATACGTAAAACATCTAAGAAAGAATGAAAAGATTGAAATTGTGTAAAAACTTTGATATTTATTTACAGGTGAACTAATATTTCAGTTAATTAAAAATTTACTTGTTACCCTATCAATAGTGATACAACTGCTTTTCTTATTATATATTTTTTTCAACTTCTTATTCTTCACCCCCTCCCCCCCCGTTACCTCCACTTTTTACTCCATCTAGTATTCTATTATTATCATTTATATTGTAAAAAATTCTATTAAAAGTACTTTGATTTAATTAAATGTCTACATATGTAACAGTCATTTCCTGTAGGATAAGAAACATAGAGTTATTCACTAATTTAGTTACTATATTGTTAATTATTTTAATATGTAACTAATAGAGATTGATAATAAAGAAAGATTGGATAGTGAAAGAATAGACTAATATTAATGTATACGAATAGAAGAAACTACTATATTGATAATGAAGGGCTCCCTACGGTAGAAAAGAATATTACAAATGTGGCTGTAAACATATGTGTATATAAGACCTATATGTGATGAAAGAACTGTACTGAATAAAAGAAATCTGAAGTGGAAGGAGAGGAAGGAAAGAAAGAAGGAGAATTAATATTTTTAATGTACAATCACTTACATTCAATCGTATTCATTGAATTCTTTCATCATCATCATCATCAACATCATAATCATCATAAGTCTCAGTTTTCTTTAGTTACAAACACTATTGTCAAAATTGTTTAATTAAATTATATTTGTTAACATAATGTATTGTTATGTAATAGCCATATGTATCTATGTATTCTTCTTATAGAAAAGTTACTATTACAATAATAGTAAAATATAGTTAGAATATATTTTGATCTTACTGTTGATTATTCATGGACCGAAAATGTCCAGTCTCTGCTGTCATATGTGTATCCTGAGCTGATTGCCTTGATATACCGATAGTTTACAAAAGTTGCTTCAGTTGATTTATGTTTGGCAAGCAGAATACAGGACAAATCAACGGAAAGATTCAAATGCACTCTAATTATCTGTAGATACTCATTTCACAAGTGTGCCTGTTTGGACTCAATAGTAGTCTAGTGATAGATGCTGTGGCGTTTGGCACGAAATGAACTAGGTTTGAATCCCAGAGTGAACAATAACGCTGAGATGCAGGTACAACCAGCTGACAAGCCCTAAATAAGAGGGAATGCGCCTCCTATATTCGACGTGCTAGCTACAATCTAACTCAAACAATAGTCAGTATTGTTTCAAATCATTAATGATTATAAAATATCGATGCCGTAGTTCACTTACGAACTTACCGCGTGCCATATCACCAGGCCTATGAAGCGCTATGAAATTATTTCCACGTAAATTACATAATATATAGACAATGTTTAGGTTTTTACCAGAAAAATTCGTTTTTCATAGACTCAACGAAATTTTTTTCATTTGTAAACAACTTGACATTGTAAAACTTATGTATCTTTCTCTTCGTAATACGAATTCTTTTATGACTGAAAAGTGTTTTAAAGGCTTTCTTCCAACAACTTATAATTCAGAGTACGTGAAAATGTTTAAGAATAAACAATTACTATGTATTTCACAATATACGTAGGTATCTTATGGTGCTTTCACAGGTCACATATTTGTTGCAGACTCATAAACTCATTGTATGAATTTTCTTTGCTCTGTAAGTGGAATGACAGAGTGTGGGACTTATTTCGGAACTGTATTCTACTGAAACAGCAGAGATAACTGACTTACTGAATCAATGTTTGACAATATTTCAGTGAAAATTTCCTGATATATTTATCTACAATATATACAATCTCCGGTTTATAGATCAGTTGAGTTACTAACTACATTGATGAATTATGGATGCTATTCAAAACTGAATAGCTGTTAGATTTTCGGTGCGGCGATGCAGAGGGTTAGGCTTTCGTCAGCCTAAAGGACCTGGGTTGGATGTTCTGGTGTAATTAAGGAGGAGTGTGCACTGTTTGGGAGCCCCACACTAGGACGATTTACAGTGATACCCAAGTGATATCAATTTGTGGTGAATACAAACAACTAAACATAATATCTAACTTCACCTCAATACAAATTAGGGATTTTCTCCACATGTATTCTTGCTGTACACAAATGACTATAAACATAGTCAAAGTAATCAGGTATCATGGTCAATATATAACCTTAAAGTTAATGTTATCCAATCTAATAGTCAATATTTGCAGGTTCACTTGCATTGTATCACCAGTTTTCTAAAAAACATCTTAATGTCTCATGAAGGCTTCCTTTTGTTCCGATTATCAGAAAACGGTTAGTTTACCAGAGTGATCACTTCTGTCATACTACTGTCGACTTCGAATTCATTAAGGCGAATTAATTGTAAAGGAATATTTTTCAATAAATATGTAAGTTAATTATTTCATAAGGTGAGATATAAGATTAATTCAATCAAGAAACTAATTACTGAGTCCCAAACAAAGAAACATTGTAACTAGGTCGAGATCTCTATCACTTCGTGTCCAACGCTGTTGCATTCTCCACTGAGTTACTGATTCTGAACAGTCATACTTATGTAACTGGTATGTATATATAATTTAGCAGTGTCTTCATGTTCCCCAATGATATAATTCATTCTTTGTCCTTGCCCCAAATTCTACGTATCCGAACTTAAAACGACGCAAACAATGTTCAAATCAAGAAGTGACATCAGTTTGAAGATCACTGAATATCGGAGAATATTAATAGGAGATTTCATAAATAGTGAACTCCTGGGTATACGACAGCTCATTGATGGATGTTAAATTGTTGGGAAAAATTAAATCGAATGAATCTATACAATAATCTATTCAGTTAAACAATTCATTATCATTCATTTACTTCACTTTTACTAAATGAACACAAAAAATTTTACTTTACGTTTTCCGGTTGTATAAATGACAGCCATCATATTAATGACAGGTGGAGTTCAACCATGTCACGAGTTAAGCAGTTATGTATCAGGTCATGTAAGACATCTTAAATTGAGAAAAGTTAAACATTTCACCTAGTAAATGTCAACTCAGTGAATCAATTTTCTGGTGTTCATCTCAAGTAGTATTGTGAATAAACACTGCTGAAGATTTTAATATTATAATGCGACAACTAACCAATGCTACCTGATTTACAATGATTGTCTAGCTTGGGTTACTCTGTCATATGAAATTACTTAATCAATAATAACCTTATTTTCTTGTAGGTGATATTCAAGAATGACATTTCATTTGAAGTTCCGTACACTACTAGACTTCACAATATGATGCAGTCACATTCAAGCAAAAGAATCGAACTCACAATCTTTGAGTCACATCAAGAAGGCTTAACTGAAAGAATCATTAGGTTAATAATCATTTATACACATTTTTCAAAGTTCTAATCAACTTCATTTCACTTTAACCAGGTTAACAACTATTACTACTTACTTCAATTGAAAATATTATCAATCAACATGTAGAGATACAGTATGCTGTCATTATTAGGATGAACTTGTATATTTCCGTTGATTTTTTTATAGACTGAAGCTGGTCAGTCATTGTTGCTATATGTGCATCCTGAGCGAATTACCTCGATATAGCGAATTTTTCATAAGTATTATATAAGTTGGATTGTGACTGGCAAGTGGAATCCAGGATGCGCGTTTCGTCCTATTTGGGACTCATCGGCTGGATGCAGGTACGTCCCAATGTTGATGTTTACAGTGGGATTCGAACTCAGTCCGTTTCGTGTAGAACGCCATCGTGTTCAGCCCTAAACTACTGAGTCCAGACAGTCACACTTGTGCAACGGGCACATTGTTATTAGGATGAGCTTGTATATTCCCGTTGATTTGTTATAGACTGAAGCTGGTCAGTCATTGTTACTATATGTGCATCCTGAGCGTATTACCTCGATATAGCGAATTTTTCATAATTATTATATAAGTTGGATTGTGACTGGCAAGTGGATGCAGGTACATCCAGCCAATGAGTCCCAAATAGGACGAAACGCGCATTCTGGGATTCCGATTGCCAGTCACAATCCAACTTATATAATCCTGTCATATTATGTTTATCATTATTATATGCATAGTAATAATAAGTAGTATTTATAATAATTAGTAGTAAATAGTTTTTTATTAATAAATTTCTATCCAGATGTTTATAGTATTTATTGTTTATGTCTAATCAATTGTTAATAGATTTTATGTTTAATAGATTACAGGTTAATTTGTATTCTTATAATGCTTAATCTATAAGTGATTGTTGAAATATCTTAGAATATTTTAATGAGATCATGAATTAAATGATTTTTAAGTTAACTCTCTTCTATTCTATAAGATACATGTATGCTAGCGTTTATAATACAGAATACAAGCTGTTCACCATTTTTAACTATTCAATTCATGTTATATAAAGAATGAAGTCAATGTCATTATTATTCTTTATGATGTTAATAATAAGATCAGGGTTAAATAATGATGACATACATTTCATGATGGCATTATAAACAAAAAAACACCAAAAATAACTGATGAAGTTTAGACATATTGAGAGTAAGACAGTTATCCTTAATCACAATGGATGATCATCTCTGTATATATCATAAATTGATAGAAGTGAAAATTCTATAACTGGACTGTGGCACAGTGATGAAACGAATTAGGTATTTGCTAACCTAAGGCCACTGGGGCATAATCTAGGGTACGATCCATTGAGGAGTTCTATACTAGAACGAAACAGCTATTAAGTGCTCTTCATTGATGGATCAGTCTATAACAAATTCAATCAACTAAATGTGAATACCAATCTTCACAAAGCACCTCAGTTTAACTGATGCATATACTTAAAATTCTTGTAAATTATAGATTTGATCTATAAAAGTGATGTGTAAATTAAGCTAAGATAGATTTGTAGAAAGTGAATTTTGAAGTGTTGTTTGTATTTGTCATAAATTCATCACACTTAAGTATGATAGCAAAAACAACTAGTCATAGATAGTTGTATTATTTACAACCACTATTGTTAGGTTATATTACAAACTGACTGATTTGTAAATTCTACTTTTGGACACTGACTGATACATAGATGTGATAAACTGTCTGGACTCAGTAGTCTAGTGGTGAACGTGGTGGCGTTCGACACGAAACAGACTGAGTTCGAATCCCATTGTGAACATCAACATTGGGATGCAGGTACATCCAGCCGATGAGTCCCATATAGGACGAAACGCGCGTCCTGGATTCCACTTGCCAGTCACAATCCAACTTATATAATACTTGAATAAGATCATTTTTGTATATTGATAAAGAAGTTCCATACTATTATGAAACAATTGTTCAATGTCTCTTAATGGTATTAAACTAATGTCAGTCTATGATGATTACAAGTAAGTGATATGTTAGTTGTTTAAAATTTTGAGCTATAATGACAAAAAAGGATTGAGTAAGTAGAAAACCAATGAAACGACTTGATCAGTGAATGAAATTTAACTTTTAGAATACATTTCTAATTTCAGTTGATTCATTGATAAGTCTTATACTAGGACAGAACTTTCTACTTATCAATGACTCGTCGTTAAGCAAAGTAAATCTATTACCTTCAATCTAGTAACCTTCAAAACATCAATTGATAATAAAAAAAATTTAAATAGTTGCTTGACTATGAATGTTTAGTTCATTTGTAGACTCTACAGTCAATGGCATCCATCCCATTAAAAGATGAAAAAGAAGACGGAACACATACAAATCATGGTAACGATAATACTTTCTAAGTTTCTTAGTAGTAATATTTTGCATATCACTTATGAAAGTGTATAAGTTTATGCGATAAACGAAATAATTAGTTACATACATCAAATCTATAACTAGGAAAATAATTGACTTCTGTAAGATAAGCAGATTCAATATTTCAATGGATTACCATATTCTATCTGAGACATCATGGAATAAAATAAGACATAATAGTACAGTAAACATTAAATGACATTAATAACTGTGGATCATTTGATTATTCGACAGATTTACCGAATACCATCTATACTAAATGAGTGATACAATGCTACTTATAATTTAATATAAGTAAATCTCTTAATATGTACGTTTTGTTTTAACAGAAGTTTAAAATGTATCAGACTTTATAGTATCATCAATTGAATGTGATAATAATTAATGTTACGTAATTAGAACAGGTTAAAAGTCCAAAAGGAGACTGTAGTAATGTAAAAGCATTTGAAAAATAATCAGCTCAAAGACATCAAACTAATATCTTGAAGCCGTTCAACATGATTAACAAGAAACAATCTTATAATGTTAATTGTAGCTAATCACATCAGGCGTCGAAAACTTAATTTGCATGTTCAGGGAGAAACAGTTGTTAAAGTTTCTCTGTTGAAGAAACATCAATTCTGTTTTTCGGACTCTCATTTCATTATATCGTTAAATCACTATTAACTTTTTATTTACAAGTAAGTGACCTATGAATTGAAGGGGCGTTGTAGCGTTACGTAGTAAGTTTAGTTGTTTTAATTCGTCACAGATTGATATCACCTGGGTACCAATGAAGACCAGGGGAACTGAATAGCAGTTCCACTCTAGTAAAGAGAAGGAATTCAACTCACAGACTTCAGGCCTCACAGGGAAAAATTAACCACCTACACAACTGGACTTGCCAGTGTCGAAAGATAGAATTCTTACTTCCATCAGTTTGTAAAATAGCTCGACGATCATCCATTGTCTTGGTGATAATTATCTCACCTCTGACAAGTCATAACTCCAGTAGCCTTAATTTTTATTCATTCACATTTATTTTTACCCAATCAATTATTTCTAGTAGACATTTAATCTTTTATTACGATCACTATTCCCAAATGTTTTTATGAGTATATAAGTAGGAGTTACTTTTCACCATTTAACTTTGTTCATACCATTACTATGCTATGTTAATGTGTCTCCAACATTGTAATTTTGATTAAAGTTGGGTTATAACTGGCAAGCAAAATCCAGGAAGCAAGTTACTTCTTACCACGAACTCGTCAGCTAGATATAACTGCTTCCTAGCGTTGATGTTCACACAGGGACGAACTCGCTTTGTTCATATCAAACGTTACTTCGTTCATTAAAAAGCTGCAAACGATTACAAGCTATTTATAATTAGTGACAAAAACACCTGATGAAATAAAATGGGATGGTCTAAAGGGATACATTGTTTAAGGCTTCGCTTATCATGATCTTGATGAATTAGTGCATTTATTCACTACAAGAAAGACATTAACAAGTGTAGAAGGTCGTTGGTAATCAATTGTTGAATACATTGAGGCCACCAGGAAATAATTTTTATAACATATACTTTTGTTTATACTTTTCTTACTACAATTGACTGCACTACCTTTTCAAGATCATTATCAGAGGAACTAGAAATGAGGTGTGCTTTTAAACTGTGTTGAATAAATTAATTCGTGTTATACTCTGCTAAAAACTTCATTTAAACTCTCTCTTACTTCTAATTTGGTATCAAATTAATAGTTAAATTCGGTATAGTGAAGTAACCGGGATTAGAAAACGATTGAAAACTAAAAGACACTCAATAGCTATTTCACCTTAATATAGGGCTTTTGAGTTGTATGAATCCATGACTCGCAATGAATAATTAACCTAGAAACCACTGAGCCAATTGGCATCCAGCTATCAGCATATCTAACATCAGTCATTTTGTGATGTATTACCGTGTCCAGTATGATAGAACTATACTAATGGTGGCCTCACACTTCTAAGGATTCTTATACTACGTTAAAATACCTATTCAGCATTTTCTGAATTTCAATGGTTGTTCACAGTAGGTCAATTTGCAATATGAAATTAAAGTGACTTCTCTACACCTATATGTCGTTTCTTTTTAGTTGGCTTATCTTTTTCAACTACTAAAATTAGGAGACTACTTAAATATCGCAAATATTCTTTTAAACATTTTAGGCTATGTAGGAGTAGAATCAAGGTGGTTTATGGAGACTGGTATCAACATTTAGTTGATTGAATTCGTCACAGATTGATGTTGGTAAAGTACCAGAGAGTACTCGACAGCTGTTTCTTCCTAGTATGGAACAGATTAGCAGCGCGCACACTAGATTCTGCCTCAGAGGCTTTAGGTCGACGAACGCCTAGCCCTCCGAACCACTTGGTTTGGCATCCAATAGCAGAATTCTCACTTCCGCCAATTACCTAATTATTATTATTTAAGTAGTAAATAATTTTCATAAAATAAGTGAAATAAGTTATTTCAAACCTCTTTTTAAAAATATCCTGTAGATACATGATTTGTCATGATAAACATCTTACAGATAAAATGTGTTATCGTCTGTTATTCAGGATAACTGTTGGTCGATACTATGGGAACAAATAAAAACGTGTGAATACATTTCGGAAAGAGAAAAATAATAGAAGAAAACGCAAATGAGTCTTCTTTGGTTCTTCATTAAACATTAGTCACAGAAAACTTTATGACTGGGCATTATTTATAATTATACAGTTTATGCAAAATCAGAAGGATCTACATAAATCATTTTGAATGTGATATCTATGCATGATATAAATTAGTGCGAGTTAGCCATACTACTGACAAATATATAAGTAGAATAAAGGAAAGATATCAGTTCTTTCGCGTAAAACGCTACCTAATTCAACACAACTGTATTCAGTCAGTATGTTCAAGATTCATAAGTGACGATAGAAACCGACTAATTTTAGTCAGTGATAATGACATAGGGACACGAACATTGATAAATAATAAATGCATACCAGTTGCACAAGTATCGATAATAAGATTCAATAGATCAGTGATGAAAAGTGCTTAACAGGAATGAGCTGAGTCCAAGTCTAAGTTTGAATATCAGTATCAGAGTGATCAATCTCGAATAAGATGAAACACATGTCCTGGGTTTCAGTTATCAATCACAATCCAGCTTTAAACATAATTGTGGACTACCTCTATGTCAAAGCAATCCACTTAGAATGCACATTTGGCAACAGAGATTGATCAATTTCACTCCTTAACAACATCATGGGGATCCTGTTCTTCACACACATTATACAACCATTTAATTTAACTGGATTGAATATCGAGATAATAATGTCTTTTTTCTGTGCACTTTCATAACTATACGCAAAGCTGCTGTTGAATAAAGACATCACATTCAAAAATAACACTCATGATCTAATAACGCTACAAATTACAAGTCAACCGTCAAGAATAATTGCAATACAATATGTCATTAGACATGCTTTCGGATAAAAACCACTACCAATTAAATCGGCATCATCATCACTCACTCACTAGAGCTTGAATCCGCAATAAAAAACAGTTTGATAAATGAAATCACAACAGAAATAAATTGGTCACCATATTTAACCCTTCCATTTATTTTATCATGTAAATTATAGATAATTGAGTTCACTTAATGCCATTATCTCAACAAAGTCCTGTACTAGAACGAAATAGCTGTCTACTAGCTCCTCCCGACCGTGCTGTTACATTAACTTGATGGTCGGACTTGCACATCGTAATGATTCAGTCAGGCTATACTGGCCGGAACAATCGTTCCTAGGCAGGTCGGTTGAAAAGCGGTAAGATTAAAAGCAGTCAAATTAAGGTCTGAAAACAAAGTCGTACCGCCGGTTGTACAAAGGGGTGACGGCAGTATGGTGTTTTCTTCGGACAACCAGTATAACAGCGATACTGCCTTCCTACAAAGGAAAGGAGGGGTTAGACAAGGTCGACAGTAAAAATGAACACCTCACCTTACTCCACAGATTTCCGTCTCCGGCAGTAAGGCCACAACAAGCAATTGTCCGTTGGGCACTGCGGTCACGCTCCAAGGTCGTTCAGACCAACTGTAACCCAATTTGCTTTCAAGGGACATCAAGAAGAACCCTTCTACAGTGTGAGCCCAGCCACCGCCTGCCTCGAAGAGCGATGTTGGATGATATAGAAGCAGGATGGAAGACTTAGAGGCTGCCAAACTAAAATACGACATCAGTCCATGGAGTCACTGGATTTGAGTCGTGTCAATCGATGCAGACTACTTGGTTGGGGTCCGCGTGTGGCAAGAAACGCTGGGTAACATCGCCCAGAATGGGTCACAATGGCGCAGATGTATCCACTGATTGTCCACCCTTAAATCTTGAGCTTAAAATTATTTCATAACTTGCCTTCCACGCTCCCTGCACCATATTCTATTTGTTCACGATTCCTTGTTTTTATTATTTTAATCAATGAAGTAACGACCACTTCTCCCAATTTGGTGTCAATCATGCTGTACTTTAGAGGTATGGCAACTTTCACCGATGCACACATGTGCTGGTTTGTATGTTGATCATACATACAAATAGGTAGATTTTTTTTATCACTAAGCAGTAACGAATGTCATGTCCGTATAATATCTAATAACCAACTACAACAGTGTGTTACGTTTACCGAAATCAGGCGAGAGCTTGAGGCAACTAAACCACTGACTGTTAATCCGATTAAGACTACTCAGCTGACATTTATTTAATCAATGTGACTAATGCCTGGAGAGGATGAGTAAAATGGCTTATACATACTGTTTCTCTTCCATTGAAGTCTGATATTTAATTTAACTTTATATACTTCTTTTCACAAATTGATTCTTTCTTTTGGGATAATATACTTTAAATGCTAAATCTTATATTCAATTACTTCTATTACTTAAGTATCCATCTTATTATGTTGAAGTGATATAGCACATATATTACGTAATCTACTGTTGCTTATGACTAATTCTTTATTTAAAAATCTCAGTTCTACTTCACAATAATTAGAATAAGCTTGTATTTTCCTGCTGATTTATTGTGGACTGAAACTGAACAGCCTCTGTTGCCATATATGCATTCTGAGCGGAGTGCTTCGATTTAACGATAGCACACAAGTAATATTTAAGTTGGATTGTGACTGGATATATATATATATATATATATATATATATATATGCATTTCACAAGTGTAACTGTCTGGACACGGTAGGCTAGTGCTGAGCGCAGTGGCGTTTGGCACGAAGTAGACTGAGTTCGAATCCCAGTGTGAATATCAACATTAGGATGCAGATACACCCAGCCGATGAGTTCCAAGTAGGACGAGACGCGCGTCCTGGATTCCGCTAGCTAGTCACAATCCAACTTAAATACCACATCATAACAGTGTTTGATTGTATGACATAGACAAGAGGATGCAGATTTTAATCACAAAGGACGTTAATTACCTCAGAAAAACTATTGATACGCTTAGCTGTATTTAATCACTTAAAATAATAAGAAAAGTATAAAATACAAACACCATTATTATTAATTACGCAATTCTGTAGAAAAAAAAAACATTTCACCTGTAATTAACATTATATAAAATAAGTAGTAAGAAAACAAAACAAACATTTCAAAGCATATACGGAAGACAAATCAAACATAAGACTATACAAAATAGAAATATATCACAAAAGACTAAAGATGAGAAAGAGAATCAGAGATAAACAGATAAAGAGATTTATCACAGTTTAAGTATTCTATTCAATAAACAAAAACATCAAAATAAAATTATGTAATTGTTATTTCATATGTCTTCCTTATTAGATTATAAGTAGTGTAATTCAATCTATTCATAAGTATTGTTATTTTATTAAATATTCATAAAATCTTCTTGACCAACACTATAAAATTCAACAAATAATGAACCTTTCATTTTTTGAAATCGTTCAGTTTTAGTATCTTTTCCAAATAATGCTACTTCTTGTTGACAACGATTAGCAATTTCCATTTCAGTAAAACTATGCCGTCCAAGAAATACATCAAATCCTATTGAATGTTTATCCATTATCTATAATAATAAGTATATAAACAAATAGATAATGATCATATAAAAGTTCAAAGTTAATTCAGAGATAAATCAAAATTTAAAAAAAAAAAATGAAGGACATTTATTGTGTTTGAATCAGTGTTATATAAACGAGTGTAGTTTACACTAAAAATTTCATGTCAAAATGTAACCATTCATCAATATTTACGTTTTACATTCAACATGACAAGATTGTACTATATTGAACATCTTCATAGCTGATAGTTGTGTTACTTAACGTAAAACGGTTGAGATGAAATCGTTTAATGACGATTACAACGCTAACATGCAGTACTCGCTCATTTACTAAATGAACGAAAAAAGAACTATGAATGAGAAGAACACTTAGTGAACACTGAAAACCTCATGGATAAACTCAGTCTTTATCTTACACGTCTTTGTAAAAATGTGTTTGGCAACGATTGTAGCAACGTTTCCATATTACTTACTTACGCCCGTTACTCCTCAATGAGGAGCATAGGTCACTCACCAGGATTCTCCATTTAACTCTGTCCTCAGCAATCCTTTCAAGCTGTTTCTAGTTGCTGTTCATCCTTTTAATGTCTGCTTCCGATTGTCGACGCAGCGTGTTCTTTGGCCTAACTCTTTACCGTTTCCCAACAGGATTCCAAGTTAATGCTTGTCTCGTGATGCAGTTTGATGGTTTGCGTAATGTATGTCCTATCCATTTCCAACGTCTTTTCCTAATTTCCTCTTCGGCTGGAAGTTGGTTTGTCCCCTCTCACAGTAGACCGTTGCTGATGGTTTCCGGTCAACGGACAGTCAGTATCTTGCATAGACAGTTGTTTATAAATACTTGTTCCCTTCTGAGAATGGTTGCAGTAATTCTCCAAGTTTCAGCTCCATACAGCAGGACTGTCTTCACGTTCGAATTGAAGAGTCTGACTTTGAGGTTGGTTGATATTTGTTTTGAGTCCCATATGTTTTTCAACTGTAGGAATGCTGCCCTGGATTTATCAATCCTTGTCTTTACATCTGCATAGGACCCTCCTTGTTCATCGATGATGCTCCCTAGATATGTGAAAGTATTCACTTCTTCCAGAGTTTCACCATCAAGTTGAATTGGGTTGGTGCTCCCTGTGTGGTATTTAAAAATCTTGATCTTTCCCTTATGTATGTTCAAGTCTACTGATGCTGAAGTTGCTGCTACACTAGTTGTCTTTGCTTGCATCTGTTGGTGTGTATGTGCTAAGAGAGCTAGATCATCTGCGAAGTCCAAATCATCGAGTTGCATCCTACTTGTCCATTGAATTCAGTGCATCCCCTCAGATATGGAGGTCTTCATGATCCAGTCAACCACTCGGAGGAAGAGAAAAGGTGAGAGTAGGCATCCTTGTCTGACTCCAGTCCTCACTGTGAATGCATTTGTCAGTTGTCCTTCCAAATAACCAAAACTAATTGTGAATATTATTTTACACTACTTATTAGTAGGCATAATAACATATAGATAATTTCTCGGGAAATAACAAATTCACGCTTGTCAATTACCATAAATCACAATGGATGATCGTCGTGCTAGATATCACAAATTGGTTGAAGTAGAAATTCTATAATTGGATGCCAGATCAATGGTGTAGAGGGTTAAGCGTTCGCCAACCTAAAGTTCCTGAGGCAGAATGTAGGGTGTGAACTGCTGAGTCCCGTACTAGCACAAAACAGCCGTCGAGTGCTCCCTGTTTCTCATTGATATCCAAATGTTACATCAATTTGTGACGAATTCAATCAACTAAGTGTTAACATCAGTTTCCACAAACAACCTCGACTCAATAAAAAATTAGTTCAACGAAGAGAATACCTTTTCAGTGAATTCATTTACTAAGTTGTACAATTACGTGTACGTATATGTCGAAGTTGAATAACAACGGTGAGCATTCGAACACATAAATAACAACCAAAAATAATCTGTGTAACAAACAATATTGCAAACAGATAAAGAATAACTATATACGTTATGCAATGTCTTAAACTATACATGTAAGTAGATTAAGAGAAATATTTGTAAGGATGGGTTATGTAATAAGACAAATTAGGAAGTGGAATATGCTAAAGAGGTGGATGGGAACTGTATTTACAAAAGACATTGATATAGAAAGAGACGATATGTAAGGAATGTTATATTGAATAGAGTAGGATAAAAATGAGACCATAATTTAAAGAATAAGGTGTAAGAAAGTCCGATTGAGAACATAGTAAAACCACATGGTCCAGTTTTTCTATGTGTATGGGCAATGGCCTCAGCAATAGCAGACATAAATTTACTAACTTTGGTAAGTTTCTGTTCACTAAATAAAGAACTTCAAAAAATGAATCACTTTAACTTGTGAATGGACCAGAAGTGATGAAGTGCTCTATAATTGAGCTTCCACGGCTGCAACTATGTGGAATAATGCACTTGGTTGCTCTAGGACAAAATGGGCATCAAACGACCAAAATATCTTGCCACAAAGGAGAAAGTGAATTAATAGACAAACAGTGAAGAGGCCAGAGGGGACAAACTCTCGTTTTAGTTACTTGTAAATAAGGGTTGACCTTCAAATAAAATCTTCAGGGTTGCTCGAAAGAATATTTTGTTGATAGTGTTTTTGATCTGCCTCGTCAAATGTCGGAAGATAGATTGCCTTTGAACTCAACGCTCATATATAGTCCCGTTTTAGGCTAAGAAGTAACAGATCATTTACGAGTACGGCGAATGTGACATTTTGAGAAACGAACGAACGGGTAATTCGGGTTTGTGAATTCTAAGTAAAATGTACAGTCATGAAATTGCAGAACCCCATGGTTCAATTCATCCATCCAGATAACCATTCCTTATTCGTTTGACAATATCAATAAGCAGTTATTTAGTTTGTTTTGCTTATTGAGTTGTTTAGGGAACTTAGTTTCACCTGAAAGGAGAATTGATATTTTATCCATGTAAACCACCCCCCCACACACACACAGCACATTTATCAGGATGAGTTGTTAAAAGACCGTGATTATTCTTGAATAACTTCAGCTGCTTTATATGTTAAGATCTTAACAACAACAATACAAAAAGAACAAACACATTCAAATTATGTAGACAACCTCACTGTAGAGATGTGGCTCTCTAGCTCATCGGAGAACGCGGTGGCATTTGACATAAAATATATTAACGAGTCATCCACACAGAGAGAGGGGGGGAAAGGGAGAGAGAAAATAGATGTCCTTGATTTCACTTGCTAGCCTCAAGCTAACTATAATTTATTTATGCTGTTTTTCCTTACTCAGTATTACTGTGCTCCTGACAAAATTCTGTTGATTGGTTTTCTGATGAATCTGGAATTTTCACATATTACAAAATGTAAACGGACCATGTGTTGTTAGTAGACGATAAATACACAAAGTAAGAGTCTAATGTCCATTGTGTGAATCCGTAACAGACATAAGCTGTGTACGGATTATGTGACCGTTGTCAGTGAAGATTTTTATCAGTTATAAACTTTCTAATTCGCAATAGTAAATGTGTCAAAAAGTTACGATGCGTCGTGCTATTAGATGGAATTGAACACAGTAGATTATAACAGTTAGAGTCTTTACACATGACTCTATGGTATATATTAGTAAACTTATACGAGATGGGGAAACCAAGGATGGGATAAGAGTTGCGTCCTATTTAAGGACTCTTTATTATTGTGTAAACATATCAATCTTATATGGGTTCTCAAATTTTTAAATGATGATCCGACTACCAATATTTATTAGACAACTAAGCTGTAACAAGATGATAAAAATTTTCAATTTCAGTGAATTTTCGATTATTACTATTGACATTATTCTTGCTACATAGAAAAAGCGGTGAACTAGTGGCCAAGTCATCCGATTTTCAGTCACTGTATAGTAGGTTCCAACCCTGTATCATCAATTTTAGTCTTAACTATCGAGTAGAATCAATAGACTACACACTAAAATGTGGTTAAAGGCCAAGTACGCAAACATGAATCTGGTAAACGAGTTAAAGACAAATTCTCACCAGTATTTCGATTGGTTTATTCAATCTACGACGATAAAGTATAAAGTACTCATTCCATACGGGATTATTATTACTTTGTGAAACAGTAGTTTGTACAGTATCATGTTCGCATTTGATAATACAATATGGTGACGGTGGGTTTTTACCATCAGGCCATAAAAGATTTGATGCACTGTAAATGTGTAAACGTACAGCTTCTTTTGGTTTACCAGAGAAGAAATTTAAAAAACCATTTGATGGTATATCTAAAGTAAATTCTCTATAGTAAAAAGTAAATACATAAATACAAGTTAATGAGGTCATTAACCACTAGTCTTGATCATGTTAGCAGGTGCTAACTACTTGGCTAAGATTAGGGAAGTAAACAGGATCAGTTAGTCATGAACAACTTAAAACATGGGACATATACGTATAGATCCAAGTTGCCATACTATATTAGCACAATCAGATTAAATTTACAGGATTAACACGACGATATAATTCTGCAGAAAGGAATGAAGGAAACACGCACATGACAGAAAAAGAGAACTCAAGATTTATGAAAATATAAAGAGTGAAGAGTAAAACAATGGTTGGAAACGATGGATAACCTTTTAGACCAAGGAGTCGGTATTAAATGATTTACACTTATAACTTCACGTAACCTCATACGTTATTGGTAGGTAATTACTTTATATCCGACATGGTTTGACTTCACTTTAAAATTCAATAATATCCACTACAACCAAAGACAATTATGAAGTATTTACCAATGACCACCTTAAGCAGATGATTCTGGAGCTCAAATGAGAATATATGAACAGTGGAGTTCAAGTATATCGTGTGCAAGCCAGGTAACCCACAAATCGGTATTATTATTATTATTATTATTATTATTATTATAGTTACTCATAATTGATTATTCTCATTAATCCCAGTCATATTATAAATAATATAATTTATCAGTGATCCATTAATTCACTCAACAATTTGATCCTTCACTTCACATATGTTTTATACCTCTGTTATATCTAAAATGGTTCAAATGTTCTGAATGAAGTATCCCTATCTTTATTTGTAAAGCTTGATGAAATATATTGAAGTGATAATGTGAGGATTAGTTTTAACTTGTTGTTTGTATTAGTTACAAATCAGTCTCAGCTGGGTACTACTGAAAACCATGGTGCACTGAACAGCTATTCCGTTCTAGTATCAGAATAATCAGTAGTGCGCACCCACAGCCCCATCAATGACAGAAATCGGGGTCTTTAAGGCTTTCTGTGAATGTCTAGCTATCAGCACTACTGAGCTTGCCGGCGTCCAACGGTAGGATTCTTACTTTGATCAATTCGTTATATAGTGTAACGACTGTCCAATGCCATTGGTGATAACTACCTGATTGTCAGTTAGTTTGAAATCTAACAGGCACAACTCACTGGGTATACACTGTCGAGGATTCCCACAGTAGAACGATATAGCAATCAGGTGCTTTCTAATTTTTGAGTGGTATGAAGCGGATATCAATCTATGACGAATATAAAAGGCATAATAAGATATTACTGGAAAGATGAATATGCATAAGATGAAGAGTATTATCGATGTATTATCGACCCACCGAGCAAGCAATACCGAGGTTACATACAGAGTACTAAGCAAAAATGCCAAATAGGTTGATAAGGCTGTAAATGTTGAGAAAAGTATTACGTGCAACTAAATCCCGTCCACAACTACACATGAGATTGACTAGTGTAGGAGTACGATAGAAGAAAACTAAAAGGAAGGTGGGGGAGGGGTAAACCAAAACGTGACCGTTTCAACACGCCAGTATGTACTAACTAGTTGAAGATAATGGATGACGTAAATAATAATCAATTACAGTGGTTTAGGTGCATTCACTCTTTATCTACATCTAGGTCTTAAATACCCTTATTCTTCCCTTTTATTCCTTATTAATAAACTATATTCTGGTATTCATCTTTATTTGTAAAGCTTGATGAAAATATATTGAAAGTGGATAATGTGAGGATTAGGTTTAAACTTGTTGGTTTGTATTAGTTACAAATCAGTCTCAGCTGGGTACTACTGAAACACCCATGGTGCACTGAACAGCTATTCCGTTCTAGTATCAGAATAATCAGTATTGCGCACCCACGCCCCATCAATGACAGAAATCGGGGGTCTTTAAGGCTTTCTGTGAATGTCTAGCTATCAGCACTACTGAGCTTGCCGGCGTCCAACGGTAGGATTCTTACTTGATCAATTCGTTATATAGTGTAACGACTGTCCAATGCCATTGGTGATAACTACCTGATTGTCAGTTAGTTTGAAATCTAACAGGCACAACTCACTGGGTATACACTGTCGAGGATTCCCACAGTAGAACGATATAGCAATCAGGTGCTTTCTAATTTTTGAGTGGTATGAAGCGGATATCAATCTATGACGAATATAAAAGGCATAATAAGATATTACTGGAAAGATGAATATGCATAAGATGAAGAGTATTATCGATGTATTATCGACCCACCGAGCAAGCAATACCGAGGTTACATACAGAGTACTAAGCAAAAATGCCAAATAGGTTGATAAGGCTGTAAATGTTGAGAAAAGTATTACGTGCAACTAAATCCCGTCCACAACTACACATGAGATTGACTAGTGTAGGAGTACGATAGAAGAAAACTAAAAGGAAGGTGGGGGAGGGGTAAACCAAAACGTGACCGTTTCAACACGCCAGTATGTACTAACTAGTTGAAGATAATGGATGACGTAAATAATAATCAATTACAGTGGTTTAGGTGCATTCACTCTTTATCTACATCTAGGTCTTAAATACCCTTATTCTTCCCTTTTATTCCTTATTAATAAACTATATTCTGGTATTCATCATGTTGACTTGATCTTCATGTGTTAATATGGTATAGTAACTATAGCCAAGATAATATAATTACTGTCGGAAAGAGATTCCCTTTATTATAACACGGTATAACCTATTCGATAAAGCACATGCATTTGTAAATCTAGTCACTGATAGCTAATTCAATGCTTAGAGAGGAAAGTCTAAGCAATAAATGGATTTCTGTAATTTATTAGTGCATAAAATAAAAATGTGCACTTCTTATCATATGTCTCTCCTGAAAAAAAAGATCATGACTTTGATTTCTCTAATCAATATTTTGCTTCTTTATATGTAATAATAATTATTTGTGAGAGATGTTAAGGTTAGATGTATGATACTAGGGAAAGATGACAAATAAATTGATAAGTTTGTAAATCTACATCTACTGAGATGGCTGAGACATATATTAAGTATTCTTAACCACCGTCTACTTCAGAGTTTAATGTTTGTAGTAGATTGGAAGAAAGACAACATTAATCCATAGTGACAGATGTGAACTATCTAGTTGATGTCTGTGTGATAACTATGATCAGTGGTTGAAAACAATCAGTAACATGGATCAGAATCAGTGAGTGATGCAAATGCATTCACTGTTTATCTCCTAGCTTCAAATATTGAATTTCAGTTTCATTTTCATTCTTCCTTAAAATTACATTCTCCTTGTCAAGGTATTAAACTATTTCAACTTCATTGATACTCATTTTGTTAACTTTATCTAATCGAAGCGACATATGTTGTTAGTGACAACTTGAAGAAATGGGTATTTCTGTCAGGCACTAAGAAACGTAGGACCTAGGACACATGTAAGTAAGCACAATGAGATGCAGTTATCAACATAATTATTAAAGCAGTACAATCAGTGTTCGTAAAAGTGATTACAAGACAAAGAAAATGTGATTCGAAAAAAAAAAATTAGCGAATTCGTAGGATAAAAAGTACAAAATAATTTTGAAGTTAGAGAATCTAAAGAAAGACAAAAGGTGGATGAATTTACATTGATTAATCACTGAGTAATGAATAATTATGACATTTATCATGTCCTATATAGTAATGATCAAATTCTATTCTTCTAGGTGTAATATGACCACTGGCTTAAGAGACTCAACTACCCGAAAAACAAACTTTCAGTGGATGGATTTTTAAAAAAATTCAGCTGACTGAATAATATTACGTGACAAATAATCGGCTAAGATAATTGCGCGAACCTTAACCAGTTTAACAAAGAGTGAATGTACAAGCGCCAGTGTAATCCATTGTAATCTATATCAATCAGTCTGCAACCAATCGTTACGAAGATCTCCCAGATCCACAACTGAGCAGATTGCAATTACTAACACATCTCAGGCTAACAGTTATTGACTTCATAAACTGATGATATGTTTTAGTTTGACAGCTCCTAGCTTTTTTATTATTTTCGCTAACAGGATACAGTTCTGACTGAGGCATGTTAAAAACATACTTGCAACAACGTATGATGATTGTTCCATCTTCTACAAATCAGCGCTAACGAACAACCGAGAATGTACAAGATTCTCACATGAATTTTATACGAATTCTGATTTCTTTTGTTTACATGACATGCTGCTATTCTTAATTTGGAATATATTTTGCTTCCTGTTCAAATCTTGTTCTGATTTGGGATCAAGTTATCATGTCGTTGAACATTAAACAAGATAGAACCTAATACTTCTCCAACACTAACCATTATTGAGCATAAAGGTAAGCAATGGTTGCATATACGTAATACATGTCTCAACCACCTCACTCAGTGAAAGTTCACAAACACAACAACTACTGGATAAATTGTAACTTGATTCGCAGAATTCAATCAGAACTAAATAGGATTAAACAAACGCATCGTTGATCACTCAGTAGTGATCAACGAATGTGTTATACTGCTTTTCATTGGTAGCATACATCTTATGACAAAACCAATACATAATTGTCTCAAAATTTAGAGGATACTGAAAGAGAAATATCAAAGTAAAATGCTATAATTCTATTTAAAAGAAATTACCTGCTTTCGGAACGTTTGGGTAGATATAGTCTTAATAAATATGCTGCTGTAGATAATGGTTGTTCCATGAATGGAACTACTAAATATCGACCAACAGTTAAACGTGCACGAATAAGGCAAACTCGATTTGGTCTAGATGGTTCCACATGAATTACTTGACAAAATGCTAAACTATGAGCTTTTACAGGACGATTATTTTCAATCTGAAAAAAATACGAATACAGTATACGTATACACGTTGGTTGATACAGCCAGCATATATAAATTTTTAACTTAATGAGGGCATATAATCTGAAATCAACGTAAAGCATCAAGAAAATGTCCACTTCCCATTTGCCCATACAGTTGAAGGGTACTTCTTCTTGAGTCACCGAAAACGAAATAGGGTCGGTAGTAGTGATCTTATCAACCTATAGGATTGATTGCAGAACCCAACGGAGAACTGTTTGTCAATAAATTGTTTAGTGTGCTAGTTGTTTACTTTTAGGGCCTTAACGTCAATGATGAAAATTTCAGAGGTACGTTTGTGTTTTCAATTTCTAAGGTTAATTTTACCGTTGTAACGGCAGTAACCTTGTAGACTATATTTGTTTCAGCGAAACAACTCGCTACCGTTTTATTTCGCATCAAACCTAAAGTTGGTGTCTTTAGTTTTATCACTCTCCGACCAACCCGGATGCTATTTTAGAATCTAATCAACAAGTGTTCCAGTCAATATAACTTACATGGATCATTATTGGTACGCAAGCTCTACTACCGCATAAAGATAACATCTATGGTTGGGACAACGCCAGTCATTCAAAAGAGAACTTAAAAATCTCAAACATTCTATGATACAATGCATCTAAAGTATGGTTCTAAAGATAAATAATGATGCAAAAATACACTGGTTTGGAATGGCAATATTTAAGCATCAGTAAACAAGTTAAAATAATTTACTCCTGATTAGAATAATGTATGAAACAATGTAGAGAACTTATTGCTAACGCAAAATTATATTAATTGCATTTCCCAACACGTTGTAGTGCTTTTATGATTCCAGCAATAGCCTTTCATATAACAAAGCAAAGGTTTTAACTCAGCTTTACATACTTCATTTGCAAAAGTTCAGTAGTGTCTGTGCTCTATACACAGGAGCACATTATGGATAAAAGTTGAGAACATAAACCCATAAATTAAAACAAAAACCTGTTAAATTACTTATAATCACAATAATTGCCAGAGGTCTATATAATGACTCTAAAGAACAATTTTATAGTTTACAAAGCGGAATAGAAAATCTAATTATCTGTCTGCCTAAGGGCAGTGAATGATCTTGAACAATATTTCATCAGTTCAAGTGCTAAAACCTTATAAACAAAAGACTTAATAAGTATATTGAATAGTGAGCGAATTTTTCATTTATTGTAAAAGGAGTTTCAAACTGTATTCCAAATATTTTGAAGAGCAATCAAGTAAACAATCAGAAACCCTGACATTTTTGGAACACTCATTTACCTATTTACAAGGTACAGGTTTGTGTAAGCTGCTTCGATATACTCTTAATATAAGGTATATTGAAGATAAGTGGCTGAAAATAAGACTCATCGAACATCGAAAGACCACTCATTTTATTAAACACCACATATTTTAACTAACTTGGGAGGCAAAGATTGGCAACGCAAGGGCAGCATTCCTACAGTTGAAAAACATATGGGACTTAAAACAACTGTCAACGAACTTCAAAGTCAGACTTCAATTCGAACGTCAAGACAGTTCTTCTGTATGGAGCTGAAATGTGGAGAATTACTGCAAACATCATCAGAAGGGTACAAGTATTTATAAACAACTGTCTACGCAAGATACTGAATGTCCGTTGGCCAGAAACCATCAGCAACAGTCTACTATGGGAAAGAATAAACCAACTTCCAGCCAAAGAGAAAATTAGGAAAAGACGCTGGAAATGGATAGGACACACATCGCTGAAATCATCAGACTGCATGACGAGGCAAGCACTAACTTGGAATCCTGTTGGGAAACGGTAAAGAGTTAGGCCAAAGAACACGCTGCGTCAAGAATAGGAAGTAGATATTAAAAGGATGAACAGTAACTGAAAACAGCTGGAAAGGGTTGCTCAGGACAGAGTTGAATGGAGAATACTGGTGAGCGCCTTATGCTCCTCGGTGAAGAGAAACGGACGCCGAACCGGATCTTAGTCAGTTTGGTTGTTATGTAATAAGATCAAAGTTGAAAATCAGGACCACTAAGCACCATCTTAATGATTGAAGCTTCGAATGTCACTCTATAATATTCTGTTTGACCAGCCAGAAGTATCTCTACTTTTAACACGAAATTATATGGCTCAAACTTGACTATAAAAACTTGTATACACGAAAAACAAAATGAATATCATAAGACCCGGAGGTTTTAGGTTCTGTCACTTGTGTAGGCATCGGTACCAGTTGGAGGTCCTTAAATAAAGACGAAATATTTGGATAATGCAATAAGAAGACGAATTTTATCAGAGCTGTGATATATTTGCGCAACACATTTCGAACAATCTGATCACACATACACTTGTTAAGGCATTTATATATGAAAAAATAAAGGTCACTAGACAATTAAGAGTATAAGCTAAGTAAACAAAGATAAGTAAACGAAGATAATAAAGATTACAATGTAAGTAACACTCTACCAAGGTAGGTTGAGAGAAAGTACAAATTGTTTTTGAACACACAAGGGGGGTTTGAACTTCCGTATAGGGCTTCAACAAACTTTAGTATACGTCCTAAAGCACTTTTATACAACACCACTAAAGTTGATTTGATATCAACTATGTGGCCTGTCTCAACTAAGTGTTTGGCGATAGACGATGAGGGTTGTTTATCCTGTACTTTTATTTCTCCTTTCGAGTCCATTTGTTTTCGGAGCCATTTAGGTATGTGTTCAGCTACCCTTACATGCAATTCACGATTGCTCCTCCCTATGTATGTGTGTCCACACATACACGTAAATTGATAGATACAGTGGGATGTGATGCATTCGTTTACGTGCTGTTTAGGCTTATTGTGAATCAATGACCTATACTTTTGTACTACAACTACCTCAGCAGCATAAAATGTTCTGTTAACCACTGACTTAAGCCTTTGTTTTAACACAAGGCTATTTGAGTCACCTCTGAAGGGTAATGTGATATAAACTGACTTTTTGGGTGCTAGTAATACAGTAGGTTTCACCATACTGCAACATTTCCACCGATTTATGAACCTCTTTGGATATCCGTTCAGCATTAACGTTTCTGTCAGTGATTTGTCATTTTCTTCAATAGTGTCATAAGTGCAAATACGATTAGTCCTATTAAATAAAGCTTTTACTAGGTTCTTTTTATACTGCACTGGACAATAACTATGGAAGTTCATATACTGCCCAGTCCATGTAGATTTTCTTTAGACAGAGCGTTTGATTGATCCATCATCCCTCCGATTGATTAATATATCCAGGAAAGGGAGTTGGTTGTTATTCTCCTCTTCACAGGATAAACTAATATGATTTTGTATGGTATTCAGTTCCCTTAGTAACCTATTTGCATCATCGATTTTCGTGCAAATAATTAGGATATCGTCAACGTAACGTTTATAGAGGTACATTTCTCCTATTGAATCGCTGACTAGGTTTTTTACATGTGCCATGTACACATCAGCTAACAATGGTCCTAAAGGGCTACTCATCGTAACTCCATCAATTTGTCTGAAATATTCACCCTCAAATGTGAATTGTACTTTGTCTGTGCATAGTAATAATAAATCTTTAAGAGTTGCTACAGGAATAGGTAGTGAAAAATGACTTGTCAAGATATAATCACATAAAATATCAATAGTCTTTTTTAGAGGGACGTTAGTAAACAGGGAATTTACATCAAAAGAACACATAGTCTTTTCCTTGATATCAATGTCACATAAATAATCTACTAGTTCAAAACGAGTCCTTCAAAGAATACTTACATATGCTCCATCGAATAGGGTTCAATAATTTTGTAAGCCACCTTGCGAGATTATGTGTAGGCGACCGACACATGAATAAAATAGGACGCAGAGGATTATTAGTTTTATGAATTTTTGGTAATCCATATAAACGTGGATATTCACAACCAATAGGTTTTAAGAAATGAAATTCCTCTTTATTAATAATATTCATTTTTAGTAGTTTCACTAAATGTGAATTTACTTTTCCTTCCAATTTATTAATTCCTTCAAATTTAACATCAGCCATGAATTTACTTTCATCACTTAGAATAGTATTGCGCAAATATATCACATAGCTCTGATAAAATTCGTCTTCTTATTGCATTATCCAAATTTATCAAAGGGACAAATTGTTTTAAAAGACGAAATAATTAAAACATCACCAAATATTGAAATTAAAAGTAAAAGAAAAGTATAACTTGAGTTTTAAAATAATTCCTTACCTTAAATAAACCTAAACCAATTGATAATGGACTTAAATCAGGTTCTATAACCATAGTCAATGGATCACGATTATATTTGCGTACAAGAGACAGTAGAACTTCTTCGGAATCATTCACTATATCGAAATAATACTGAAATGATTTGAATATAAGTACAATTAAAATAAAATTAAAATGCAACTTTGAGAAAATTTTTAAACATTATTCGAATTATGCTGAAATGACTTTG
This sequence comes from Schistosoma mekongi, assembly GCA_034768735.1. Lineage (NCBI taxonomy): Eukaryota > Metazoa > Platyhelminthes > Trematoda > Strigeidida > Schistosomatidae > Schistosoma > Schistosoma mekongi. Next base: position 79,627,158 of record CM068306.1, on the reverse strand, counting down.
TAGAGATTAGATCTAATTTGTCGTTCATATTTATTATAAATTGATCTCAGTTGGGTAACGCTGAAAACCACATAGCACTGGGCAACTCTTTCGTACTAGTATTGGACTTTTCAGCAATGCGCAACTAGTGAGAAAGTCACGATTGATGGAGTTGAGACAAATAGAGAGTGACACAATTGTCGTCATTAGCATTGGATAATTGTACTGCTATACAAAAAAATAACTGAAGTGCAAATCCTACAATTGGAAGCTGATCGGCCAACTCAAAGATGATTATGGTTAAGTATTCAATATGACACTGGCAGGTTCTAAGTTTAATCAATGGTGGGGCTGCAGGTGCGCACTGTTGAGGATTCCCATACTAGGTAGTGACAATTTCCCTACGCTCCCTGGTTTCCACTAGTATCCATTTGAGACCAATGTGACAAACTACAAACAACAGATCTACTCAAATGCTGTTCACTGGCCTTTACGCTTACATGGTTGCCAAGAAAACATTAAGTTAAGGATTTGTCTTACCAATTATTCCACACATAAAGAACAAGTAGTCAATCACAGACAGAATTATTCAGGTGTAACAAATCACATAAAACTGAAGAGTACTAGCCAGCTGATAAACTGTTACAAAAGTATGAAACCGACGAAACAAAGATAGTTTTGTTAACAAGCACAATAAGAAAACAACAGGAACAGGTATGTACTTTTATTAAGGAATTTTTACGTGATGAAGAATATCCATGCATACAAAAACTATTTAACCAATAAAAATAAAATATCGTACCAAAAAGTTTACTTAAAGAAATGGAATGAGTTATCTATCTAGTGCACGTATAAATTGAGTCGGATGACGAAATAATTCATCATCATAAAATAACGATATACATTTTTTTGATCAAATTAAAAAAAAACATCAGTTATTAATTCAGTGTTTGATATTAGATGGTCGGAAATAGCTGGCAGGAAACCTTAACTACAAAAAATATGATGCAAGTTGGTACATGTCAAACAAGCTTTCTGAATCTGTACAAAAATGTAAACAAGCCTCAAGCTTACAAGGTATGACTAGACTTCCAGAATAGGTAAAGTGGTCTGCAACACACTCAACTATTTCACTCACCATAATCAATATGCAGGATAATGCAGACCAGTCCGGAAGTGAGAATTTGCATTAAGACGGAGAGAAACACACCCAAAGCATGTTTGAAGTGTTACCCAAGATATTCAGGAGACAACATATTGACAGATTCTTCATAGAATAGGATGACATCATCTGCGCAACAATCCACTAAAGTTTGCAGCCAAATAGTTCATTAATGAATCAATGATCTGAGGTATATGACTCAAGGTTCAAATCTATTGGGTTTGATAGTCTAAGATATAAATGTAGATACATTACGCTATTACATTCGAATTGTGATTCGCTAATAAAGTTTTCTGATTGTCTTGCCTTATGCAGTGGGTGATTTACGGAGCTAAACAAAGTTACTGGTTGACGTATGGAGTCAGAATGACAAATCACAACGAATTAATTATTAATCAAAAGCAGTCAGGAGAATTTTATTAATATTTCTTTCATCCAATCAACTTACTTGAGGATTATGTAGAAAAGTATTACGATATTGTAAATTTCCACCTGTTTGATGGCCATACCATGCACCATGATGTTCACACAAACGCCATGTTGTATGTCCAGGCAAGCTAACAAAACCAGTATCTGGGAAACGACATATTAATACACCAGACATATGTTCTAGCGTAGATTCAAGTGGTATCCAAAATTCCGTTTCAGAATCGAATGTCAAACCTAATCGTTTACGTGCTTCTAAAGTGATTTCTTCCCATTCCTATAATTTATATAAAACATAGTATAACATAAAATGATGGATAAAATTTGTAGCTCAAGTGAATGAATCTGGTAACGTTTGGTTTTGAGATTCAGTTGATTTGATTGTAGTGCTTTCGTTTCCATTCTGAACAACAACTTCAGCTGGACACAAGACCATTAGAATACTGATTAAATAAATGTGGAATAATCAAAATTCGCACTTCTACTTGCAGCGCTGCATATGTCCAAAACAACAACAAAAGTACCGTAATCAAATCAATCAGCTAAAAAACCCAGCATTAAAATATTGTAATAATTTTGTTAACAAATGAGAACTAATAGTTATGATGATGATTCAACCCGTAGTCGTAAACGCATAAACAGAAGAAAAATATGAATTGGATTACGCATGAACTTGTATTGTAATAACCAGACAGCTTCCCCTCCCAGACAGTACAGTAATAAATCGAATGTAACAACAACTAAAGAAAACCCAGTGGATGTATTAGAAATAAGTAATTTGAACTTGTAATAACCGATAATTCTGTAGGAATGAAATAATCTACAATAATGGTAAAAACTCTGGTATATTCTACGTTAAGCTAAAGTTCAATGAACTAGACTTTACTGAAGTATTTCCACAATGGACAAGCTAATTCACTTGATAAATACATAACTGTATATTCACTTTTGAGCCACACTTTATAAGGGGGCAAATGATGCTATCCAGTTGTAAAGACTGAAGTAGGGGAGGTCAGACTTGAACTTAAGACCTAATGGTTGAAAATAGCACCCCTTTATCACTAAGCTACTACTTTAATGTTGTATTCCAAGTGTCCTGAAATAATTGTGTCTCATGTAAATATAGTAATGAAGTAGGAAAGACAGGCGAACACGCAGTTAAACAAAAATATTTAGAAATTTACAGACTAAATTATCTAAATGAGTACAAGTGACCAGTAGGAGTAAAATAAAAGTTGAGTGATTAACTGGCCTTGAATAGACTCTTCTTACGTTACTAAATAATTCCAGTGTAATGCAGTTAAAATTGATACCAACTAGAATTCATATATTTTCGAATCAATCTATTCAAACAGCCTGGCAACATCCCAGATAACCAAAACCTTTGCATGTGGTTCAATATGACAGTAGAAAACCAAAGCTTGAAAAATTCTTAGGACTCATTAATACAGTATAGATTCATCAACCTAGTTACTAGAATGCAAACTTTTTGAATTTTCATTAAGCGTGTTTTATCCGGTAGTCTCGCTCATTATTCCGTTTATTTGGTGCGTAAGATCTGTGTCTCACTAGAATGCAATTTTATTATGGAATTTATTTGAATAATCTGTAGTTATCCTCATTCGTCTAATTTGAACACGCTCAATATAACGGGTTTAAGTAACGTCTTCAGTGAAATTAACACTGATATACAATACTCACTAACTGAATTAATGAGAAAAATAACCAAATATACTACATAAAACACATTAGAACATTAGAAACGTTGCGAATAACCCTGGTAGTGAATGATGCCATTTGAACGTTTAAAATGAATTAGGTGAGGAGGAACGGTGCTCATACACGCGACCAAATGTTTTAGCTAGTAAGTTACTACCATCAATCTTACGAAATATGGATTTAATAATTAGCCAAGCATTATATTTCTAAACTGAATGAATTGAATTATTGATAGACGAAATTCAACAACACAATGTGGCCCAGCGCTAACCGTTTATAAGAAACGGGCTGAATCAAACACTTCTGAGCCGGGAGAATTAAGATCAAAAACAAGAAAAGTACTCAGAATGACAGATTTTTAGCTAATAAAATAATGTGAAAACAAATAAAATATTAAGCATCGAAATAGCATGATTAAATGATACCAACGATAGGAGGATATAAGCTCTGAGGGTTAAGCATTCGTCAATCAATTAAGACATGGCTGTTTTGCCCGTCATATCGATTACACAGTGATCTGTTAAAGGCATGAAGGCGGTCATCACTTCACGGCTGCCAACACCGTAGAAATATTCTATTTCTTGAGGTATCCGAGAAGGAAATTAAGTTAGCGTTGGTTTTAATGACCTCAATGCCAAAAGGATAACAGTTTAAAGCTAGTCACACACAACCTTTTAGTAAGTGATACTTGCTAAGAACTTACTGCCAGAGATGGATATCCGTTAGGTAAGATGAGGTGTTAAACTATTAAGGTCGACCTTTTCTAACCTCATTATTCGATTGTGGGAAAGTATCATCACTGTATGCTTGTTATAGAAGGAAAATATCATGCTGACGTCACACCCCAGCAAAGTCGGTAGTTCGACTTAGTCCTTGGATCTTGTCTGCTTCTTTCAATTTTACTGCCCTTGATCGACCTGTTTAGCATTGTAGGACCTAAGAAACGATTGTCTCAACCAGCTTATCATGAAAGGTAAGCCCGATCACTACGTTAAGGTAGTAGTAACGGTTGGAAAGACCTAAGAGGATGACCGGAAGACCACCACACTAACAAAATCCATACTTCAGAGAAAACCGATCAGGAATTATCGCGGGACCAAACACGCCGGCGTGCAAGCATGAGCCTCTACACAAGCCAGAGCATTCGTGATCACCTTGGTCTCGATACCGATAAAGATTTTGAGTTAAATAGAAAACTTAGAGATATAAAAGGAATGCATGAAGTAGACAATTCAACAAATACTGAACACTGAAAAACAAGCAAATTAAAATAACAAAATATAAATTGTTGTTTTAAAGTAGCTAAACAAAAAACAAACTGCAAGCCTATAAACATCGATTTTATATTTATGTAAAATTTATCATTCAGGTCGAGAATAGATAAGTAGCTACTAGTATAATATACAACTCAATAATGTCAACTATAGTCGTAAACAGCACTCAACTTATCTAAATATAACATGGATACAGAAATCGACTATACAGCGACATATGGGTGAAATGAGCATAAAGTAGTAGTAAAATAACTATTATTTGAACAACTCTACCAATAAGAATCCACTATCAACGTCAATGCCCGAGTAAATAGTAAGGAGTAAGACAGTAGAGTGCATCGATAACTCCACTAGTCTTGAAAATTTCATCGGCCCTGGTAAGTTAGTGTCTAACAAAATAACGACACGAATTCAGTAACGTTGTTTGGTTTTAGCCAACTGTGGTGTAACCGGTACTTTCATCTACTAATTAAAGGATGCGTAAATTGTAAGGAAGTCCATAATGTTTTATTATATGGATGTGAAACGTGGCCATTAAAAATCGAAGATATTCATAGTCTAATAGTATTCAATAAGAAGTGTCGTTAAAACAATGTTCGTGTTTGTTTAGGACATCGGATGAACAATACTAAAGTTAGACGCAGCGTTCTGGATAAAGATGGTAAATCACTTAAAAACATTATGGATCTTTAACAACTGAAACGGTTGGCACGCATATTATGCATGTACAACAATATCCTACCTCAACGCGCAATGGTAAGTGGCGTAAGAGTAAAATGGAAGGAACCTGAAAGCTACCATATCATAGCATCAGTTTGTGAAGTCTATGATTGTCGTTCTTCGTCATGTTGGTGGGTACAGACTATTCACCTATAGTCCACATAATTACTGTGACTAGTGGTTAGTGAGATTAGATGACCGGGGTCAAAATCGGTTGCAATGGCTCAGATGCGTATTAAAATTAGTTCATACCTTTATTTCTATGAATGAATATTCTCGGAGGTCAATATTTTTTTAATGACCACTGATATTACTACTAATTCTACCAATTTGGTATTAATCTTCCTAGTGTGATATGACAATGTGAAGTGATGCAAACATGTGAGAGGCTCTATGTTGTCGATTACCGACTGACTATACCAGAAGTTTGATATCACAGATTGACTTCAGCTAGCCAATCATTGAACACTCTATCTCTTATGAGGTTGTAAATGTGTACTAGTTTTGGGTCTACTACAAAAACGAGACAACAAAGTTGTCGTCTGCGAGTCTGGTTTTGTAAGTTAACTAGCAATGTTTCCTAACACCCCAAATCACCCGCTATGCAAAATGAGAATACTGTTGAGACGATAAGCCCCATATGTAGACCATACAGTAATTGTATAAGAAAAACGAACCAATGTTTATATCTTCGTTTACCTTAAATTACTGAACTAACAGGATACGACTTTGAATAGCACACCTCAGATTGTTGAGGTACTTCGAGATAAAGAGGGTTGGACCTAGTGTACGTTATTTACACCAATAACATTCGTCCTTGAGTTTTCACTTTACATTGCTGTAAAACATTAGCGTGGAACATATCTGACAGATTGACCCATCATAGCCCAGAATCAGTCGCCAGAGCGTAGATGTATTCGACCTTTGTCTTCCATTAGATCCCGAATTTTAAATTTGTTTGATAGCTCTAACTCCTCAAATCCATTTTTTACTAGATAAAACAGTGTCTACGCTAATCGTTTCTACTACCACTGATATAACTGCTACTTCTACTACTTTGGTATTCATGTTGATAAATGCATCTTGCTGTGTTGATGTAGTGTAGAAACTTGAGCTGACGTACATTCGTGTCAGATTTGACTGACTAACTAAATTAATACGCTGTATAGTAATTCATTTATTATTAAGGCTTATTTTACGAACATGACAGTTCAGCGACAACTTAATGGTTCCGGAACTCGACTTTCAACCACTAGGTTGTAGGTCCCAACGAAACATTCTACCTAATTCTGTTTATACAACGGTTTGGTACCACTGTCTGTTCCAAAGAAATGTATATGATTATGAGTGTGTATTTAGTAAATGAGTTGCACAAAAATTTATAAATTAACAAATATGCTTAGAAATTTTATCAACACGACTAAAAGGAATAAGCTACAAATACAGTATTTTACTGTATAGTCGACAATACCATTTTAACTCTAAGCAATTGTGACTGTTTGAATCTGTTATTTGGTCTTAAGGTATTATTTACTGATAAAATGAAATAAAACAATATGACGAGGTGGGGTTTTATTAAAAGGTAAATTGACTCCAACTGGCATCTTGATATGGTAATCAGGGCTATCTATAATAACGACCCAGATGAGACATATCAACTAAAACACCTGTTTCTTTAAGCCCAACCATATCCTCTGGGTTGGCTTGGGAGAGGTAAGATACGAACTTAGCGTCCTGTGTCGATTGCACAGGGATATGATGGTAGTAAGGTCTTCCCCTACCAAACAGCTAGAACCTTTGGCAAATACTCATTCTAACAACGGAAAAATGGAGCTAAAAACGCTAATCCTAAAAATATTACACCTCACTCTGTCCCATGAACTTCCACCTTTAACGATTAGGTCCTAAAAGTACAAAGCTAACATACCGAGAAACCACTAAAAAGAAAGCTGCATGTTGCTAGTCTGAAGCAATTATTTCTTGGGCTCTCTAGTAATGTTCTCAGGTGATTAGGATTACATCTAACCCAATTTTCATTTTCAAGTACCTCAAGAAGAAGCATTCTTCCATAATGTGAGCAACGTGGAAGTGATATCTGCCTTGATAACTAAAAAAACTGGAGATTGATACAAAACCAATTTTTGGCTGGTAACAAAAGATAGTAAAAATTAACCCTCAAAATATCAACTTTATGGCACGTAATGATTAGTAAAACTACAGAAACGAACACCAAGATTAATGAACAATAGAATAAAATAAGTAAACTTACACTAGATGCTGAAGAGTAAGCTCCTTTCCATTCGCCTTGACCACAACCTCCATCGATTATAGTTAAAGGACAACGTAAACGCATTAAACGAGCCTGTATAGGACAATCACCAGCACGTCGAAACATATCTTTAAATGCACCAAAAACGCTAAGATCTTTGGGAACTGCACAAACCCTTGTCAACAAATAACCATAGTTCATAAAAAGTCCAGACTCTTTATTAGGCACATGATCATGAAGATTGGGGGCGCCAAAAATATGAGAAAGATTTTCAGAATCAGAAACAGCTTCCGCTTCACAGTCCTATAAGAAAAGTGATATTCAAATATTATGTATATGAGAGCAGGCAGACGTTGTGAAAGCAGAAATACTGGAAGGGAGCTTAATTGAGAAAGGATTTTAACAACACGACATAATGTTCGTGTACATAATTGTTTTCAGTAAACTCGGAATCAAGGGAAAAGTAGCAGATATAAGCCATCCGAATCGAGCTTCACAAAAATGACGATTTAGCGCACGTAAAGGCGAATTTATGCATATGAACATCCCAATTAGGTTTCTGAATAAACAATTTGCTTGAAATAAACTTCTTTAATATTTAAAATCAGTATGTGTAGTCTGAAGGTATCACCAGATCTCATTAAGAAAAGAGTGGCTTAAAGTTGAGAACTCAAATGTATAGTTGGTTACATTGCCTCAAATACTCTAATATGGTCAAGAGTGGAGAGTTGATCCTCCTAGACATGCTGTTGTGTTCGCGTGTTTATAAACTCATTTAAAAAAGCTCTAAATACTGCCTTTATATGGTAATGTTTCCATAAAAGCGGATTTTCCGGAATTGTTGGAGCATTAATACTGGAATACATGCACATCCAGCTGGAACTATAACCAAGTTGAAAAGTAAACAGTGTTGTGGCATCCGTTTAAGGAGGCCATATGCCAACAAGAAACGAACGATTCAATCTACAATTACAATAACTAGGACAAAAAACCTCAAAAACTAGGAATATATACCGTATAAATGAATATGTAATGTAAAAGATAAGTGGATAACACTAACACAAGTTTCATTCTACAGATTGGCTGGAGTTAGACAACCTTTAAAAACCGGACAGCTGTTAGATTATTATATGGGGCTTCCTGGCAGTGAGCATCTATGCCCCAATTAGCGATAGAACTTACAACCCTCTCTTAAATCACTGAGATATCATATAACTTCAGATAATTTACTACCCACTGTCATTGGTAAGTAACCGCTGGAGGTTTTACATGCTTGAATCTCATCGGTCATATTTTCTCACCGGTATTAAAGTCAATCACCTGCTGAGAAACCCGAAGGCCCTATGCTCGATCCTTGATGAAGATGGAGAGGTGCATTGTTGATAATTATGACAATAATTCAGAACAGCTGTTCAGTGCTTCCTAGCTTTTGATAATTGCTTAACGTAAAATCCGAAAACTTCTACAACATCTAATAATAACATATACTTTCAGCTGAAAGGTCTCAAATAGGAAGAATCATATCGCATAGATTCCACATTCAGTTAACTTTTCGAAATATAATTTACTTTAACATGAAGACTGTACTATTATTCGAATATTTTTGAAAATGACTTAATGATTTTAAAACAAAACACTTCCATTCAACAAGTAAGAAAGTAGTCAATCAATTTTAAGACAATAATATTATACAACTAACTTTTGTACAAAATATTATAATGCACTCATCAACCAGATCATGTTCCATAAGTTCAAAAAATTGAACTTGTTTCATAGCTGGTGCAGAGCACAAATTATGTAAGCTAATTGACTCTGTCACACCACCAGTTAAATCCATTATCGCTTCTTCTAATCGAATATGTTCCAATTTATCATAGCCGCCTAATAACCTATAAGTTAAACATTAATAAGAAAGAATAAAACGATAAAGGAGAAGTGCATGCCTGGAATTATCTAAAACAATTTCAATGTTTATGAAGTACGTTGTGTCCAGTGGTTTTAATCATCGTTCTGTTCATATGATGTGTGCGCTGTAAATTAGAGTGTAGTTTTTACTAAAGTCATAAAGTTTCATTACATATATGTGTTCATTCAACATTTCGGACTGCACCATATTAACATGTTCATTACAGATAGGTATAGATAAGTTCAGAAGCTTTGAATGAAAACCTAATAAAACACTATGCACCAATAATAAGCATCTATTAAATGAAAGGAAAAATTACTGAAAAAAATAGATTCAACAAACAGTGAATACCTAAAACGTTGCGGATAACCCCAATCTACTTATATTACGTAAAATCTGTACTAGTATTTATATAATTCATGCGTACACAGAAGATATAAGCAATTAATCGACAACATATTAATACTGTAATTGCGATAGATCAATATTAAATCATATATCGACGAATGGGAATGATTAAACACGTGACTAAGTAAAAGATTTGCTGTGATTAACCTACTACTAACTGACATAGTATTCTATACGTACTATAAGTTGAATGAAAGTAACAGTAATAAATAATCATTGATAGAAATACAAATTTGGTAATGCATATCTCGATCGGTAAAGAATATTATTAACTAATAGTAAGGCAGCCACAATCAATGTAAAGCTTGGCAGAAATGTAAAATAACAAAGTCCTACACCACATCAGCAGAACAAGATAAAATCAGTAAGATAAAAAGTTTAAAAAGTTGGAGACAACTGTAGAAGCGGTAATAATGAGGAAGAATCTAGCTGGGAAAAACATAGAATGAAAAGTTACGTATGGAGAAATATTTAAAATTGAGAGTGAATGCAACTGTGCGATTATGACTGACGATGAGCCACATCATAAAATTCTCCAACCACAAATTGCGATTATGGTGCATACTCCAAAGGGGTAGGACCTATTACCAATATGACTCAGAATAACAGTCGATGAGTTTGCTGACTGACGACAGTTGTCGATAGTTTCTCTCAAAACCAACCAACATCGCGTAGAGAAGTAGGCGATGGTTAAGCATACGTAATATTTCTCCCAGCTATCTCATGAACAAATAAAAAGGCTTTATCAGGTTACTGAATGAATGAATTTACAAAATTCATAATAACGATGTAAAGTTATATATGCTTTATTTCATCATTTTAGGTCAGTCCTCAATCTTCTCTTTGATGAATCTGTCTCCATGCTTTGTAAAAACACTTTATCCAGAAATAGTAAAATCACTTAACATACATATCCAGACAGATAGACACATCCTTTAATCCTTTCGCATTGACGAAAACGCTATTACTACATTGATATAAAGCAAGTACAAATTTAATCGCCCTCACCAATGCTATAGTAAGGCAGAGGGTGGGGAGAGTAAGCTCTTCCTCTGGAAATGCCATCATATGGCTACATGGTAATAATATCTGTATAGAAGTCCTACTCATTACTTTCACTTAAGGTGTTATTTACAAAAGTGATAGGATGAAACCGAGAGTTAGGCACCTAAATCAAGTTTATGGATAAGTAAGATTAAGAAGAGCTGAAGAACCCTAATTCTAAGTCAATGGTGCACATAGGCTTCAGAATCCTGAGGGAACATGTGGCGTACGGACCTAGTTTGATCACTGGCTACCATGGGGACTTATCACCTGACAATGTTTCATCGATTTGTGGACTAAAGGCTTGGGGAGTAGCTACCTAAGAAAACTAGTTGCCGCTGTATGGGCATCCGTGCAGTATCCTAACCCAGACACAATTTATGAAGAATATGATCCCTTCTAAACATAGGGCCTGTACATTTTGGTGGCTTTTGAATCAAATTGTACGCAATTAGATAAAAAATGCTTTTAAATGTCACATACTAATGAGCCTAGGTTGCAAAAAAGCTGATGAGAAACCATGGCATATGTCAGATCACATTATTATACCATGATAGGCGTTCTTGCTTCCTCCAAAACAGATCTAAGTGGCTTTCCAACTTACGCCACTTTGTAATCTATTTAGTAGCATTGAATTCTGTGAGACTAAAATTTCCCTAGTGACGACATAGGCATATTTTATTCAAAAGAAACAACAAGCATGGATTAATAAATGTAATCAGATAAGTTTGAGTTTGAATTTAAACATATTACATGCAAATGAAACAAGTCACAGAAAGACATAAATTACAATTTTTCGAATCGACATTTAGACTGAAGTTCTATTGCATGAACATAAAACCAGTCAGTCATAGTCAACATAGAACCTAGTTTTCTAACTTACGCCTGCTCCATCTAGCGTTGCAGAAAATGAGAGTGGTGGTTAGGTATATGTACATACACATCTCAGTCATTCCAGTGAAAATATATAATGTCATCAACCGATTTGACATTTTTACCTACTAACCTATCTCCATTCGTACCGGGTAGTTGTTTTATATGTGAACGTTGCCTTGAAGACACTTATGGTCAGGAAACTATAACATAGGCGGGAATTCTACCTTTATAGACCATGTCCTGGAATACAAAGTAATACCGAGAACACATCTGTAGGTTATGTTAGCTAATCACACAAAAACATCACAAAACTGATATGACTTAATTCGAGTACTTCAGATAGTCGAAAACTACGTTATGTAACTGATCTACCAAGTACAATTTTATGTACTAAGCTCGCAACCACAATTTTTACATGAGAATTATTTAGATACAATTATGCAAACCGGAACAGCTGTTAGAAAACTCGAATTAGCGATCGACTGAAGGGAAAATATTTCAACTACTTTAGTACCCGTTCGATAACGACCTAATGAAGGAGTTTTGTTAATGTTAAAATGCAATTCAGTAACAATTATTTTAAGGGCAATAAAATGTCAACAACAACTTACTTCGCATAGGCTTTTTCTAATAAAGCTGGCCAAAATTCCTTAGCACTAGAGGATGACAAAGATATACACCTTCCTTCATAACACGGTAACAAATCGTCAATTGTCACTTCAAATGACATTCCTTCTTGCCAGAATCGGAAACGAAAAATTCCTGGGTGCTCGTTAACATGCTCTGCATCCCACTCTTGCGATTTTATATCAACAAGTACCTAGAATTATAAAACCCTAAATAATAGCAATTACTTTTGTCCAATATTTTTGTTTGTATTTTAGACTAGTAAATGCAAGAAGTATATTGAAATTTTTAACGAAACCCCTTCTCAAGCTAGAATAGGATTCATTTCGACTGAAACATGGAGTTGCAACAATTTCAGGAGGCCGCAGGTAGCTTATAGGACCAGCAGGTATATCAAGACTTTGCAAATTCATAGATTCTGGTGGAAATTCATCATCTACAAATTTAACTCCTCTGGTTAATTGTTGCTTTTTTAAAGAAGAATAGTCTTGATTTCTAAACTTGACGAAAGTTGTCAATGCCATGTTTATTATTGACTACAGCAGAGTTTTATTCAATACAATACAAATTGTCAGCATAGATGAAATACATTCGATGATTTTCACGAGAGTGACCGTAATAATAAGTGCCCTGTTGTTGAAAGATATAAGAGAAGATATTTGAATAAAAATGAACTTAATGGAGTTCTGGGTTATGTTCTTAAGATTTTTTTTCACTACTTTATTTATCATATTATTTCACACATCACTCAATCAAAATCAACGTAGAGTTTAGCATAAAAGTACGTCAACCCAGGTTGTCATATCATATAAGCAGTATGATACAAACTTAATAAGGTGAATAACCAATAAATCGAAACAATGGTGGTAGTAATGACAGTGAAAAAGATTAAGCACTCAAAGTATGACTATTGAAAAGTAAATGAGAAGGAATGCATAAAGGAATATAGGAAAGTAAAATTCGAAAGACAATAAAGAATGATTACACTTGCATTGCTGAAATCGACGTCACTAATCACTAATCGTCGTTATCTCCCTGACACTGACCATATAGTCTTAACCTACGAACAAGGCTCAGACTAACAGTGAACGAATCTTTGAGCAAAGACCTCGTCTTGATTTCAAATATCACATCATACTTCATTTTCCACTTTTTATTACTATTTCAGCTTTCTATCGAACCTTCAAAGCACTTCATATCACCCCGTAAAATATTGATTCTACGTCTCACAAACAAAGTAAAAACATTTAGTCATCGATAAACAATCACCATCAAAATCTGATATACGTATAAAATTGAATTAGCAGCAGTTAGCTAGTGACCCTGTGATGGTTTAATTAAGCGTCCACTTCCAAAGATAGACTAATTGAATAATGTAGTGTTTCACAGAACAGTACATATATTTATGCTGTTACGTTTCTAAGAGTGCCAAATCAACACAAAAAGTACAAAAACGAGTCAGCGAAGGGCAAACAGCAGAAGAGGACCAACAAATGCAATTAATATTTACTCACTAAATAGATAAGTTCCTGATTTCTACGGTTTTGACGAGTCTAACAATTAAACTTATTTTTCCTACACAAACCAAACTGATAATAAGTAGCTTCGTCACTTTGAAACTTTTTCTAACCAACGTGAAGACTCACTACATGTAGCAGTTAGGTCAATCGCCTTAATCAATTTAGGTTAATAACTTCACTAACTTTCTATGTTCACATAAGAACATATGTGAAACCTAATTTTGCGTTTAGCAAGTAACATGGGATCTAAATAGGATATTCGAATTTTCTTATTCATTTGCCCTTATCAGTATTACAAATTACTGAATATAACGCATGTTTTTTCATAAGTAAGAAAAGTTTCTCAAAAAATAAACGGAAGGAGACCAAAAACCAGTTGCAGTAGTGCAAGTTCACATATTTTCCAACTTCCTTGAATCCCGAGTTTTAATATCATTTCGTACTTCATATTCTCCAACTAACCCTCCTACCAGACTATATTTTAATCATGCTAGTATAAACCCACATACTTTAGCTTTTCTGTGAGCAGTTATTACCAAAACAGTTCAATAGATGGAATAGTATCTCAGCACCAAGCAATCGCCAGCTTTAAGCAGAGGATAAATATACATATAATGATCTAAAGATAGGAATATATTTGGCAAATTGAGCCGCGTTTTAGACAGTAACATGGAATGTGAAAAGGCTGCGGACGTACTTTTTAATTAAACATACAGTAGAATAACAAACAGTCCAAGTTAGTCATATAAAGGTAGGCTTAAAATACGATTGTAGGTCTAATTTTATTTGGTGGACACCGAATCCTTGTTTTCTAAATATGCCAATCTAAAAAGTTGGTGTTCCATTTAGAATGCGGTTGATTAGTGAGTAGATGAAAGCCTGATTATCACCTATGCATTCTGTTCCAATTCCCAAATACTTATTTTGGTTTCTGATTTATCTGCTTCCTTTACTAACGTTGCGACCGATAAGAATTTCTTATTTCTTCTTACTGACATTACTGCAGGAATTTTGAAACCTATATCAATACCATAGTCTGAAATCGTAATTAACACGCATTATCAACACTACAAAAAACCAAGTGTTACATTTCAACAGTTTTGGCTGTGTGCTACAGTTTTAAGAAAAAACCACATAAAGTGTTAGATAACTCTAGATTAATAATACTTCCAAATAAAGTATACTTTATACTTTCATATATGAAAGCGGTTTACAAATACAATTGCAAAATGTGCTAAGAAACTGGCCCCAAAGTCAGTATTAACTGTAAAGTGCTAAGGCAATATACCCAAGTATTATTCTCTTCAATACAAGGTGAATAGGCAACTACTTTAAATGTCAGAGCACCATGACCACAAATACCAAAGTGAGACCATTTTATGTTTCTTAATATTTGAAAATTCTACCTGGTTACTAAATACATGCCCTTACCAAGTTCAAAACACCAACAAGCGTGTCTCCTAGAGTAATATATCAAGAAATAAACTAAGCATACGAAAGGAAGACAAAAACGTAGAAAAGCACGTTCGAATACCGCCTCAAGGTCACGTTTTGATTTGACAGCATATAAAAGAACATCGAATAAACTTGAAAAAGTTGTTTATCAGAATTAGCAAACTGATTATTTTTTAAAACATCTATATGTGCGTTGCTTGTGTAAGCAAATCCTTAATTAACAGTGTGAATAACAGTTTGTCTGTCACAAAAAGTCCTACTGGTACCTATGTTCAATATTTGTTTGAGTATAAAGAAAGTTATCAAATAAATCGATTAAGCATTCGTTGAAAGAATAGTAGATTGAATGAACTAAACTAATACTTAATGTATACTCACACAAAATATGCAATCTTACCGTACAAGTTATCACCAAAGATGCCAATTGATTTAACTGTGGTAGAAGGAATGGAAACGTTAATTATTTATATGGTTTCATCTTTATGATATGTATTCTGAGCTATGAATTCGGGCTAGTGACCCAAAATGGCTTTTAAGGTCTCCAAGATGCACTGACAATAAGGATAGTTGTCCTATCTCCTCTTGACAAAGTAAGTGATTTACATCCATTGAGAATTAGCACCAAAACGGACACTTTGTTTAAAACGTGAATTGTATGTAACCACTTGCTTCTATAAATTCTATTTTTCTTACCCTTATTAGGCTTCTATTATGTTTCCAAAGAGATAAATACCTAGTCAATAAGTGGTTGATATTGGTTTAGGTACTTTAATGTTTCTGTTCGCTTCAGTGTCTCAATGAGCTTTTTCCGATCAGTCGGAATGATCATAATGATCCAATAGGCTCATGTGTGAACGTACATCACTGGAATCTTACTAAACTTATACAGTCAAGCATATTGACTTTGGTAGACAAATCTGCGCAATTATGATATGCTAAAATTCAACAAGACGCTGAGATATGAAATTGCTATGAGAAGAATTTGTAATGCTTTGATCAACCACACGTTTACCTGAAATAGCAATCCCTATGAACTTTATCTTTCAAGAGAACATCTAACGCTTACGTTGACACAACAATCGTCTAACTGTCAATTCTAGTCGTTACTATGCCTAATTACAGACATTTTAATTTTCTAGTAAGCCTAGCCACCAAGGTGTAGTCATTTCAAATTAAGGGGACCATTGGATAGAGTAGCGTCCACGTAGTGGTACTTAGGGTTAATCATTCAACTAAACTTCCGAAATGAAATATTGTCGTAAACGACCAATGAAAGTAATTTGGATATTCCTAATATATAACTAATCGTCCTGTACCATCAGTTCACTAATTTGAGGTTTCAGACACTGAAACTTCAGTGTAATTATTATTTTTTTAAGATAAAGTTTACATGATTATAACAGTCTGTCAAATGCTGAGTTGCGTTACATAAAATGCATGGTAACAGAGGCCGTTGAGGCATACTTTTGGAGAAAAAAAATCCCACGGTCTTTGCATGTCATTTATATCATTTAGCGGGATATGAAACTTATTAGGAATAATTTCGATTGGCTAACCTAACATATTTAGTGTCCTAACCTAACTGGACATTGATAAGCCATTAGAAACTTTGAGGAAATCTATAATTAACTAAGTCAAATATGTTCAAAATGTTTGTGATGCAATAAAATAACACTAAATGGCAAGTGTCTGTTAACGTAGCGAAAATATGGTCGAAAGTAAGATTTCCGTTGCATAATTATTACAGTGGTATTTGTCTCTCTTTATTTATACATATGAACATTTAAGCACTTTAACAAGAGTGAGTAAAATGGATGCCTTCATAATTAATATTTTATTGACAAGTTACAAGAACGGACTGAGAAAGTCTGTATTTGAAAATCGCTAACTTATTAATATTTTGTACTCGTTTTAGTTTTGTCAATACATCAACCAACGAAGCTAAAATTTGAAATGCTAAAATCGACGCTTATGTAGTCGTGTGAACTGAAACGCATCTATAAAAAAAAAATAAAAATATACTGAATCTTGTAATCAACTATTGTTATTAAATGTACAAAGGCGACTAACCCTCTTGGTAAGCGAATACATAGATTATTTACTAATATATAACGATATTCTGAGGGTGGGAACCACTATTTACATTTTTAAGTAGAATTTAGTCCAAACAACTAATCACTTACTTAAATGCTTAAGAATCAAATTAATTTTTCTGTACCTGAGGCCCATACAAGTATAATTTACTGATGTGGAGAGACGAGGTCCATATTTTTATATATAGTCATTGTCACTTAGACCTTGAAATAAGTTCTAAACCACCCTCAGGAGAAAACAAGACAGGTTAAGCTTGGAGGAAGGTTGCCATACTACTCACCACAGAAAATTTAATATATTATCCATCTTAAGCATTTCATTAATTTATGAGCTAATTACATCCTGTAGCCTAGGTTACAGATAATCCTATCAGGCAGACCAGACATACTATGATAAACTGTGCAGGTAAACGTACCGTGTTTCTTAATTACGCCTAATCTGTGCATGACGCCTTATATAGACGTCTTAGGCCAATGAACAAAGTCTTCACACAATCACGTTGTAGATAATTCCCCTAGGCACTTTGCTATAGACCACCTGACCATATGTAATTTCGTAAATTATCACTGGAAACACTAAATTGATAGTCCGGTGAAAAAACGATCGTTACACACGGCTTCATAAGTGTTGTAACGCGTAGTTTAGGTCTTTTTTATCGACCGCAAGATCTCCGTCGTCAATTGTTATTTTGTTTAAGGTTGACTGCACGATTCGACTCCTAAGCTATGATACGACCCCCAGACTTAAACTACTCGTCAACAGAAACACGAGAGAGAAGACAGGAAATACTGCAAAAACACTTTACTGCAAGAGTTCAATTATGTACAGAAAATATTAGGACATATATTTTATCACAAATCTTTTAGGCTTCTAGAGACTTCTGTAACCTACTAAACACAGTAGTGATAAGATAATTGACAAATCACAGACATTGCATGTGACTTCTCATCATCTAAAAGTTTCTGATAAAAAACTATCTGCTTTCTGATTGAAAACACAATATTTCCTATTGACTTCTATGCCATATTAAGCTTGTTTCAAGGGGTTTTCTGAGCCTACCCAACAATAAGGACGGTTTTAAACGTTTTATAGCTCAGTACATGTAAAGACCTTACTGCATGATACGTAAACTGACGCTATAAGTCGAAATGTACATAAATATCGGCCAACTTTTTCGAACTTAATCCTTTTTTTTGATGAGTAAATATAACAGAGGTGTCGGGTGTCTCTTGTCAACGACGGTGCAAATTGATTCCCTATCCCCCCGCCGGAATATTTTTATCGAGTGTTTATGAATAAAACAATTTCTTTTATTTAATTTATCTCATCTGTTAATCATAAAAAGACATTTCAAGAAAATACAGTACATTAAAAGAAAATAAATAATTTCTATGCGACATTCATAAACACAAAGACCGTAAATTCGTAATTTAGCTTCAGAATTATTCAAATGAGAAATTAAATAGAATTACCCAAGAAAAAAGATGAACACAAATAAAAATAAGCATTTCCCATTATAAATTTCTCATTAAGCATAGGAAAGTATCTAATGCGAAATAGTGAATCAAAACGATTCAGAAAATAGAAATTTATAAAATGAGACTACTCTGTCTCTAGATACACGTATATATAATGAGTGTTGCATATCCTCCTCTTGCAATCAGTTTAGTTTATATACCATTAATGTAAATAGAAACAACTTTACATAAACTAAAAGATTGGAAGTAAATAAGATGTATTGATGACATTATTATTACAATTATGTTTCAAATATACATATGACTATTCAAGAGTCAACCTTTAACTTGAAATACAACTATAACTAGATATGATCATGTTTTTTACTCCAATCAGAAAGACGTTCTTCTAGTCGGTTAAGTTCCGTTTTCAAGATTGGCAAAGAATCCTTCGTAATAGTTGAAAAATAATAACAGTATCAATATAAAAAGAAACAGTAAAAAATTTCGTTATTATTAATTTATCATACATAATTGATAATAGAAAGTTGTTTAGTGTGCTACATGATTTGCAAGTAATAAATACACACAAAAGGTGCGGTCATCTTAGGTATCCGATTATAATTAGAGTTGAGCGTTTTCATAAGTGATGCCATTACTACCACTATTACTATTACTACTAATACTCCAATTTTCATCCTGTTGTGGTAACTTGGATCGATACTAATGTGTCAGGTTCTATATTGTGCATAACTAAATGACAAGACGCAATCATAAACTTTCAATTAGAATACTAGATAATTAGATAAATAATTAAAAGTACATTTCATTATTTTAAACATATAAGTAATGGCATTATGTACCCGTTGAACATAAGACAATAGAACATGAATACAACAATTTCGATGCAACACTGAGTAACGCATTTGCAATAACAAACGACGGTATTTCATGAAAAATAGACGTTTATATCAAAAAATAAGTGTCTGATAAATAATAATTAATCAAAAAAATACTGAATCGATTTTCAAATTTCTCTTTAGCCGACATAAGCTGAAAAAAAACTTTGTATACGACAACTACCGATCGTCTATTATGGTTTACTCATTTACCATGCACAGATTTCTCTAAGTAACTTCGAGTCACATTCTAAATTTTAGGGGTTATTGATAGTATCCGATTACCAAAACTAGAATGGATAAAGCAGGGTTGGAACCTGAGACTAAATGGTTGAAATTAAGACGTCCTAACAATTAAACCACTGTTCAACATAGTATATACTAGGTCGCATGATATTTAAAGAACAGCTACTGTATAGCACAAGCACAGTTCTGAATGGTTCTTAAACTGTCAACAAAGAATAATCTTTATAGCCAATCAACGACGATCTAGAAAATCCGAAGCTGGTCACAAATCAGTTATCTTGATACCAATTTAGTGTTTAGAAAGTTCAAAAATTATTACGGAAAACTAATAATTACAAAGAGCAAAATCTGACAAGGCTAAAAGTACTAAATAATGAGTTCTTACTCAGCAACTGGTATATAACACACAGTAACTTTATTCTAAAAACAAACAGCCAAACTTAATCTACACCAATCTTTAAGCTGTAATTAGAAGCAACTTCAGGATGTCAAAAAGACAATTCGTATCTCTATAACAAGTTCTGAATTGTGCATGTTTACATATCGTTGTTTTTTTTTACTTACAAGTAGGAAGCCTATAAAGAAACCTCAACAAATACTTTGACCACGTAAAAAGCTCAATATCTACCATAATACCATTACATTTTAGTGACAAAATAATAATTTACTTATACTATCTTCCGACTGGATAAAAATAGCTATAAAATTTGTGACGCCGACTGGGTCGATTGCATACTGATTACTACACTTAAAGATGACTGATTAAAATGACTATTCATCCTCGATATTATAAAAATCCCTCAAATTAGTCTCTATACTATGATATAAATGTAAGAAGACAATCTGATGCAATTGAAAATAAATGAAGCATTCCAATTAAATATTAAAGAAATCAAGTCGGCAAATAACTTACCTCAAGCTCTTTGACATAAACTTCTACAATCTTAAACTGTGCATGATTATGCATTTCCAATATCCATTGTTCAACTTGTGAAATAATAAATGGGCGTCTATGCAGAAAATGCTTTAGAACCACCTGAAGAATAATAAACAAAACAACAGATATTTATTTAAGGGAATGATTATGTAGACTCTATTATTTTATAATGAGTGTAGAATAACCGATATATGTAAATGACTTTCAGTATTGGCTAGAATAGCTATCTTTAGATTTAAATTAAACTAAAGTATATTATAGGGACGAAGAAGAGAAACCCATAGACAGATGGCGAGAAGATTACAAACGAAATAATCGAAATCTTGAATCCTCTTCTTCTGATCGGGGAGGGGAGGGGAAATTAGAGACAGAAGAATTATGCATCATCCAGTAAGTGTTAATGCAAAAGAACACGTGGTTGTAAACATCATACTTACTTGATCAAACATAACAAATGGAAGATCATATCACAAAGCATCACACTGTTATTCCATATTTTACTATACAGTTTATAACAAGTAATATTTTTCTTACTTCTTCAAAACCAATGGGTAAATGCTTTAATTGATTAATCATAGCCCAACGAACAGTTGCAACACGAATACGTGCATTATATTTATAGCTGACAATTATACCTTTAGGTGTTCCCATGGAGCACTCAAAACCAGGTTCATTGAAATAAGGTTCACTGACAAAAATTAACGATTGAATCGATACCAATACCTAATAGTAATAATAATAAAAGTATAAAAGTTATAGTAGACATACAAATTAAAGTGTATTATCAATCAAAACGAAATGCGATAATATCATTTTAGAATAGAATAAAATAGAGTTCTCTAAGCAGGACAGGTTATTTGCAAAGCTTTCATTATCGCATTAGAAAATATTATCAGAGCTCACTTCAAATATAGATCTTCCTACTTCAAAGCGAAGTATACAGCGTTGTTGATTTCAATGAGTCAAAGTGGCCTCGAGTGCTGTTAGATGTATGAGGGCAGTTATCACTTCTTAGTTGCCGATAGCGTAGAAGAGTTCTTCTTTCTGAATTAACTAAAAATGAAACTGGATCAGAAGTTTTCCTAATACTCTGGAGTGTGAATGCAGTGGCGAAGAAATAACTGCTGGAAGTAATTTTATGAATAGTGTTAGATGAGTTATCTATGCACTTGTAAATGCTTCACTTTTGAAGGTAGACACCTGTGGCGTAAGATGAAAAGTGAATTATTAGGACCGACCTTTCCTAACCCTTTCTTTTCGTTAAGAGAAAGCAGAATTATTAGAGATGATAGATATTTTAGAAAAATACTCTACTATTAGCGCATCCCGATACATGAATGTGCTCCTAAACATTATTCAGTCGCAGCTTCCATAGCTCTCCAATCGAATAGGATGGTAAGATTCTCATTAAAATTAGGTAATATACATCCAGTAATCAACATGTATATTTGCAAGTTGGATTGTAACCATGAAACTATTTTCAGAAAATTTGTTGCTCAATACCAATACTAGAATCACTTATAAGAAGTACAGCTGACTACGTCAAGATAATATTGACAAAAATGAATATATGTAAATCTCTAGCATTTTACCTGTAACAAACTAGATGTTTGAGGATTCCATCGTTCTTCAGTTGAACCATGCCAGGTATTTAATATTGATAAACATACTTTGCCATCTTCATATAGATTTGGATTAAACCGGAATGTATTTTTAGCTGTTGTGCAAAATTCAACTAAAGGTGGTTGCATTGGATAATCTGGAGGTGTGTAGATATCAAATTCAAAACAACCATTTGCATATGGAGTATCAGGTGGTCCAGTGATTAATACCTACAATTTTGTTAGATAATTTTTTTTAAAAAAACAATAAAATCGGATATAAGCAGTTCATCGATCACTGAATAGTGAGAACATAAACCAACCACAATGCTGGAGCATGATAAAGTTAAAAGGAAGATAGCAATAATAAAAATAGAATCGGTTCATAAATTTTCAATTGGTAAACAAATTCACGTTGGTAGGTATAGCCCAACTGATTGAGAAAGGTGCGACAAGTGGTTGGTTAGTTGACTTTATCATAATTCTCTTTCTACTGAATCATATTTTCTCAAATCTTATCTCTGACCTCTATTGCTTTCCATTAATACTAACTCTGTTACTACCTCTCCTACTCTCCCGATCGTGCTGCTGCCTTGACGTAGTAGTCGGGCTTGCCTATCGTGATGACTCAACCGGGCTATACTGGCTGGAACAATCGTTCCTCTAGGTCCTACCATTCCAGGCAGGTCGGTTGAAGAGCGGTGAGACCAAAAGCAGCAAATATAAGGTTCGAGGATGAAGTCGTACTGACGGCTGTACAGAGGTGTGACGGCAGTAAGGTGTTTTCTTTGGACAACCAGCATAGCGGCGATGCTGCCTCCCCACAAAGGAAGGGCGGGGTTAGAAAAGGTCGACCCTAAAAATGCACACCTCACCTTACTCCACGGATTTCCGACTCCGGCAGTAAGGCCTCAACAAGTAAGGGAGCTACAACAACAACGAAGACCTCTCTCAAAAAGGCCGTGTGTGACCGGTCTCAAGCAGTTGTTCCTTGGGCACTGCGGTCACGCTCCCAGGTCACTCAGGCCAACCCTAACTCATTTTGCTTTTCAGGTACATCAAGAAGAACCCTTCCACAGCGTTGGCAACTGGGAAGTGATAACCGCCCTCATGCCGCTAACAACACGCAAGATCACTGCCATTTTAATCAGACTCCTTCTTCTATTCCTAATGTTTATCCTGCCCCCACCTTCAAGCCTAAATCCTTATCTTCAACTTCCTCCTGTGTCATTAGTGCTAACGATTCCGGCCCACAAAATAACGTTCCTAGCATACTAAGACCACGCTCCAAACTTCACATTGGTGCATTCAATGTACGAACCCTGTGTCAAATAGGGCAACAAGCCTCCTTAGCTAGGACATTAGAATCCCGCGCCATTGATGTATGTTGCGTCTCCGAAACACGCATACAGGATCCTAGCGTGGTCATTCACTTGGCCTCACCTAGTCAGAATGAACAACCTTCGCGATACACTCTTCGTTTATCTGGCGATTCAACAGCAACTTCTCGTGGGCTCGCCGGTGTAGGTATTGCGTTAAGTATGAAAGCAGAACAGGCACTTCTTGAATGTATTCCTGCCGACAGTCGGCTATATGCCGTCCGACTAAATGGTTCAGTAAGAACTCGGAAAGATAGGGACACACGCCGTTATCTTTTCGTTGTTTCTGCCTACGCTCCCACCGACTGCAGCCTGGGTGAAGTGAAAGATGAATTTTACAGAAAACTTTCTGAACTACTTCATAGGGCCAAAAACTCAGATTTGGTAATCTTGGCTGGTGATTTTAACGCCCAAATAGGTAGCTTGAACCAATCTGAAAGACATTTAGGTGGATGCTTCAGTGTTCCAGCTCAGAGAACGGATAACGGCGACCGTCTGCTACAACTTTGCTCAGATAATCGGTTATTTCTAGCCAACACGAACTTTAAGCATAAGGAGCGACTACGTTTAACATGGAGACCTAATGGCCCTACTCAACGGTGGACTCAAATAGACCATAATGCGATTAGTCACCGTTGGAGAGGCTCGATAGAAGATTGCCAATCTTTCTGGAGTACATGTTTGGATTCCGACCACGCTCTAGTGCGAGCACGCGTTTGCTTGCGTCTTACCGGGCGAAGAAAAACTACCACAGGAAAACATTTTAGAATTCGGTTTAGTAATGAAACAGCCAAGATTAAATTCCAGGAACAACTGAGGAATCACTTAGGCAATTATAAAGATGCGACCCGACTAGATACTGCTTGGCAAGATGTTCAAGCAGCTGTGGCATCTACAATGATATCTATCAAAGACTTAAATCAGCATGTCAGGAAAAATCATTGGATCTCAATGGCTTCTGTTGATTTAATAGACTCCCGAAGACTTATCCCATCGGGCTCCGAACACGATTATGAGCGACGTGTAATCAGGCATAAACTGACGAAAAGTCTGCGAAACCACTGTGAGCAGTGGTGGGTGACGAAAGCAAAGGAAATGGAAAAGGCAGCGGCGATAGGTAACACTGGACAACTTTTCAAGTTGATAAAAGAAACTAGGGTTAAAAAATCCAGCGTTAGTGAGACGATTTCCGAAAAAGATGGAACGCTTTTTAGCTCTCAGTCTAGACGTTTAGAACGATGGGCTGAACACTTCAAGGAACAGTTTAGTTGGTCTACAGCTACTCTAAAACTTCCCACTATTTCGAGACAGCCAGAATGGAAAGTCGACTTAGGTCCCCCCCCCCGACTCTTATCGAAGTCGAAAAAGCTATAGCCAATCTAAGGCGAGGCAAAGCAGCGGATCCAGACGGATTATCCCCAGAGGTGTTTAAGGATGGTGGTCTCACATTGACAACCAGACTGACTGATATTTTGACTAAGGTTTGGGGACTTGACATAATTCCGTCTGATTGGTGTCGATCGTTAATCGTCCCAGTATATAAGAAAGGGTCAAAATCGTCCTGTAATAACCATAGAGGAATTAGTTTGACTAATATAGTGTCTAAAATACTAGCTTCTATAATTATCAGACGCTTAACTGTAACTCGTGATCTCCAAATACGAGAAAATCAGGCTGGTTTAGGACCTGGTCGCGGTTGTATAGATCAGATATTCACCGTTCGTCAGATCTTAGAACACAGACATACTTTTCGGCGGCCGACAATAGTGGTTTTCCTTAACTTGAAAGCAGCATTTGACTCCGTAGACCGTGAAGTTCTATGGAAATGTCTCTCATTGAAAGGCGTGCCCCAAAAGTACATAAAACTTGTTAAGGCTCTTTACTCAAGCACTATTTTTATTTAATTTCATAGTTGACATACTGTTAGAAATTACACTTTCATCGTCTGACTTTTCAGGAATCGATCTCCTACCAGGAGATCCACTTATTGACTTAGAATATGCTGACGATATAGTCCTGTTCGGCGAGGACGCCGATACGATGCAGAAGCTTTTAACAGCAATAAGCTCGAATGCAAGCATTTTCGGAATGCGTTTCTCCCCCTCTAAATGCAAACTATTGCGACAGGACTGGTTTTCGTCAACACCTGAACTAAAGATAGGGAGTGAAGTAGTTGAGCACGTCGACCACTTCGTTTATCTTGGAAGTCTGTTTAACCCTAATGGGTTAGTCTCTGACAAAATCTCAGTACGAATTCAAAAAGCTCGGTTGGCTTTTGCTAACTTACATCATCTATTGCGTAGACGAGATATTCGTCTCTCAACGAAAGGGAGAGTGTATTGCGCAACAGTTCGCTCTGTCTTACGATGTGGGTGCGAGACGTGGCCATTAAGGATGGATGACACTCAAAGGTTATTAGTTTTTGACTATCGATGTCTACGAAACATCGCTCGCGTTAGCTGGGATCACCGAGTAAGTAATAACGAGGTTAGACGACGGGTGTTAGGCAAAAGTGGTAAATTAGTCGATGAGGTTGTGAATATTCATCGACTGAGGTGGTTGGGACATGTGTTGCGTATGCCCAACTACCGTCTTCCTCGACGCGCAATGCTGGCTGATATAGGAATAAGATGGAAGAGAGTTAGAGGTGGCCAAACTAAAACATGGCATCAGTCCATGAAGTCACTGACTACCGGTTTAAGTCGTGTCGGTAGCTGCAGACTACCTGGATGGGGTCCTCGCGATTACCGTAACCAGTGGCTAGAAACACTGAGTGACATGGCCCAGAATCGGTCACAATGGCGCAGATGTATTCACTCATTGTCCTCCCTTAAATCATGAGCTTTAAATTATCCCATAGCTTTCTTTCAACGCCTCCTGAACCATATTCTATATGTTCACATTCCTTGTTACTATTATTATTTTATTTTATAGAAGTGATTTCTACTAGTGGTGATGGTGTTAATCTTGCGATGCCATGGTGGTATAGCAACTCGAACCGATGCACACATGTGCCAGGTTCTATGTTGATTGTACATATATACATCTCCTACTCTAGAATTTCATCCGACAATTTAGTCTCTATCGGTTAATTGGGGCATGGCAACTTGAAGTGATGTACGTATGTACCAAGTTCTACGTTGTAGCTGACTGACTGACTGACTTTGGCTTACATGAATTACAATCGGTCATAGTAATGGAGGTGCATTCATATTATTTTTTTCCTAGATCTTGAGTTTAAATAGTCCATCGCTGATATTTATTCACCCCATTTTCTCAAAATTCTGCAATCATCATTCTCATTCCTAATATAATGCGTTCAGTATGTTTTCTTTTTTTCTCATTTGTGCCAAGCTATAAGTTGATCATTACTGAATGAAAACTAATGTAAAATAACAAGGAAAGTACTTGTCACTAGTATTATTACTAATGTGATTAACAGATGCGAAGATTGAAAGTAACATCTCAGTAGATACTGAATTACACTATTAACCACTATGTTGATGACTCGAAACACTTGCTCTACTTACTGCGGCTTGGGCGAGAGGGTAATATCACCAGTGTTCAAACTTAGACAGTGATTAGAAGTCAAGTACAGAAATGTGTAGCCTATGAAACCAATCATTTTTTATATAATTAGTCAAACGTTTGAAATACGCGTATCCAGATAATAAAATCACAAAGAATGACAGATCGAAGGAATGCATAACGGGTAACAGATTAATAATTACTTAAAGTTATTCATAAAATTTAAAGCGTTCAGCAAAACTATGCACTACCTTAAGCGCCCAAACCAAATTAACATGACGAAATCAAATTAACAAGATGATTACTAGATAATAGTTCAACAAAAAGAAATGAAGGATTACTAATGAAAGAATAATATACCCTAAGATATAGTAGAAGAAAACAATGAATAAATGCATTTGTGAAACCGTGACCGATTCTCAAAAGTGTCACCTAGTGTCTCCAACCACTCATTGAGTTTATGACCCCGAAACCAGTTGGATAGCCTGCACCAGCTAACACGAGTCCGACCAACAGTCAGTGAATTCATGGATTCATGTCACTTTTTGGTTTAGTATGCTCACGAGTTTCATTCCATCCTACACTAGCCAACAACCTGCATTGACATAGGAAGTAGTTGCTGATAAGCAATACATGCCTCACTCACCCTAGTCGATGAAAACGTACATCTTCATCAGCCAATTTGTCATCGTTGCCAAGTATCCTTAGACTAAAATCACAATAGACTACTCAAGTAATCCACTATACGTCAGCGAAGTTTTAATGGCACCAGTGATCAAAGACTTATAGCATGCACTTGCCTTCTATTTTCATAACCTATATTTCACAGCTATTTCTTAGTGCAAAGTAGACTGCTGAGCGGTATATCAGTCCTTTGGCTTGCAGCTGGCTGTCTTGCCAACGACACAAATGATACAGAGTGGTAAAAGTGAGACGAGCATTTTGAGCCCGTACCGAAATGTCGTCAGGCATTTTACCAGGGATTATCGGACTTCAAAATAAGTGGAGTGGTTCACAGTGTATTAAATTACTCCGTATAAACAATCTAGGACATAATGCAGACCAGTGCTGAAGTAGCATTATTCATTTAGACATTAACGAACTCATCTTAAATATGCCTAAATTATCGCTCAAGCGATCAACAGATTATAAGCGTCTTGATAGCATTGGACTTATTTACAATTTACACGTTTCGAGCCACACTCCAAATGTGAGTAATAATGATACTTCACAGGTGCAAAAACTGAAGTAGGTGGAGTAGGGAAACCTGTGACTTAGTAAACAATAAGAAAAACCCTTGACCAATGAGTTACCAATCGATAATAAACTACACAGCATAATACTGGTTATTATAAACAACCAAACGTCACTTCTAATTAATAAAGAAATTAAAGACATATAAAATTCTAAACAACAAGAAATTGTGTCAGTGAAAAGAATTTCTTTTCAGATCTGGCGAATTGATGGGTAAACAGCCAAGAGGTTAAGTGCGGAAATCTGTCCATTCAGTTACTGTTGAATAAGAGTCAACTTGAAAAACTTTATTCTCAAGTTTACTTGACCGAATACTTCTTGTTGTCAACCTAACGTATATAATTGGGACTAAACAGCTTTATGAATGAAATCTCCGAAAAAAGATTCGCATCATGAACCAACTTCTTGTTAATCATAACTCGATAGGTTATTCCAGATTTTCAAAAACATTCTAACATCTAATGTTACCTTTAATAAACAGAAACGATTCTCTTCACAACAAACAAATACACTAGCGTTTTCTGATAATGGTAAACTCATATTCAATGTTACGATTTCTTGAGCAAGATGTTGTAACCGATGCAATGATCGATTTTGTGGGATTGTCGTCGACTTTGAAACAGTGGCAGCTGACATAGATGACAACTTATTGAATTGATCAGGATGTAGTTGCGGATTAGAAGTTGACGATGATGCGATACGACCAGATGGCTTTTTCGTGTCACCGCCAATTAGGACGAAACCATCAGATTGGGCACATAAATCAGCGTATGCGTGCGGCACTAATGATGTAACGGTATTATTTACTGAGACTGAAAAGAATTTGATAGTGCCTAGAAATGGATAAATAAATAAATATGATACTTCAAAAAGTAAGACGCAACAATTATCGTGTATTGATACATTCGACTTAGCAATCGCTGAACTGGACAGCCTAATCTTGAAGCCTCGATTAAAATTTGTAGATATCATCAATAGTCTAGACAAAACTGCGCAATGAGTAGTACCCACAAATTACTACCGGCTTGTTCTATCAACATTGAATTTGAGTGGATGTTGGCAAAATATTTCCTGTAATTGTCTGAACATCAGTTCTGAGTAGCCACCATCCTTCACACCCCGCACTCTACACAAACATGAACACACTTGATCTAATACCTGACTTTATAGAAGTCTGAATTTCTAATATTTAGTTAATAAGTCGTATCGACATTAACGTGTTTATTGATTGCTGACTGATCTAAATGCTAAGTTTAGAAAATCAACCATTAGTGAAACGTCCATCTCAGCTACAGATCTTTCATAGTATTATCTAAAACACTAAGTTATTCACCTCCGGTACGAAATCTTTTCATATAACTGATGGACGCAATGGGAATCCCCATTCGCAAAAAATTAAAAAAGGAATAACATAATATCGGAGGGGTAGTAGTCATGATTGACACATTACTGTGACGATTCTGCTAGTAAATGCACTGATTAAGGGAAGAATCTAATTAAACCAGGAATAAAATTGGTTTTCCTAAAAATTAACATTTGGGATTTTTCAAAGGCATAAACAGCGTTTAAAAAGGTGTTATAAATATTGAATTCTGAATAAATGATCTACAAGAACACCTTATAATTTGGAAAAACAATCACTGTGTTTAATGGTTTTGTAAATATTTATTGACTAAGATGAGTAAAGAATGTCATACTTATTGACAACTACCTTCTATATCAATGCAGGATGTTGGCTAATGTAGGATGGAATAAAACTCGTGAGTATGCTAAACCAAAAACTAACATCAACCCATGAATTCACTGACTGTTGGTCAGAATCATGTTAGCAGGTGGTCACGCTTCAAAACCAACAAGACGACTACCAGTTTCTTTCACAAACGCTTCAAGTGCCTTTTCGCCGTATGAGGAGCTGTTACGCACTTCTAATAGGGCTCATTATTAAATGGGTTTAAAACCCAAACCCATTAAATATCTAACCTAATCAAAAGGAGAGTGGCAGCAAACTTCAGCACGACATATGAGTCAATCTATAGCCACCAACGTATGCAGTACTGATAATTGATTACGAGTTTAGACAAAAATATATTCAATATATATTGCTTTACTTAATTAAATATTAGTAAATATGAAACTTACGAAACTGTATAGGTTTCAAAGCAGCACAATAAAAATAATCAGTTGAAAGCGTGTTTAAGTGAACTGACGAAGATTGAAACTTCCTTTTGTAGCCGCTGCTATCGCCATTATCACTTCCACTACCGCCACTACAGTAATTAGGTGACTGAAATTCTGGTAAAGTAGTTTGATAATCTACACTGTCAAAGGTATCTGTTTTGACAGAATGAAAACTGTTGTCCAAAGATTTACTAACAGCACACTGTTGATATTTCAGTATTATTTGAAGCAATTTAAATGTAGTTCTCAATTCATAAAAAATAGTTAACATTTCTTGATTTACGCATACCACATTACTGTCACTACTACTCAAGTCATTGTTAGGAGTTATCACTTTATCATTTAGTGGATAATCATTTTCTAAATGATTAGGAAATTGATTATTCATAACATTATTCTTAGTACTGGTAGTCGGGTTCATTGAATATTGACTGCTAACTTGATTGAAATCATTTGATTCAAGTTGTTTATCAAAATATGTAGTTGATTGAGTCTCATCGTGAACATTTTCATCGTTAACCTGTTGATCTTTTTCTTTAGAACAATTATCATCGTCATGATCTTCAGAATCAACGGCAGTCTCATCATCACAGTTGGTTCCATCAGTACTTTCTAGTAAAGTATACAGTTCGGTTTTACTCACTGGATTATTTGCATCATCCTCATCATTATCATCATAACTATCATAGAAGCCTGACTTCAGTTGTAACAGGCTTCCATTAGTTTTCGATATCAAAGAATGATAATTTACACCAGTAGTGTTCAATAATGATTTTGATTTACGGTGAACTGTTTGATTATTATCATTATCTGTAGTTACTAGCAAATCTTTATTGTTTGAATATCGTTTATAAATATCACGATAACGCATAGATGGACGACGAATAAGAGTACTACTATAAGTATTAGACGTAGTATTATCAGATGAATGATGTGATTGAAGCAATGCAGAGGAATTGCTAGTTACCTTAGCAGAAATCTTTTTTGGCAAATTTTCGGATTCAATAGACTCGTCATTCACCAATCCTAATTTGCTATTAAATGTTTTCCAGGGGTACGGAATGGGAAGAAATAAAAATACTGAGATTATTTAAACTGATAATTTGATTATAAATAAACAATAGAATATACATTAATGGACGTATACTCGATTTCGGACTACACTTTTTATGTGAAAGCTAATGATATTAGATGATTACTTAAGCTAACGAAAGTTAAAATTCACAGCCTAGAAGTTTAAAGACGAAAACCTTAACTACTGAGTTACTATTTAACTTTAAAAGGTGAGGGATTTGAAAAGGAGACAAAATTCAGAGTAGTCCTGATGACCAATAATAAATAATCCATTGAAAAAATTACCAGAAGCCATGAACATTTCAGGAAATACTTTAACCAGCCAACGTTTACTCGGAGCTTCCAGGAAAATACCAGATGTAATTGCCAATTATGCATTACGTATTTTGAATAAACAATTACTAATCACGATTATACCTCACTACCATATATAGTATGATTTTTGTTACTTGAATCGACTTAGTCCATTGAGCTGCTCCTGGAAGGAAGCTAAATAATGGGTTCACTAGATGAATATATCACTGGGTTTGGAAAGGGCTAAATACAAAGTCAGTATGCAGTGCTGTATTACGACACTTGGATGACAGTATATAAAACCAAATCGTTTCTAAGCATAAATAGTAAATTATCACTTTTTGCTTAACAAGGAAACATACATCAAGAAGCTATAAGTATTGGAAGTAAAAACACTAGTCACTGTTCAAAACAAAATTGTAAGACCTTTGTTTTTTCATAAACTTGCTACGACTTAATAAACAATCTAACCAATTCTTCATATCGTTCTTTTTTCAGTGAAAGCACAGTAGAGGAATTTTTTAACTGATGGTACAAAGTATATAATTAAACCAATTAGTATCAAAAATGTTTAACCGCTACTAACCAACAAAAAGACAGTGACTGTACATAATACTTAATCGGAAACAAATAACAACATTTACTGGAGCTTTCAACAAATTTCCGCGTTAGAAAATAGGAAGGAACACTAACATATAAACTCGTTCATATGATAATAATGCAGCATTCAACTTTTCGAACATCTGTAGGGATGGAAATTGTCACTAATGAGTCAGTAAATTGTTACTGGTTGGGGGGGGGGGGTAAGGATACGATTCATTTGAGTACTACTACATACTACGTACTTATCAGAAGCAACACTTGGAATTTTATAAGTTTACTATCATAATTGTAATTACATGTTGTCGAAAAATTGGTTTTTCTACATTTTAAACTTTATGAGAGACAGACAAATGCATGACAGTCAGTGGTTTCTAATTGAATTATTTCAAGTTTTACAGGTCGATGCTGATGATTATTCATCGCGATTTTAACAATTGTTCAACGTTATTTATGCGTTAAAATTTTATTTGTTATTCTTCATTTGTCTAGCATACCTTCGTCACTTTAAACTGATTACAAAGAAAAATTAAATCAATCTTAAAATTTTTTTCTTGAAGATTCTAAACTAGGACTATGGTGACGATATTAAGCGGTTTCAAAATAGTCAACTGGTCAATGTTAGTCAATCGTGAAACAGTTTATGAAAACAATTCATATCAAAGAAGGAAATAAATGTGAGTTAACATTTAAAGTTTACATTATGGTTTAGGTTAAGATATGATTAGTTGTATTGCACTTTCATATCGAAAGATTTAGTAAAAGGTCAAAGATTTATTCGTAAATGAAGCAAGATTAATATTAAGTAATTGAATCGATTTTAGAACTGAAAAGAAACAATTTTAATCAAGACCTTATCACTACGTTACCTCGAATTTAATAATAGTTCTAACGTTGACTATAATCTTAACAATGAAATATAGTTTTACATTAAATATCTTCATGAGAACGTTGCTGGCTTGTTATACTTGTCATGTTTTTCCCTAAACTGTCATATATCCAGTTAAAAATTACGAAAAATTAACTTCTGAAGCATTCATTTTTCTTGGCGATATGCAACTAGCTAACTAATACCAATGTCATAACTTCAACTAACCTTGAGACTCTATTAGTCGGGTACTATAGTTTAGTTCTATCGATTCAAGAACTTCATATTCAAATACCATTCTATAAATCACCTTTGATCTTGTGCATAAAATCCAACTTTTAAGGTATAGTTACTTTAATTACATCAAGAGTCTTGTTTTATCTGTTTGCAGTTCAGAAGTTGACGATTTCAAGGGACTAGAAATACTCTAAGTAGTTAATGTTCAGAGTATTTAGAGTAAATGATGTATCAGTGATACTAATCAGCTACATTTTGTTAAGAAAACTTTGACTCACTTTAAATGCTTCTTGTATATTAACAAATAAGATAATATATGTTTCACCAACATAGAAATACATGACGAGTCAGTATTTATAAAGCAAACATCATCATCATCATAGTCTTCATTATGAATACTGTGCAGAATGGAATCATCGACCTTCACATTTACATGTTGCCAATACCATTGAAAATTATTGAATGAATGTGAAATGAAGCATTGATTTAAACGATCATCCATATCATCTGAGTCTTTTTGAATAAATGTCAACAACCAATGTAATCGCGGACACAGAGAAATAACACGAATGAGTCGAAATACTGATTTATATAATGCACTACGATTAATAATCTCCATGATAGAATCATTACGTAGATAGTTTATTATGAAAGTGACTAAATGTAGCTTAATAATGAAAAAAATAACAATAGATTCGAATAATTGATCACTACCCACTTCACTATGCATAAACGTATGCAGAAATCCACTTAATGCATTACATAATACAATAGCATATTGATCTTCATATTCAACTTTCGATCTTAACATGTTGAATTCTAGATTCGTTTTCGGATTTTCATTTGTGGCTGATGTTTCATCTGAAGATGCATTAGTGAGAGTAGCAGTTGCGAAACCTGTACCTTTTGCCCACTTATTAGAATATACTTTATTTGATGCTGATCCAGGAGATATGAGAGGGATTGATGATGAGGCTGTTAAGTCGAAATTAATTTGTGATGGCAAATGTTGGGATACTTGGTATGCCTTTGGTTCACATACTATATAACTACCACTAGTAGTATCTTGAGAAGATAGTGCTAAAGACGGAAACAGTTCATGTTCAAGATTTAAGCAAGCTGGTTTTATAAAACGCGTATACAGTTCATTGGTCGACTGAATAAATAACGACAATGAATCCTCTTCATTATTATCGTAACTTTCTGATTGACTTAAATTAGAAATGTAAGATCTTGTCTCACTCAATTCAAATCTCTGTGGTAAATTTCTACATGAACCATATGACAGAACATACATCTGACTTAAAATAAGTTGTAACACACCAGAATTTAAATGTATCCAACGTAATTCTAACAAAGATCGAGACGACGTCTGTATTTCAGCATGAACATTGTCATATAAATAACATAAACATTGAAATGGTAAAATACTAGGTGAACGAATTAGATCACCAGTCCGTTTATGATATATATTGGAAGTACTCGACAAGTAATTCATATAATCATGAGTTTTTTCCCATAATGATAAATACGAATTTGTATTAGCTAACTGAATTAAATAACCTGGTAGGTAGGATAAATTAGTCTGATATGTAGCTAACCACCTGGACGTCATCGATGAACATGACAATGATGACTCTATGAGATTTAATAAATTAACGTCATATCCAGTTAATCTAAACAATAGTAGGTAGGAAATGATAGAATGTATTGGTATGATTGAGTTGAACTCATCAGTTAAAATACGCAGCCGTGGTCCACCATCTGGAACACCTAGTTTACAATTAAAAAATTTTCCCTGATTAATATCGGAAGGTTTGAATACACGCGAAATATAGTCATGAAAATATTTCATAGACTTATTCCAATGATCAGTATTATTTTTCACAGATAACAAAGGAATATGAAGTTCTTCACAATCGCTGTTCCTTTCTTCTAGTGTATCCATTAATAAACATGGAATATGCCAGCGAACAACTGATTTCGCTATAAAATTCAATAGACCAGATTTCAAGAAAACACTTGTAAACGATTGGAAAGATGGTGTCGATGAGTTATATATAGTCCTTATAAATGTTTCCTTCGATGAAAATAAAGACGATGGTTGACGGAATACAAATCTAGCATGTTCACATGGTCGAATCGCCAAGCAAAGTATACGAGAATGACTGATTACAACAGGCGGGTATTCATAATTGAATTTATTCAGTTGTTCAATACTCCAATTGTCTGAATAACCTTCTGGGAGAAATATTCCATTATCCCAGTCTACTGGGGATATAGTATGACCAATATCTGGAGTATGTTGTATAAAGCATAATTCAAAATCATTCATAGTATTCATTCCTGTTGAATTGATTAATTTGATTGGACGTGATACACGGCTACAACTACTGTTAGTATTAAGAG
Source organism: Schistosoma mekongi (assembly GCA_034768735.1). NCBI lineage: Eukaryota > Metazoa > Platyhelminthes > Trematoda > Strigeidida > Schistosomatidae > Schistosoma > Schistosoma mekongi. Next base: position 79,590,718 of record CM068306.1, on the reverse strand, counting down.
TAGCACCGTGGATTGTTGAAAACGGATGCAATAAATGGTAAATTATTAGTCTTAAATGTTTTACAAAAAGTGTCTTTTCAAAGCAATGATTTGTCCGAATACAATCTGGGGATAAGAGGTTAATATTGATCACTAGTAAAGCTTGTGAAAGACTAGGATGAATAGAATAATCCAAATGATTATTTTCAACAGATTGATGCAATTTTTGGAGTAAAAAAGAAACTAATCCAGATTTCGGTAGTTGAGATGCGTCTATATTGAGTACGATAGGAGGACCAACTACAGGCCACGGTAAATCAGTCGGTGTATGTGGATGATTTGAAGTGACCGTGTAGATTGCTATGGTCTGTTTAAACGGTATATGCGTTGTTGATAACGATGACGGTGGTATCAATAATAGTTCAGATAGAAAATTGGATAATTTGAAGTCTACAAATGAAAAATAGCAAATATAAATTTACTTAAAAAATAAGGAGAGAAATTTAATTTGTCGAAAAACAAACATATGTCAGGTGGATGGAGGTAGTCAGCAAGAATTTCTGTTTGATAAAAGCTTTATGTTAGTTGACACTTCGATAATACATACTTGAAGTCCTGAAGGAACTGCTACCTCTTGTGGGTTTGAAGTACATCGTGAGGTCAGGTGGAGTTAAAATGGTTCAGTAGTAGCATTTTAGACTGTGAAACTAAGCGATACGAGTTCCTACCCCACCAACTAGCACACGAACTAAGCCGTGTAGAATTTCCTGCTGATTACCTATAACCACCAAATCTAAAAAAAAACAGTGTACGATATTGAATCACTAGTGACCAGATTGCTACTTGCTCGATAAAATTAGAGAAGCACTAAGGACTGAATAAAGATGTCGCTCGTCACGAGTCATTGATTAATCAATGCAGATAAACATAACAATGCACAACCTAGTAGAAGCATGTACTAGTTTATATTATCACATAATAGTATGGAAAAAGAAAATTACTAATAATGAAAATGGATTTTAGTATGAGCAAGAATCACGGATTGCATTTTAAAAGGATTATTAACTTTATCACAACTAAATCCCATTAGGGAAAAAACGTATTTAGAATTCCGTTTAAAGTGTAAAGAAGATGTATTTCATCAGTGTTTCGCTACTAATAGATCCACCTGCTGCAGGTCGATGAGATCATTTACGATATAACCACCAGAGGAGTCAATAGTATTTTTGGTTAACAAATTGTAACTATGAAACCTAAAATCAGTTCGCTTCTAAGATTATGTTGTTACTTCCTATACAGATTAATATCAACTGCATAAAAATCCTCAATAACAATATGAGCGTCTTCACTCGTAACTTATAAATAAATTCCTAAAATTCTAGTTGAAGTTCATAAATGGAGGAAAGCTGTAGTCAACAAAAGTATTTGAAAGATCATAAGTGGTATATCGTGAATTAATTAATTAAAGTTGGAAAATGTACACGACTAGATTCTAGCTCGATATTTTTCAAGTTAAATGCCCACATCGAAAATCCTTGGTGTGATTTCCGGTGGTAATGTGGGTGTGTATAATAGTGCAAAACAGTTGTACGGTTTAGTTTATATTTCTGCAGTGACATATGATGTTAACCGACTAGTTATTGTCGCTTTTAGTTTACTATACAGTGTCATTTACATCATTATGTAAACAAAATTAAGTTAAGGTAATTTCATCTACTCGTAACATGATTTTCCCAGCACTCATTTTCACACTGCAACTCGAAGAGTAATACTAGTTAGAGAGTTATTGTTTGCTATTTCGCAATCTTTACTGCTTATGTAGATCCAATTTTTGTGCCAGGAAAAATCTCAGGCAAAAATCTCTTACGTGTATAGAAGCTCAATAAATTTAAGGCTTTATACCAAAGATGGAAACCAGTGGGAGCAAGGTGAACTATGTCATCTTGTGAGGAGATAATCTAACTGAAACGATAGGTTACCAGAGGAAAACACAGTATGGTAGTTGTATGACTTCGCTGTCGAACCTTAGTCACGCTATTATAGTGTAGCTGTTACCAAAACAGAACCTATCTGAAAGGGCAGAATTCGGTAAGCTTTCTAGCCAATGTAACACGGTAAAATCGTCGCGATAGGCAAGTCCTATCACCATGTCAAAGTAGCAACTACAATCGAATGTTGTCATCAAGTGAATGTTCGTATTTCGTAACAATATTATGTGGCAACTAATTCAGAGATCTGATCATGTCTAAATCAGTGTTACTCTTTTAAAATACAGGATTCAGAGATTTAAAAACATGCTATGGATATATTTGTAGCAAATCCTAAACTACGCGTTTAAAAGAAAGTAAAGAGATAATTAGTGCAGCGTGAAATACGAATTTCTCCTTTCATATTTTACACTTACTCTGTTTCATAAATGATTCTTTAAATATTTCAATCAGACGATCAGTCAAACAAGTCATGTTGAACTTTGAACCTGTAAAACTCAAATGATCTTGATCGAGTGGTTTTGTAAACTGTACTGTTAAATTACATCTAACTGTTTGATATAAAGTAATGATTGCTTGTTGAAGTTGACTAAATTCATAAATATTTGCACCGGAAAGACCGCTATAATTCAATGTTGTTGGTTGCATTAAAGATGATATTACAGTGGAGTTAGAAAAGATAATCGAAAAAAAATGTTGACAGATTAATTGGCCTAGATTGGTTCGTAATGAACAGTACTGATTCGATTGCATGAAATATGTTAATATGTGCAAGCGTCTAAGAGCAGAATGAAGAGTAAATGCTGCTGCTGATGATGACGATGATGATATTGATGAGGAGAAATAATCTGATAACCATTTACAACAACTATAAAAAAAGTTATTAGACACAGTCATAGGCATAGCAACTGTGTTCATTTTCGTTGAGAACATAGAATCGACAACATGATAGGATGAAAAGATTGCAGTGAATAGTTTTAATTGATTGTTCAACATAAAATCATCCTGTTGTTGACTATTGTAAAATGAAGTAGTTGGAATGATTAATAATTTCAATAGAAGTGTAGAAATAACATTTGGCTGCATTGCACATAAAGCACACATTAAACTGATTAGAACTTTACTAAATTGTTTAATTTCATAGGCAAAATCATCATCAACATCATTTTGAGATAAATCAACTTGATGATGTTTTATAACTGACGTATATAAATCATAAATAGAACTAAAAAAAGTTATTGGAAAACAAAAAACAAGAAGTGGAATAAAGCATCAAGAAAGATAATTAGAACTATTAGAACTAGTTTCCGGTGGATTATATGTATGTGTGTGTGTGTTTTGCCTATGTAATTAGCATTAGATTTGAACTCATGGAAACAGTTTATTTGCTCCTTTTTTAGTACTCTATCTTTAATATTTACAAGTGCAGAGTCCAATATTCTTATTATCTCTTTAAAAGTTCTATTTCGGTATGATACGACCACAGTGTCAATTCACTCTTTCGGTTAAAACTTAAGTTTTCCTTTTTCATTCCGCTTCATCCTTAAGTATTTTTTTAACAAAAAGTCCCAAAGGAAACTGTTCATCAATGATATGGACAGCACTAAATTTAATTCAGTTTCTTGGTACTTGTATCTGTGGCTACTTGGTGGATCCTATTCATCAGGTACCCAACAAGTATCATTTTCGTTGATTGAGCATGAGCAGATTAATAGTTTATGTATTTTTTCAGAATACGTTAGGTTCCGAAAAATGTTAATCCTAAGAATATGTATTGTTTTCTTCCAACCGGATAGTCAAGAAAGGATAACTCATGATCGATAGTCTCGGTCTTCTTTGTGAATTTGATGTCGGAAATACTTATAATGACTCATGTAATATTTTCATACTCTGAATACACTTGGACATTCGCAGTGATATTTGACCTCATCTATATGTATATTCGATAACTTCTATCTTTGATTATTTTCCTGAAGAAGCCTGGACTAGCTTGCTGAGCGAAAAGTTGGCATTTTCATTAATTTCATTTGCTGAGATTATTTACAAATACATTCTATTCAAATATCTTACACTTGGTGCCCAAGTTTAGTAAATCTATTCGCTCTTATTCGGACGAAAATTCCAATCGAAGAATTACGATTAGATAAACGTCATAGGAAAAGGAAGCGCACATACGATTACCATTAGTCAATAAAGTTTTGACAGGAGTTAGAGAATCAATGTAATAGAAACTATATTAAAAATATATACAGTTAGGTTAGCTTAATTAATAAGATAATATTCGTAAGATGAATTTTAATCAGTGTAGTCAGACGAATTATGAATAATAAACTAGATTCAGTTGGACATAGAAACAAGATTAAATCGATTCGAGGGTGAGATAATGAAAAATGAAAATTAAAGGGTGTGTGAAGAGCAAGAGAATAATAATCATATGATAATATAATAAACCAAATAGCTTGGTCCATCGTAAGATGAGCGAATGAACAATTATCTTCTGTACATGTAGTTTCAGTTTCGATATGTGTGTGGCGAAGGATTAAACACTTTGTAGGAGTTGGAAACAATGGTTTTGGAAGATTTCTATTCACTCAGCACATCACTTTGAAAGATGCATATTTCTTAGTGGTTGGTGATACCTAGATGATCTACTATTGCGCCTTTAATACAACCAATATTGCCATTCCTATTAAAGTTCCATTCACTAATAATAATTTTATGTGCACTTCATTTTATTACTAAGTCTCTCCAATTGTAATTATTTTATTGAAATTATATATATATATATATATATATATATATATATATATATATATATATGCGAGTGTACAGCATCGAAAATGAAACCACCGAAAAGAGAACTCTTCGCTGAACCCTATTATCGCGTTTTACCTCTTAATGGTCATTTTCAGTTTAATAAATATATATGACAATTATTATTAAAATCAGACTGTGACCAGTAATTAAAAAACAGGACACGTTTTTAGTCCTATTCATAACTCATCAACTGGATGTACCTGTTATATGCCAACAAGGATGTGAACACTGGCACTCAAACATTATCTATTTGTGTCAAACGCCAACGAGCTCAACTATGAGAGACTTATATAGATCCCGTATTGTTTTTTATCCTCAAGTTACTGCCAATTATTTGTAAATCTGTGATTTGAATTTTGAACGGTACATCCTTCAGTTTTATACTAATTGTGATTTTCAATAAATAAAAATACAACATTGTTACACAGAGACGCGAATATCGTATGCATATAATGCATATAATGACATTGAGTCAATTCAACTTAAACTACAATATTAAGATTTTAAACAAGTACTACAAAAAAATATTGAAAAACGTATGAAAATCAGCACAATTAATCAAGTCAATCTCAAAATTTCATGGATAGGTGATATAGCTGGCCTACACGAGTTGTGACTGGTTAATGAATGGTCTAAGAGTTAGGTGTGTTGACGAAAAGGTTTGGGAGTCTTAGGCTTGATCTCCAATAAGAATATGGGTATTCACTGCCTATGAAAAGTCCTGTACAAGAAAAAACAGCTGCCCAATGCTTAATGGCTTTAATGATACTCAACAGAGATCAATCTGTGACGTATACAAATAACAAAATCTTAGAATTAGAAACTACGAACAACAATAAATAAAGAAAGACTTCAATAAAACGTTCCAAAAAGAGGAGAAATTATCACTAAAGTTCAGACAAGATTATCTACAACGATTGTAATATTTACTGTTATATTCAACAAAATCGGTTACTTTTCCATTCACTTATTGGACAAGTGAGTGCTGCATAGAAAAGGCGATCTTCTATAAAGATAAAACTTCAATAATGTGAAGTTATCTACGACTATCTGTGATGAGTATATCAGTGTAGTGTAGTTTGATATGTCAGATAGAAAACACAAATATACTAAAAATTGGGGTATGAAATTAGTTTTTTTTAAGAAAACTGACCACTTAAATGGAGTACTATACCAATGAAAAATGGTCAAAAGTGATGAATACATCAGTGTTAGTGAACAACGGAAATATGATGGATAAACTTGGCATTACAATCATACCTGATAAGATCAAATGTCACAAGTTTTTGCCATGAATTTGAACCTTCTTCCATTTTTTCTTTATCTGTAACATTACCCAAACGCCATAGAACACTTGAAAAAATCAATATTAACTGGGACCAATGATTTAAATTACAACCAGAAAAAGTAGTTCCATGTTTTAACATAGATTCGCTGAAATGACTTAGCCAATTAAGAATTCGTTCAATACGTGAAGATTGGTTAGCATCTTGATGTAAGCATAACCAAGCAAATAAACGTTGATTTGGTGTAGACGTTAATGCAGCCAATGGACCATACCAATACGATGAATTAAAATTATTTGTAACTGTGCAATCTTGATTTCAAAAAAAAGAACAAAATATTGGATCAACACTTCTATGTTAATAAAAAAACAAACAAGTTTCCAAAATTTTCTATAGTTACTCCCAACCTCTCCCAATCTCGAGGAAAAGTCTCCCCTTCCCACATCAGAGAAAAATACGGATTAAGGATTGTTCATATCCAGGATAATTAACTTCTTTAAGACGTTGTTGGATGTGGTTAAGGATAGAAGCTAGTGGTAATTTTTGCTGTAATACTGTGAAATAAATAGAAAGAAGTCTACGTTAGATGTACAATTAACTGAACTATCTCTCATAATAAATACTGTGCTTATTCATTTACTTTAATTGACCAATCAGTAATGAACAACGTAAAACCTTGGCATTGATTCTAGTTGCCACACACCATCAACACAGGAAGATAAATGACAGGGTTTTCATAAAAAAGATTAGACAAAGAGAATACAATTCGAGAAGAAAGAACCGTTTCATCGAAAGAAAAGTACGAAACAATTTAAATTTTAGAATATAAAGGAAGATAAAGAGCGACAGTACTTGTGCCATTGTGACCGATTTCAAGCCCTCTATATCTTTCATGTATTCATGGGTTAACGCAAAGCAAACCAGTCTTGAAACAACAACGCACCCCAAACGCACATTGATTGCTACTCAGTGGTACCGAAAAAAATTGTATTTTATAAGAGTCTTCACTAAACAAAACTGTTATCTGTATATTCTAGACCAATAAGTTTGTTTCCTACTAGGAGACCATTTCTTGAAATACCAGACGATGAAAGCGTTACTTATAAGGGATGAAACAAAAATGGGAGCTAGCAAACAACCTTGGTAGACACCACATAAGGTAGCAAGTTTAGAGGATATTTCGGGATAAGTTCTGGTTCGACTCGCAGTGTTAGAGTAAAAAGCTTTCATGGGGTTAATGTACACCTGAGGTACTCCTTTCAATAAGCGACATTGCCATAAAACCTCACAGTCTACGAAGTCCAATAGTGCTTTCAAGTCAAGAAAAGAAGGTGATTCCATCCTGACTAATTTCAGATATTAATTTGAACTAAGTGTCTAACACACATAAACATCATTCTAATAGAGAAAAACAGTAGAAGTAATCTATTAAAGGTATCTTCTATTAAAAATTAAACAGATCTAACCTTAAGAAATATAGAACATTATTGTAAACGAATACCCTTTTTTTAGAAAGAGACAGTTATTCAATTGAGTTTCATTCAAGTTGGGGATATTTCGGAAACAAAACAGTAACTTCGGTGGTAATACTAGTTGACGGATATATTTAGATGCGAATTTTGTTGAAATTATTATTTTTTATTTACAAGTGATATTCGTCAGGGATTGATTTAAATTAAAGTGCAGCTGGAAACCAGGTATCGATAAAGCAACTCTTTCGACTCTTCAAAAATGTGCATCCATAATCCTATTAGGGTTCAAACCAGAGACGTGGTTTACCTCCGACTCTAGTGGTCGAAAATTCCCACTAGAATTTCAAAAACGTTACCTCAAAGTGTCAAGGGTGGGTTGATAATTGCATCTCAAATGAAGCGTTTGTGTGGAGATTATTATTTAAGTCTGTAAGTAATAACATTTGCTCGAATGCTGAAATACATGCAACTTATATGATCGTGATTACCAAACAGGGAGAATTTAGTACTAAAACGAAAGGGTATGCGTTACTGCTATCACCAAATTGTCACTGAGTAGACAATGTCGGGCTATACAGTTCATATTACTGATTGAAGCGCAACGCAACATGGTAGACTGAACAGCTCAAAATCATGCCAAAACTTAGTTAAGTCCTAGTTGATCCGAGACAACCGGAAGAAAGCCCTGAATTTCATATCCCTTGATAGCTGAGGTTCTTAGTGAAGTATGTCTATAATCTTGAAGGGGATCATCAAAAGTACGGGTAGTAGGAACAGAACAAATAATATTGGGAGAATGAGCTTCAACAATCTTACAGATACATGATGTCGATAAGCATCTATCAGTACGAAACCTACGTCATCAGTTTGACCATTCAACAGGTTAAGTATATGCAAATAAATAAGGATATTAAGAAATGCTGGTCACCTATTTAGTATGATTAGAGGTCATTTTGTATAAAAGTATAAACACGGTTAGTCGTATGACTTGAAATATACGCAAACTAACCTTGATTTGAATTTGATACACTCGTGAACGATACATTTCCACAATCCAATGGATCATCACTGCTCAGAAATTGGGCCAATACATAATCAGCAAGACTATATTTGCTATCATTACCTGTATTAAGTAATAATCCTAGTAGGATACGTTCACATAATACAGCTGATGATGGGCATGACTTCCAGTTAGTATCCACTTGAAGAATATGATCAGTAGGTGGATATAACCATTCATGATCATTTTTCACTTTTGGATTATCAAAGGAACTGCCAGTAAAATTGTATACAGAATTGACAACTTCAAAAATATCATTATGACATGCAACCATGTGTATTAATTGACGTGCATATCTTGATAATTGTTTATTTGAACTGACAGTATGTAAACACTGCAAAAGTATTTTGATAAACTGATGTGAATAGAATACATCTGGTAATAATGATTGTGACAGGATTTCATTTTGCAGTAAATGTAATAGAACTACTGGTCTGTGAGGACAGGAAATTAAAAGATATAAATGAATAATTAAATGTGGCCATGAAGAAAGAAGATATGTATAAATTACAGGTACATAGATGCCTTCGAGGCATCGTCGGTGTATCCTGGAACAACCGAGTAAGCAATGCTCAGGTTAAGTACAAAGTATTACACAAAAATAGCAAATCAGTTGATGAGGAGGGGAATTTTCACCAACTGAGGTAGTCGAAATATGTATTACTCATGCCAAACTAACGCCTACATCGACGTACGGTGTAAGTAGGATGAAAGAAAACGGATTTGAGGACTACCAAACTATTATCAAGAAGACAGTTCACTGAGTCATTGACTGTCGATCTGACTAGTGTTAAAAATGCAGCATACATGGTTTGAGTTGAGACGATAATCGTGACCAGCATTTGAAGACAACCGAAGATATGACGTAGAAATGGTCACAATAGCACAGGTACATTCGTCATTTATTTCTTTCTAGATCTTAAGTCCACTTATTATTTTACAGATACTTAATCATTATTTCTTGTTAAATTATATTATGAAGTTAATAATGCTAATTTATGTGGTATGAGAACTTAAGTTGATTCAAATATGTGTAAAGCTCTATGTTGCGTGTGACTGGCAGATTGACTGAAGAATAATTATATGCTAAAATATGCTGAATAATGACTATCGAGGTGGGATCCGACTGGTTATCACAATCAATGATTGGAGACATGGACCGAAATCGATCGCAATGCGGTAGGTACACTTAATCCTTGTTTTCAATGAAATGTTGGGGTTCGAAATCTCCATATACCTTTTGTTCCACGAACCAATTCCTTTAACTCGAACCTTATTTTCTACGTTTAATCATTTTACCACCACTGTGGTTGATACCCAATAGTTTGCTTTTCTAACCTTGGACTAACAATGATTATCGTATTCAAGAGGAAATTTTCGGAGTCCTAGTAGGATACTCTGATTGGTAGGCTTTAATCATGCTGAACGAGAGAAAAATAACTCCAATCGCAACAGATGATAACCGCGTGGTAATGAAAATTGAATTAGGTTAGAAATGTACATCATATAGGCACACTGTTGAGAAACCCCATACTAAGATACGACAGCTACCATCCATCGCATTCTTCTTCAATCACTGAAGGTGAATCTAGTGGTATACCAACATGGAGTATCGACTATTTCAAGTTTAAAGGAGCACATTTCTGATGAATTTCTAGAAGGACGAAATATAGATACGAGGTTTCTTGACAGCTGCTTGCAACCACCTTAGACACAGACGAATAATTTTAACGACACCTCTTCAATATCGACGTATATGATCTAAGGGAATGATCTACTTTAGAAGAAAACATGGAGGAGGATTATATGGGGACTGAAATAGACACTAATAATGATAACAGATGATTGTTTCATTAACAGTATACAAAATATACTGTTCGGCAACAGAATCAACGACTTAAAGATATTCTACAGTACTTATCGTGAGCTAAACAAGTCTAGGGTTTAACATCTATTAGGGTCTTGAATGTATATTTTTCGCAACTAATGAACAAGTACGAAGAGGATTTCGATTGCTTAACCGTTTTTCAACACAAGCGAATTCGTGATAAGGACTAACTACAAATTTACTCAAGAAAAACTTTACATAAAAAATCAAAAATATGAATATAGTTAGTAATTAGAAAAGATTATACACAACCATCTCACCTCATTTTATATAATGCATTGTCAACATTCAAATTATCTGCATTTGTAGAAGCATTTTTACAAGTCTCCAAGAAAAATGATTGATCATTAGCATGTCTTCCTAATAAGCGCAAGTTACTAACACGTAGTGTTTTTTCATGATTTCGTGGACGATACAATCTTATCAAAACATGTGATACTAAACGTGGTGGAAAACTAATTGTATGACAATCTGACAACGATAGCTTATTACTTTTATGCGCACTAATAAATGATCGTTGATAGGCTCCAGGTAAATCACGATAGAGTTCCACTTCAACAGTTGAAAGGATGGCTAGGAAAAGCCATTTAAAATAGCAAAAGAAAAACGAACCATTAGACTTTGACTAATAGCATGACAAATAAGTTTACTCTATATGATTAATTTTAATAAACAGTACATTCGACATATACAAACGACCACGTTACTTCAAAGTCATGAAGTACATAACAAACTATGATGTTGGTTGTCGACAGTATACTGATTATTTTCAATGAAGAAAATAACACTAAATATGTGTTACTGTTAAGATAATGAATAAATCAACTACATTAGAGAGCAACGTTAACCAAGTGAAATACCCAACCACAACTGTTATAAATCGACAGTCGAGTAAGAAGGTCTATTAATGAAGTAAAAACAACAATCAATTCATTTTCTATTACAAATCATTGATTCATATTTACTGATTCTTAAGTGAACGAATGTGGCCAAGAATTTCTCGAGTTCATTTTGTGAAAATTCGTCTTTACAACTCAACATGGGTGTCCGATTGAACTACTGACTGACTAATCACGTGCTGACAGTTAATCCTAACTTTGCCTTAGTTGTCCTACTCAACAACGTAACAGACTAGCTGGCCAACCAAGAACCAGATGAATAAAGACGCAAAATATACTACTATGAGAAATTATATATATATATATATATATGCCAATTTCTCTAGTGTCTTGTATCTAATATCAGTGCTGCTTACTCAGTTACTCTATAATATGCAAGCGATACTTCAAAAACTTTTATGATCGCAGACCTGAAGTTTATCCTATTTTTATAGCCAATGTTTTGTATTTAAATTTTAAAACAGAGTGGAATGCCGTGCAGTATGCTCGTCCTTTCGTGAAGAGATGGATATATCGACTATACCACATATGATATAAGTTGCCAAAGGCCATATAAGCTTTCTGAATCCGAGCTGGGATCGCGTCAGTCATTGATCCCTCTGGGTTAAAATTTCGGAGATATGTGACGTGGTCAAAGCACTCTTCTACTTTACTTCCTATGACCAACATACGCGATGAGCAAGACCAGTAAGGCTGATGATAGATTTACCTATTCAGTTCCAAATCAAGCTTTATTTGTTTCAGATCTACTAATATCCGGTTGTCCAAAACTGTGTCCATGATGTGAAGTTGGAATCTATGACAGAACAGTTGAAATCCAACTACTTAAGCAACTAGGCTACTACTCAATTACAAAAAATGAGGCAGGAATAATAGTAGTAATGCAAAGTAGATATAACATTGATAGATTTTAAAAATTTCATGAGCATATGATAACATTTTTTCAAGAAGTTTGTAACAGTACTGTTACTCCGGGCGATTAAAGAAAAGTAACGAACCTACAGAACTGTATTTTGGGGGACTATTCTCGTTATTTTATTCATGAGTGATGTAATCATTTTATTTCTATGACTGTTACGTCCCCCTTGCCCGGTTCTCTCATTTAGTGTATTGATTCTTGTGTATTGTTTATTATTACGAACTACGTCTACTTTATTGTGTACAAGTTCTCCCCATTCACTACCACTATTTCTTTTGTTCGGTATCAATGTTAGATTTATCATTCGCTTACTGTGTGGTCTGATTTTATGTGTATATAAAGGCATGATTAAAATATAATACGTTCTCCGGTTCTCAGTTCTCGTTTTCCAGTTCTCAGTTCTGATTGTCCTATTGTTGGCCTGGGGGTGAGTGGGATTAGATCAACCGTACATTCTCAATTAGGCACACATCTTATTGGTGATCGCATCAACCAACCAAATCATCTCCTCCTTCCTTTCTTCACGTCATAACAAGTACCTAGTCACATATAAACCAATAAATATTTTTGGACACAAACATATAATCATTTCCACACATCCTATCTTTTGAGTTGGAAATAACAGGAGATTCCTAAAAACTAGGAAACGGTTAATGAGGCAGTGGTGTATAGGCGTATAAATATGAGGGAATTCCATCATTCGTGGACATAGGGTAATTCATATGTACAATCGTTTTAATTAGAGTAGCACACTAGACGATCGACATTTTTATATCCATGTGTATTGAGAAAAAGGATACTAGTGTATGATAAAATGTGCAAAATGTAGCAATAATCATTATTACTCAACAACAATGATTACCTAATTTTGCTGAATTCTTCACTGATATTTGTATGCATTCTAATTGTATTAAAATTGGAAGCCTTGCAATAATCTGTAATGATACTTCATTACTATGAAAAACAAAATTAGTTTCAAGAAATTCTGTTAAACTGAATTTTCTTGAAATTCTAGTTGAAACACTACTATCTTTAATCTTTTCAGGATTATTCTTATTGCAATCAATATCACTCGAATGGTTCAACGTTGACATTGCTCTCGATGTTGATGAAAATGCTGAATTACCTAGATACAATGGGAATATAATATTTTTACAATGTTCTTCATGACCATTAATGATGGACAAAGTATTACATAATGATGTCATTTGTTCATCTAACATATCTGAATAAATCATTGATAAAGGAGCAAAATCATTTAATAATTTCTGATAATCTTTTGAAGTGCAATTCACATCATCAAGATAATGGAATCTAGAAGAAGAAGAATTACCAATATTCTTTACATTCTGATTAGATTGAAACAAATTAACGCATTGACAAGTAGTAGTAGTAGTAGTAGTAGTAGCGGGCAAACCATCTGCTTGTCTTACACTTTGTTTATATGGATAATTTAAGTTTACTATATTTCGCCAATATTCTAATGATGAATTTTTGAATAAACTGATTGGACCAAATAACCCAATAGGTAGTGATTGAGTTAAATATTGAAAATTGCCCGTAGATGATTGTTGATAATATGGAATGTTATAACTAAGTGATTGTTGTAATAAAGCTTGACCTAATTCTGATGAATTTATTGCGCATAACCTTTTAGATGATGAGATGGTGAGTGAAGATGATGCAATGGATACTTCTTTGATGTCATTGATAAAAGTATTAAAAATAATTTTAGCATAATTGTTATTATACTGAAGTAAGTTTAGATTAGATGTAATACATAAAGATAAGCATAAAAGTAACGGACATGAATTTAAGGGGATCGGATATAGTAATGATTGTAACAAATCTGTCTTAATGGTAACTGACGATTCAGTTATCACTGACGATGTAGAATCAAGAGAATGTGAAAAGTTTGTTAAAAGATAAACACAATAAAACAACCAATCGCATGTACTACATGGTCTAAAGTGATTCATAATTAGCTGAGAAAAATGTTTTAATGTCTTCCATTCATTAATCAGACAAGATAATGTAATCATTGTACTCAGTGGTAAAGGTACACGAGCAAAACGTAATGGTGATAAGAAGAATTCAATATTCTGGATAAAAAACACTTGTAGCTTCTGTTTATCGTCTATACTGTTGGATATTTCAGTTAGAATTCGGCATAGATTCCCAATAATATACGCGAGACACTTATCATTATACACTGTATTCGTTAGAATTTGTGAATACGCTGTACTTGTAGAACATAAACCGTTCAGATAACAACAGGTAAATTGACGTATAGATGAACTAGAACAATTGGATAACAATGAAGTAGTAGTTGAAGATTTTTCATCAGAATCTTGTTCAATATTCGCAGAACTACTAGTGATTAACTTTCGACGAATATGATTACTACTTAATGTTGACCATAGAGTATAATATTTATGATATGATTCATGCTCTTCATCAACAACAGTAGCATAACAAGAGAAACATAGAAAATAAGTATTATTATTATCATTATTGTTATTATTGATTAATGATTGCTGATTTAAGTAAACAAGACGTTGATGCATATAGTTTAATAGAATTTCTACAATATGTAAAAGATAATCCGCTGGTAAGTTGGCTATTGTATGCGATGAGCATGAAGTGAGAGTTAGTGCTTCAATGTCGTGTTTTAATGAATCACAATGAGTAGGGAAGTTATCAGCAGCAACATTATTCATCATTTGATCATCTGATAATGACTTGACACGTGAACAGATGGCTGTTAAAAGAACAGCTTGTAAATCGCATGGACCATCAATAATTGTACTTCTAAAGATAGAATAAGTATTATGATAAAAACTAATAAGGTGTTGTATATACATGTAGGCATTTTCCAGAACAACTAGGATTAACCTCTGACGAATTTAAGCAACAAATTAAAACCAATCTCCACAAAATCACTTCAACTTAACTATTTGATTAAATAAAAAAACTTCCTGTTACACCATTCCTTTAAGTACATTAAAGCCAGAAAAACAGTAGGAAGTGAGTCATATTAGTTACAGACTACTCGGTATTGCATATTACCAACACAAAAACAGCATCAAAATCAAGACCTACAAGCAATAACTTAGACTATATACCACTGAATTAGTATATATATTCAAGCATTCGGTTTTAAGCCACAATTTATGTGGTGCGAAAGCTGATGATATCACCCCTATGTTTAGGCCGTGCAAAGTGAAGAGGGACTCGAATCTACAACATAGTAGTTAAATATTGGGCATCGTAACCACTAAGATACCGATCCGATAGTCATGTATACATTCTTTTACAGGCGGAAAATCTAGTTCACTCGAAACATACCAAAAGTGATAACATTTAGGAGCAAAATAAGACTATTTAACAAAGACTTACTGAGTTGAAGAGTTTATTGTCCTAGAAAATAAAGCAGTTAACTGATCCAGACAGAATTTATCAAACGGATGGTAGATGAAATCGAGTGTGTCTAATTTTGTATATGCAAACCATGTGAAAAGTACTTCTAAAGCCAAAGTACATGAACGATTTACACCGGCTTGTAATGAACAATCTGTTAATACTGTGTTCAGAAATATCGAGAAACATGAAGACTTCAATATGTACAATCGTAAATATGTAGATTCAGCTGATATAGCCAGAAAATGAAGTGATAATGTATAGAAATCACGTAGAAAATCAACATAATTGCCAAAGGTTGAAATATTTTTCTGATTATCAGCATTTGTAACAAAATTATCCAATAAGCGTAGTACGTTTTGTAAACTTTCAAGTTCAATATTTATTTGCAGGTCAGTTTTCACATAACATTGACATTTCTCAATAGTTTCACTGTTCGAAGGAAGTTTCCAAGGTCTTAACATAAAAAAGAGAAAAATATTTTAAACTATAGTGTACAAGCTCTTAAATACTCCGAAGTTTAAATCACACTGTATTTTTTGTGCGCTTAGTAATAGGCATGCTCCCCCCCCACACACACACATAATTAGAAGGACAATATTGAGAATAAATGAAAAGAGAGAGACTAGACTAACGAATAAAGGTGAAATTTAACAACAGAGCATGATAATTATAAAGTGAACAGTACTATTCGATGGAAAATACTATCAAAAAGGTTTTCAATCGTTTAGGAATTCTTCATATTTGATGGAGAACCTAGAAGAAAACTACAGTAGGATTTCAACTGGCTTTTATTCTGAGACATGTCTGACATTTCAAGCCAATGAACTGAACCAACTGTCGAACCTTGATCGGAGACGTAATGGACCGACAGAAGTTAGTCTTATGCAGCTTTCGTTCACACCACTGTATCACATTACAAACTGAACACCTCTGCTTTGATTCTGTTCAGTCCCAGAGTCGGCAATTAGTCAACGATATAGAAACCTTTGAAGTGAAATTCCTAAAACATCACCATGCAAGATGGTGACACCAATTTAGTTATAATCCTTGCACCTAATCACATATGCAAATCTATGTTAACGTGAACTTTTCTCGGAGACAATCATGGCAGAGCACAAAGGAGTCGTAGAACATCACCAGATCAGAGAGACTAGGTTTCATAAACATAGAGCAGAACTACTTCCACCAAAACGTAGCAACCCTGATATTTTACAAACAAGCTCACATCACAACAATGCAAAAGATGGCCAAGATTAGAATAAGCTGACCTAGATTTTATTATGCGTAGAATAGACTCATCCGTCATGTCCCTGCCAGTGCTTACATAACTACCTAGATAAACTATTTCCCTACCTTTAACAGTTTCTCACATTAGGTGACTGTATGCATAAGCTCCTGTCAGTCATGTATAAATACACTGTACTCAGAGCAAAATATATGCTTCGCTTGTGGACAATTTGAATAGCCTATGTATAATCGTACAGTAATACAATATTATCCGCCTACTCAAGTTCAAAATCTTTTTCCAGAAAAAAGATCAAGAATATTGCCAGAAATAAGCTAGAGATATTGGCCGATCACAGAGCAGTGACTAACGTATATCTAATCCTTTTAAATGCTGATCAGATTATAACGAACAATTTGCCCGAACACCTCACTATCCAGTGTTAAAATTGTGAAACAGGAACTTGATGTTCCTACAGTATCTCAAGCATGGATTGCATTATCTTTTAATCAAGTAAAAAATGATTTGAGAAGGAAAAATTTGAGGAAAACATAGCATAAAGTAATGTTGAAACTCTGGATCCAATAAAAGCCGAAGATTGAATGAATATGGATCATATTAAGAGAGATTGTATCTATCAACAAGGTTCATGCTAGCATTCAATGATATCATAAACTGACCTCATTTGAAAAGTGTTTTGAAGATAGTAGTTAAGAAACTGTGAACTTAGTCATCATATTGATTGGTATTCACTAGCAAGATGAATCTCTAATCTTGAGGAAAGTAATCCACCATGGAGGATTAGTTCAGGAATCAATCAGCTCCAGAGTTTGTGAGCAGTAATACTGAGTTGTTAAGGTCATGACTGCCTCCTTGAAGGATAGAAATCAAAAGTGGTCACTAAGTAGTGACTAATGTGATGTTTGCATAGTCGTTTGGAATAGTGGTGGGATTCTCACAATCAAGCCACAATATGGTTAATAGCCTAAGTGACATGAAATCGAGAACACTATGTTGTGATGGAAGGTAGTTTAGTGATAGTCGATAAGATAAGGTGTGACCATCCGATGCAAATATCTCAGTCCTGCAAGTAAATTTCGGTCTAAATAGCCCAGTGGTAACGGTCACTTATTGAGACTGGATGACCCTGATTTAAATCTATCAAGAAACATTTGCTTCTTAAGTGTAATCCTTCCCGATGAAAGACGAAAAGTATGAAACTTATATCCAAGGTCACCGGCCAACTACTTTATAATCAACTTCAATTACGACTTACGTGCGTAATGTCATTTCATTTAGATTAGTACAACTTTACTGCCCATTCTGTGCATTGATCTCATGTGTTTAGTTTAGCGATTTGTATCAGTTAATTATCATACTCCTGATATAAGATAAAACTCAACTCACTTGAAATCTGGTTCACCAGCGATTGCACAAAATAAATGTAAAACATTTATAAGATATGGATGTTCAGCTTTAATGCAATGGAAGTTATTATCATCACCATTAACATAATGACCAATAGATTTAGCATCACTTAACAAAATATTGATACAATTGGAAAATATTTCACATAATACAAAATGACCGTTGTTTTCCGATGACGATGTCATATGACAACATTTATCATTTTTGTTTATTTGTTGATGAATATGATCATCACATGAACTACCTTCGAATGATTTCACTAAAAAAGATCGAGCCTTGGTCAGTAATCGACTTGGTAATAAATGCCATAATGAATCTGTAGTTTGTTGTAAATTATAATTTATTACAGAATTATTTGGATAAGGCCATGATATATTTTGGGATTCATGAAGATCAGTGCTGAAAGGTAAAGTGGAGAAATATACAGAAGTACAACGAGAATGAAATTATAATAAAGGATTGAAGAATCCATATGATCTAGACGAGTAATAAGTATGGATCCTGTTCAATAAAAACACCAACTGATATCATGAAAAATAAATTCAGGTCGCGTACTACATGTCCCATTAAGAACACCTCAATATATATTTGGTCAGTATCTGTTATTGTTTAAAGGATTGCTGAAAGTTAGATACCTAAACTGCTTCGTCATTTTATGTTTCGCATACAATTTCATCAACATCAAAATGGCTAATTCAAAAAAAACATGTGTGCTTATGATTTTCTCAGAAAGTGAATCGACGTTTGGAAGGAACAGTGAAGACAAATGAAGGAAGTTAAACGCTGTGCTGGAGTTGTAGCTCAGGCTTCTTTCCGAAAATTAATTCACTTGTAACGACATGTATTCTTTAACGTGTCATTTCTACAAATAGCTCTCTTAGGAATTAAAAACTCTTCCACGATGAGGGAATGGGGAGCATATTAACCTATGTGGTTAGCCACTATCATAAAATTGCATCTACTGGTGTTATTCTATTAGTTCTACAGCTTAGAAACTAAAGTTAAAAGACGTGGGTCTTTAGGAAAACTAATTCGCATATAGTTATGATAACTAATGGTCACAAATAATATCACTCAGATGTCAAAACCATGTAGGTGGAAAGTAGTGACGATGATTATTCAAATGTTATACCAGCTACTTTATGGTCTCATACATACAATCTAAAATGGTCAGTTATGGCAATTTTAGTAACGACTTAATTTGACTGAGATTCTTGGGTATTAATCTAATTTTTAGATACCCTATACTACGTAGGATGGATTGCTATCAAAAGCTAGAGAACACTGCGCAACTTCCTCATTCCTAACACGGAACTCCTCGATAATGATATTCCTCACGATACTTGTTAATAAACTGAAAATATTCAGATAATTATTAATGACAATCGATAAACGTTAAATTATATCGCAAGTAACTGAAATGGAGAATGTGGGCCACGGAATAGTAATTACGAGATATTGTGACTAGTTGTTTGACAAGAAATCGAAAAGTCCTAAGTTTATTCCTTGATAGGACTCCAGCTTAAATCATTGTTTAATATAGTGCGATGATTATCTAACAGAAATGGCGATAACTCTCTCACTCCCAACGTATCTGAACTCCACTAAATATAATTTCCTCTTGAACTTTGAGAAAGTAATAAAGTACATAACTATTAAATTGATCACTATAGTTACGTTAACGTTGTTTTCGAAGAATGGTTTTGATTTGGATGACTATATAATAAATTGATTGAAATGGAAACCCTACCATGGAAGCTGGTCTAATGGTGTTGACGGTTAGGAGTTAGTCACGATACCCGAATGTCCTAAATTGAATCCTTGGTTGGGAAGAAAGCGCACACTGCCGCTAAAGAGTGGCATACTAGGATGAAATAACTACCCAGTGTTCCCTGGTACTCAATGTCACTTAAATGATGTCATCTGTAAGGAACACAAAAAACAAATTAAGATCAACTCCCACAAATCCACTTCAACTTAAAAACTAATCAATGCGGATTAGTCAAAGAGTTACCATATACCTTTTAATATCTCCATAATTATCTGGTTTAATAGTTTGTGGGCAATCAGAAACACATTCTCTAGTAAGAATAAGACATAAACATTCAATAATTAAATCATTCAAGAGTGATGAATGTTCAATATGTCGAGTAAGGTTAAGCAAGAATTTAAAGAGTCTAGATTCAGAAATATTTTCATCTGGCAAAAAATATTGACGAATTTGATCACCTGAAAGATGCCAACAAATACGACCAAGCAGACGGCATACAACAAAACAATTATGAAACAAAATAGACTCCCTTGACATAGTAGTAACAGTGTTTAACAGATCATTTAGTAGTTCCAAAGCAACGTTCACCAAAATCTGCAATAATTGGCTTAGAGAGTTTTCAATAGTAGAAGAATCATCACCAAACATACATTGAAATCTTTGTTGAGGAATATAATAAGTTTCCAAAGGAATAAAATATTTACTAGAAGATGAATTTGTTTGCTGAATATTATCAGGAATACACTGCAAAGAATAGTGGATAAAAAAGGAAAACAGTGCATGATAACAATTAGGAAACCCTTTTAAACATAGTTTGTAGAAAATAAACATATTGGCAAGCAAAATCCAACCCTCTCCTAAGTACCTGAGTAAGACAGCACATTTTGAGCTTCTTCTGGAGATTTTCTATTTCCTGAAGAGATACTTTACATCCCAAGTATGTAGAATGGTATTGTCCTACAGAGCCAGAACACACAAGCAATCAGAGTTGCAATTAATCAGTTAATGGTTAATGCTATTGAATATTAGCATATCATCCACATCATCTAAAAAAGAACTTTCAAACACTTGCGAAAGTTTAAAACAGCCGCTGAAAAAGCGAAAACGTTTGTATACTTAGATAGTTACGTCAGTGCATTGGAAAGTATATTAAGTATAGCGACAGTCGGAGCGACATCTTTGAATCCAGGTGTCAAATGTAGACCAAATTGTATGTCAGTGATAGTCACTCTGATTTCTCCGATCATTTCGCTACGTGTGGTACAATATATCCCTTATTCTATCAAAACATGTTATGACATTAATAGCTATGTCCAGTCCACCTACAAGGAATATTTTTAATCAATGTCATATTAATCAGCCTGAAATGTGTATCTAGTAAAAAAGACTTATCTGGGCAAGTAGATCAATAAACTAAAGTTAGTTGCAAACTTCTCAAACGGATAACAATTAAGGATAATAATCAACACAGTAGCTGGATCAAATAGCTTACTCCATCGACTATTGCGTAGATAATTTAGGAAGTGTTGACTACTGATACTTAATCAACTCTTCCTGTACAGCCTTGAACTATCAAATTAGCAATGTTTAATTCAGACAAAAAGGTTGTAAATATGAAAGGCAAAGAAATTAACGAAATTGTGACTGACACTTACAACTTCAATCACTTCGTCCCACATACCAGTGGGCCATAAAATTAAACACACCATAAAAAGTACATGCGCAGACAATCAATTAACAAGTATCAATACAAAATCCACCTAGAAATGTATATACTTCTAAACAGACTGTATCACCAAAATCCTCTGATCTTGAAGCAAGTCGTAATCAACAAAGAGTACAGCACAAATATGCGTTAGCTCGAATTAATAAACTACAGTACTAAGGCAAAGAATTAAAAAAAAAAGGAGTCTGGGTGACAATGACAATGGAAAGTACTAGACACAAGTGAATATAGTTTCAGATGTTCTGTAAAGAACTGTTTGAATGAAGAAGGAAACTAAAGTTTTAAGGAGGAGAAAAAGTGTGAATGAATCTACACAACTGTGAATCGTGTTACTCAACGTTTCTAAACCTCCAATTGTAATTACGTCGCTGATTCTAACCAGTTCGTTTGCACGTACTAACATGGGTCAGATTAACCATTAAGAAGTGTACAGATAGGGAATTGATTACAAAAGAAATAGTTCACATTTTGTCTACATTCAATGAGAAACGTACATAAAAAATAGTGGTTTATAAATTCTTTTTACCTTTGCATATCCTTAAATAGTTATGTATTTTCCTTTAAAAAGATTGCTATAAAGAATGTAGAGAATCAATGCAACAAAGCGAACAACTAAAGGATTATCAAACATAATCACCTTTGTTTTGACTACACAACACACATTGAAAGTGAATATTACACGTGACTATCAGGTCCGATCATTACCAAATAAAATTGTTAATGAGTGAATTCACTCGACAATTTAACAAACCAACTTCTATGCGAAAAATGTAGATATAACTTCTTTTCTACCAATTATCCCACTTCTAGGTACCGTTTCTTAATTTATACCCTTAAATAATAATATCATTCAAACATTCCATTTTCAACTCATCAAATATAGATTCAGGTACTTAAAATTGAACTGTGAGGGCTAGTAATATTAATCAACTGACGAAAACCCAAGTGCAACAGGGTTCATTCAGTAACATATAACGTAGAATTTTCATGATAAGTGTATTGGTTCAAGTTGCCAACCAATTGCGATGCATATCCATCACTACACTAGGGATCACACTCACAACATTACTCAACAATCAGCTTACTAATAAATTATTTCAAAACTCTCAGGAAGCTCCATGGACAAATCGAAACTGGTGCAGTTCAGATAAGCTGGAAGTGAAATAACCATCACTAATGACAATAGACAATCGTCGTACTACATCACAAATCGAATGAAGTGAAATTCTACAGTTGGATGTCAGTTGGGATGCCCAGTAGCGTTGGTGGTTAAGTGTTTACTGTGAGAAGTCCTGGGTTAGAATTTTGGTGGAATCGTGAGTGTGCACCACTACTCAAAAGTTCTATACCAGGACAAATCCATTGTTCAGTGCTACCTGGTTTTTAATATTAACTAACCAATACCAATTGGTGACGAATACAAGCAACGAATTAAAACCAACTCACCGATCGCATTAATATTGATGCTTGTGAATCAATATTTCGTCTGATAAACAGTGCTCCAAGTGGAAACATGTCTTTCATGATAATTTCATAATCATATTCACGATTATCTAAAATTACATTGAAAAAAGGAAGGGAGTTAATTAGTAACTGACGGAACCTTGCTAGTTAGCTTGCTAGCTTGTGCTTACCAGTAGTAAATGTAAATATCACAGTCCTACAGAAAGTCAGTCGCTGATCAGTAATAATGTCTCATATTGTAAAACTGTGTAATCCAGATTAGAATGCCACAATGAGCATCAGTTCGCTTTAGATCATAGGCATACTTTGCTGATAAATGTCACGTAGCATAAAACCTAGGTTGAAACAAGCTTTCCCGTCGACTGCCTATGACCTAAACATTAATATGTATCACCAAATTAAATAAAAATTTATTTTTCGATATAAAAAATAACATCAAATGAGTATATACCTGCATATTGAGTTGATAAATTAGCCAAATGTTCTAAATGCCACCGATAAAATGAAACAATACATAATTGATATTGGGATAATGAATCATATGTGTATATC
The DNA here is from genome assembly GCA_034768735.1 of Schistosoma mekongi. NCBI lineage: Eukaryota > Metazoa > Platyhelminthes > Trematoda > Strigeidida > Schistosomatidae > Schistosoma > Schistosoma mekongi. The sequence goes on along the minus strand of CM068306.1, from coordinate 79,566,821 downwards.
TCATCGTTAATTCGAGTAGTTCTTGTTTGACAGTATGGATACATTGCATTACGTCTATCTGTATTGTACATTTGATGCTTATAATGCCATTTCAATAGACCATTTAAACCTGTTTGACCACTATAGGATGATTGGCGTAAGTTTAACGCTGTTAAAAAGCTATCAAATGATCTATGAACAGTTAGAAGAGATGAATATCCATTTTCTATGATAGCATCAATAAGTAGAAGGATATTATTCAGAAGTTCAGAATTGAAGGTGTTCTCCTCATAATTATTACCTGTACGATTCCAAACATCATGAAGAATCCGCACAGATGTACTCAATAGATAACTAGTCATTCCAGAATGTATTAGACGTTGTAGGACAGCCCAAAATAAAAGATGTCGTCTAGTCACATGAATTAGTGAAGATGACAAATCACCACTACTAGTAGATGGTGCCATTGAGAAATTTTCAAATGCATGAAATTCATTGATAAATTTATAGAGAAAATGATGTTTGATAGGATTATTCACTGGAAGAAGTGAGTTAATTTTTGTAAATAGTGGCGTTAGTCCAACCGCAAGAATCTATTAAACATAAAAAAATATTGATAGTAGAGCACTAAATAACTCAGTGAACGAATTACACATTTCCATACAATAAGTCGTAATAAAATCCACCCCCATACTAGGACATAAACGTATTAGTGCTTCAAACTGACAAAAATTTCAGTAAATCAGTCCATCAGATATAGAATAAATGAAAGACAGCTAATTAACAAAGTGCTGAGATCAATGCTGAGTACAAGAACGGTGTATTACACAAAGACTGAAAATCGGTTAGTGTGGGTGTGAATCTTCATTAATTGAGGTGGTTGTGTATGCCTAACCACCGCCGACTTCGACGTACCATGTTAAAAGCAGTAGGAGTAGGATGAAAATACACTAGTTAGGGATAAACCAAATGATGACACCAGTTCATGAAGTTGTTGACTAGTGATCTCAGTCACGTTAGTTGGTCAGCATGGTAATCTAAATGAGTTAATGAAATTATTGGGAGATATATCTGTGGATCTATCACAGTGAGAGAAAAGCATTTACTCCTTGTTTCCCTTTAGGTCTTTCATATAAACTTTACATTTTTACTTGATGAACTATACCTTATCACAAATCAACTTGAGCTAACGTACATATACACTGGCCTATACGACGTTTATGATTGACTATAAATTCACAAACGCAGTTTTAGTTCAAACATAGATTATATTATAATAACTTGTTTGGGCAATTACTGATAACGCTACCAACTTAAGATGTTTTTCAAAAGTCTCTAGGATCTCAACATCATACATAGTTTTGTGGATACCTCTAGTTAATTGTACTAAAAATAACATTCGAGACGAAGATTTTTTCCAGACGTCCTACCTAGTCTTTTCTCTTAGAAATCCAACGTTAGTATTTTTAAAGATAAAGAGGTATCTAAGAGTTCAAGTAAAAACGCATTACAAAGGAATCTCAAGAATAGTGATATTGATAAGTTCAAACAGGCTAAAGATGTAATTCGACGACATTCAATTAGCCAACTACTATGAAAACATAGAACCTGTCATAACAAATACACCAGTCTAAGTTTCCACACAACATCAGCGCCCCAAAATGAATACGGAAAAGGTAAAAGTAGCAGTAAGTTCTGAGGTTATTAGAAAGATTAGGGATACAGAATGACATTCGAGAAGAAAGAATAAACTTTTAGGGAAACAGTAATTTTAAAGACCATAACCTATCAGAAGACAACGAATAAATTCATATGCAACACTGTAACAGATTTTGAGCCATTCAATCAAGGTTTATAGTCATTGGTTGCGACGATCGTGTGAATATCAATCAAACATACATAAACATTGATGACCAGTATATCAGTATAATATGTTTAACCCGGTAATTAAGGCGTTTGATTTTCAACTACTTAGTCGTAGGTTTACACTCCGCTTCAATTGCTTTATTTCGGGCAACCAACCAGTATCATTAAATTTCACACTATAAATGTGGTTAAAAACCAACTTTCTATCTAATAAATGATTTTACAATAATCACTCCGTTATATAGTTCAGTCAATCAGTCAATAGATGTCAGATTAATATGCAGTGGTTGATATCACCAAAACTACATATCCTCACAGTGACAGAAAAGTAGCATAAAAATAGAAATAATAGTAGTTTCAATAGTTTTAAGAAAAACAGTTCGAATAATGTGTATCGTTTCCACGAAATAAGTGGTCATTTAAACTCATTAGTTGTATAACCCGTAGCTGTTTGCACAGTCTCCATGTAAATATCAAGTACAACTAGTTGATACATCACAAACAGGACAAAATGATCTGATACAAAAACAACATTAAAACACTTGGAATTTAACAAAAAATAAACGAATGAATTCATGGGTCTGACTACAATAGATTTATAACCATTTCAACAAATATTTAAATTGGATTGTAACTGGCAAGCGGAATCCAGGACGCGCGTTTTGTCCTATTTGGACTGACCAGTTTCAATCCATTACAAATCAACGGAAAAATACAAGCATATCCTCATTACATTTTAACTAAGGTATCTGACCACAAAATGACGATCATTCTGCTATCAAACTGCCGGTAGAGCTCAAACTAACAGTCAATGAACTTATGGAATAATACCACTGACATTTAAATTTACACACCATTTCCTACACCCAAACTACTACTATGCTACGATTGTACATGGATGTAGTTGATGACTCAATAAGAGTAAACATGCTTAAATTATCACAGTCAATGAAAATATATTTCAAACAGAAATTCCAACGTCTGACTACAGTATATTAAATATTGAGAATATAGTATGAAGAGATGGAATGAAAAGTTATTATAAATTCATCTACACCACTATAACTTATTGTGAATTATATCATTTAACATCTAAAACTACTGATTACAATAATCATACAAACTCCAACTAAATAGTCTGTAATTAATCGCAGGGCTGGAATTAACAATCTTTAACTTTATGGACTAGTGTCATATCGTTCCAAATTTCTTCTACTAAAACTGACTTGCAATTTATGCTTTCTAGAGGTACATAAACATCTAAGTTATCACGAAGGAAACTGTAAATAATATCTCCTTTATACAAAAAAGTAAAGCAGTATAACTCACTTGCATTGAACGAGTACCATAGGTAATCATATCACTTAAAAGTGGTGAACAGTATTTATTAATATAATTTACAAAGGTATAATCATCCTCTGGTAATATAACTGATGCTGATGATGATAACGAAATAGGTTGTACTACTGACAAAATATCATTTATATGATTAAGTAAACAGAGTAAACAATGCTCCATGATATATTTCACTTTATCGGGATACAAATTCATTCTCATCTGATCATCAGACTAATATTGAATAGAAAGAGAGATATACATAAAAGGTGATGACTTATATTGAAAAAATTTAATATAATAAAGAAATCAGATAACTTTAGAACAAAAAATATGATGCCTACGCTCGAATGAAAAACCCAGTCGACGCCCAACTTCAAGATCGACAGATCGGATTCCGTAAGGATCGATCATGTACTGACTAAATTGTGACATTACAGATCATTACTGAACAATCGGCTGAATGGGATCCACTACTTTACAACAATTTCCTTGACAATCAAAAGGTATTTGACAAGGTGAACAGACAAATATTATGGAGCCTTCGACATTATGGTGTACCCGAAAAGATAATCAATATCATACGGAATTCCTACGACGGATGGACTGCACTGCAATATTGTTCATAGAGATCAGCTAACAGACTCATCAGAAATGAAAACCGGTGTCAGACAAGTCTGTTTACTCTCGCCCTTAATCTTTCTTCTGGTGGTTAATTGGATCATGAAAACTGTAACATCTCAAGGCAATCTTGGAATACAGTCGGCAACATGGATGCAACTAGATGACTTGGACTATGCAGATGACCTAGTTCTTCTATCCCACACACAGCAATAAATGCAGATGAAGACGCACAGTGTAGCAGCTGCCTCAGCAGCAGCAAGCCTCAACATACACAAAAAGAAAAGCAAGATCCTTAGATACAAAACAACGAGCACCCACCCAATTACACTTGACTTGCTGGAGAATCTCTGGAAGATGTGGAAACTTTTACATATTTTGGCAGCTGATACGAAGGCGCAGACTGGGAAGGCAAGGGAAATATGTCAACAATTGAAGAACATCTAAACCTCAAACCAGCTGCCAACCAACATCAAAGACACAATTCTTCACACATATATACATGAAGATTAACCACCTAGTCACAATCGAAATTACTATCAAGCACATATGTATATAGGTTCAGATTGTCAAACTACAAAACTACAGTATTCTTTAATCTACATCAACCTAAGACAACATAGTTCATTGAAATAAGTAGTAGTTGGCCATATGAAATACGTACTCAAAACTAACAATCACATTAATCAACTTACTACCTTCTGTCTAGTACCCTGTGTCCAATCAGAACATTATTCACTAGAGGATCCTAATATACACGAGGAAAATTTCCAAAACATCAATGATCAAATACTTTGAAGGGTTACTGCTGGGGATTCATAAACTTCGAAAATACAATGGTTAATTAGATCAAGCGAGAGAAGTTGTATTGATTTTTTGTAAGCTTGACTTGTAAGCTCATTACATTAATTTAAAATTATTGTGTTTTACTCCTAATAACATTCAATTGTATTTGTAAAATGTTTATGAAATTACTTGATGACTCATCACCAGTCAGCTCTCCCTTTTGCTCCACATTACAATCTTCCTACAATCCAGTCTTTTGAAATAGCCGTGGGTTGGGAAACAAGTTGTGGTATCCGACAGAAGTACAAGTATCCGAGGTAGCGTTCGCAGTTAATCGGTATCGAGAAAATTGTAGCAATCAGGCGTATAATTTGGCTACCCTAGAGATCGTACGAGAACCGTATTAAGTCCATAAGCATTCACGTGTATTTTTTCTCAACTGGCAGTGAAACATAGCAGTGGCGCCATAACAGTTACATTCCACAATCATAAATTTTTGATTAGTGTGCTCACTTTTTCATTGACAGTCGTACATCTTGACTGTGCCACAGGTGATAAAAGTTGGCTGAAGTCCAGTAAGTACTTCTAATCCTTGATAAAATTTCGTGAATACAATTAACAAGAGTTCGAATAAAAGTAAAGTGATTGACATATTCAACTAATCCAATTCTCATAGTTAGTTTAAACAACTAAAATGCTCAATTATTCAGAAAAGAAAACAGAAATCGAATATTAATAATACTAAAAGTAACAATGACAAGAGTTAACACCAATGTACCTACCATTTCAAGAATTCGCTTTTTATACTCATGAAACTTTTCAGGCGAATATCGATTTCTTAAACGATTTAATAAACGATCCAACCAATTCAACTGATATTGTAAACTATGACATTGTTTATAAAGTGATAATATTTGCTCATTATCATTATCAGACGAAACAGTAGATCTATGCATATAAGGATAAGAAAACAAACATTTTATTAACAACATAAAGGATAAGCAATTAACTAAGTTACTAAAAATATCGATAGTTAATTGTATGTATAATCAACACATACATTGTTTTGTATAATTGCTTTTAAGTCCTATTCAAACTGTGAAATCTAAGAATACTACTTTGTTAGTCAAACCGAAGTGCGAGGAACACGGTTGGGACTTGTGACTTCGTGATAGTAAGTCCCGACACATTCACCATTGAGTAAACGCTCGACATGACATTCAGTTCAGAGTGATTGTAGAGAATAGTTCAATTTCAAAAGTATTTACGTCATAAACTGAAACACCGCTGCAATGAAAACAATTATGGATACTAAGGAGGTAATGAATAGATACTTAGTCCTAAATATGCAAGACTTGATAAGTTCATATTTACAGCCTGACTGAGAGTGAACGAAACTTAAGAACATGTGATGCACATGTTAAAGTAATTATCCTTAGGACCTCAACAGTGACTAACCAACTACCTCAACATGCAGTGCTGAATGATATTGTAGTACGATGAGGAGTGGACAAACCAAAACATGGAATCGGTCCACCAAGTTGGCGACTGCTGGTGTGAGCAGTGTTACTGGATGTAGATAACTTAGTTGGCGTTCCCATAATAATTGCAATCAGTGACTGGAAACACTAGGTCGCATGGCTAATAATCAGTCACATTGGATCAGGCATAATCATTCTTTGTCTTGTACTAAATAATCAGCTTATATTTATCTAATACCTTTTTTCCTACAAACTATTCTTTCTCTCTACGTATTACATTTCATATCTGCATTTGTCTTTTACTACCATTGACGAAACTACTACTTCTAGTAATTTTGTGTTCACTATATTGTGACAACAAGTGAAAATGAATACTACACACAAAAAAATTTCTACCGACAAATGATGAACCAGTTAGCCATAAACAACGTAGAGCCTGTCACATATGTGTGAGGAAATAATACAACTTAAGAACAAGGAGAGGATCAAGAATAAATGCGTCGGCTACACTGTGATCGATTCCCAGCCGCGTCCGCTTAGGGTCTACGACTAAGGATAATTATCATCAAACATCGAAGTGATCGGTGGAAGGCTTACGTAATATATGCCCCAACAGATACGACTGATGAAGACATATAACCTCATCGGTCAGTTTTCTATCATTGCCTAGCACTCTGTGTCTAATTTCAGAAATGATCATTAGGTCGTTGAACGATACGTAACTGATGATTTGAAGGCATCTATGGTTAAAGAATTCTTGCATAGGAATGCCACTTATTTTCATAGCATCTGATTTAATGGTAAACAACTATAATAGGTCCATTTTAATTATCAATTTTAACTGTCACTGGGGTCGTCCTTCGTAATCTTTTATTTCCGTTATTAATGTTTCCAACCGCTGATCACCCCGATCTCCACCCGGTAGTCTGCTTGTATCAACATGGCTCAGCCTAAAAGTCAATCATTAGATAAACTGACGCAAGGTCTTCATTAGTTTGCCTCTAGATTTCCTACAATCTACCAAGAAACTTTAGGTCTCACGAAGCACACTTAACCAGCAACAACACTGGGGAATGCTGAAAAGCGTCCAATGGTAGGATGCGACTACAAACAATACATGGTACAGTGCAACGACAAACCATTGCTACTTGAGATAACTGTTTCACTGTCAGCATATCTGAACTGCATCAGTAACAACTCCTCAAAAGTCTTTAAATAGATCATCAGTAGGTGTGCATGTATGTTCAATCAAAATAGAACCTGGCACATGTGTGCATCGGTTCAAGTTGCCATACCACCATGGCACCGCAAGATTAACACCACCACCATTAGTAGAAATCACTTCAATAAAATAAAATAATAATAATAACAAAGAGTGTGAACATATAGAATATGGTTCAGGAAGCGTAGAAAGAAAGTTATGGAACAATTTAAAGCTCATGATTTAAGGGAGGACAATGAGTGAATACATCTGCGCCATTGTGACCGATTCTGGGCCATGTCACTCAGTGTTTCTAGCCACTGGTTACGGTAATCGCGAGGACCTCATCCAGGTAGTCTGCAGCCACCGACACGACTTAAACCGGCAGTCAGTGACTTCATGGACTGATGCCATGTTTTAGTTTGGCCACCTATAACTCTCTTCCATCTTATTCCTATATCAGCCAGCATTGCGCGTCGAGGAAGACGGTAGTTTGGCATACGCAACACATATCCCAACCACCTCAGTCGATCAAGATTCACAACCTCATCGACTGATTTACCACTTTTGCCTAACACCCGTCGTCTAACTTCGTTATTACTTACTCGGTGATCCCAGCTAACGCGAGCGATGTTTCATAGACATCGATGGTCAAAAACTAACAACCTTCGAGTGTCATCCATCCTTAATGGCCACGTCTCGCACCCACATCGTAAGACAGAGCAAACTGTTGCACAATACACTCTCCCTTTCGTTGAGAGACGAATATCTCGTCTACGCCATAGGTGATGTAAGTTGGCAAAAGCCAAACGAGCTTTTTGAATTCGTACTGAGATTTCGTCGGACACTAACCCATTAGGGTTAAACAGACTTCCAAGATAAGTGAAGTGGTCGACGTGCTCAACTACTTCACTCCCTATCTTTAGTTCAGGGGTTGACGAAAACCAGTCCTGTCGCAATAGTTTGCATTTAGAGGGGGAGAAACGCATTCCGAAAATGCTTGCATTCGAGCTTATTGCTGTTAAAAGCTTCTGCATCGTATCAGCGTCTTCGCTAAACAGGACTATATCATCAGTAGGTGCGATGATCCCTAATGGGGTCTTGGATAAGCACTGCTACTGAAGAGTCCCAAACTAGGACAAAAAATCTACTAAGTTTTCAAATGGTGTGCAGCTAACATCAATTTATGACGAATACAAAAAGAACAATTTAATTTCTAGACGAGAAACTTACATCTTTTCAGATTTTTCGTATTTACTCAAAAGATGTATTAAACATTGTTGAACAGAAATGAATACCATTGTTTTACTAGATATGATACTTTCTAAGTACTGTATTAAATCACTGCTATTAAATAAGTTCACTATATCGATAGATGGATTCATAAATCGTTTTAATAAACCATTTTGTCCAAAATACGCACCTAAATGAATACGTGCTTTAGTGAATGGGCAATCTAATCGACCAACCATGGAAATGCGTAAACGTGTAAATTCAATCGGTGGATAGATATCACGTAATACAAGTACTGAATGCCCTATGTCGATAGAGGTAGTGATAAGCCTTGTGGTAGTTTTCAAAGATTTATTTACTGATTGACCATCATCTGTTAATTCGTCTAATATCGCTTCTAATGTAATACATTGTAAGCAAGGATTAACTGGAATAATTAAATCTGTTAGCAAATTTACTACTGATAATGGATGACAGTCGAGTGTAATTGAACGATGTGCACCTGGATGCATACGAGATATGACTAAATGATAAGCTTCAACTGGATTCAACAGATGAGATATTGCGGATGTTAATAAATGATGTTTCTTTGTTTTAATTTGGGATTCATTGAGTTTCAGTCCATACGAACCACTATTATTCGTTGGTAAGGGTTCACCAGTAACTAGAAAGTGTAGAAATAGTAATTTACAGAACGACAATAGAAAGTGTGCAAAAGACAACCGCAAATGAAAAATATAATTTAAGTTCGAAAGGCTAAGGAAATTGGGTTTCGTTGATTATGCAATATCTTTAAAATTACCTCGGAACTCAAAAGCTAGATCGTTCGCTATGAGATATGAAGATCTTAAGTTCGATTATTGGTGTGGTCGTGAATGAACACTGCAGAGTACTTACACACAAGGACTAAATAGCTAGCTTATTGGTTAAGATATTTGACTTTCTATTAGTATATCACAAGCTCCAATCTGCTCTACATAACTCTGGTTTCGATAACCGGTAGTATCACCTGACCTGACACGAAATATCGCTCAAAGCAAAATGTACAGATATGTACATGATAAATGAGTCACATTATCCAAAAAATAACTAATGACTACAATTTCATATGGTGTTTCATAATCTTACTCAATTATTCCTTAAGTTTTGACAATTTTAGGTGTGATTGATACACTAACAAACTGTTCCATTTCTATACACTGAGGTTTGTACATAGTAGACACCAATATTAAGTTTTATTACAGGTAGTTAATCTGTTAAGAACATCTAGTACTTCATATTTCAGAGGACTCCCAACGACTGTGGTGAGATGAGATTATTTGCAGTCACTAATGTTTAATAAATCAATCATACCCAATATTTTCAGGACGAGCTACATGTTGCACTAACATGTTCAAAATGATGAGTAAAACACTCTTCGTGAACACTGAAAACGTTCCAGATAACCTCATCCTATACAAATGATTCATAAAAAAAAGTAGATACTACTTAAATTCAAAAAAAAACAGAAGGGTAAACATTTTCTTAAACCTACAAAAATCAACACGTTCAATTTCACAATCATCATTTAATTGAACAGAGAATTTATCTAAAGAAAATTGCAACGGTTCTACATCCAGTAAACCATAGAATGGCCAGTCTTGTAAATCTGGTAATATAATATTCTGGATATTATTTGAATTGTCTATATTCGTCACGAAATTACATCGCATTAGAGTGAAAATATCAGCGAAATGTACAAATGAATCATTAGATGGTAATATAAATAATGAATGATCAGTGTTTTGAGAGTTTGGTATTTGGTGGTTACGTAACTTTCCTGTCGTAGATTTTGTATTTTGCGCTGAGTCGATGATATGATTAAATTTTGAATCAGTGATAAATGAGACGTAACTTTTTGGCGTAAATATACCATTTAAACTAACAACATCCTTGTTGACAGAATAACAATTCCTAATATTTTCAGAATTTAAATTCATACTATAACTATTATTAGTAGTATTACTAATACTTGTTGGAACAGGCAGTGTAGTAGCTGTAGAATAGCCATTACTTGTACTAGAACTAGGAATTGAAGTGAATGATTTCTCGTATTGACTATTTTGTGATTTCAAAGCCAGTGACTGTAAGCATTCTGAACCGAAGCAAGACCATTTGTATATTGGCAAATTTAATAGAGTAGGAGGACCAAGACAAATAGGTGAATGACATGAACTAAAAGAAACAATGTAGAAAAATAAATGGATAGAAACTAAGCAACCTAAGAATATGAATTAAATTCTATATTTAATAGATCGAAGGATAGGTTTATCATTGTTTTTACAAAGCCATAAATTGAGAAGCCGCCTCAAAGTTAAACGATAGACGGAAAAACATCAGAAGAAGTGATCTATTCCTTTACCGATGTCAATGTGTACAACTGCATAATGTGTGTAGGTTTATAACCCAGTTGATCGCTGTTAAGAGTTCCAACTAACTTCATCTAGTGGTCAGGGTAAAATTAAGAAGTATGACTAGGAATTGAAGAAGATACATTGAAAAGGACACGATTGAACTGGATTAACAATTTCAATAAAAACATTTTCAACAACAAATAACGAGTATTCTTAATGTCTTAGAATCTACTGTCTGAATATGTGACAGAAATATTAAAAGCTAATATTTGACCCTTTGAATAGTAGAGGTACTACTACTTCTTTCAGCATTCAGAAATAACTATTTATATTAATAGTTTAAGAGAAAATTAAAAACAGTTTAATTTGTAGTTAAAACTGCGAACTGGGATATTTTAATAAAGAACAAGCTACAGGTTGAATTTTATAACTTCAGATCATGCTAAGAAAAAACATAATTTGAAGTAGAGACCAAGTGCTTTATGGTCAAATACCTCAACCAATAAGTTATCGCATCGAATCTCTGAACGCGAATAAAAACTGTTATTCGTTTTTATTTCAATGATCTGATAAAAGCGAGTGATTAGAAATGTCAGTACTACTAGCAGTCACAAACAATTAGTTCATTCACTGAATTGTAGAACGTTATTTTAATCATAACACATGAAAATAGAACATTGAATGGATGCATCACACAATGGTTTCCCTATTAGTGACTAACATTTTTCATGTGTGATGTGAAATTATCCAGATACCTAAAAACAGGGACAGGTGGATTTCTTAAGAAACAATAACACTTATTATGAATCACTGATAATGCCACTAAATAGTTCCTCAAGTACATATTTGTAAACATGGGTTTTAATTGCATTTCATGCATGAAATATATTAAAACCAAGGTACTAAAATCAGAGTAGGCAGAACATGGTTCAAACCCGAGCTGAAAATTGAACAACTTAACCAATAAACCATTGCTCTGAAAAACTAGATACAAATTAAAAACACTTGTTTTATCTCAATCAACTGAAAATGCAGGTAAATAGAAACGTCAACACTACTGAGAAAAACAAAATAGGTACTTACGACTGTAGACGACTGAAATCCTCTCCAAATGATGCAACAGTAATGAATAACGTCTTTAGACTGTTGAGTAATAATGATTTGGTATTTAAATCATCTGCTCGGCTATGATATTCATGGAATGAATAAGAGATGATGAAATCCAATAAATTGAATAATGTTTCGCAGCCCCCCGATGTTTGACAGGTTAATAGCCAACGTATTAATTTACTACTACAATTATAGTCATGAGATCCATTATCGGTAGACAGACAATTACATAATTTGTGTAAAAGAGCTGGTGTTTTATATGATGAATTATTTGAAGACGGATATTTAATGAAAATAAATTCTAATCTACAGGGGAGATAAATAATTAGAACAAGTCGGTAATATGAAGCCAGAAAGTCAACGGTAAACAATGTAGAGTTTACTACATATGTGCGTCATTCCAAGCGTATACACCACAATAGAACGAGGAGATCATAAAAACATATGTGGAAAACTCAAGAGGAAGATAGACAAATAATCTATCCGGCATCGATTCTTAACTATGCCTCTCTAGCTAGTGTTCATGATTATTGCACCAACGCAAACCGAGTAATCTGCAACTGTCAGACGTTGTTTACCCGATCTTAGTAATCTACTTGTACACCAGCCAACATTGGTGGTTTGGCATATGTAATACATACCATAAGCATGGTGGTCGATAAAGATTCACATTAAACCAAGTTCGTATCCTAGCAATGATATCAGTAGCACATAGTTGACGTACAGATATTTTCTAGTAAATACACAGACAGATCTGTCGAGATGACCTAATTGGGAATATTGTTTGATGTTGTAGTATACAGGATAAATTCCGTCCAATCCACAGTAAAATAATATTAAAGAAATTATTTTACCTTCCTTAGCAAGAAAATGTGTCATAATAGCACTTTGAATGGTAATTCAAGTAAATATACGAATAATAGTGGTCCTATAATAAATTTTTATTAGTCTAACTTGTCGCTTACATTCAAGGTGATTAAATATAAACAAAAACAATCATAATTGTCTGTTCTCTGCACAAGCAGGCTCGCAAATGACTAGATCAATATGATGATCAAATATATTAATTCAAGTAAGAGAAAAATAACATACAAACATCATGGTTACAATTAACATTATACAATAAATGTTTAGTTACTCATGAGTAGTATGATCATCATGACTAAATCTAACACAGGAAGTAAAAATTACCTGCGGATTGCAGATAGGCCTTGCTGAGGAATGCCGAAAAGTACGAAAGCTTAGTTAAACAAGGTTTCGTTCCTAGTAAAATTCAAACCACCTTTCATACAGAGATTCTACTCATTAGCTAGAAAATGGTTTCAAATATATGCTATTATTAAAACAAAGATGTAAAGCTGTCACTTAAAAATTCTACATCAGTACTTCTAACCTCTAAGCTGCTTTGAACAGCTACATTAAATCACGACAATTTTAAAGTTCTTTACAACACAATCATAAAACCATTTGTAGTAAAAACATTTTGCATGTTTGCTTTCTGTAAATATGCTGCAGATTATTAGCATAAGGTATACTTGAATAAATCTCAAACCGCAGTTATGCATCGGTAATCTGAAGTGACAATATATTCGGTCATCCTATAATACAGCGCATAAACCCTACTTTAAAGATGTCAAATTATTGGTGAGTAATAGATTGAGAACTATGAATTATCAGAAAATGATTTCATTATAGATAAGCACCACGTAAAAGTATGCATCATAGAGGTTATATGATTAAACCTATATTTTCACTGATCAGAATATCCATGCAGAAAATCTTGAGGGAACTGATGCTAACGATCCCATTGGATTTAAACACGAGTTTCAATTAGAAACACTACCAATAAGCTTTATTCGGCTATATACGTCAACAAACTACTATATTCCAATTGATATGTATATAAAGAGAGAAATTACACAAACACAAAAAATTAAACTACACAAATTCTAATAACACTACAAAATTGTACAGTGATGGTTCAAAATATTTAACTTATAACCGTTATACTGTTTAAGTTAGATTGCGACCAGCAAGCGAAATCCAGGACACGTGTCTTGTTCTATATAGGACTCATCAGCTGGTTGTGCCTGTATCGAAGCAATCCGCTCAGAATATACATATAACAGAAACTGGTCAGTTTCAGTCTATAACAAATCAACCGGAAGATACAAATTCATTCTAATTACACTAAGTTATACATTTGAATGCCTCTCTGTACAATTTGATTTTTGAGAGCGGCTATGCATTAAAAGCAGTGAAAAATTTACTTGAGTAAGGAAAGCATAAACTTTGTTCCAAGTTGAATAGATTCACGATTATCACCATGTACAATTAAACTTTCTAGTAAATTTTCACAATTAGTTGCAGCCAAATTTAATAAATTCGCTATAATATCACTAAAAATCGAAACAACAAATACGTATACACGTTATTGTCCATAAACTGCAGTCAATAGACAGATAATAGTATTGTTGATAACAACAGAATTGAGAAGTGGGGAGTGAAACCAGAACGATTCCGTAGTAGGATCGAAGGTATGCAGTACTGAGGAGTTTCATACTAGTGTTGCCTAGTTTTCAGTGCTACCTAACTGGGATCAACTTATAACGAATACAAACGAATAATTATGTACCAATCTTCACAAAACCAACTTAATAATAATATTACAGAAGCAATGCTTATAAATTTACCAAACTATATAAACTATATAAAGGAGTGTGTGAAATATAATTTGAATCTGAATACCATATCAAATCTTGTTCTGATTCTGCTTGGTTGGTCTATCGGTTTGTTCTTCTATCTCTGGCTTGGAACTGAGTGGGCATAGGGCAGACGCGCATTTATCAACTAGGCACACCTCAATAGGCGTCCCGCTCCACCAATCAATTTTCTTTGTGTCATAACACTTAATTATTTAACGTTTTTAATTCTCTTAATTGGGGATTTTTGTCCACCTATCCACTTATATTGTACTTTGATAATTTACAAGTAATGACTGGTTTTCTCTAAAATACAGGTTTAATTGCTCTTAGTATTGTACAACACGTGAATTCTTATTTTGTCAGATGTCATGACCTATAGAATAAGGTGTTCTAAATAACGATAACTGGTATGAACCTGTCCAATTCGGTCCTCTGGTTTAGGTTGTAAGTTTATGAGAATACGTCAGCTTATAGAATGATAATTTGAAGGTTAGAGAGACATTAGCTACTGGAGATGGCGAGGTTACTTTATTACTAGCTAATTAAAGGTCTTAACTGACAACTTTATTAACTACAAAAAATGGTTAGAATAAGGAGTATTTAGTGTTGTTGTAATGAATTTCTGCTTAATACACTTGAAATGGTGGATTGTTTCGATGACCCAGTTGCCCAAACAGATATGGCAGGAAAAGGATTCGAATTTGAGGTTTGGCGGTTAAATTTCAGAGGCTTCAACTACATATATGTATATAACCTATAAGAGGGCAATTTTACACTGATTTTCAGGGGAACAAGATACCGTCTTGACTTATTACAACTATAATAGCACGCATTAATTCTGTACAACAACCAAACAGGTAACGATAACTGTAGTGAACTACTCACTATTCATCAATAAATCCCTGTGCAGAACTGATAAGCGAGATCATCACATCCAGCTATTTACGTATATGAAGTAAATGTGAATGAGACTGAAAACAGGTTAAAGAAACTAGACAGTTAGTAATTAAATCTTGCTAAGTAATATACAGTTTCAAATTAATGACACAAATAATAAATATCACTGAGACCATAATTACGAAGAAAAAAACGTACAATCTATTATATTTCGATCAATCCCCACCACCCCTCTTATATGTACTGGTTTAGAAAAAAGTGCGGAGAAAGCGCTCTCCCATTCAAAATACTCGTATACAATCACACATTTAAACTCTGCCATGAAAGGTTTACTCGCTGCTTCAATATAGCGACGGGTATATTCATAAGACAGTGAAAAGACAACGAATATGCAGGGCTGGTGGGTATGCAGGGTTTACCTAGAGGAGCCCAAAAACTCTAGGCCTTCAGCCACTAGGGAAAGGTATAGTATCGTAACCTATTTTTCTCTACTGGCTATTATGGGATACCATACCCTGACTTGTCTAAATCAATGGTTTGAAGAGTGATCCTCTAGGAAAACCTGTTTCAACCAAAGGCATATGAGTAATGTCTTGTCTGATACGCAAATACGAAGATTTATACTTTGGCCAGTGAAGACAACAACAAAAAAATTATTATTACTATTATGAAATGAAAGAAAACTCACTATGGCAGTTCCAACTCATGAAAATACATTAACACTACCCAATTCATGATATCCAAAATGATTGACGAAATATTACTGATGGTGGATAACCTTTTCCACTTACTACTATCATTATTCCATGCATCGTTTGAGCTAAGAAAATGAAGACAATCCTCGTGAAGTTTCATCGAGCGTAGAATAGCTAAAACTTGGGCTCTTTCATGAGGAACTGTATTAATTATTTTCGATACTGATGAGTGTTCATCGTCAGCAGTTGTAGACTGATTGGAAGACGGCAGTGCAAAAACAGTTGGAAAATTATAAAATGTATTATTAAATTGATGTATACTTAAACCAATTTGTGCAAATATATCTGATAGTAATGGTAACTGTTGACTTTCAGTTGTAGCTGAATGGCAATTAGGGTTCAAAGTTGAAGTCTAGAATTAGAAATCCAAACAACAAAAACATATAATTTCTGTACAATTAAAGATTTACTTTCTCTTAAAAAATGACCAGCAAAAGGTAAATAAGCTTAAAAAATCTATGACCCACACAAACGAAAGGATAATATTCTAGAAAAATATAAGATGGTAAGTACTTATCATAATAATGGTAGCATATAGTGACAGAACAGGGAAATTACATAACAAGGGGTACAGATCACTTAAAACGAAGAGCAAAAAGATTCAAAATGCTGATTTGCATCATCCTTAAGACCACAATACAGCGAGCCTGGATGGACAGACAATATTATTCACCTACTAAAGGTTGAAATCTTTTTTTCACGTATCTACTGAGGATTTTAAATCTCCAAAAATATAGTTATTCAAAAATCAAACGTAAGACTTCGTATTGATTTTATTCAAACCTAATCTGTGAGACATTCATCACATCCAATGTGAAATAAATTCCGGAGTAGATGCATCCAACACTTAGTTGTATTAACTAATTCAATTGTAAATGCGACTCCAATTGGTCAAATAACCATTCATGTTCAATATCAACCACATACATTCGTCTTAACTGCATCGAACGTCGCGGACTAAGGAACTAATCGAGTCACTATAGATCTACCGGAAGCGTCTTTTATTGGAACCACCTCGAAACAAAAACATTTTGGTAACAAATTAACACTGTCACCAACACATACTCCTTTCAGGGCTGTTTCCAGAAAGGTACCAATGGCAAAATGGAGGAGGAATAGTGAGGTAGGAAAAGCCTCTTTAATCCCATCTTTGGATTGGGACGACGGAGAAAGGTGAATATGTACTATCACTATATCTGATATATTTGTGAACACAGTCATTAATATGTTAGAAAACTTCTGAGAAGCACAATTCTCTAACAGACATTTCCAGAGCACATTTCTGTCCAATGAACGGAAGGTAGCCCTGATACCAAGAAACGAAATGAATGTTGGTCTGCACTATCTGTGATGCTGCTCTAACACGTGACGGAGGGTGAAGCCGTGAATAGTACATCCACGACGTAATCAAAAACCGGCCTTTCAATACCAAGTCACTTTCGTGAAGCTATTAACAGCTGGTATCTTTTTGAAGGAGGTCCTGGGATCAATCACAAGTGCGAACATGAGTGTGTACTGATGATCAGTATCATAACAGAACGAAACAAATGTTTAGTGCTTCCTAATTCTTATTGGATGCCTAGGACAGATTAGTTTGTAATATCGGATCCAAATTCAGCCCCTAACCATAATTAGGGTTTCATTCCACTGAGAATAAACTATAACAACTGGACAGACAACCTACTGAAAAATACTAACCTCATTTTTCGTAGCAACTATCTTGATATTCAGAGCAAACAAACGTGTACGAGATTTAATTAATTCTGAACTAGTCATTGGGATATTGCTACAACGACCGTTCACGTCCACAAAATCGCTTAACAGATATGGACCAGCAACTATATTTGCATTTAATTTGCGGAGACTTTCCGACGAGATAATACTTTCAGCAGACATTTGATAAAAACGCCCAGGAACTAGAACATATAATAACAATTTAAAACAATATGCAGATTGCAAAACAGAACCAATAGCATAAAAGAAAAAAGTATCTTAAAAGTAAGAGAACCAACAGTTTAGCTATACCACAAATTATCTTCGTCTATTGATTATAGTTATCAGATGTGTTCACATCTATAGCAAGCAGGATGAGATCACATGTATCAAGATTAGGGTGATTAAGTTCTGTCACAAGTATGGGAGTACTACTGTAAGTAAATTTTTCACCTAGTCCAGGTCAAAAACCATGTTATCAGAACAGGTTGACTTAGTCCCTATGAAACGGTTCTGTATGATGTAATATAAATTGATATCCAGAATGACAATGAAACCTTGAAATTAAATTACCTAGCTTTAAGAATACAAGACAATCAAAAACGTCCACATAAAACACGACGTCTCTCTACCATACATACATATACAAACTTGTATTATGATAAGTGGTTACGGGAAATTTACACATAACTAGCATAAAATTTACATGCAAAGAGTTATGCCAATTGCCTAAAAACATTTTACATTAGACAATATTGACTGTTATATAGATTCAGTCTCCGACAGTAGTCACTAATTTGACGTGGTAGTTGGGCTCCCCTATCGCGACAAACTATTTGGGTTATACTGGTTGGGATATTCATTGATTTAGTGCTTACTATTCCAGGCTGGTCAGCTGAAGAACAATAAAACTAAGAGCAGAAAGCCAAAGGTCCAAGGGACACTTATACTGTTGATTATTCTGGAGTGTGACAGAAGTAAGACACTACCTTCAAACAATCAGAATGAACAAAGATGATGCCTCCCCGCGATGGAGGTAACGGTATAGAACTGGTGTGTTATAAAGGTGGACACGTTGAATTATGCCATATTTCTATCATCGGAGGTGGGGTCTAAAGACGTATAGTGCACGAGAAGGCTACGTGTGACCGGCTCTAAGTAATTGTTCCTAAGACCCTGCGGTCACGCTCTCAAATCCTCACGACCACTCTTAACGGTGTTTCTCTTTCAAGTTCTGCGAAAACAGGAAGGTTTGCACGAAGAGGGTGACTAGGAAATGAAAACTGCCCTCATACCTTCAACAGCACTCTGACTGATCGAGTCACTTAGACCAGTGACCACAATGGCATTCGACCGACAGGAGTAAAGCAGATACGATAAGGACTAGACGAACGTAGTGACTGGCCACGAAATAGTAAATAATCACTACAAATGTTCATGATTAAAACAAACGCATTTAAAAATTGAACCTATGTACAAGATGACATACTTTTCAAATAATTTGATAATAATTCATTATCCAAGTTAAAATAATTCTGTTCTTCTGTTTTGTAAGTTGACTGTGTAGAGTCGTGTTCATCATCAATATATGGAGCGTTTAAATCATGTACAATTAAACCATGATCAATAATTGATACATGATTGGATAATTTATTACACTTTATATTGGTTGAATTTGAAGGATTATAAACAAACGGGCCATCAAATGAAGCATTTTTTCTCAGAAGAGTTATATATACAGTGGGTAGACTTTTCGATTCCTAAAATACATAATGACAGCATTAGCGAATAATAATAAATGCAGAGCGTGGAACCATTGTGTGCTCACGCAAGTTGGCATACTAAATTAAACCAAGATGAAATAATATGACAGTAATTATGAGTATGGACAAATATTCAGAATGAAAAGGTATGCATGAAGAAATACGGGAACTTTGGACCACTGTAATAGGCTCGGAGCAATGCCGACTAGTATCTTCAAACGTTGGTCACAAATATCACGCCGATCCCAACTGAGTAGTATTAACTACCAACAAACGATCAGTCAGGCTTCATGGATTGGTCGAGCTTATATTTCGTTCAGCATATTCCAACTCTAGCTATTTTGCGTAAAAGGTAGGAGATGGTTAAGCAAATGTATTATACGTGAACCACCCACCTTAATCGATTAAGATTTACTATTTAATTACCGATATTCATGGTTAAAACATTCAATCTAGTGAATGTAGAATCACTCAAAGCCACTTTTTAAATTAATGGATAAGTGGATAGGAAGTTCGACTTTTAGTTACAGACCTGAATACCACTTTAACTACGTTGATTTAAGCCACCGTATAATAGTATCAATATCACTCGCATACGTAGAGTATAGTTGCAAGTTGAGACCATGTATTTATACCGAGTAAATAATTAATTCTAATAATAACTTACAGAACACTGTCTCAATGTTGAGTGAAACATAAAATGCGAAATTGAATACACCTGAGGCAAATTAATCTCCAACAAATACTCAGATGACATATTCTGACGAGTTAAATCAGGTATTACGCTACTAATATTTTTATTCGTATTAACTGAATTTACAGTAGATTTTTCAAGTGTTTCTTTAATTAAAGCTTGATAAGCTAACCAGTTTTTTATATTAAATTCCCATAGACGGGATGAGATGCCACCTGATAAACTCAACTGAACAGCTAATGAAGCACATTTCAATGTAACTGGAAGACAATTATTTGAAGTATCATACATTAATTTCGTCTTCTTTACTGATGACTCGTGTTCTAATTGTAGATAACGTGTAACTAGTTTAGAAAGTATTTGAATTGTTTTATTATTTTCAGTAGGGACATGTTGAGTAGATTTTAAATCATCCTGTGATTCAAGAAGACAATTAGTATTGTTGTTGTTGTTTGCAACTGTGACAGATGACATCATTGATCGACAAAGTTCTACTTCATACCAACCAATCTGATCTGGAAAACTAACTTGAACTGTTGAATCAACTGGCATTGTTTTAATAAGTTGATGCAAGATACTACATTGTTCTAATGGATTTTCATTATATGCATATAAATCATTCAATGAATAACTACTAATGGGTGGAAAGAATTCATCAACGGGTTCGTATGAAGACACATCAATATCACGTTTATGGATTGGCAGTATGGAACTATATAAATCTATTCTTTTCTGCTTATCCATATCATATTTAAAAAATTCTTGATTGTGTAACTGATAGATGCACATTTCACTATTCACAGTGTATAAACATAAATTCCCTAAACCCGTACAATATGTGATTGTGTCAAAATGTATATTCTGTTGTGCATATGTACTGCTGTCGTTAGTCACTTCATCACTATTGCTGTTGCTTTCCAAAACTACTGAGATTGGATTAGAAATAATTAGTTGGGCATAACACGATAAATCTTTATAAATATTCAACTGTAACAGTGAATTAGATATTGTAAGTATGAAACAACAAAAGGATAAATCACACGTTGCAATGGCTGAAGGGGATTCTAAAGTATACTTAGGCTCATTGTTATTATTATCACTGGAACTGTGAACAGACTGATTTGATTGTCCAAGCCTGAACTGTAATCTGACTGAAGGGTATAAAGAGTTTACAGAACACAGATGAAGATCATTCACATTCGACACTGCATCCATTTGAACAGGACAGTAATAACCGGGCAATTTAATATGCAAGAGTGGAGTTTCACTGAGAACTGAATGATATTCAAGAGAACTTGATGAAGCACAACAATCGTCATACCTAAAATCAATTTTTTAAAAGAAAAACAAGAACAATCTCGGCAATTTTGGAGAATGCTTTTAAGTGGTGAAACTAAAAATATGACGATACACTAATAAAGATTAAGATAGTGATCCTTGGTGTTTTGAATGAAATTGAAGAAAATAAAAGAATTCCAATGTCATAAAAATATCTAATCTTCGGGCGAATAAACTGTTACTTAAGTCATGATTGTTTTCAATGAACTGCCCTGTTCTTGTATTCAAAGTATTTCAGACACACTACAAGCGATTCAATTAAAATTTCTAAAACACAAAAGGTTGACTAGTTATATTGGATTTTTTGTTTAATATTAGAGACTAATGTAACTTTTGGTTTACCCGTTTTTAACTTACTACTAACATACGCCTACACTAGCAAATATAGCACGTCGAGACAGGTGGCAGTTGAGTTAAATATGCCCCAACCATCACAATTGAAGGTTCACATCCTCATCAAATGATTTGCCGTCTTAATTTAGTGCTTTGTGCCTGACTTTAGCACTGCTTATTCGGTTGTTCTACAATATACGAGAAAAAATTTGAAAACACCAATGATCGAAAACCTGTAGCTTAGACAGGTTTTCTAGTCTTATATCCCATATTACACATTTACAGAGTAATGGATAGTGGATTGATGTTCAGTATACTCATCCTATGGATGACAAGCAGATTTCTAGACTACGTCACAAGTAAACCAGGTTGACAAAAGCAAAACATGCTTTATGAATCCGTGCGAGATCGCGCCAAACATCAATTCATGAGGGTTGATAAGACTTCCAAAGTCAGTCAAGTGGTCAAACCATCTCACCGTTCAGGGAATTTCGCGAATTAACCGTACCTTCATCGAGTACGACTCAGTAATCCACATATTCAAAATTGACAAGCTTCCAGGTAGAAGATTATTCCCTAAAAAGTTAGATAAAGTCTTATTCCCAGAATACAACTACTGACAGACACTAGTGAGTATGAATATGTTCTAGAACCCGATGAAACGTGAATACATGTTTAGTACATTGACGCCCATGTTTCAAACCATACTGATTTTCAGGAGTTTTCTTTCTCTAGCTCAAAACAACAATATATTAGTCAAACTGATTGTTCGGTGGTTTTAGTCATTATTTCTAAGCCAGAACTGTCAGATAATGAGACCAATCAGATAGAATTACGTCCAGTTCCCAGACCTTACCTAACATATCTACCTACCTACTTATTAAAACTGGAATAATATCCTTAGGGATATATAAAGTTGGCCTATCAGGACATACTGCTCGTCCTTGTATCAAATTGCTTACAGTCTTTTCGCTCTCGTTAAGCATTGGGAAATTTGTGCAAACTTTGTATCAAAATGGTTTGTAGACAGTGGGTAACTGAAGGCAAGCTGTAGGCCAGTTGAACTGTTTCCTAAAAGTTCACCCCACCGATCTAATCTTCTGAACTAAAAGTGGATAACAATTACACTCCTTTTGATATGGTCTCATCGATAGTCAACTCCTTGATGAACAATTTCATTAATGTTACCAACCCCAAGACACACGAAATCAAATACTGATTCGCAGTTATTATGATGGTTATAATCCCAAACGTCTATGTGAATGCAGTCGATACACCTAAGCGTTATTAACAATGACGGGTATACATAAACAACTTATAAATAAATTATAAAGCCATCATACAATGCGTTAAAACCTTCCATTATTGACAGCATAAACTAGCGCTGTCAGTAAACCTCAATCAAAACGTAAGTCTATGTGCGTATTTACACTAGATATGATTTGTCATCTAAAAAAATAACTTTATAGAGGTAACATATACGACTATGTACAGATATGATAGTTTCCAAAGAAGAAGCTCTAATTAGATACATTAGTAACGAAGCCATCATTACACACATTTACCAGAGTGAAATATGAACACTTTGACTATCTCACATCCATCTGATAAACAGTTTTGTTTGTGCATATGACTCTAGTAATACATCAGATGACAAAGTAACTGCAATACTAGACTTCCGAGAACTTTTATGTTTCTCCTTCGATGAAGGAGTAGAACACGTGTGTTGACGGATATCAGCAAATAATTGAATGAAGCAAGACTGGAATACATATAAAAACATAGAATGAACAAGCTTACCCAAATAAAAATAAATCGCCATTCTCAATTCGCTGGTGGTTATCACCAAATGTTTCATAAAACATCTCTTTATGAGATAATAATGATCTTGAAACGCCGCAAGAAACAAGTACACCTTGTGAGTAAGTTGAATTACCATTATGGAAGCCGGTATGCAGTTGCAATCGTAATATCTGTTGAACACAATCCTTACAGTATTCAATGTCTTTAGCAGGAGTGTTATCAACATTGTACAAAGGTATAACGTCAATAAGTTTAGGTAAACTGCCAATACCTCTACCATTGGCCGTTTTATATTCAGAATGATCAGAGCAGGTAACAGGATCAGTTGTCTCATTCAAACAAGGAGGTTTATATTCGAGCACTTTTGTTAGTGAAAATATGTCAGATGATATACTCGCACTAGGGGTCATCTTTGATTGTAATTTATTAGTTGAATACTCGTGCTGGCACTCTACAATTTTTACATAATTTACAAATTCTCCAACTATTCTAGACAGACCAATATAACGGTAGAAGTCATTATCGACAATCTATTATGATAAAGGTAAGCCAAAATAAAATTGGAAATATAAAGTATAATAATGCCCAATCAATCATCAACAAATACGTATAACCTGATGCATAAGTGAAGCGGTTCAAGTCGCCACACACCAATAGCATGTGGAGGTAGTGGTGACACGTAGTCGTTAAGAAATACTGAGCATAGAGAACATGATTGGAAAAGATATAATTAATTCGTGAAGAGATATAAAATTACTTTGTGCTCAGTCTTTAAGGGAAGACAAAAGATGAAGGCATCTGGGCCAATGTTACCCATTGTCTCCGACCATCGGTTATTACAAATGCGTAGACCCCAACCAGCTAATCTATGACTATAAAAATAGTTTAAACCAATAGCCAATAACTTCAAGAATTGACGCCACGTTTGGTTTGATCGTTGCTAGTTTCCATCTAACTTCCTCCTACATCAATTATCAACGTATGTAGAGGTAAGTGGTGGTTGCGCATAAGTAATGCATGTCTCAATCACATAATTCATTGAGAATTCACAACCTGATCAAATTATTTACAATCTTTCGCTAATGCTCTTAGCACTGTTTATCCTATGGTCTTAACAAATGCGAGTAATCTTTCAAATGCATATATGATCAAATACTAGTAGCCTAAGATAAAAGACACCTGATGCTTTATTAATACAGGTACCAAAAGTTAATCAAAATGTTTTTAAATGTCAAAAACAAGTTACGCAACAGACAAAGGCAAATAAGTTTCAAAATAACATATAGAAGACACATTGTGAAAGATAAGTATCTGCTTGACGAAGAATGTAGAGACGAACGGATAATTTACAGAATTTAAAAGAGAGTTAGAACAACAGTAAAACGAAAAATTAAATAAATCTCTTTCGAACACAGAAGTGAGGCTCTGATTAGTGAGTTGTAAAGTCAAGGATGAGTAAAATATACGAATCACCGTGCTGGTACTTCCTGATGTTCTCAATAATTAAATTCGCGATACTTAAGCTTAGTGCATAAGTACAAATCTGGAACAGGAAAATAAATTTACTCTGAGAAAAACAGGAAATCCGGAAGTTCAAAAAGGCTGTCATTATCCTTTCATAAAAAAAATCTTGTATCGGTTATGAGAACTGAACAGTGCCAACACGGAGAAATAAAGTGAAGACTTAAGAGACAAGAGAAGTTAGCATTTAACAAACGATGAATTTACTGGATCGAAATCATACAGGTGAACAGTTAAATCTTATCTTTACTTATCTTAATTTGTATTTAGAGAGAGGAACTCAAATTTACAATATGAAATTAATGGGCATGGTTACCTACAATGATTTAACCGCTAACTATGTGTGTAAAACTCGACAATTACAGTCATATATCAGTTTACTTGATGGACAAGTGCTGCAAATTCGAGTGTTATTTTCATTAAGGATTTTATTCCCAGCATATGAATCCATTAACAACCGTTTACTAAGAAAATATCAGTACCACACGGCAATGCACCGAGTGCAAGTCCCTATCCTTCGTATCACTGAGTTGACAAACAAGGTCTAACTTCAGTCAATTTGAGACTTTGATCCACTACTACTACAAATATTTTTCGCATGTCTGACATGATTCAACTTCACTGTTCACAGCTTATTAAAACTCCAAGAATAACTTCTCGACATTAGCCACTTGTAAACAAATTATTATTAGTAGTATCAGGAGACTTCATTTTTTTAAGTTAATTCATCAATGAGTGAGTATTTTAGAGGCACTACTTTCAACACATTCAGGAAAAGTTTACAATAAATCTGAACTGATTAAAAATATAATAGAGAATAATATATATACTATTGAATACTAAGTTTGCTACCTCTGAACTGACGGATGATGATCCTGAAACCCTATCTCTTGGCACTGAATCAGCTACGGCATTGTTTGTATGTACAACTTCTAACTTGTTAGAGTTCACTTCGTCAAAGTCATTTTCAAAATCATTATGATCATCATCAATAGTATCATGATCATTATCAGCCCCATGATCTTCGGCGCCTTCATCGCCACTAAGTGTTTCAGACTCTAACGTATGCTCACCATGACCAATCAGTGGAAGATACTTAATAAGGTCAAACGGTACTGAATGAAGATTGAATAGACTGGGAGGGGATATTGATTGAAAGGACAATAGTGGTAATGTTGTGGTTGTTGAAGATGATGAATTTGAATCAGAAATCCACATTACTTGTTCACTATTTAATGGAATTAATTCAATAATGATAAGACATAATTGAAATTTTTCCAAATCTCCAACATCATCAATTTTCGTTTGCATTGATGTTTTATGCACACAAGAATATAAATTGGCAAATATTGAATATGGCATACAACAACCAAGAATTAAGTGGTGTATTTTTGGAAGTTGTGGAGGAGGAGGAGGAGGAGATAGAAGACTGATAAGTTCTGTAGTACAAGAATCGGAGGCTAGTAGACATCCACTGTGTACTTGTAGTTGAGATTTACTAATAATGACTAATTCAAGCGGATACAAATCAAAGTGCAGTGATAATGATTAGGGAAAGAAAGAAGAGGTAAATAAATGTTTTAAGTTGAAAAAGTTACAATTTACTCTGAGAAAAACAGGAAATCCGGAAGTTCAAAAAGGCTGTCATTATCCTTTCATAAAAAAAATCTTGTATCGTTATGAGAACTGAACAGTGCCAACACGGAGAAATAAAGTGAAGACTTAAGAGACAAGAGAAGTTAGCATTTAACAAACGATGAATTTACTGGATCGAAATCATACAGGTGAACAGTTAAATCTTATCTTTACTTATCTTAATTTGTATTTAGAGAGAGGAACTCAAATTTACAATATGAAATTAATGGGCATGGTTACCTACAATGATTTAACCGCTAACTATGTGTGTAAAACTCGACAATTACAGTCATATATCAGTTTACTTGATGGACAAGTGCTGCAAATTCGAGTGTTATTTTCATTAAGGATTTTATTCCCAGCATATGAATCCATTAACAACCGTTTACTAAGAAAATATCAGTACCACACGGCAATGCACCGAGTGCAAGTCCCTATCCTTCGTATCACTGAGTTGACAAACAAGGTCTAACTTCAGTCAATTTGAGACTTTGATCCACTACTACTACAAATATTTTTCGCATGTCTGACATGATTCAACTTCACTGTTCACAGCTTATTAAAACTCCAAGAATAACTTCTCGACATTAGCCACTTGTAAACAAATTATTATTAGTAGTATCAGGAGACTTCATTTTTTTAAGTTAATTCATCAATGAGTGAGTATTTTAGAGGCACTACTTTCAACACATTCAGGAAAAGTTTACAATAAATCTGAACTGATTAAAAATATAATAGAGAATAATATATATACTATTGAATACTAAGTTTGCTACCTCTGAACTGACGGATGATGATCCTGAAACCCTATCTCTTGGCACTGAATCAGCTACGGCATTGTTTGTATGTACAACTTCTAACTTGTTAGAGTTCCACTTCGTCAAAGTCATTTTCAAAATCATTATGATCATCATCAATAGTATCATGATCATTATCAGCCCCATGATCTTCGGCGCCTTCATCGCCACTAAGTGTTTCAGACTCTAACGTATGCTCACCATGACCAATCAGTGGAAGATACTTAATAAGGTCAAACGGTACTGAATGAAGATTGAATAGACTTGGGAGGGGATATGATTGAAAGGACAATAGTGGTAATGTTGTGGTTGTGAAGATGATGAATTTGAATCAGAAATCCACATTACTTGTTCACTATTTAATGGAATTAATTCAATAATGATAAGACATAATTGAAATTTTTCCAAATCTCCAACCATCATCATTTTTTTGGAAGTTGTGGAGGAGGAGGAGGAGGAGGAGGAGGAGGAGGAGGAGATAGAAGACTGATAAGTTCTGTAGTACAAGAATCGGAGGCTAGTAGACATCCACTGTGTACTTGTAGTTGAGATTTACTAATAATGACTAATTCAAGCGGATACAAATCAAAGTGCAGTGATAATGATTAGGGAAAGAAAGAAGAGGTAAATAAATGTTTTAAGTTGAAAAAGTTACAATTTACTATAATATCGGTCATAAATAACGTTGAGATGAGTGACTATGTGTGTTAACTCAAGTTTCCGTACCAAATTAGCATGATAAAATGAAATCAAGAAGGCGAAAATAGTCGTAGTAGTAATTATAAGGTATACAATGAAGAATTAATGGAAAACAAGATTTAACAGAGAAGTATGCTACTGAGATCGATAGTGAGCCATCATCAATAGTATCATGATCATTATCAGCCCCATGATCTTCGGCGCCTTCATCGCCACTAAGTGTTTCAGACTCTAACGTATGCTCACCATGACCAATCAGTGGAAGATACTTAATAAGGTCAAACGGTACTGAATGAAGATTGAATAGACTGGGAGGGGATATTGATTGAAAGGACAATAGTGGTAATGTTGTGGTTGTTGAAGATGATGAATTTGAATCAGAAATCCACATTACTTGTTCACTATTTAATGGAATTAATTCAATAATGATAAGACATAATTGAAATTTTTCCAAATCTCCAACATCATCAATTTTCGTTTGCATTGATGTTTTATGCACACAAGAATATAAATTGGCAAATATTGAATATGGCATACAACAACCAAGAATTAAGTGGTGTATTTTTGGAAGTTGTGGAGGAGGAGGAGGAGGAGATAGAAGACTGATAAGTTCTGTAGTACAAGAATCGGAGGCTAGTAGACATCCACTGTGTACTTGTAGTTGAGATTTACTAATAATGACTAATTCAAGCGGATACAAATCAAAGTGCAGTGATAATGATTAGGGAAAGAAAGAAGAGGTAAATAAATGTTTTAAGTTGAAAAAGTTACAATTTACTATAATATCGGTCATAAATAACGTTGAGATGAGTGACTATGTGTGTTAACTCAAGTTTCCGTACCAAATTAGCATGATAAAATGAAATCAAGAAGGCGAAAATAGTCGTAGTAGTAATTATAAGGTATACAATGAAGAATTAATGGAAAACAAGATTTAACAGAGAAGTATGCTACTGAGATCGATAGTGAGCCATATCATCAAATATCTTTAACCGTTGACCACAGTTATCACGCGAACCTAAACCAAATAATTAGTAACTACTAGCATGGCTCAGAAAATTAGTCAATTACTTTATAGACTGATGCCGTGTTTAGGTTAGGCTGCTACTAGCTTCCTTCCATGTTATTTCTGTTCTAACCAACATCCACTTCAATGGACCTGTAGGTTTTAGGAAATAGATATGAGTGTAGCATTGATTAAAATGTCTACGTATGATCACTTACTACTAAACATAGATAGATTCGGCAACGTTCAACTACAGCTGAATCTGAGAGCTAAAAATAAGATTTAACACGATCATTTAGAAATCAAGTAACAAACGGATGGTTGATTCAACAATTTCGGTTTCAGCTGCCGATTAGTATCATCGACACACAAAGAAATATGTGGTTAAAAGCTTAGTGCATAGATAGTATTTATGGAGCCTAAGAGAATCGAACTCTGAACCATATCGTCAGCTAACGTAGATAAAATAATGCATATGATCTGATACATGAACTTCCATTCTGTCTAACGAATTAGTTACAAAAAGCAAAACTACTATAGTCTAAATTGCATAAATAACTGGATTAAATGTTTGTTTTGCAAATATTTTGTTTGTATGTATGTATATACAACATAGAACCGATACATATGTGTATCAGTTCAAGTTGCCACACCTCAGGGGCAAAACAAGATAAACATCGATTTAGCAGAAGTAGTGCTAGTAGTAATAGTAGTAGTAAGGAAAAAGTGCAATCATACAGATTATTGTACACGGGGAAAGAATTAGTCCGTAGAAAGGTATGAAACAATTTTAATCCCATGGTGACCGACTTTGAGCCATGTTACCCATTAGTCACGACAATCGCGCTAACCCCAACCAATTAGTCTGTATCCGCCAACATGGTTCAAACCGGCAGTCAGCGACTTCGTGAACTGATACAATGTTCTGGTTCGGTTGCCCCTTACTTCATTGTACCCTGCTCCAAAATCGGTCAGCATTGCGCGTCGAGGTAGGCGGTGGGATACCTAACACATGTCTCACTCACCTCACTCAATCAAGATTCACACTCTCATTAACTGATTTATCATCTTTCCCTAATAATTAGAGTTTAACCTAACTATCACTCACCCGGTGATCCCAGCAAATGAGAGTGACGTTTTGAAGATATAGATGGTTGAATACCAATAACTTGAGAATGTCATCAACTCTTACAGGTCATGTCTCAGGATCCACACAATAAGATAATAAAGACTGCTGCGCTGTATACTTGTTCTACGTCATAGATGACGTAAGTTGATAAAAGCCAAGCGAGCATTTCGAACCCGTGCCTTTTATATATTTTGTAAAATATGAATATTTTTTGAAAAAAATAGCACCACGCTACCTCACCCACATACACACTAACTTACTTTTATTTCTAACAGCCATGTAAGCATTTAATACATCCACCAGGTTGAATTCTAATGAACGCTGAAAATTTTTTTGAAAAGATAAACTGAATTTGAATGTAATCAAATAATAGTCACTGTATATTATCTTTAGGAATTAATTGCATTCCAATAAAATAAGGGGTTTGTCTGAAGATTGACTAATTTTGTAAATTACATTACAGACTTCATATGTTTCTGATTTAGATAATTATTGATGCAGGAACTAAAGAAATGATTTCCCAACGCCGTCAAAAGAACCTTCTTTTGAGCTAAACTGTGTTTTCTAAGCTACTTCTATTTACGTGTAACTCAAAGGATAAACTATTGCATTTGACCTCTTCAATCTGTTTCTATAAATTCACCGGAATTATGTGTACAAAAAGAAAATCGTTCATCCACTCATTTTACCATAGGCCGAGCTATTTCTTTTACATATTATATTATTATATAGTTGTTATTCTTATTCTCTTCATACCCATTTGCTTCTACAAACTTTCATTATTTATTCTCTCTCTCCACACATTACCAACCCGAATCAATTTAATCTTGTTTCTATGTTCCTCTAATCTTTGTTGTCTTTCTAGAGTTCGTTTTATTACACTGATTACATTTCGTCTTATGAATATTATCTTGTAAATTAGCCTAGCTTAATCGTACATTTTCTATCTAGTTTGTATTGCACTAGTATCCGTAAGTATGGTAGGCACTTTGCACCTCCCAATTGCAAAGTACTTCGGCTTTTACTCTTTGTGGTGAACAGCTAGAAGTAGTCGAAAAGTTTGTGTATCTGGGTAGTTATGTGAGTGCTGGTGGTGGTGTTAGATGAGATCAATTTACAGATAATGAAAGTCAAACTAGCTTATACCGAACCGGGTCATCTTTGGCCCCGTCGTGATGTGAGTCCGGCTGTAAAAGGTCGGATTTACAATGTTTCCGTTAGGGCAGTTCTGCTCTATGCTTGTGAAACCTGATCTCTTCGAGTTGAAGATGTCAAGCTTCTTTCTATGTTTTATCACCATTGTTTTCGAAGAATTGGTGACATCCGGTGAGAACATCATGTTAGTAATGCTTAGATTCGGCATCGTGTTTTCGGGCGCAGTGATGACAATTCCACTAGTGTCACCACCCTGAAATACCGGCTTCGGTGGCTTCGTCACGTTTCACGAATGTCATTACAGAGGCTTCTAAACCATACATCACTTGTCGATGCTGCAAAAACTGGTTGGAAAAAGAGAAGTAGTCAGTTTATGATATGGTGCCATGGAATAAAAAGAAGTATAGAACTGGCATCTGTCAGTTTATCCCAATTGTTTGATCGGTTTCCTAGAGGTAATGCAAATCAGTGGCTTGAGGCTTTACCAGATATGGCACAAAATAGAGACCAGTGATGACTTCGATATTGTGTTTTATTACAATCTTAATAAAAGTGTGATAACTTTGTCTGATAGGAATGAAATCTTTCTGTTTGTGTTTCTACCCGAACTGTATCTCCTGACATGTAATTCTCTTGTTATCCTACTAAACCTTAAATTCTCCCCATAATAGCTCCCTTTCGCTATTTTCTTCAAAGCGTTACTTTTGTACTTGTGTGGCGCATATATTTATGGTGCTATGTTATAACAAATTTTTTGTCTAAATAAAATAAATCACTACACTGATTCTCCAACTCCGACTAAAGCTTTATTGACTAATAGTGATTATTGTACACTTCCTTCTATTACCGTGTTTGACAACTGTATCACTGAAATCATACACAGATGTGACTGAACAGCTTTGAGAATAAAATCACTGAAAAAAGATAGCTTCACTGATACATAATTCCGTTTATTTTAACATTTAAATGAATGTTTCTAGCTTATAATTAACAGAATTCATATGAATAAGAGAATTGGGACACACTTTGGATAATCGAAAGCCCATCTGAATCTGTTGGATAGCAGTCGTCTAAATTTCTGTTCAAATGAATTTTGGCTACATTTAAATGGCTCAGTAACAACCCGAATAACCGAAGCCTTATTGATGTGAGTTAGTCCTAATTGTAGATTCTACTTTAAAGCTGTGAAGTTATAAAACACGCGGGATGAGATACACCAAGCTATAATACGAATAGTTTAAAATCAGAGAGCAGTTGATCTACTGGAGGTCATCACGTTATTGGCGTTGTCATAGATATAATTTTTATTAACTGAGTTGTGGCTACAACGCATGAGAACGAATTGAGATAAGGGTCAGGTAATCCAGAATATGAATCCTTCCTTACAAAATCCCAAAAACACATTATTTTGCCTAACCAGCACAAAACATGATTAGAAAAAAAACGTGGATTCAGGAAGAGAGTATTTGTGATACAAAGCTGGAATGAGAGGTACACAAACAATTAGTAACAGTTCGTGAACTATAAACGATATAATAACGCAATTACGATATGATAACTTCTGATGGTTTAAATAAGAGCCTAACTTAGGAGTAATATGAAAATAATAAAAGCAAAATATTTAGTCAAAATATAAAATCTTAGAAAAATAGTACTGAAAGATCAATCGTTTTTTTAACTCTAAACCCGCTATAGTAAGAGTGACTTTATCTAGATAACTAATGAAAACTAATTATAGTTGGACAAGTGATTTTATCGTAGTTTGTGACTGCTCAGCAATGTGCATCCATCATCTCACCAGTGACTGAACTTAGATTGGATGTTTACTGTTAAGTCACATATTAGGACGAAACAATTGTTCAGTGTGCCTTAGTTCTGAGTGGTACTTTAGATGAAGTCAGTCTTCATGAAACTGCTTTACCTAATATGTGAAGTCACGAGAAACAGACGAGAACATTCTTCAGATGAAAACAAATAAGGTACATGAAAGACAACATACATTTGTCGTTACTTATACCATTCATATCTAAGAGGCAGAGAGCTGGTAATTGAGAAAAATGTTAAGTGTTCAATAAAACGATACGAATTTCAACGGAAGCGAAACAAAGATTTGAAAAGTGGTAAGAATGAATGACGTAGTGTAAAAGCAATTAGTACGAAAGACATTAAGCTCATGTTTGTGTAGTTATGCTGAAAAAGTAAGCCTGCCAAATCGACAAGTCAGCTTTATATATTTCCAAAGTAGATTATACAATTTTATAACACAAATTACAAAATATAGTACTGAAGATTAAAATGTTTTGGTGAAGAATTTTCCCCTTGGAATGAACATTTTGATTTACTCTAGAGTAATCCTAGTCCCAGTGCATATGATCAACGGGTTATTACTCATCATAAAATGTTATTAATATATGATCTGTTCAATAAATACAGATTGTGATCTACTAAAGCTTTCGGCTTTCAACCAGTGGGTTGCAGGTTTGAGTCCCACCTAACAGACTTCGGTTTAGGCAACAAGATAGAAGCACTAGCCCAACACAACAGATTTGAGCCATGCTCTAGTCTACGTATCTGCATGTGGTGAAACTTGATTTTTAAGAAATTCATAAAATAATGAGGGTTGTTTATAAAGATAATACACTAGAGAAATCGACACTTTTCAAGCAAGTGGATCAAGCATTTCAGTAAGGGTCCCAAAGATTACAAGCATAAAGAAAGGTAAAAACGACCATCGACCTATGATAACGAAAACAACCAAGCTATATGATCACTTGTACTTTTCAGTTGATAATTTATTCTCTGGCTGTTTCCTAGTGAGCTGAATTTGAGTAAATCAGTCGTGAACTTGGTTTTACCAAAACGTGAAACGGTCAAGCAGCTGAGAAATCAGACATCTATGGGATTTCAGGAATATTATGAACAATGGGTTAAAAGCACTACTATAAATAGGAGATAAGATTAGTGTAGCCTAGTTTTTATAAAATATAGACAATTCATACTCAGTTTGAGAATTTACTGGGGACAGTAATAAATGTAACAACTCACTCTGTTATAATATGACACATCCCAAATTGTAATTCCACCATCGATTGTTGAAGTGGCCACAAAGTCTTTTGAAGTAGTAGTTGTAAGTACCATAATCTGAATCGTTAAAATGCAATGAACAGAAATGCGAATGGATAAAATGAAGGCTATATCAGGGGATTTTAACGTGTCAATTCAAAAAGAAATTTCATTTCTACACAACTGAAGTGATAATATACAAGTTGTTTTCGTATTCAAGAATCGCATACAAGTTACAAACGATAACCGAGATAATAGATAGTAATAAATTAGCTACTCTAGGTATCTTCAGTTCTTTAAGAATTAAGCTATAGGTAGTATTTAAGTTGGATTGTAACTGGCAAGCGGAATCCAAGACGCGCGTTTCGTCCTATTTGGGACTCACTGGCTGGATGTACCTGCATCCCAATATTGATGTTCTCACCGGGATTCGAACTCAGTCCGTTTCGTGCCAAACGCCACCAAGTTCACCACTAGGCTACTGTGTACGAACAGTCAAACTTGTGCAACGGGTATATATGTAATTAGGATAAGCTGACTGACTAGTTTCAGTCCATTACAAATCAATGGGAAAATACAAGCTTATCCTAATTAAGCTATAGGATTGAAAAACTTTGTTCATCAAGTAAATGTGACTGAAGAAAATAAAACTGATTAAACTATTTGTCCTCCATTATATTATCTCATACCTTTCTTTCCATGAACTAATTATTTCTCCCTGGACTATATTCTATATATTAACCATTTTTGTTTCCATTATTACTATCATTAAAGTAACTGATACTTCTACTAATTTGGTGTTAAACTTGATGTGCTGCGGAGGTGTGGCAACTTGGACCAATGCACACATGTGCCAGCTGTGTGTATAGTCAAAACATATTTCTGTAAAAAGCCACCTCAAATGCAGAGATACTATCCATAAGCTGAATAACATAAGGAGATGCAATCGCACAGCAGCTGGTGACCAAAACAGGCTTACACGCCATTCGTCTCTTCAAAATCATGGAGCTTATTTACCCAGTTAATTTAAAATTAGGGCTTTTCAACTGCCAAAAATGGTAATGCCACTTCCACCAACACATTTTAAGCGCCAGATATCCGTTCTTCGCCCTCTTATTTTAACAGACGTTGACCCACCATCGCGTTAAGTCAGTGAATGTGAATTTCCCAATCAAACTAATATAAATGCCTGGTCGAATGAGAGCATTTTGATAAAAAAACTCTTCTCACCCTTGGTCCTGTCAGAGAATTTAAGAAGTACTAAGTACATTATCGAGTTAATAAGGATATTGGACAATAAATAACGAACTCATAAAAATGAAAAAACGATAGGTAAAATTCAATGCGATGTATAGTAACAATCAAACTTACAGGGTCATCTGATATTGATTGTGTTTGTGCCGTTTCTGTCGACCATGAAGCTGAAATACAAATCTGACTTACTCAACAATATACATATACATATATAAGTATATTTACAACGCAATTTAAAAAGATAAGCAAAAGTAATGATAAAGTGTGCGATACGAAATAATTATTTAATCGAATCGTAATCTTTGCTTTTTTGTTAAGAAGATACAATGTATGTGGCTCACCCAACAGCAACACAGTTGAAACAATGGTCTTTATACTTAGATACATTTTGTAAGACCCTACATTGTGTTGCCGATGAGTGGCCTTTTGTAAATGATAATAACTAAAAACAAAAAGACGCCAAATACTCTCAGATTATATAGACGCGATATTAATCTCGATTGTAATGAGTTTAAATACAATGGAAGGCTTTGAATAAATGCATGAGACATGCTTATAATGAACAAACAAAGACTACACACGTAGTCGTTCGTCAACATACATACAGCTCTTGTAAACTTGTGTATTAACAGTTGTTATCGGACGCTAATGAAGTGTGCGGGTTGCCTAATAGATCATTTATAGGATACTACACCCACATGTTGAGCTCAAAAAACCGAAAAAATGATGATATGCCGACGGAAAAAACTACATTCAGTGACACTTGCTAACTAAGGAACATATTCACCTTTAAGTCTGGAGTTGGAATTGGTTGTTCATGTGGACTTTCTGCAAATGCAAACACCATTTACACGTGTGAACTATCGAACCTGTTGCAAAATGAGAATAATTCCAGGACAACTGCAAAAACTCATGAGTATGGGAGTGTTTCGAGGAGAAAGGGAATGTGCCATCCTTAAGTGTGACGAGATATCCATGAACCTATTAATCAGGATATGAATAATACTGTCAAGTTTCATATACTGACGGATATTATTTACTTACTAGGCAAACGAAAGTCATGCAAATAAAATGATTTTAGATCTACTACTAATTAACTTACTTCACACCGTACAATATCACACAAATACAGAACCAATAAAAAGGATGTTAAGACGAATAAGAAAGACGCAGATTGAGACCACAAAATAAAATTGAAATATTATGATCCAGATAAATAAATAATGCATGTGTGTAGTGATTTTGTCACGAACAAGAAAGTCGGAATTGACAGTCTTTCTTAGTTTCAGGTTTGAAACATACTATTCGATTCGAATAACTCTTACATGAAGTGTGTGACTGAGCCAAATTCACAAAGCCATAATTAGCAGCAAGTTTTATTAGTAGTACAAAATAATTACCTATAGTAAAAACCTGATGGGTTCGAGTCACTTATAGCAGCATATATTTATATCTAAAAGAGGAAAGAAGTGGATCAAATAACATACTATAAAGACGGAAATACTTACAAATACTCGGTATGCTTCTCGAATGTTGAGAAGATACAAAGCTGCATCGAGGTGAATGTCTCATGTGCTCACTCCACGGCTCATCAGATGGTTCCCAGGAAGCCACACCAACTAAGCATTCAAAGCAAACCACGATATCTGATGGAAATTTAGACCGGTAGTAGAAACCAGCCTCAGCCAGGCTTGAAGGGGTGGCCCATCTGTAGGGGAAGTAAAATATACAGGATTATTGCTTGCCTTTGATGTGCTAATGTGAAACAAATCATTAGCTGCACAGATTAATTTCCTGTTGTCACTGTACATGACAAAAGTTCACATCGCATCATACCTTTACGCTTATGTTGATTCATTTGTAAACTAATTCCATGAAGAAATCCAACTCCACATAACTTATAGGAATCAAGTGTTCACAAGAATATTTTACGTTCTATGGACCACTACAGTAACTGCACTACAAAGGTTGGGAAGTCCGAATTCACGGTACTTTACTTTCTACCGATTTTCGAATAGCATTACAGCCCAGAAGCCTAACTCGAGTATTTGACTTCTGGTAATGTAATCATGCCGTTTTTGACTTATCTACCAGATAGTGACTTGTGTACTTGACTTCGAGTTACGCTATGAATGTAACTCTTAGGGGTTGAATTTACGAAACGCATGAACTCTGTAAGACATTTGAAGTGAACGAGACTAAATTTATTTTCCAAATAGAATAAAAAAGGCTGGCGATATACTACAAGCACCGACTACAATTCTATTAGGTGTTTTGACGTTACTCTAACAAGGACCCCTAAGTTCGTTCAACACGTCTCTTACACTTTAATGTGAGAACAAAGAGACAGTCACTAAGTGATCTACTTATCATGGTAAAATAGAAAGGCAATTTGTGAACTTCGCAGTAATTTTCAGTGACTACATCCAAATACAATAAACTGCGTGCAAGTGCTACTGTGTTACACTTGTAAAACCCTTGTGACTAGACAGTACCAACCACTCATATAAATATCGATTGGATGAGTTTAAACTAGTGTAATACGACACTTGTATGAAAAAGCAAGTTATCTCACTGAAAAAGTTTAGCTATTGAAAACAATGAAAATATCGGCTTTACTAATGAGCCGACTTACTGATAATCCACATGAGGCCAATGAGTAAACGTAAGACGTCTATGGGCTTCATTTTGCATAGTAAATGGCTCTCGCATTGCTGTAAAGAACAAAATACTGTCACTATCCATCAAAGCTCGTGTTAATCGGTGAAGGATCGAACTAAATAGGGTAGTGGCCGCAGCTACACCGCTATTGACATTTTTGTGTTGCATGTTATCGAAAAACCCATACAAACTCTCGTAACTACCACTTACGGTAAACGTTTTCCACTAGGACAAGCATAGAAATTAAATCAAATTACTT
This sequence comes from Schistosoma mekongi, assembly GCA_034768735.1. Taxonomy (NCBI): domain Eukaryota; kingdom Metazoa; phylum Platyhelminthes; class Trematoda; order Strigeidida; family Schistosomatidae; genus Schistosoma; species Schistosoma mekongi. The sequence continues at coordinate 79,527,636 of CM068306.1, read as the reverse complement.
TGGGATTTTGGCAATTATGAGCGTTTATAATCGGATACTGATATTTAGTTGGCAAACCCTTGTTGCATGAAAGAAATAACTCTAGAACAGAGCCCTGACCTGAATCAAACTCAAGACTGATCTTCTCAGTTTTAAGTTGAATCCGTCTGTCAAGGAAACCGTGAAGTAAAATAAATCCATTCGAATGTCCCCTAGCATTAAATTCAGTTTCCTTTATAATGATAAGGCGTTCATTTGATGAAAAGTAACCAAGGGATACATATGTACCTACAAATAAGCTTACTTTATATACAAACCCACATTTATTAGGCGAGTAAGTCACTAGATCCGTCTCTTTTTCAAGACGACCCGTCTGGGAATCGTAAATGCGTACAACTCCGTTGTTATTAGCCAGGACTGTAATTCCTAAAGGAGGAAAGAAGCAGGAAGCACAAGGCCAAATGGACGACATGCCTATGACCTTTGATTTAAGTGCGGCGACTCTAGTGGCCTTAGTCTTCAGCATACACAAACTAAGATTGCTTGTTCCAATACCCAATATCTTTTTGATGAGCTACTTTATGTCAATTGATATTGTTGCACTCGCGTCTTGGTGTCACTTGAAAATGGATGAGTAAGCGTATATCTCAGAGGGGTGAGTTGGCAAGAATCAGTAGCTATCACGTTACCGGACGGTCACCCAGGTAACGAAGTAATAAATGGTAATAAACTATGAAAAATAGGGGAGGAAAGAAACAAAAGCAAAGATGGAAAAAGTAGATATAAACAAAAGTTAAAAGATAAGTGGTCTCTTATTGATGTGGGATCCTAAATGTGGTTGTTTGGGAACAAAGATCGTTTTATTTCAAGTTCTGCTGTCCATCTACCTTGTCAGTTAGAGATTTTGCTCTCACATTACCTAGTTACTGACATTCCAAACAATTTGTCATTAACACTTTAGGCGCCACATTGTTATTATTGTCCTTCGTTTTATAACCATCATAGATGGTAGTGGCGATGTAATGAACTGTAATTGTACTAGCAACGTCTCAACCAACCCTCGTAGAGTAGGCAGGACAGCCCACTGTTACAATCCTATTCCTAACTCAAACATAACAACCAGACTAACTGACGGAGATTCAAAACTTGGTGGTGATAGTAAGTCTTGTGATCTGGTACTTACCTTCCGGCCTTCCAACAACAGACAGAGGATGAGTGCTTTGTGCTGAACTGCACACCTCGTATCATTTCACACTGTCTGCATGAAACGCACGACGCAGGAGAAAGACAACAGATGCAAGATATGGGTATCTGACAAAAGAGTGGTCAGCCTTTGTTCCAGAGGTGGCGATCGCCCCCAGTGGGGAGAGCATTACAAGTTTGGCGGGCTCTCAGTGGAAAGAAATTAAATCTGATTCAACCGGTCACTTTTCAATGTGCGATCCTGAGCTGTTTTCCTATTTATGGACTACGAGTTATCCTAGTCAGTGTCTGCTTAGACGGTTGGGTTGATCCGCGTAGGTTTTCGTAGACCATTACTAAGTCACTGCTCATTCTTCTGTAGATAAGCAAGAAAAAAGAGAGGGAACGTAACCAGTCCTCGCAAGACCTACGTTTGAGCTTATAACCGCCTTTGTAGCTTGTCTCTGGATTATCTCCAACTGGTTCGCCTCACACTTAAGGAGTTTTGGGCAGGGAGTGAGTATGTTGTATCCCTCGAGACATGGTCAGATACAGGTCTTAGAGGCTACGAGCAAGAGTTCAGAGGTGAGCATCCGTAACTTCCGTTGACTTATTACAAGCACGCGAAATGACGCTGGTCTTTTGCCTACATGCCCTCGTTGCAGTGTATAGTCCTTCATATCAACACATCGCCTGCATAGATCAATACTGGGTGTGCGTGCTGTTAGGCTAAAACCAATACCCCCTTTCTCTACGTCCTTACCACTACCAATATCACCAATTAAATCCACCCCTTCCATCTCTAGTATCGCACTGGTTGTCGAGCTTGTTGATGTAAATCAAGTTACACGTCAGTATTCTATACACACAACTTACACGCCACCAGACCAACTAGCTTCCATCAGATTGTAGTGCCCAACATCCTTAATGATACTCGTCGCAATTCCGAACGAAATTGCGATGGTATAAAGGTAATTCAGAATTCACTCATGGATATTTATTTCAAACTAAACCAACTGTCACACGTTACTTGACTATGGAGCAGAAAAATCGATTAAAATCTTGATAACATTGCGAAAGCCAAATATCTATTGGAAATTGTAGCTGAAGGGGTGACCAAAATAGTAAAGTCTTCTTACAATGCCATAGTGCACAATGCACCTGACAACACATACCCTTACCAGGCAGGGGATATTTCCTGAATAATGCGGAAATTGTTAGAAGCTAATGTTTATTTGAGATGACAATAATAATAAGATTCATAGGCATACCAACATATACCTCCTTGAGATAAGTAGCGCGACGTAGGTAAAAGTATGTCCATCATCAGCACCGTCCTTTTTCACTTATATCTTCCTAACAAAAAAGCAAAGATTACGATTCGATTAAATAATTATTTCGTATCACACACTTTATCATTACTTTTGCTTATCTTTTTAAATTGCGTTGTAAATATACTTATATATGTATATGTATATTGTTGAGTAAGTCAGATTTGTATTTCAGCTTCATGGTCGACAGAAACGGCACAAACACAATCAATATCAGATGACCCTGTAAGTTTGATTGTTACTATACATCGCATTGAATTTTACCTATCGTTTTTTCATTTTTATGAGTTCGTTATTTATTGTCCAATATCCTTATTAACTCGATAATGTACTTAGTACTTCTTAAATTCTCTGACAGGACCAAGGGTGAGAAATAAGTAAATTAATTATTAGTAGATCTAAAATCACGTTGTTTGTCTGTCTAATTTTCATTTCCCTTCTAATAATTAACATATTGAATAATATCGCTCTTTTCGCTTCAATTTCATGTCGTCACTAAGCTATTTAGTGTTTTCTGGGTTTGTATCATCTTCGTACCATACAACTCTAGAGGTGCCAGTTGTTTGAGTTTAAGCGTCAATTCAGTTAAGGGTTTTTGTAATGACATTATATAATGGCTGTTTCGTACCGTATCACGTTGGGTATCATATAAGACACCAGGAATCTTAACCTAAAGGCTTTCTAGGGTGCTGGTGTGGACATCAGAAGTCAATTTTTTTGACCTAGGTTAGTTGGACTGCCTCGTAATCGTTTGCTAAAGCTTGTACGTTTATTTATTCTTGCACTCTTATGATGACGTGATACATATCTTAGTTGGCAAGGCATTTAAAAAGACATATTGTTTAAATGACATTGGACAAAACGGTTTACTAATCACGCCACTAATTCTGAAATTTACAAACCAAGTACAAAGTATTTAAAAACCTCGAAAGAGTAGGTTGTCAGAAATGAATCAAAATATGCTTATTTATCGTTGACTATCAGCAGAGACAGAAGTCCTTATCTTGCTTTTCACATACATTAATCTCTAGCTCCGAAATAAGGTAATAAAAAACACTGGTGCACACAGTACTGAATAAATAGAAACGACATTCGTAACATTTTACAATAAATATTATGAAAAGCGAAGGTTTAAACCAAATGCTATGTGCTCGCGAAAAATTTTGGACTTATTGAAAATCTCCGAAATATGATTATACAGTTCCAACAAACCAAACATGATGTGGGATATAAATAAACCTTATGAAGTTCGAATAATGTATTGTGTTCATATATTCAAAATCATGGTCCAAAAATTGGACTGTTTAAATGTGCTATTATAAATCAGGTTCTACTAAAATTCGTTAATAAAAAGTGACAAATTTGTATACCTAATGTTTTTGAAACGATTTTTGAATATGACCGCATATATGTACAGACATAAAGTGTTTATATAGTAGCGGTTTATTTTCTGATATCAGGAGCAAGTCACTTCTATAAGCATGCTCACGGAACATATCGGACGCTAACAACGTTTAATTGTTGCACAAATTTTTTATACTGTAATAGAGAAACGTCCAGGTTTAAAGTGTACAGTAATGTATTAAGACATCCAGGTTTGTCGAGGACAAGAAATGAAGATGTTTATATACACGTATATATGGTAATTGAAAGTAACGGAATTTTAAATTTAAAACTGTTAGGAGCAATAACATTGTACACACAGCGTGCAGTATTTCTGAAGAGATTTATAACGGTTGATAAAGTTAGATTGCTAAAGAGTTAGTGAACATTGGCCGGCGGACGCAACTTTCACAAAGTAGATCTTGTCCAGAGGTTAGGGATATGGTTTCGGAAGAATGGGGCCACTTTTCTGTACAGCTTCTTGTAAAATGTGGGTTCCTATTTCTTTCAGTTGTCAGTTATGTATTTAGATTGAAAGGAATAATAAGCTTTATGTTTAAATTGGCATTTATGTAGCCCTGATTACGAGTAATACCTTGGAACGATCTTGTGATGTAGAATAATAGCAGAGTAGATTCAAATCACCATATCGAGGGATTACGTTATGACAGGAGTCGTAAAAGTTTAACATCTTGTGTAGTATGACGAAACCTCTAAGTGCTATAAAGAAAAAAATGGATTAGGTTTATTCATACACGATTTGTATTTGCCGAAGAAAATTCGATTGTGAGGCATATTTAAACATTTAGTGTATGTGATGTATCGATACTGATACCAGTGCACCCCATTTACAGCGATATGCTCGTCTGCTTTGCCCACCAATGTTTATGGTGGTTAAGTAAGGGGGGGCAGAGACATGAGAAACCTAAGGTAATTCACGCTTAACAACGGCCACAAAATGTAAGTAATTATTATGATGAATATTAATACGCATACACAAAGTAAACTTGAAGTTCATAGGAATACAGGTTACCTGCAATAACGGCAAGACTCCAATCAGGAGACTGTCGTATTGAACCTTAGTCTCTTTGTCCTTTTTACCTAACCGTCATTAATTATAAAAAACGAACTAGTAAAATGAGGTTACTAATTCACGTAATTAAACTTTAGATTGTCGATATTCTAAGTCAAATAGAACATCCTTAATCAGCCGATGTTACTGAATAGGAGGCATAATGCTTACGAAGCTTGAGTAGGGAAGGAACTCTAAATTTCACTCTTAGACACTATAAGCAGTGAAACTTGGCTCTGCAGTTATCTCGAAATGAACATCACAAACAGTATACTTACCAATATAAACGACCCAGTGAAACAGAGAACGGTATTGTAGAAAGTTCCACACAGCGATGCTAAGGATGGAGGCTTATTCCATCGATGAAACTATAGCATGAATTTAGTTAATTATTCGCTAAATTTATAAGGAAGTTACGACTCAGGACAGATTGCATTTTAACCGTTTATTTCAGAACTTGTTGAGGTGGTGAAATGAATGGCTAATATAACGGCAAATGGTTCACAAGTGAATTGATGTGCTGAAGCGATACTAACAGTACATATGTATTTAAAAACTGTCAAATTAATTAATCTAATTTGTTATGTCTGTGCAGATAACTGAGCTTTCAAATGCCATGTAAGTCCTGTTCTAAACCGATGATAGGCCTCAAACTACGGTTGACCGTAGCTGTGTTATTCCCAACTAGCTAGATTGAATTAAGGGAACTGTTACGATACAAGTTATTATTTCACCACTATTAACATGATCATATAAAGTCTAACGTAACAATAAATCATATACATACTGAATAAAGTCATACTTCTGGACAATACTAATTCCCAGCAGCAACGAAAACGCTTTGCTCAGTCAATTCCAGAGCCAGTGCCAGCCAGTAATGAAATTTGGTCTGACTAACTGTTTAAGAGTATTAATATCCCACCTTCCTTGACGAAATCATTACCAAAAATCAAGCAAAGAAGTAGTGTCAACTAGTTTCATTACCCAGTTTGACGTTTGTATATCATGTCGCACTAAGATAGGACTTTAACAAGCTCGATATGCAGATTCTATCTTGACATTAGTCCGGTTCTTCCCGGAGTGAAGATACGCTATAAATAATGAGGACTGAAGTCTGAAATGAGAGTGGAGAGAAATTATACGTAATAGACGATTGGCCCTTAAAATGGAGTACTTTGCAATCACATGACCATAGTACATATGAAGTAGGTGGCAAAATAATTGAGTCTCACCATGGCTGAGTGGCCATACTGTTGTTCAAACGCAGGGGGGGGGATTATTCCTATGGAGTGATATCCGCATGTTGAGCAATACTGATGGGTATCTTGTCATCGTAGACTTTAACGCGCCTCACACCAATTGCGTAGGTTTCACTACCGATATTTGATATTTTGAAGGAAGTTTACTACTAACCAATCACCATTTTGCTCATGTCCAATATCCGAAAACTGACACATTTTCATATGGAACACGAACCGCTACTACTGAGTCTAGTCTTCAAACACGTGATCTCCACATACGCTAGAAGACGGTGACCAAGCAGGGTCATATCTCACGTTTGGAGCTCTTTATATAGCACATGAGTTTAACTCCTTTCATCCAAATCTGTTACTAGTAGATATTCCAGTAATCAGACCTATGCAGTCTCAGCCAACTGATCAATCAACATAAACCGGCAGGTGAAAAAGTAAGGACTTTGTTCAAATGGGGTCACCCTATCTACTATTCCTCTCAACCCCATACATGATTAAAGTATGCTAATTTCAAATGAGGGTGCTAGTTGGTAATTGGCGGCTATCTCGAGTGTAGTGTCGAGGCGCGCTTTTCCAGCCGCTGTTGTCATGTCCAGAAGTTATCTTCGTGATGCTTATTTTACATACCTGGAGTTTTAAAAGCATAACTCTACTGGTTGCCTTCTTGACTAGATTTTTACGGAGGTAAGCACAGTTGCCAGAAATTATTTTTGTATCGTAAGCATATTTAAGTCCCAGTTTATAGAGATCATGATGTCTTTTGCTTTGGGTAATATTATATTTATCAAGATTTTATTGTATCTCTTGATCGTTATCCATCATTTTACACATAATTTTTACATCTGCCTCAGCTATTTACTCCATCATGTCCGTTATCGTATATTTTCTCGGTTCAACCATACTTATATTTTAATTAATTTAATACCTGTTTATAACCCTTGTCACCACCTATCTCGATGCGAGTAACAGTTTTTCATACGCAACCAATTAGAGGATTGTCTGATAACGAATAACGTTTTGCCTGTAGCAACCACAGCACTCGAACAGATTCTCTTACCTCCTCAAAAATAACTGCTTCTATTGGATATTGCGCATTTGAGTGGCTAGACTGCTTTCGATAGACGCTGCTAAACATCCCTACATTGGTAACGACTTTGTCGTAAGAATATTGGATGTTGGAGGTTTTCATATCAAAACGGATAAAAACTCATCTTTTCTGTTATTACCTGGAATACGAACCCTCACATGACTTTCAGTGCTTTATGTTATGTAGTATTCGGGTTTCCGATTTCTTCCTAGGATCGACACATGCTGGTTTCACTATCTATAATCATTTTAATGCACTTGAAGTCATTATTGACTCGAGGTTCTAGATTCTTGCATGTTCAGCTAGTCAATTTGTCACATTACAGTAAATAAAACTGTGTTCTGTCCTAACATTGTTGCACACCTTAATGACATTTTCACTGTACTGAGTTCTTAGAACTCCACTCTGCAGTTGAAAATCTGCACACGATTTAAATTTTCTGTCTTAATGTGTTTATCTCGTTTCTACTTTCTCGAAAATGCTTGCCAGTGTTTAGTAGGCGGCACATAAACCACGCACAAGAAGAACACCAATCTGCCGATGCAAAGACTTGGTTTTCTAGCCTTCGTTAACTAAGCCATTTCGCAATCAACTGAAATTGCTAATTTGCTTGAATTTTTTAAAGGATGGTATATGCTTTAGTTGTTTCAATATTTCCTTTTTGGTTAGCGGAATAGTAGCATTTTCATCAGTAGTCATTTGGGCATGATAAATTTGTCAGAAAGCAACAGTTTTATTTATTTTTATGCCAACAACCAGCTCGGAATGTTAAAGTGCATTTTAGTAATAGTCGAAATGTGGATTAGTGGTTAAGACATTTGACTTGCTGTTTCTGGGTCGCAGATTCAGATCTGATGTATCGGATATAGTGGGATAGATCACATGGCATCTCTGAACTACACAGTAATATATACTTGTAGGGGAATTATAATGTTGAGGTCACTACCCCTGTGTTTTCTCTAATGATAGCCTTTTATCAAGTAAACTCCAGACAATAAATCTTCGCACTCACTTTTGGCTTGACTGTCATGTACGTTTGGTTAGTTAAGAGTTAGGAACGTGATAGTTGAATCTTACCGGCAAATATAGTGGAATCATTTTACCTTTACTACAAATTGAGCAAACAGTATCATTATTTATAACTTAAAAGCATATGAGCCTAAGTATGATACACGGATTTATCAACGTCTCAGTGATTATTCTGCCTGATGAGTTACTCATTGTTTTAGACTTTACGGACACCAGCATTGCTTAATTCTACCAACAAGGTTGCCTTTCGAACACCTCTAGTCACGACCAAGTGAATATATGAGACATGTTTTTCTCTTGTATTCGACGTGTTACTTTGACATTAGTGTGGCTCGTTACCTTGTTAAATGTGCTGGCCCATGTGCTCACCTCTTTTAGTTCGTCAATAGTAAACAAAGTCTCTGCGCGGATATAAATTTATGTAATTTTAACCACCGTTTGTCCCATGAGATGCAAGCCAGGTGTGTGTTTGTTATTACAGGTTTATGCTGCACAGCAGTCTATATTACTCTAGGGCTATGAAACATTGCCTTAACAGACTACGTGCATTGGGTTTTAGTACCACCGATAGTAATGTTGAGGTTTGGCCAAGGTGCAAAATTACCAAGTTGATTGGTGGCAAGGCTATAGATCTGCGAAATAGATATCGAGTGTGCAGTTGAATCCGTTCCTCTTTTTTCTATAAATTCTGAGGCGATCTTTATTCTGAACTTCATTTCGCTGTCTTATTTACGTCCTTTTAATTTTAGATTTTGGGTTTATATTTCCACTTCGGTTTAAGTTAGTCCTCCACTGTTTACTAACATGTTAATTTCCTTTTTGTATTAGTATTTGAGACGACGCGTTGTGCCCATACAAATTCGATGATGACTAGCTAAATTGTCAGTGAAGCGTCGACAATATTCAAAGTTCTGTTAAACACTATCATAGTTTTCTAAGACCCCTTTCTCGATAAGCTAGGGGTGGATTTAAGCCTATTTCAGGACTCTGGGGCTTGAAATAAGTCTAAATAACCCTCGAGTTTTTTCTGTTTAGCAAAAGTTGTCTTTCTATTTTTAACCAAGGTGAACATATGTCTTCTCAAACAACTGTTTTGATGTTGCTTTACTATATGGTCTGGAAAAGTTTCACTCCTTTATTAACTGACCAATGTCAACATTATCCAACTACCAACTTTTTTCCAATTTTACTTGTGTCAGATAGTCCCTATTTTTGCATGTAATGTGGCAATTTAGACCTACGTACATTTGTACCCTGTTCTACTGTGTATGTAATTCATTGACTGACTCCATCCAACAGAAATGAAATATCATTAAAGCACTATTTAAACAATCAGTTTATTTTTTTTCTATTTTTTCTATTATTTTTTTACTATCGGATTGAACATTCTGGTGTCCTATGGAAGTAATGGTAAATAATAACTTAACGGCCATAGTGTGTTACTTTAATTATTCGGTTGCAGGTTCAAACTTTTCTTCACTTACTTGATTATGAACACACCGTTCTCATTAGCTTTTTTGCTAAAGCATGTTTCTCACAGCAAAGTTCATAAACGTGTACTTTGTCCGGAAGTTTAATAAAATTATAGTAATCCAGTGCTCATTTACACCTTATTTCGTAATGAGCATCGGAAGGTTTTAAATATAAGCCTTAATTTGTGGAGTTCAACAAGGTTCTAAGCAAGACTATGTAGATCTTAATAGTCTTGAATTACCAAAACTCGGCAAGTTTCCGAATTTATAGTCCCTAAACTATGATCATCAAGAGGGCGTTGTAAAACCCTGCTTCCAAGCAAGTCATACACATGGACTCCTGAGAAAACAAGTGGCATACAGGCCTATTTTAATCACTAGCCACCATGGGACTTCATCTGACGACGTTCCACTGTGGCGCAAATCTTTAGATCAAAAGCATGAGGGGGTGGGGTGAGTGCCTAAGCATATTGCCTGTTTCTGTGTGATCGCCTTGGCTGTACTCAAGCCTATACAATTGCTGTGATTTACATTTGCCAAGAATATAATTTTCTTTTATTGTATGGGACATACTATTTTGGTGCTTGTTTGTACCAAATTTTATGCGCACAAGGTAATAAATAACCAGACAATTATGGGAAAATAATGTTTTTTTCGACAAATTCTCATCAGTCTCTACGTCTAAATTAATTAATAACTTAAAGCGAACAGCCATATTTGAAGCAGAAATATCCTATAAATCAGGTTACTTTCTATGAGTTCAGAATTGTTAACCTTTATTCACGGTGTCACCATCGGACGTGTGGAAAACAATAACTATAGTTTCGTGTGGTTTCGTCTGTTTCTACTCCAAATTTCGTGATAATATTCTTGTTTGCAAACTTTTTGGGATATGCATCTTCTTTAAGCGATTCCGGCAAAATATTTGATTTTTATTCCACATTATTAGTGGACAATAAGGCTGTTATTCTATAATTCAGTTTTCTACGCGTTTGATGGTAATTGAGAATACAGGACGAATCACGTAGAATGGCCACTTCATTTTGGATCTATCAATTCAGTCGCCTCTGTAGAGCAAGTTGATTCACCCATCATTTTAGGATTTCGCGTTCTCTTACTTGTGAGCACCCTGACTGAGCAAAAGCATAGTTAGGGCGGTTAATAGGTCAGTACTCTCCTATCCTGTTGTAACAGGTCGAACTATGAGCAATCAGTCGTTTTCAATAATATGCCGTGTTGATAACTGTCTACCGAAGTCGGTACAACTCAAATTTCTGTAAACAGCAGAAGCACTAGCTATTCGGACTAAAACGAAGCTTTGCATCCAAAAAAATATGAAAAAGAAATGAATACACTCCATTTTACAATTTGATATCATTTTATACATTGACTTAGTCTTCTTCCAAATATTTGTTCTAATGTGTATTCACGATGTTTATGTATATTTTAACCTAATATGTATTCATTCTTATGTTCATGACCATCCTGACAACTTCAATTGATGTATAAACTTATTGAAGTTTGCATCATGAACTAGTGATTTTGACAATATCAATTTTGATTTGTTAACAATCCTGAATTCATAGACCGTAGCCTAATTTATAAGGATATTTTTGCTTCAAACATGGCTATTCTCTTTTGGTTCTTAATTAATTTACGTGTAGAATCTGACGAGAATTTGTCGAAACGATCATTATTTGCTCATAATTCCTTTGTTTCAATACAAAGTTTTCATACAAATAACATATTAAACTATGGGTGGGTCATCCTTCAGTTTCAATAGTATTCCATCCAGCTGCTCATTGAACAATTTTTAGCAGGTCGAATTTTATGTTTAACTTTGTGGAATTCACTAAAAATATGGTTAATCACAATGAATCTTTGATTACCGTAATTATTGACTCAATCTAGTCTTTATTTTATTCTCGAATGTATCATAGTATATTTAAGCTTTCTCAGCAACATTTCTTTCCTTTGTACCTGTTGTACGCCTTAGTTAAACAGAACCAATATTTATTTTTTCTAGGATATGTGTGATAAACCCTTCTTTTACAACCCTGATGGTGATACAAAGATCGCGGGTTTATATGATCTGCAACACACTATTGGGCGAGGACATTACGCTGTTGTGAAGCAAGCACGCCATGTTTTTACTGGTGAAAAAGTCGCAGTGAAAGTGATTGATAAAACTAAGCTAGACAATATTTCTCGAGATCATTTATTTCAAGAGGTTGTTTGCATGAAACTTGTTCAACATCCAAATGTGGTTAGATTATATGAAGTTATTGACACACCGACTAAATTATATCTTGTTCTTGAATTAGGTGATGGAGGTGATCTGTATGATTATATAACAAGTCATGGTGACGGTCTCAGTGAAAAGGTTGCAAAACGGTATTTTCGACAAATAGTAACTGCTATTGCCTATTGTCATAAGTTAAGAGTTGTTCATCGAGATTTGAAACCGGAAAATGTTGTATTTTTTGAAAAACTAGGTTTGGTAAAGTTGACGGACTTTGGATTCAGCAATAAGTTCATTCCAGGCACCAATTTAGACACAGCTTGTGGTTCATTGGCCTATTCAGCTCCAGAAATATTGCTTGGTGACTCATATGACGCTCCGAAAGTGGATATTTGGTCTTTAGGTGTGATATTGTATATGCTTGTTAGTGGAAACTTACCTTTTCAAGAAACAAATGATAGTGAGACGTTAATAAAGATCATGGATTGTGATTACTCAATGCCTTTACATTTATCACCTGACTGTAAACGGCTTATTTCTCGTTTGCTGATACGTGATCCACAAAAACGTGCTCATCTTGATGATATTCTACAGGATGACTGGTTAAAAATAGATGGTGATGACTTGCCTATAGAACTATTTTCTGTCCCTTTAATATCTCGTGAACATCTTTCATTTGAAGATCATATGGAGATTTTATCTAAAATGGCTGAAGGTGAACTGGCATCTGTTGAGGAAATACAATCTACTTTAGATCGTAACGAATACAACCACATAGCTGCTACGTATTATTTACTTGCAGAGCGTAAACTAAAACGTAACTATATAGAAGAATATAAAAGATTGGCAATTCAGTTTCAGTTAAATGAAAAACGAAAGCAAGAGCAACAGAAGTGTACTAACTGTGTGTATGGACTATCTGAAAATCCAAAACAGTTACAAAATATGGAAAACAATACAACTGCCAAATCTTTAGTAAATAATGTAATTAATCCAAGTTCTACATCATCAGCTCCACGTATTTTGAATTCTTTAGGTCCTTCAAATGTAGAAGATCGTGTCAGGCGTTTCAGTATGATTTTAGAAGATGAAGAAGAAGAGGAAGAAGGTAAAGGATCTCCTATAGCTTCTTCATTATTTGACAGATATATTACAGGTGTTTATGAGTCAACTAAGTTAGCAAGTGATTCAGATGGCTTTCACCCTTGTTTAGGTGATACATCAGAAGAAGCGATGCTAGAAGAGGAGGAAGAAGAACTTGCTACTGTTGCGGGGTTGGCATGCGTTCGTTCTGAACTTTTAACCGATCAGTTGGCTAATAATCTATTAAGTATATCTGAATCTGAATATACATCAAATGTCCCTGGCTCTGTAGTGCCAACTCGTCCTTGTTCTAGAACAAGTGGTTCTGGAGCTGAAGCATCTGACGGTGCTGAGTCAGAGGTTTTTCCTAGTCCTTGGAATCAAAATGGAGTGACTTTTGTAAATTCTTCGAGTAGAGTTACGTCAGCTACGCGTTCCCTACCACCTGTCGAAACTCGAAGAAAGCCTTTTTATAGACGAGGATTTATATCTCATCGTCCGCTTACTACAGTGAAGAGCAGTCCACAGCTTCTGAAATATATAGCTGAAGAAGATTGGGATAGTTCTACTTCTTTTGCATCTAATAATCCTGTCAATTTGGATAAACGCAGAAGGAAATTAGGGGAATGTTATGCTCAAAATCCAGTTATCTATGCCACAGCTGATGACGGTGTATCAGCTCGATCTTTGCGTAGTTCGTATAATTTATATCGTAGTATCAGATATGTTGATGATCAGTTGATTGGCTTAAGACCAGCAAATTTTTCTACAACTGTGGCACAACAAACTCTTTCTGGAGCTCATAGTCCGGCATGGACTCGAAGGTTCTTCAATACACCCGCATCGTCGTCTCGTCCAGCAAGCATCGGCAGCTGGAATGCTGTCCTTAATATGAGTTTAATCAATGAACAGCGCCGCCCATCATTTTGCTCATCTCCTGTTGATCAACAAATGAGTAGCGTTAATAAAAGGAAGGTTCTTTATCTAAACCATAGCCAAAATCCATACATGTTGAACAAAAGCCTTAGCGCTGATCGAAGATGCAGTGGACCTCCAGGCTTATTGTTAGCTGTTTCAGGATTGTATCACCCCGGCTCGGCTGTTATGTTGCCCAGTCGTTCCGACTCTGATACTTCATTCTTAGACCAACGTGAAATTAGTCATTTGCCTCCTACTTTAGAGCACTCCTTTTCTCCAGAAGAGACAGATGAATATTGCATACAAGGTGGAACTAAGCTTTCCGATACATTTAAGGAAATGAATGATGCCATCAGAAATAACCATTGTAGTGTTTTACCCAGAGTAAATAAACGAGGTTCCGGTAGATCTCCACATCGCGCCCTTAGCAATTCACGTAAAACGGCCAGTTGGTGTAGTTCAGCGCCTGTTTTATGTGAAACATTTGAACAGTCACATTTAACTTGTATGCCATCTAATAGTCCTGGACTGATCACTATGTCGCCCGAAAATAACTGTCAACTGGGTGGTTCAAATACTGTTCGAGAACATTGTACTCCAATACGCGAAGAAGACGATGAAGCAGGACGCTCTGGTGAATCTCCTATTTCTAAGACATCCGACCAGATAATTGACGTGAATCATCGAAGAAAGTCTGAATCATCAAGTACGTATACAAGCTCAACTCTTTTCACGCCATCCAATGTCACCCGTGGTGGATTTGCAGCATTGGCAGAATCAGAATCGACTTCAACTATTAGTCAGTTACCCAACATAAGTTCAATACGTAATCAATCCGGTGATGGTTTGCCAAACGGAGTTAGTTCGCAGTGTACGACGTCCAATTTTTCACTTAGCTCTCTGGCAACAAGTTTGCGGGATTCACGCTACATGATCGATATTATACGTGGTACGTTTGAGTTACAGTGTCATTATAACCGTAGATTAGCGAATTCCATTACTGGAGTAAGCACTTGTGAATATAATTCTAGTCGAGGTAGTACCTCCACTTCTGTACGTAGTCTTACTGCTATATCAGAGAATTTCCCTATCAATAATCCATTGAAAGGAGACTTCCCTTTGCGTGATTCACATAAACTTCCTCTATATAATCGAAATGTATTACATCCTCCACCATCATCCATATCAAGAACTATTGTCAAAGATTCTGTGCATACTTCTTTCATTCCTGACTTTCATGTTACAAAGTTATCTCAGCTAACTAGAATGAGTTTACCGACCACTACAAGTGGTACTTCAAACACAGAAATTACTTGTTCAGTAAGTCCAGTTTTAAAATCAAATGAAAACAATTTCTCATCATCTCTTCCTCTTGAGCATAATTCACCAGAAAGACTCAGTAATCTTTCTACTCATAATAGTGGGAATGGATCCTTTAAATCCGTAAATCAATCGACAGTTTTATTTAAACATCCTTCACATTTATCTGCAGAAAGAGAATCTTATAAAACGTTAAATTCTAACTGTCTTCCAGATCAGAGTTGCAGTAAAATTGAAAATATAGATCAAGATATTCATACTAATAGAAATAGTAATAACAATAATATAAATAATCCTGAATCATCTAACCAATGGACTCATAAAATTAATGTGCCAAATCATAAACATGTATCACCATTCTTATTTAGTAAACACAGAGCCAGATTAACATGCTGTTCAGTTTCATGATTGAAACTAAACATTTTTTCCTCCTGTTGCCCATATGAATATGTATATTGTATGAATGTTTCCCATTTAGTCGGTCTCATCAATTTTCTTCTTACCTCACCTTATGTCATTCACTTGAAAAAGTCATAGTTTTTGCCATTGCCTTGTCACTTCACTCTTTCTTATCATTGATGTTTAGATAGCGTGTATTTCATACTGTTTCAAGTCTTTATGATCAGCTCATATTTCTGCCTCGTGTTTAATTTTCATGGATGTTCTCATTTGTGTATTAGTTTATTATTCATATCTAGTCTGCTTTCGTTCCTCCACTAATCATGTAACTGCATTATTATAGTAGTATTTAGTAAAATGATATTCTTCATGTTATTGTTATTAATGAATACTTATCATAAAGATCTCTGTCATCTGCCTACTTAGTAGCTAGTCTGTTTATTTGCACATTATAATCAGATAGTGTAATACATAAAAATTAACAACACTTTTGTCTATACTTTTTTCTAGATTATGTTGATAATGATTGAATTTACTAAGTAATATGATTTTTGTTTTTATTAGAAACAGATATTAACCAGTGTATGTATTTATCCTATATATACTCGCTTAAAAGTGGTATATAACTGTGTAAATGCTCTCGTTCGCTCGCTCGCTTGCTTTCTCGTTCTTTTTTTTTTTTTAAAGAAAGATTTAGTTTTGATTTTATCCCTTTTTATTTTGAGACTTAAACGCACATACCTACGTTCATTATCTGTGTACTTTTGCCTGCATTAATCTATCCAGTTATAGCTTATGCATTGTTATTCATTTTCATCTCAATCATCTATCAATCTTATACTTATTGTAAATATACATTCCATTATCAATTTTTGTCTCAATATTCACGACTATTTCAATGTTATTTTCTTCACCTTCATCATCAATATCTCTTTCTTTGCTCCAGCATACATCCTTATTCTGTAAATATTTGTTCATTCATTTTTTTTACTTGTATCCCGGTTAATTTTCTTTGTTTTTAGCTTACTTTCAAATTTGTTTGTTTATTTAATTATTTATTAAGAATCAAATATATCTACCTATCATGATATTTTCTTACAAAGTTGATTTCAAGTTTTAGTAGAATTTAGTTTCGATTTGATTACGATTGATCACCGTATGGATTTTGTTGCCTATAAAGGATGGTTGGCTTTCTTTTTTTAGTGCTAATCTAGTTTTCATTAGTTGTTCTTTTAGAAAGTACTTTGCAAGTTAGTACACTATCCTACCTACTTCGATTTAGGCACTTGTAGATTGTCACTAGGACACACAGTACAACTCAAAGCTTAAAATATAAGTTGCATCATTTAACAAACGTTAGCTTTATAAATTATACTAGTTAATGTATACAGAACAGAGCTTCAACCATCACTGATTCTCGCATTCATTAAGATGGAGAAACGTTCTATGTTGTAGGCGAGTTTTTTTTATATGTTGGATTGTGACTGGCAAGTGGAATCCAGGACGCGCGTTTCGTCCTACTTGGGACTCATCGGCTGGATGTACCTGCATCCTAATGTTGATGTTCACACTGGGATTCGAACTCAGTCCGCTACGTGCCAAACGCCACCGCGTCCATTACAAATCAACGGGAAAATACAAGCTTATGCTAATTACATGTTAATTGTACTGTTCGAAAATTTCTAACTAGACATGAACTTTGAATTTATTCTTTAGTCACGCACAACAAGATACCGGATAAATATGCCACCATCCAAACTGGCAGTTGTCAGCATATCCGGTGGGGTGGAGACTAATAAACACCATCTGAATTCTCATAAGAATTGTATTAGTCTTAGTAGAAACTAAAGACAATATATTTTGTAAAGTAATGGTGAAGATTGATTGTTCTAACGGGTCTATTTACTTTTAATGTTTTCTCTGGAGCGAACAGTTTACTTGTGTAGCCTTTTTTATCATCTGTGTTTACTCCACGTTGAAGCGAGCTTCGTAATTATTCCCAAAGTTGAGTCGAATCGACCTCTTCTGGTAGTTTTGCTTATGAATATTCGCTTAAATTCTACCATCTCTACTTAGGCTTTGACAGCCGGCTAGTATTTACTAGCTCTTACATACTAAGTGCATTGCTCAAAGCCAGTTGTCCAATCGCATTCTCGTTAAATGAGTTACATTGCTATGATAAGATATATCGAAGTATATAGTGTTTATAGCATGAACGACTGCAGCGCTAATAGTCGCTATGACATCTACTTTCGTTATTTTCGCCACTATATAGGCTAACATAATTATTGTGTTTTAATGTAAGCTGTTGAGGTCTGTAATTATCTCCTACTTTTTTATAATTAATCTACGGTTTCTCTGGTATTTATTTGTGACCAGAAAGAATAGTAATATAATACTTGTCTTACGGGTTGAAGTTATTGTCTATATACCATTTAGTATTATTTGGTGTTTAGATTAACTCCATCATTATCTTTTACATTATTATGATGTGCCTGTCTTTCTCTGTTGTTGATATTGAAGAACGAATTCTGACCAGTCTTTGTGGGCACATGTACATCCTGGTCAGATCACTTCAGTAATAGTCATTCTTGTTTATAATAGATGATTTATTCTGTTTCAGATTTATCGTTAGTTAAATATACCTCTTACACCCTGGTGTTGATATCTACACTTAGACTCGAATATCAATTTTGTTATCTATTGAAATACTTAGTTCAGATGATGAAAATTCTCTTCTGAATATCACTAACAGGAAATTGTAGATTTTTAATAACGCCTTTATTCCCGTTGAACAAGTTAATAACTATCTGAACTCAGTAGCTCATTGAATAATGTATTATGTGATTGAAATAAATTCAGTTAATTTGAGGTGGAATATGAAAGATATAATCAACTAACAAGAAGTCCCAAGTTTTACAAAGTGCACCTCCTGAATTGCACTACTACTCATTCTTTATCTATTCTAAGAAAAATAACTATACTAAAGAAAACACATGATTGCAATTATTATGTAATCAGTTCGCAGTGGTTGAGTCCCGTCTTACCAATAGATGCATAATATTGCAATATCATTTTTTTCTCATATGGATGTTATGATTACAGTAACCTTGTATAAGTTAATAATAATAATCGTCCTATATAAATAAACAACCAAGTGGTACTTTTTACTAAAACAATTCACACTGTTTATGAATGTATGTTACAATCATCAGTAACGTGTGTATTTCATATGTTATCACATGGTTTAAAATGGGTCAGAGTTGTGTATAATATGGGTACAGTTATCTACAACGATCTCATTATTCAATAAATATTTACTGCATATGGCACTTTCCGGTCATGGGTAAGTAATTGCTGGACTGTAGTTTTCGTTAAAGATCTCATTGGTAGCCTTCCTGACTGCGCTACACTGGCATTTTCATAATAGATAATTGTGAATAATTTAAAACTCTTGAAGTAAAATCTTTGATGGAAATTACGTTGGAGTATAATACACTTGTTGTAATGAGATTTTTTCAAATCATCTACATATAGTGTCATATTGGGCGATTTGAGATAAACAACTAACTTTCGGTACTGCTTTTTAGATGACTATCACATTTATTTCAAGGAAATGCAAATCGGCTATGTTATTATTGTCATGTTCCATTCACCCTAATCTCCCACTGAACCCATGAACTGTAATCATTATTCTTTTCTAATCAGCTATAATTAATTGTGTATCTGTTCCATCGGTTTTTAGTCATCATCGTCCTTATTTTGTATAAATGTTGGTCCAATGTGTGGTCAGATTTTGTGTGTTCATAAACAGATGAATGTGGTATAATGTAACTGGTTGGTTGTTGGCTCATCTATCTTGTGTTTTTCTATCCGGATTGGGGACTAGGACTCACGAGGTAAACCTGCGGAGATAGAACTACGGTTTTAGTGTCTGGGTTTTTCGGTATTGGTTCTGGTCAAGGTTGCTGTCTCCGTGATAGGCCGTAGTTCACATCATAACATATAGAACGCTATAATGGGATAAAATTCTAAGAAGAATGTTGAGTTCGATCAAACCAAGTTATTGTTTTCCTTTGATGTAGTTGCTTCTTCCCCCAAATTATTTATAGGGAGTGAAGTAATTGAATGCGTTGATCGCTTCACTTATCTTGGAAGTCTCATTACCCCTGGTGGGTCGGTGTCTGATGAAATCTCAGCGCGGATCCAGAAAGCCCGATTGGCATTTGCCAATCTACGGCACTTGTGGCGCAGACGAGGTATCCGTGTCTCAACGAAAGGCCGGGTGTACTGCGCAGCAATCCGCGCCATCTTAACATATGGCTGCGAGACGTGGGCCATGAAAACTCAAGATATGCGTCGTCTCCAGATATTTGACCATAGGAATCTTCGTAACATCGCTCGTATACCATGGAATGACCAGACTAGTAATAGTGAGGTTAGACGAAAGGTTCTTGGGAAACACGGTAAATCAGTTGAAGAGGTCATTAACCTTCATCGACTGAGATGGCTAGGACATGTATTGCGCATGCCCGACCACCGTCTACCCCGTCGCGCGATGTTAGCTAGGGCCGAAATAGGATGGAAGAAGGTTAGGGGCGGCCAAACTAAAACATGGCATCAGTCCATGAAGTCCTTGACTACTGGTCTAAGCCATGTAGGTAGATGTAGACTACCTGGTTGGGGTCCGCGTGATGATCGCAACAAATGGCTGGAGACACTAGGTGATATGGCTCAGAACCGGTCACAGTGGCGCAAGTGTATTCACTCTTTAACCTCATCTAGATCTTAAATTCTATTGTTATTTTCTGGACATCTTTACTTACTCTTCTCTCTTGTATTCTCTCTATACGTTACCTCAATACTCTCGTAGTGCTATTGTGGTATGGCAACTTGAACCTACAGGCGTTTGTGCCCGGTTCTACGTTGCTGATGATGATGATGATGATTTGATGTAGTCGGTGTGTACCTTACAGTACAGTGTAATTGCATTAACGATGTCCTTTCATGTGTCTACTAGGAACATACCAATGTAATTTGGCCAGCGAGTTGAGTAAAAAAAACATACAGTAGAAGTTAAGGATTGAAGTGAAATCTTTAGTTAATATTATACCCTGATATAAAGTAGTCACTCATCAACTAAATGTACAGAAACGTTAACGTAAGTTTTGGCTACGTCATACTAAGTGAACATTAGAAATGTTACCGATAACCTCATGATTAAAGATTTTCATAGAATGTTCAGCCGATGAAAAGTATTTGAATGATGAATTCCATTTTCAGTACATACACATACAGGTTAGTAATAAAAAGGTTTAATATATATATATATATATATATATATATATATATATATATATATATATATATATATATATATATATATATATCTGACTAATGTCACCAGGCTAGTTTGTTCAGAATGAATTTGCATTAATACTAAAAGAATCGTCAATAAATATGATTGCTTATCGTCTAGGACCTTATATCAGAAAACATTATCTCCCAGGAATTATTACTTTAGAGAAATACTACTTATATGCCCATTTTTAAAGAATATAAAATTACAAAGAAAAGTGATGTAATGATTTGTGTTGATTGGTTGAGTGAGAGAGTAGTTTATTCGATAAGTTTCTTCCATTCATGTACTTGAATTCGCCAATATTTGGAGTAGAAAGTTTTCCATTTCACTGATAAATGATGTAAAATCTTGATTTTTACTTCGACCTCTCCGTATCTCTGATATGACTATTTAAAGGATAAAAATGAAATGGGTTCTATTGTAGCCGACGGTAAGCTAAACCCTTGACTCACAGCCGAACAGATTTTCGACGATAAGTGATCAAATGTATACTTAGTCCTATAAGGTCATAACTCATATACTATCTTCAGAGCCAATCTTCCATAAGCAATTGGAGCAAATTTTTGATCAGTTTGTTAGTAGAACTTTTTACCTAATTCCAAGTTTCGTTTTCGTTCTTTACCCTAAAAGAATAATTTGAGTTATATCCAAATAATGACTACAAGATCAATTCGTTGTCTTCTCTTTATATCCCACGGCTAGTACCTAAAAGCATATTATCTATCGCACCTGCATAATATAGGACTTATAGGTGACCTCATAATAACGTAGCAGTGTGTGCACCTCTGTAAACCCTTTAGAACTTTACAATAATATCTTTCCTGACAAGCCCTATAGAGAATACGCACAGGTTAGGAGTAAAATATATCATGTTAGGTTGTAGACTTGTCTACTGGTTACGAATATACTATACGGCATTACAAGCTGGATCTCGTCTCCGAAATAACGTGAAATGGTCAATTTTGTCTAAGGACATTTTTATTACATTTCCAGAGTTCGTAGGTTTTTTTATAATCAGCGCGCTCGATTTATTTGAGCACTGTGACCATCGGGCGACACTTGAAATAATATACTGGAAGATAGTGGTTCAGTAGCCTTCAGCGGAGTCTAAGAAGAAGATTCTTAGGGACTCAAAACAGCGCCTCGTTAAATCAGTAATAATTCTGCTTGTTTCCTCAACCTAATTCTCTACATATAGGTATGTGTGTTCTGTTACTTCTAGACAGCTAATGCAGCATAACAACAGATAATAGTTGATTAGTTAAACATAAAAGTAGCTAATGACCGATCATTTCTGCTCATCATTTAGCGACACATCTCTCATATCGTCGTATACATACAAAATAAATTGATGGATATCCCTAAAATCAGATTTATTATCATACCTGTTGAATAGGTTATCTGCTATCTGGACTCATTAGTTAGTCCAGTGACGTTGGAAGCTATAGGTACTGAGTTTTTGTTCCGGTGTGAACATGACCAATCAGATGCAAGTAGGTCTGGCTGATACATTCTAAACAGGAGGAAACTGGTGTTGTGGATTTCACTGCTAGTCACGTTCCAAAAGGATTCACCTTTTGAGTACTATGCACATAGATTCACATAACCACTGTCCCTTCATTCTAACTTCTTTGCTACCAGATTTTGTGGTCGTTTTAAATAAAATAATTTAATTGATGAATTATTCACCGGTTAGTATAAATGGATATCCCGTCATTATGACTTCATCTATATCTGTGTTCACCAGCTGTTCTGTATTTCTTTATTTATTCTCTCTGTATGCATGCAGTAAACATTCAATACCTTTTACTGATTACTGTTATCAGTAAATTAGTTATGTTGAATTGGCTTATAATTAAAGGAAGAGAATGAAAAAATGCATTGGTTCTAGAAATTGATAACCTTCACCTTAACAGCCAAGTGCAAATATAACTCTGGCAATACAAACGTGGAGCACCATAGCCAAGATTGAAGACTCCATAGGCCTAAAGGAAAATAGCTGTTAAATACACCTAGATACCCCTGTGGAGAGTATATCACATTAGGTGTATAGCACAAGATAGGGACTCACAAGGGAGCCCTAAACAAACCACAGGCTCCAATAAAGCTTAAAAGCGGAGAAAAAATGCGTCCTTCGTACCGTAAATTTGCACACAATACTATTGTTATTAGACCGTTTATCTGATAAATCATTATAGAGTGTAATGAAACATTATTTCACGGTAATCAAGTTTTGGCTATAACAAGATCAGACATGATTCAATCCGGTTAAATCTATGAATCGTCTGTTATATTATGTATACACATAAAACCGATTTTTCTTAACATTTCTGTAAGTTGTATATAGTGTAAATATTTTCCTTATTCTACAAATGATAAATTTTTACTTTATCTCCCAGTTAATTCATAAATTTAAGCCTAGGATATTCATCACTTTACCATTATAAAGGATTAATGTATTTTTTTGTTTGTAATTATCAAAGGCTAATCTAAGTTTGGTACCACTAAAAACCAATGAAAATCTGGAGATCTGCTTCATCCTATTATGAAACTGTTAAAAAGTACGTACATTCGATCCTTCTATGGAATCCAACCTATAACTTTCATATCACGACTGTTAATATACAATGAGAGAATTCCCATTTCAATAAAGCTGTTTAATGTTCCCTGGTCTTTGTGGTACTCAACCGAATTTATCATGTAACGAATACAAAGGAGATCTTTGAAGTTAGTCTTTACAAACAACCTCAACCCAAACAATATATTTGCTTACGTTTGCCCACTATCGAGTGAAAAACATTTGAAATTCTTAAGAGAAACTGTAATTTCTAAATTCGGATAGGCTTGTATTTTCCCGTATATATATATATATATATATATATATATACCTGTAGCCCCTAGGGTTGCTGCCGGTCCCAAGCCCGGATAAAGGAGGAGGGTTGGGCATGGGGCTAGCAACCCCATCCCGTAGAACAGCAAACGTGCTAAAAAAACGCTAACCAGTAAAAATCTTTATAACCATTTTTACTCTGCCCTGGGATTTGGAAGGTATGTTATGACGCCTCATGGTGAAAGCCGAGTTTCTTCGGAAGCCACGAGGCCGATGTCTCTTCTGACAACCAGAGCAACAATTAATATAGGTACGTGGAATGTCCGCACGCTGTGGGAAACAGGGAGGACCATGCAAATAGCTGAAGAAATGAAAAGATACAACCTGAAGATACTTGGAATAAGCGAAACGCATTGGATGCAAGCTGGACAGCAACGGTTATCCTCAGGAAATTTGCTTTTATACTCCGGCCACGAAGAAGAAAACGCCCCCCACACACAAGAAGTAGCATTGGTGTTATCCCCAGATGCATGGAAGTCTCTTATAAGATGGGAACCTCATGGACCTAGGATCATCACAGCATCCTTCAAGACGAAGAAGGAAGGGATTGCAATGAATGTCATCCAGTGCTACGCACCCACCAATGACAGCCACGAAGACGACAAAGACCAGTTCTATTCGAGGCTGCAGTCAATCATCGAGAAATGTTCAGCCAAGGACCTGACCATTCTGATGGGCGACTTCAACGCCAAGGTCGGAGTGGATAACACCGGGTATGAGGACATCATGGGACAACATGGACTGGGAGAAAGGAATGATAACGGTGAGAGGTTTGTGAACTTATGTGCCTTCAACAAAATGATTATAGGTGGCACCATTTTCTCCCACAAACGTATACACAAAACTTCATGGGTTTCACCGGACCACATTACGGAGAACCAAATCGACCACATCTGCATCAATAAGAAGTTTAAAAGGACCATGGAAGACGTAAGAGCAAGGAGAGGAGCCGACATAGCTTCAGATCACCATTTGGTGGTAACTAAAATGAAACTGAAGCTGAGGAAGCACTGGACAACTGGAGCAGCAGTATTACACAAGTTTAATACAGCCCTTCTCCGGGATGCTAACAAACGCAACGAATTCAAATTAATTCTCAGCAACAAGTTCCAGGCATTTCATGATCTACTAGAAAAAGGTGGAACTAATATGGAAGACAACTGGAAAGAGATTAAAGGAGCAATAACCTCAACATGTCAGGAGGTTTTTGGGTCTCAAGAAACAACACCAAAAAGAGTGGATTTCTGTTAGTACTCTGGACAAGATCCAAGAAAGGAGGAACAGAAAGACAGCTATTAATAACAGTCGGACAAGAGCAGAGAAAGCCAAGGCACAGGCCGAATACACTGAAGTCAACAAGCAAGTGAAGAGGAGCATCAGGTTGGATAAACGAAAATTTGTTGAGGACCTAGCAATGACAGAGGAAAAAGCTGCAAGAGAAGGAAATATGAGGCTCTTATACGATACAACGAAGAAGTTAGGTGGGAAATTCAACAAGCCAGAACGGCCAATCAAGAACAAGGCTGGCAAACCAATCACTGAAGTGCATGAACAACGGAACAGGTGGGTAGACCACTTCCAAGAACTCTTGAATAGACCAGCCCCACTGAACCCACCAGTCATCGAAGCAGCAGCCACGGATCTCCCTATAAGCACAGACCCACCAACAGTCGAATAAATCAAGAAATGGCCATCAGACAGATCAAGAGTGGTAAGTCAGCAGGACCAGACAACATACCAGCGGAAGCACTGAAGACAGATATAGAAACAATTTCAAAGATACTCCACATTCTCTTCAGGAAGATTTGGGAGGAAGAACAAGTTCCAGCAGACTGGAAAGAAGGGTACCTCATCAAGATACCAAAGAAAGGCGATCTCAACAATCGTGAGAACTACAGAGGCATTAATCTACTTTCAGTACCAGGAAAGGTCTTCAACAGAGTGATACTGAACAGAATAAAGGACCCAGTCGACGGCCAACTTCGAGATCAACAGGCCAGATTCCGTAAAGACAGATCATATGCCGACCAAATCGCTACTCTACGGTTCATTGTTGAACAATCAATTGAATGGAATTCACCTCTTTACATCAACTTCATCGATTATGAAAAAGCATTCGACAGCGTCGATAGGAGAATATTATGGAGCCTTCTACGACATTACGGCGTGCCCGAGAAGATAGTCAACATCATACGAAATTCTTACGACGGACTACATTGTAAAATCGTGCATGGAGGTCAGCTCACAGATTCATTCGAAGTGAAGACCGGTGTCAGACAAGGCTGCTTACTCTCGCCCTTCCTCTTCCTACTGGTCATCGACTGGATCATGAAGACTGCAACATCTGAAGGCACTCTCGGAATACAATGGACAACATCGACGAAACTAGATGACTTGGACTTTGCAGATGACCTAGCTCTTCTTTCTCACACACAACATCAAATTCTGATGAAGACCAACAATATAGCAGCAGCCTCAGCAGCAGTAGGCCTCAACATACACAAAGGGAAAAGCAAGATCCTCCGATACAAAACAGCAAACACTAACCCAATTACACTTGACGGAGAAATTCTGGAAGACGTTGAGACCTTCACATATTTGGGCAGCATCATCGACAAACGAGGAGGGTCTGATTCGGATGTGAAGGCGCGGATTGGTAAGGCAAGGGCAGCATTTCTACAACTGAAAAACATCTGGAACTCAAACCAACTGTCAGTCAATATAAAAGTCAAAATTTTCAACACAAATGTGAAGACAGTCCTGTTGTATGGAGCCGAAACTTGGATAACTACGAAAAGTATCCTACAGAAGATACAAGTATTTATAAACAACTGTCTGCGTAGGATTCTTCGGATCTGTTGGCCAGATACCATCAACAACAACCTGTTGTGGCAGAGAACTAATCAACTTCTAGTTGAGGAAGAAATTAGGAAAAGACGCTGGAGATGGATTGGACACACACTTAGGAAACCATCAAACTGTGTCACAAGACAAGCACTGACTTGGAATCCTAATGGCCACAGAAACAGAGGAAGACCCAAGAACACATTGCGTCGGGAATTGGAAACAGTCATGAAGAGAATGAACAGCACTTGGGAAGAGCTAGAACGGAAAACCCAGGACAGAGTTGGCTGGAGAATGCTGGTGGGCGGTCTATGCTCCACTTGGAGTAACAGGCATTGATTGATATATATATATATATGCCCGTTGCACGAGTGTAACTAACTGGACACAGTAGCCTAGTGGTGAACGCGGTGGCGTTTGGCACGAAGCGGACTGAGTTCGAATCCCAGTGAGAACATCAATATTGGGATGCAGGTACATGCAACCAATGAGTCCCAAATAGGACGGAACGCGCGTCGTAGATTCCGCTTGCCAGTCACAGTCCAACTTAAATATCTATCTAATGTTCTTTGATTTCAATTGATTTCACAGATAATATTAATCAAATGTCAAATTCTTTTCTAGAATACTTGGTTAAAGATTTCCATCGGTTTCTACTAGTTACACCTTAAATTTTAAGTCAACATTAAGCGAATTTTGTTGTGTTTGCTTTCTGTCAATACTAAAAACTGTA
Source organism: Schistosoma mekongi (assembly GCA_034768735.1). NCBI lineage: Eukaryota > Metazoa > Platyhelminthes > Trematoda > Strigeidida > Schistosomatidae > Schistosoma > Schistosoma mekongi. The sequence goes on along the minus strand of CM068306.1, from coordinate 79,500,057 downwards.
TAACGTGATATACCAGTGTGACTAATGCCAAGTCAACTAAATTTTTCCTCTATGAAACAGTGAATGTATTGAAAAAGTCACATACTTATTGATTAAAAATAATAAAACTATAATTAGTAAATGCAAAGCAACTGATTTTTTATAATTATATCCTCTGTAAACCCTTTAGAACTTTACAATAATATCTTCCTGACAAGCCCTATAGAGAATACGCACAGGTTAGGAGTAAAATATATCATGTTAGGTTGTAGACTTGTCTATGGTTACGGAATATACCTACGGCTTACACCAAGTGGATCTCGTCTCCGAAATAACGTGAAATGGTCAATTTTGTCTAAGGACATTGTATTACATTTCCAGAGTTCGTAGGTTTTTTTATAACGCGCGCGCTCGAGTTATTTGAGCACTGTGACCACGGGCGGAACTGAATATATACTGGAAGATAGTGGTTCAGTAGCCTTCAGCGGAGTCTAAGAAGAAGATTCTTAGGGACTCAAAACAGCGCCTCGTTAAATCAGTAATAATTCTGCTTGTTTCCTCAACCTAATTCTCTACAAAGTATGTGTGTTCTGTTACTCTAGACAGCTAATGCAGCATAACAACAGATAATAGTTGATTAGTTAAATAAAGTAGCTATGACCGATCATTTCCTGCTCTCAGTCGCGACACATCTCCTCATATCGTCGTATACATACAAAATAAATTGATGGATATCCCTAAAATCAGATTATTATCATACCTGTTGAATCATGTTATCTGCTATCTGACTCATAGTTAGTCCATTGACGTTGGAAGCTATAGGTACTGAGTTTTGTTCCGGTGTGACATGACCAATCAGAAATGCAGTAGGTCTGGCTGATACATTCTAAACAGGAGGAAACTGTGGTGTGGGATTCACTGCTAGTCACGTTCCAAAAGGATTCACCTTTTGAGTACTATGCACAAGATTTCACATAACCACTGTCCCTTCATTCTAACTTCTTTGCTACCAGATTTGTGGTCGTTTTAAATAAAATTAAATTTAATTGATTAATTATTCACCGGTTAGTATAAATGGATATCCCGTCATTATGACTTCATCTATATCTGTGTTCACCATCTGTTCTGTATTTCTGTTATTTTTCTCTCTGTATGCATGCCAGTAACCATTCATACTTTTACTGATTACTGTTATCAGTAAATTAGTATGTTGAATTGGCTTATAATTAAAGGAAGAGAATGAAAAAATGCATTGGTTCTAGAAATTGATAACTTCCACCTTAACAGCCAATTGCAAATAAACCTGGCAATTACAAGGCTTGGAGCACATAGCCAAGATTGAAGACTCCATAGGCCTAAAGGCAATAGCTGTTAACTAATACACATAGAATACACCTGTGAGAGTATATCAATGAGGTGTATAGCACAAGATAGGGACTCACAATGGAGCCCTAAACAAAACCACAGGCTCCAATAAAAGCTAAAAGCGGAGAAAAAATGCGTCCTTCGTACCGTAAATTTGCACACAATACTATTTGTTTTTAGACCTTTTATCTGCTAATCATTATCGAGTGTCATGCAACAGTAATTTCACGGTAATCAAGTTGTATAATATATATATATATATATATATATATATATATATATATATATATATATATATATATATATATATATATATATATATATATATATATATATATATATATATATATATATATATATATATATATATATATATATATATATATATATATATATATATATATATATATATATATATATATATATATATATATATATATATATATATATATATATATATATATATATATATATATATATATATATATATATATATATATATATATATATATATATATATATATATATATATATATATATATATATATATATATATATATATATATATATATATATATATATATATATATATATATATATATATATATATATATATATATATATATATATATATATATATATATATATATATATATATATATATATATATATATATATATATATATATATATATATATATATATATATATATATATATATATATATATATATATATATATATATATATATATATATATATATATATATATATATATATATATATATATATATATATATATATATATATATATATATATATATATATATATATATATATATATATATATATATATATATATATATATATATATATATATATATATATATATATATATATATATATATATATATATATATATATATATATATATATATATATATATATATATATATATATATATATATATATATATATATATATATATATATATATATATATATATATATATATATATATATATATATATATATATATATATATATATATATATATATATATATATATATATATATATATATATATATATATATATATATATATATATATATATATATATATATATATATATATATATATATATATATATATATATATATATATATATATATATATATATATATATATATATATATATATATATATATATATATATATATATATATATATATATATATATATATATATATATATATATATATATATATATATATATATATATATATATATATATATATATATATATATATATATATATATATATATATATATATATATATATATATATATATATATATATATATATATATATATATATATATATATATATATATATATATATATATATATATATATATATATATATATATATATATATATATATATATATATATATATATATATATATATATATATATATATATATATATATATATATATATATATATATATATATATATATATATATATATATATATATATATATATATATATATATATATATATATATATATATATATATATATATATATATATATATATATATATATATATATATATATATATATATATATATATATATATATATATATATATATATATATATATATATATATATATATATATATATATATATATATATATATATATATATATATATATATATATATATATATATATATATATATATATATATATATATATATATATATATATATATATATATATATATATATATATATATATATATATATATATATATATATATATATATATATATACCTGTAGCCCCTAGGGTTGCTGCCGGTCCCAAGCCCGGATAAAGGAGGAGGGTTGGGCATGGGGCTAGCAACCCCATCCCGTAGAACAGCAAACGTGCTAAAAAAACGCTAACCAGTAAAAATCTTTATAACCATTTTTACTCTGCCCTGGGATTGGAAGGTATGTTATGACGCCTCATGGTGAAAGCCGAGTTTCTTCGGAAGCCACGAGGCCGATGTCTCTTCTGACAACCAGAGCAACAATTAATATAGGTACGTGGAATGTCCGCACGCTGTGGGAAACAGGGAGGACCATGCAAATAGCTGAAGAAATGAAAAGATACAACCTGAAGATACTTGGAATAAGCGAAACGCATTGGATGCAAGCTGGACAGCAACGGTTATCCTCAGGAAATTTGCTTTTATACTCCGGCCACGAAGAAGAAAACGCCCCCCACACACAAGAAGTAGCATTGGTGTTATCCCCAGATGCATGGAAGTCTCTTATAAGATGGGAACCTCATGGACCTAGGATCATCACAGCATCCTTCAAGACGAAGAAGGAAGGGATTGCAATGAATGTCATCCAGTGCTACGCACCCACCAATGACAGCCACGAAGACGACAAAGACCAGTTCTATTCGAGGCTGCAGTCAATCATCGAGAAATGTTCAGCCAAGGACCTGACCATTCTGATGGGCGACTTCAACGCCAAGGTCGGAGTGGATAACACCGGGTATGAGGACATCATGGGACAACATGGACTGGGAGAAAGGAATGATAACGGTGAGAGGTTTGTGAACTTATGTGCCTTCAACAAAATGATTATAGGTGGCACCATTTTCTCCCACAAACGTATACACAAAACTTCATGGGTTTCACCGGACCACATTACGGAGAACCAAATCGACCACATCTGCATCAATAAGAAGTTTAAAAGGACCATGGAAGACGTAAGAGCAAGGAGAGGAGCCGACATAGCTTCAGATCACCATTTGGTGGTAACTAAAATGAAACTGAAGCTGAGGAAGCACTGGACAACTGGAGCAGCAGTATTACACAAGTTTAATACAGCCCTTCTCCGGGATGCTAACAAACGCAACGAATTCAAATTAATTCTCAGCAACAAGTTCCAGGCATTTCATGATCTACTAGAAAAAGGTGGAACTAATATGGAAGACAACTGGAAAGAGATTAAAGGAGCAATAACCTCAACATGTCAGGAGGTTTTTGGGTCTCAAGAAACAACACCAAAAAGAGTGGATTTCTGTTAGTACTCTGGACAAGATCCAAGAAAGGAGGAACAGAAAGACAGCTATTAATAACAGTCGGACAAGAGCAGAGAAAGCCAAGGCACAGGCCGAATACACTGAAGTCAACAAGCAAGTGAAGAGGAGCATCAGGTTGGATAAACGAAAATTTGTTGAGGACCTAGCAATGACAGAGGAAAAAGCTGCAAGAGAAGGAAATATGAGGCTCTTATACGATACAACGAAGAAGTTAGGTGGGAAATTCAACAAGCCAGAACGGCCAATCAAGAACAAGGCTGGCAAACCAATCACTGAAGTGCATGAACAACGGAACAGGTGGGTAGACCACTTCCAAGAACTCTTGAATAGACCAGCCCCACTGAACCCACCAGTCATCGAAGCAGCAGCCACGGATCTCCCTATAAGCACAGACCCACCAACAGTCGAATAAATCAAGAAATGGCCATCAGACAGATCAAGAGTGGTAAGTCAGCAGGACCAGACAACATACCAGCGGAAGCACTGAAGACAGATATAGAAACAATTTCAAAGATACTCCACATTCTCTTCAGGAAGATTTGGGAGGAAGAACAAGTTCCAGCAGACTGGAAAGAAGGGTACCTCATCAAGATACCAAAGAAAGGCGATCTCAACAATCGTGAGAACTACAGAGGCATTAATCTACTTTCAGTACCAGGAAAGGTCTTCAACAGAGTGATACTGAACAGAATAAAGGACCCAGTCGACGGCCAACTTCGAGATCAACAGGCCAGATTCCGTAAAGACAGATCATATGCCGACCAAATCGCTACTCTACGGTTCATTGTTGAACAATCAATTGAATGGAATTCACCTCTTTACATCAACTTCATCGATTATGAAAAAGCATTCGACAGCGTCGATAGGAGAATATTATGGAGCCTTCTACGACATTACGGCGTGCCCGAGAAGATAGTCAACATCATACGAAATTCTTACGACGGACTACATTGTAAAATCGTGCATGGAGGTCAGCTCACAGATTCATTCGAAGTGAAGACCGGTGTCAGACAAGGCTGCTTACTCTCGCCCTTCCTCTTCCTACTGGTCATCGACTGGATCATGAAGACTGCAACATCTGAAGGCACTCTCGGAATACAATGGACAACATCGACGAAACTAGATGACTTGGACTTTGCAGATGACCTAGCTCTTCTTTCTCACACACAACATCAAATTCTGATGAAGACCAACAATATAGCAGCAGCCTCAGCAGCAGTAGGCCTCAACATACACAAAGGGAAAAGCAAGATCCTCCGATACAAAACAGCAAACACTAACCCAATTACACTTGACGGAGAAATTCTGGAAGACGTTGAGACCTTCACATATTTGGGCAGCATCATCGACAAACGAGGAGGGTCTGATTCGGATGTGAAGGCGCGGATTGGTAAGGCAAGGGCAGCATTTCTACAACTGAAAAACATCTGGAACTCAAACCAACTGTCAGTCAATATAAAAGTCAAAATTTTCAACACAAATGTGAAGACAGTCCTGTTGTATGGAGCCGAAACTTGGATAACTACGAAAAGTATCCTACAGAAGATACAAGTATTTATAAACAACTGTCTGCGTAGGATTCTTCGGATCTGTTGGCCAGATACCATCAACAACAACCTGTTGTGGCAGAGAACTAATCAACTTCTAGTTGAGGAAGAAATTAGGAAAAGACGCTGGAGATGGATTGGACACACACTTAGGAAACCATCAAACTGTGTCACAAGACAAGCACTGACTTGGAATCCTAATGGCCACAGAAACAGAGGAAGACCCAAGAACACATTGCGTCGGGAATTGGAAACAGTCATGAAGAGAATGAACAGCACTTGGGAAGAGCTAGAACGGAAAACCCAGGACAGAGTTGGCTGGAGAATGCTGGTGGGCGGTCTATGCTCCACTTGGAGTAACAGGCATTGATTGATATATATATATATGCCCGTTGCACGAGTGTAACTAACTGGACACAGTAGCCTAGTGGTGAACGCGGTGGCGTTTGGCACGAAGCGGACTGAGTTCGAATCCCAGTGAGAACATCAATATTGGGATGCAGGTACATGCAACCAATGAGTCCCAAATAGGACGGAACGCGCGTCGTAGATTCCGCTTGCCAGTCACAGTCCAACTTAAATATCTATCTAATGTTCTTTGATTTCAATTGATTTCACAGATAATATTAATCAAATGTCAAATTCTTTTCTAGAATACTTGGTTAAAGATTTCCATCGGTTTCTACTAGTTACACCTTAAATTTTAAGTCAACATTAAGCGAATTTTGTTGTGTTTGCTTTCTGTCAATACTAAAAACTGTATAACGTGATATACCAGTGTGACTAATGCCAAGTCAACTAAATTTTTCCTCTATGAAACAGTGAATGTATTGAAAAAGTCACATACTTATTGATTAAAAATAATAAAACTATAATTAGTAAATGCAAAGCAACTGATTTTTTATAATTAATATCATCAGTGAACAACAACTAGAAAATATTGTTTAGTCCTACTATAGGACTCCTTATCAGTTGTTATGATGTAAAATGAAACTGCTGTTGTTGATGTATGAGATCAGTGAGTGTACACGTAGTTATGTTGACAAATGCCAATTAGCACCTAGTCAGTCCCTGTATGTCTGGTTGATTCCCACCCGATCCGAGGTCAGACTAGGAAGAACACAAGTCGATGAAGTAACCAGACAAAATTGAATTGTATTACAAACATTCCTTTATATATCTGTGAAACATGAACACTTAGTAAACCGATTAGAAAACTAACATTAATACAAATTAAAGGCAATAATGACTGTGAACGTATACACGTATACACAATTAATTAACTGTAGTTCATAAATGACAAGTGATATACTAATAGTTAGTGTGTTAAATAGGAGGATAGGGCAAGGCAAACGAAATAATAGAAATAAAATGTCCAGTTTGTATACAATCAAAAATAATGTAATTGTCTACAGAAAAACAGTTCTTGAAGATAATCAATCTTCTTTAGGTGTCCAGAATATCATCAGTGTTCATCTCTCTTTGAGTTAAACTCAGAACACTTAAACCATTGAGTTGAGACCCTATGATTTATATTTACGATATTGTACCTTCATCATTCAATACTATTAGTGTGTAATGACTTGAAACTCGGTTAAAGTTTTATACAAGAACTCTGGGAAGTAGTTCACGAAATTTACTGGTACTACACACATGATTATCATCAGTGTAGAGGATTCGTAAGCATTTGGTGAATTATGTAATCTGAAGTTTATACAATATTTCAATAGTAATAGGTTCATCATCCACTATGACGTTTCTAGCCTAATTACAATGTTCTGGGTTTCAAATGGATATTTTAATAGAGAAGTGAAATTATGCTTATCATTTGACTTTCATATGAACGCAGGATTTCTAACCATAAACTCTCCTCAATGTTGTAAATAATAATCTCTTTTTTAAAGATTCCAACATGGGATAGCTACTTCAAATACTTTAATCTATAACCAATTGAAATCAATAAATCCATTTTTTCTAGTAGTATCGCATTCAAGAACCAAATTATTTCACTTCAGTGAAGCAATTTCCTGGAGATTATTTTAATTTATAGGTAATGATCGCCACAAACTAATCTCATTTAGTTGACACTATTGCAAGCCTTACAGCTTAGGATACTTAGTTCATTATAGTATGGGATACACCAGTAAAGTATATTCTCTCAGTAATCAAACTCAAGACTTTCAGGTTTCGCATCTTATATCTATTCACAAGTAGATGAGACACTTATCTAGTGTTCTCTAGTTTGAATGGTATTTACTGCTAAATTCGCCCAAATTCAGATCATTTGATGACAAATTTCATCAACAACACAAAAGTGTTTACCGATCATTATGATATAGAGTTAACTGTAAAGATAATTCTTTACTTTTTAAACTAGTTTCTTTCCCTTTTAATAGCAAACAGGCGAAAATAAACACATTCTTCAAATTATGTTCTTAATTTGACTAGTAATTAAATTAAGTACGAACTAACTAACTAATTGTTATGACGCAAGAAAGTTTTGGTTGGTTGTAGCGAACGCAAATGAGGTGTGCCCAGTTCATAATGGGCGTTTGCCCTATACCCACTCACCCCCCTAAGCCGAAGATAAAAGAACCAATCAGACAGAACCAGTCGGAAACAGTATCGGCATCATAGTGTATTTCAATCATGCCTTTATATATAGACATAGTCAGATAACACAGTAAACCAATCAGAGAACTAACTTGACAGAACAAAGATAATAGTGGCATGATGAACAACCTTTAGAATCTCACAACCCAGTACTGTAGTATCAGTAGTAGAAAAAACCCTATAACTCAAACGAGCAGATCGGGTAAAGTTAAACGATAGCGGTCTAGAATGAATGTTTACATTATTCACATATACTAAAGAAATAATGATTGTAAAACCAGTTCTCGAAGATATCATTCTATTAAGTTGCAACGGCATATCACTACTTTAACTGCTAAACTTAGATTTGAACTAAATGCTCTGTCACTCATTTTATATTTACATCAGCTTATTGTTTATATTTAAGAGTATATCAAAAATTCTTGCCATACTACTAATAATCAATATATATATTTATTTCTTTTATAGAAACCACGATAACATGAATTGATTTTTCACATTGTTTTGAGTGATGATGATGATGCATGATGATGATGAATGATGATGATGATAGATGATGATGATGATGATGCATGATGATGATGAGGATGATGATGATTATGATGATGATGATAGATGATGATGATGCTGATGCTGATGCTGATGATGATGATGCTGATGCTGATGCTGATGATGATGATGCTGATGCTGCTGCTGCTGCTGCTGATGCTGATGATGATGAGTGATGATGATGATAGATGATGATGATGTATGATGATGATGAGGATGATGATGATGCTGATGCTGATGATGCTGATGCTGATGCTGATGATGCTGATGATGCTGATGATGATGAGTGATGATGATGATGCTGATGCTGATGCTGATGATGCTGATGCTGATGATGATGATGAATGATGATGATGATGCTGATGATGCTGATGCTGATGATGATGATTGATGATGATGATTGATGATGATGATGTGATGATGATGATAGATGATGATGATGCTGATGATGATGATAGATGATGATGATGCTGATGATGATGATGCTGATGCTGATGATGCTGATGATGCTGATGCTGATGCTGATGATGATGAGGATGATGATGATGAGTGATGATGATGATTATGATGATGATGATGTGCTGATGATGATGATGATGTATGATGATGATGAGTGATGATGATGATAGATGATGATGATGCTGATGATGATGATGCATGATGATGATGATTGATGATGATGATAGATGATGATGATGCATGATGATGATGATGTGCTGATGATGATGATGGATGATGATGATGCTGATGCTGATGATGCTGATGCTGATGCTGATGATGATGATAGATGATGATGATGATAGATGATGATGATGTATGATGATGATGATGATGCTGCTGATGATGATGATGTATGATGATGATGATGCTGCTGATGATGATGATAGATGATGATGATGCATGATGATGATGATAGATGATGATGATGAATGATGATGATGATGTATGATGATGATGATAGATGATGATGATGAATGATGATGATGATGCATGATGATGATGAGATGATGATGATGCATGATGATGATGAGTGATGATGATGATGCATGATGATGATGAGTGATGATGATGATGCTGATGCTGATGATGATGATGATGTATGATGATGATGATGTATGATGATGATGAGATGATGATGATGCTGATGATGCTGATGCTGATGATGATGATTGATGATGATGATAGATGATGATGATGTGCTGATGATGATGATGATTATGATGATGATGATGTGCTGATGATGATGATTGATGATGATGATGCTGATGCTGATGATGCTGATGCTGATGATGATGATGCTGATGATGATGATGTGTGATGATGATGCTGCTGATGATGATGATTATGATGATGATGATGTATGATGATGATGATTATGATGATGATGAGTGATGATGATGATGATGCTGATGCTGATGATGATGATGATAGATGATGATGATGATTATGATGATGATGATGATGATGATGATGATGATGATGATGATGTGATGATGATGATGATGATGATGATGATGATGATGATGATGATGATGATGATGATGATGATGATGATGATGATGATGATGATGATGATGATGATGATGATGATGATGATGATGATGATGTGATGATGATGATGATGATGATGATGATGATGATGATGATGATGATGATGATGATGATGATGATGATGATGATGATGATGGATGTGATGATGATGATGATGATGATGATGATGATGTGATGATGATGATGATGATGATGATGATGATGATGATGATGATGATGATGATGATGATGATGATGATGATGATGATGATGATGATGATGATGATGATGATGATGATGATGATGATGATGATGATGATGATGATGATGATGATGATGATGATGATGATGATGATGATGATGATGATGATGATGATGATGATGATGATGATGATGATGATGATGATGATGATGATGATGATGATGATGATGATGATGATGATGATGATGATGATGTATGATGATGATGATGATGATGATGATGATGATGATGATGATGATGATGATGATGATGATGCTGATGATGATGATGATGATGATGATGATGATGATGATGATGATGATGATGATGATGATGATGATGATGATGATGATGATGATGATGATGATGATGATGATGATGATGATGATGATGATGATGATGATGATGATGATGATGATGATGATGATGATGATGATGATGATGATGATGATGATGATGATGATGATGATGATGATGATGATGATGATGATGATGATGATGATGATGATGATGATGATGATGATGATGATGATGATGATGATGATGATGATGATGATGATGATGATGATGATGATGATGATGATGATGCTGATGATGATGATGATGATGATGATGATGATGATGATGATGATGATGATGCTGATGATGCTGATGATGATGATGATGATGATGATGATGATGATGATGATGATGATGATGATGATGATGATGATGATGATGATGATGATGATGATGATGATGATGATGATGATGATGATGATGATGATGATGATGATGATGATGATGATGATGATGATGATGATGATGATGATGTGATGATGATGATGCTGATGATGATGCTGATGATGATGATGATGATGATGATGATGATGATGATGATGATGATGATGATGATGATGATGATGATGATGATGATGATGATGATGATGATGATGATGATGATGATGATGATGATGATGATGATGATGATGATGATGATGATGATGATGATGATGATGATGATGATGATGATGATGATGATGATGATGATGATGATGATGATGATGATGATGATGATGATGATGATGATGATGATGATGATGATGATGATGATGATGATGATGATGATGATGATGATGATGATGATGATGATGATGATGATGATGATGATGATGATGATGATGATGTGATGATGATGATGATGATGATGATGATGATGATGATGATGATGATGATGATGATGATGATGATGATGATGATGATGATGATGATGATGATGATGATGATGATGATGATGATGATGATGATGATGATGATGATGATGATGATGATGATGATGATGATGATGTGATGATGATGATGATGATGATGATGATGATGATGATGATGATGATGATGATGATGATGATGATGATGATGATGATGATGATGATGATGATGATGATGATGATGATGATGATGATGATGATGATGATGATGATGATGATGATGATGATGATGATGATGATGATGATGATGATGATGATGATGATGATGATGATGATGATGATGATGATGATGTGATGATGATGATGATGATGATGATGATGATGATGATGATGATGATGATGATGATGATGATGATGATGATGATGATGATGATGATGATGATGATGATGATGATGATGATGATGATGATGATGATGCTGATGATGATGATGATGATGATGATGATGATGATGATGATGATGATGATGATGATGATGATGATGATGATGATGATGATGATGATGATGTGATGATGATGATGATGATGATGATGATGATGATGATGATGATGATGATGATGATGATGATGATGATGATGATGATGATGATGATGATGATGATGATGATGATGATGCTGATGATGATGATGATGATGATGATGATGATGATGATGATGATGATGATGATGATGATGATGATGATGATGATGATGATGATGATGATGATGATGATGATGATGATGATGATGATGATGATGATGATGATGATGATGATGATGATGATGATGATGATGATGATGATGATGATGATGATGATGATGATGATGATGATGATGATGATGATGATGATGATGATGATGATGATGATGATGATGATGATGATGATGATGATGATGATGATGATGATGATGATGATGATGATGATGATGATGTGATGATGATGATGATGATGATGATGATGATGATGATGATGATGATGATGATGATGATGATGATGATGATGATGATGATGATGATGATGATGATGATGATGATGATGATGATGATGATGATGATGATGATGATGATGATGATGATGATGATGATGATGATGATGATGATGATGATGATGATGATGATGATGATGATGATGATGATGATGATGATGATGATGATGATGATGATGATGATGATGATGATGATGATGATGATGATGATGATGATGATGATGATGATGATGATGATGATGGTTTGGTCTAATCTGTTAATGCTGTTTTTTTTATTTAATTAATTAACATTCATATTGCTCTCTGTAGTTACATCTAACTGACTGACTATCATAGTCAAAAATTTCATGATGTACGTGATATGATTGTACCCAGCACTTTCAATCATTTTACAGTTAAATTAGTTTGTTTGTGGTAGTATGATATGAAAGTGTGATTTTTTCGACCAAATGGTCATATTTCGAGCATTTAAATTTATCCATAACTATCTGTTGTTTATTTGTCAGTGTTCGTCATAAATATAAAGGGGTTATATGCTTTTGACAGTATGTGATTTCTATAAAGTTATTCCATATACTTTGTATAGTGCTTTTCTTATTATTTTCTACACTATAGACTGAAGGCATTGTTGGTTTACATTATTGTCATGGATGTACTACGGCGGCCTGTTTGAAATCTCGGGCTACTATTTGTTCCAAATATTTCAACATGTTACTTTTTCGTTTGTGTGTTTCGTTTTGATTGCACAGTCATGTCTCAAAATCTCATTGTTTACTCACGTGCCTGCATAAACGTCTACAACCTATCATGGGTAATACAGTGAGATCTAAGCGAAGACATCACGGTGGCTAGCAACACGCGTTATTCATCAGATATATATTCCTGAAATTTTCAGTTTTAATTATAGATCTCTTATTGAAAACGTGGACTACTTACAATTTCTTCTTATTATAAACATATACCGTAACTATGGTTTAATCACAGTCCAAAATTATTAGCCAAATGACCTGTATGATGAGGATTTGGTATCGCTAAAGGGGTTTCAGAATTTTCGTTCTATTATCAAAAAATGGGGTAGTGGTGTTGCTACCTACCTGAACACCAAGTGGCATATGTACATGGAAAAAGAGTATCTTGTTTAGACACTGTGTGCTGAAAATCCATATTGTACTAAACATACTATACAATAAAGCTATTTTTATTATTTCGAATGTACTTGCAACTTGTCGGCTAGATGCACTGGCGTCACAGTGTTCATGTATACACTGAAACTCAAGCTAAATCTGTTCGAGTTAAATGACATTGTGTTTTCCACTGAACTACTGAGTTCATTTAGTCATATTTTTCCAACGAATGTGCATATATATCTTTTGTTAATACTTGTATATCTGGATGAATTTGAAGTTTTCAATTGACCACTATTTATTTTCATATGTACATCATTAGAAGACTGCTGAGCTATAGCGTTAATTCACATGTATCTTTAAAATATGGAAATAAACTCAGATATATCAGGTACGTCTAACAGACGAGTCCAAAATATTGATGAAATACGCTTCCTAGATTACACTTGCCAGGCACTTTCAAATTTTAATTACACTTTTGGATTTAGTCAGTCATGTATAAAGCAGAGCTTGACAGATGCCATTACATTTATGTAGTGACCGGTTTAGCCTATCATAACGACTTAATCAAAGTATATTAACTAGAACACTCCTCCTGTTAGATCGTATTATGCCACGCATGTCGGCTGCAGAATGGTAAGACGGAAAGCAGCAAAGTCAAGGTCAGAAGATGGAGTCGTATTACTGATTGTGCAGAAGTGTGACATCAGTCAGGTCTTCCGGTCAGACAACCAACATCACAGTGATTCTACCATCTTACAAAGAAGGACAGAGTTAGATATGGTCAACCCTAAAATTGCATTTCTCACCTTGCTAGACAGATTTTCATCTCCCATATTTAGGCTTTTTGAAATTACAGGAGTAACACAGAAAAGGCCGTTTGTACGTTATGTTCAACGGGCAGTATGTAGTCCTCCCTTGGGTTCAGCAAACACGCTCTTAGGTTGATATTATCACCTCTAATCTGACTTCTCTAGACACCTCAAGAAGAGGAGTCTTTCCGGTGTGTGCGCAACTAGAAAGTGATAATAGCTTCCATACTTCTAAAAGCACTCGAGATCACCTTATTCAAAATAATTCTGAGTTAACTTTAGGATACACACGTTGTAACAATGATTTTTAATTTGCAATTCTTAACATCGTTAGTAGGAAGATTTGGACGCAAATCGGCATACAATTACTGATTGTTCTAACTTCAGTCAACTAACTATATATTTCGCGACCATATCAATTCCCATTAATGCACAAATGCTACTCATTCATCATGATTAAAATGCAATATTTCCATCTTGTTCCTGAAGCCGCGAAATGACCTTCTGAGGTTAGTTACTAATGCACATATATTAATCATTATTGACTACAGTTTATATAACAAACTTATCTTATTTAAACAATAGTGACAACCAAGAGATAAAATGAATAAAGTTAAAAATATAAATAACTCAATGCCGACTCAATAATCTCAGGTTTAGACACTTGCCGATGGATCTTAATATCCTGGCTTTGATCTGCGATATGGCATAGGTAGGCACTACCAAAGAGTTTCATTCTACGCCGTAACAGCTATCCAGTGATTTTTGGTTTCCAAGAGTTGTCTGACCAAGGTTAATCTATAATAGGAAACCTGGAAAATAATAGTCAAAATAGAACTCAGTAAAAGGGCTTTTCTGATGTTTCACCAACTTTTGCGACATATATGTTTCTCGTATGATTTTATTCGTAAACCTCCAAAATTTTGGTTACCGTGTGGTATTTTTTTCGACTACATTTCAAACGTAAATTGGTCCAGGATTTTGTCTGGTTATGTAGGCTGTCATAATAGGACAAACCGATTATTACAGTATAAGGTAACTAGTCAATTACCTGTTAGCTGGTATCATTTTTTGGAGGAAATTACACTAATATAATACAGTAATATGTACAGACCTACCTAACTTAATATTCGGTTTATTTTTGTCTCATACTGAAGTCATCAAACTAAATTAATTATTCGAGCTATACACAACACTTTTCAATACCTAATAACTTTGTAGTAATCAACTCATGTGGTAATTTTTCTGTTGATTTCAAGCCGTATCTTATACAGTATTCGTGTTTATGATGCAATTTGTCCGATTACACCACACTGACATGTTTATTTAAGATAATTTCAGATAACCTTAGACACATCAAATGGAATTTTGAGTGAAAACTACCCTCAGACATTTAGCACTCATTCAGTAAATGATGAAAACAACAATTGGAATTGAACATACATTGAGTACCAAGAACGTTGAGGGTAACGTCAATCTCAAACCCTACCTAAATGTGTCACATTGTTCCCGATACGCCACCATTTAATTATTTTGATAATTTTAGAAGATGGAGATTGTAAGTTAATGAACTTACTAGATGTTTATTTCTTAGTATAGAATGACATTTTCAAGAGTACTTCATTCCAATATGTAGTTTCTTATGTGGAGTTTTTTTATGATTTTTTAGCTGACAGGAGGTCACATGGTTACTTAATCACTATTTTTTTTACTACAAAAATCAGCTAAGTATTTCTTATACTCACGACTACTTGTAGTTAGAGCACATTGAGTAAACTACTCAGTTTGATTGTGTGAATTAGTGACACTAATTGAAGTACTACATAGTAAAGAAGTATCGAAAATAAACTTCTGTAAGCAGAATGCCAAAGATTAGTATAAGTGGTAAGAGTAGTGGAGGGGAGGGTTCAAACTACTGAGAAGTAGTAATCTTTGTTCTAATTGGAGGCCTCTCAGCGGTACACATTTATATTGGTTTACCTGGTCTATAGTTGATGTTAGTGTGTAATGAAAACTACGTTAACATAGAACTGATTTATATTTAAACCATCCATATAGAGACTATAGAATATAGAAATTATAGCATACGAAACTGAGCAGTGTTTGAAATGCTCATATACTGTTTTCAAACAATAACAAAATGGTCAATAGTATTTTGATATTGTTAATTTCTCTAGACTAGTTGGTTTATTTATAGAGCATTCATTGTTGTATTAGACAATATCTTCAAGTCTTACTTTAATTTAAATTGACGGTTTTATTTGTTCTTCAAACTTTTTAGTCAGTATTTTCTGATAATCGTATGTCCGACAAGTTGTCTTCATATATTCTCTTGTTCATGTTAGATTTATTCACATAACTTTTTCTTCATATTTTTAATCTTTGCTTAATCAAATTAGTGTCCATAGTTAACTGTATTCATTAATATAAAGCATAGCAGATCAGATATTCTCATTGTTAACTTGTGTTTATTTATGCTTACTTGAAGCCAGTGTTCAGTTTGTACAATATAATACTTCTTATAGTTGATAAAATTTATTTATCTTTACATACTATTAGATCTTTAGGTCTGCACATAATAGTAATCTGTAGTATTTGATCAAAGGTACACCAAAATTACAAGTAATGGAACCTATTGAATAACAGAAGTTTTAAGAAATCAGTTAGTTCTTCAACGTTTATTATCGATTTATTTACTTTGATGTTGTTATACTAATATGTCAATGAAATTGTTATAACTTTAAAGCAGTTGTTCCTAATTTGTTCATATAACTAATAATATTTGCATATAGAAAAAATCATCTACAAAATTCTTAATAATACTTAAGTTATATTGGGGGGGGGTGGGAGAAGTGGATCGAGGAGACAATTATTGTTCTTAAACCTATATGAGTAAGTCATGTGAATGAAACCGTTATCCATTACTTTAACATTCCCAGTTGAACATTATGTAGACTATTTAATGTAATGCTAATAAAGTAATTTTACTATTTGGTTTTATGATAGACAAATTAAAATTATGATGAAAAAGCATTGATTTACGTGTTACTATGCAATCTTCATATAGGAAAGAGTAAGTATTTGATACGTTTAATGGTAATACAATTGACTAACAAGATTTAATAAGACTTAGACTATCCTCAATGAAGAATCATCGTAATCACATATTCTGTTGCATGGCATATGTAATTCGTTCTTATTACTCTTACAGGTCTAACATTCACATTAAATCTCATATTAAGACATTTTGCTCATTCTATTACTTAATATTATGTAACCAGTCAATTTTCATATCGACATATCCTTATTTAGTGATCTAACAGTTAAGAGATTGTCACGAAGTCTAGAGGTTCTGGGATCAGTTCTTTAGTGGCTTGTGAATGTACATAACTAAAGAGTCCTATACTAGGAAGCAGAGACTGTCCAGTGTTTCTTTGTTTTCATCTTTGTCAAAATCACACTAATTTTTGGAATCAAATCCGACTATCCTTATTTGGTCGTCTGTGATTTCTGACTTTTATTAGTAGTCCCTTTGACCACCTCACAGTTTGTTAATCATTTGCAATCGTTTTCAGAAATATATTGGTGCATGTTATACAGTAGTCTGACCGTTTAAGTGTTATCGATTTTATTATTATTGCACATCATATATTTTTTAGCTTAAGTCATCAAAATGTAATTTTCCCTTACACCCGACACAGGTAAACTCCACTGATCACGTCTGCTTACTAGAACTCCAGGAATTGCCTCGAGAAGTTAGTCACTAGTGTGCTGATATTGATTGTATTAGGATGTGACGCAGTTGACCACTGATGACAATGGCTAGGGTCGTGCAAAACATACATCGAAATGACTAAGTTAAAAATATCATCCGTTGGGACCCGGCTAAGTGGTTTAATGGCGTTTAACCAGAAACGAGATCCTGGATCTGATCCCAGGTGGCTTGGTGAATGCACATTGTCAAAGAGTCCCACACTATGACAAAATGGCTGTCCAGTACATCCTGGTGATCATTGGTCGTCTGATTCAGACCAGTTCGTCATACTAAATTAACATTTGGTAATCCCCACAACACTCAATCATAACCAATAAAATGTATTTTGAGATATTTTCAGTCTGAAAATTTGTTAAACAACAGTTTGTTACCATATTATACAATCAGAGTACAGTTGAATTGTTTATGTTCTTTAGCTTTCAATTATAAGTCGCTGTCGGATGTCAATTTATGGATAAAATCTCATCAGTAGGTTATTTTTGCATAGTGATATGATGACAGTTGAAAAATTACACTGTCAAATACTTAAGGAAGAGGCTCCTAGTTATACCAAATTTTGATACAAATCATGCTAATCCCGTCTCAAGTGAATAACTACCATTACAGCTAGATAAGTATTCAAAAACAACATTTAACATAGTTTACAAACAGTGTTTATCTCATACTAGAACAAAACTGCTGTCTGGTGATCTTCGATTTTCAGATATTCCCTTCAAACATCAATCTGTGACGAGTTCAATCAATTAAACTTGATGTAATTCTGGACAAATCTGGGTACTGATTTGAAAGAATTCATACTATAACTGTCTCATACTTCACTTTATAAACACTGTCAGTAGCCAGTATCTGCAAGTCATCTTCAGTAATAGAAATCTTTTATCAATTTGGCTACTCTATTTTCTATCCAGCATGCATATTAGATGCATGAATTCCAATATATTCATTTCTCGTTATTTTTTTTCCAATGGATAGATCAAGAGATCAGATATGCTGACAAGTGTAGTGTTTCTGTCCGAGCTAGAAATCATTTGTTTATATTGGCATATAAATACACACAATTAGCAACCATAAATCTAAAACTAGATGATTTATTGAAATATCTAGGCAGTTGGAAAGCAGATAGCTCAAACATTTGATCAGGTTGCTTTGTCTAGTTACAACGATATACTATTCAGGAAGTTTCATGATACTTTTATATTAAGTTTACTAACGCTAGAGATCAAGAATAACTAAATAAACAATAACCCGTTTAATTGAATTAAGATGTTTTTTTGTGAGGATTGGTATTTGTAATTGGATATCGGCCCAGTGATGAAGATGGTTGGGTGTTTGCCAACCTGAAACCCCTGGGGAGGAATATAGAATGGGCATTGCTCAGAGTTCCACACTAGAACAAAACAGCTTATTAGTGTTCCCTGGTTTTCAATGGTACTCTGCTAACATCAATTTGTGTCCTATTCAATCAACTAAAAAATAATCCATTTAATAATTTCATCAATTGTGATCGATTCATTGAAATGTTTTCCAGATATCATTTGAAATCAACTAAAGATGATCATTTAAATATACTACTAATTAGAATTCATCAACAAGATACATTGAAAGTTTCGAAAGAAACTTATGTCTTATGTAGGATTCTAAGTGTTTATGTCAGAAAAAGAATAAATGTAACTGTATGTAAAAGGAATTCATACATGGATAATCTTAATTAGATTCAGTTGATAAACATTCTTAATGATATGAGTTAGTATGAGATAATAATATATAACTTTTAATGAATTAAATACTACTGAGAAAACAAAATATATCCTATTACTGCTATCTAAATATCAATATGCTATAATTAAACCTGGTTACTATAGTTACATGTATCACAGTGTACCTACAGAAGTGAGATATTCAACAACACAGCAGTCATGTGGAAACACAGGTGTAGGAAGAAGCTGTGTTGGACCGGAAGAAGAGATATTATTCAAACAATAAAAGTACATGTATATATAGGGCAATTTGATGGGAGTTTCAAATGTGGAAGGGGGGGGGTTAACTTTCTTCCTTCAGTCTAAGTCCTTCAAGCTTCTCGCAACATTTTTCCAGGTTTGCATTCGACTTACCTACAATGTGAAGATGCAGAAATAACATTAGTGACCATTTAGAGCCCCTGCAGTGCCCTCGTCTCTGTTACAACAATATTTTCGAATAGATATCATATTTATTTGTTTATTTTCTTTGATGTACATTAACTTTAATTTTAACAATTCATGAAAACAAATTAATCTTTTTTATTTACATGTTGTATTATTTTACCGTTATTATAGTCCTATATAATTTACAATTGATTCATGTAATATTGAAAGTTTAACACTTGAAAATGTTAAGAGGTTAAAGAACTTTAAATTTTCTCTTTATACAAAATTATTTTATTAATACATTAAACAATATTTTCCATATAAACAGATAACTTTTGCTAAAAGGTAACTTCATACTGTCACAATCAAGTCACCTATTATAATGTATCAATTTATCCTTTGACACTAACAGTAATCTATTGTAATTCCTAAGTCAACTATTTAGTTATTTGTAGTCGTTACAGATTGATGTTAGTTGGATACTACTGAAAATTAGGGAGTACTAAATAGCTGTTTCTTTCTAGTATTGAATCTCTTAGTAGTCGACACCCTTTCTTCTTCCATGGAATCGAACCTAGACCCTTCCTGTTGGTAAACGCTTAACACTCTGTTTCTAATGATACAATTGCCACTTTGATCAATTTAGAGTGAAGTTATTCGCAAGGATATCAATGTTTAACATGTATGTTAAATCTATCAGTTCTGGCCATTTTATCGCTTAATTAATGAATGCATGAGTGCTGTATATTAGAGTATATTTTACACTATAAATTTTAAGTACCTAATATTATCATCCACTGTTTACTATGAGTACGTCAGTGAACAACCCCTCGAAATACTATGAGAAACACGTAAATTTGGTGGAAGTTGCGGATTGGAGTGAAATCCTTAATAAAAATTACTTTGTAATACTCAGCAGTCATCAGCTAAATGAATGGAAAAATGAACAAAAAATTTAAATACGTCAAACTTAGTAACCATTACACGTAATGTTAATTATATCACTCCCTACTTATTGACTGTGTATACACTACTGAGAATTTTTCGATTTAATATTTTCTGTATTTAGTTACTACAAGGTCGTAGAAGCAAAATGGATCAGCAATGTTTTGTAGTTGAAAGTGAGCTTCCTAATTCCATCCTCTTTAGCCTTCAGGATTCCAAGTTAGTGCTTATCTTGAGACACTGTTTGATGGTTTCCTCAATGTGTGTCCTATCCACCCAGTCCCAAGGTCTTTTCTGAATTTCTTCCTATTAGGGATTCGAAATCCCTTGAAATACAATTGTCATTTTATCAAGTTGTATTGATTTTTTGTTAGCATGATTTATAAACTTTCATCACTTTTATGTGAGCACATTTGACAACATTTAATTGTATTATTAACAATGTTGATATTTTCATTTGATGAATAATCACTATGATTATTTTGTGTATATAAGGGAATGTGTAAAATAGAATCTGACTCCGAATCTGATTCCGACCTGTCTGGTTAATCTATTGTCTTATTCTTCTATCTCCGGCTTGGGACCTAGTGGGCATAGGGCAGTCGCGAATTATCAACTAGGCACACTTCAATAAGCGTCCGCGCACAACCGACAAAACTTTTTCTCACGTTATAACACTTCCTCGGCTGGAAGTTGATTAGTTCTCTGCCATAGAAGGTTGTAATTGATAGTATCTGGCCAAGGGATTCAAAGTATCTTACGCAGACAGTTGTTTATAAATACTTGTATCTTCTAATTGATGCTTTTTGTACTTCGCCAAGTTTCAGCTCCATACAACAGAACTGTCTTCACATTTGTATTGAAAATTTTGACTTTAATATTGATTGACAGTTAGTTTGAGTTCCTGATGTTTTTTAGCTGTAGAAATGCTGCCCTTGCTGCCCCTTCCTAATCTACGTGGTGCTCCCTAGGTGTTGATGGCGGTTCCAAACCCGGATAAAGGAGGAGGGTTCGGCATGGGATTAGCAACCCTATCCCATAAAACAGCAACCCTAGTAGAGTTCAGACTTGTTTGGAATGAGATAATTATCACCGATGACAATGGATAATCGTCACATTATACCACAAATTAGTGGAAGTAAAAAATTTATCACTGGATGTCTTCCCAGTGGTTTAGAGGGTTAGACGTTGACTAATCTGAAGGTCATGATTTCGATTTTCTTGATGGAATACACAGTGCCTATTACTCAGAAGTCCCACATTAGAACAAAACAGCTGTTCAGTGCTCCATTACTTTCAACAGTACCCCAATAACATCAATCTATGATAAATTCAATTAACTAAATATGAATGCTTGTTAGTCAGACACGTATTGAACTAGTACATTTTTGATGCTTAATTACAATACCATTTATCAGTATTAAAGAAATTACTATTCTTATTATTGCCATTAATTTCAATTAATGGATGAGTATTCTGGAAATCATCTCCAAAAAAGTGTAATTAATGTATTTTAATTGATAGACACTGATAAAAACAAAGTGATTGTGACATCATAACTGTAGACAAAGACAAAAATAAGTCAGAAAGAAAAAACTAAAACGTCGACAGATGTAATAAAATGGGTAGAATAAAGACGTACGATGAATGGTGTCAACTTGAATTATTCTTTCTTTTTAGTAAGATTTACTTCATTATGATGATGATATTCAACACTAAGAATTCTTTAAGACATATATAAACAAATTGAATTTTCGTGATACGATCATTCTGTTTGTAGTTGGATGTTGTAGAGATTAGGGAATTTGAATTTGACAGTAAGAATTGGTTTGAATTAGACAATCATTGGAAATCAAGAAATACTAACCAGCTGTCTTATCGTAGTTTGGAACTTTTCAGTGGTGCGTTTCCACGATTCATACATGGGAATAAATGGTAATCTATAAAGTCAAATGAGTATATCGCAAATTGACTAAAGTTAGAGATATCAACGATTAATCTTAACAGTAAATCTTCCGCCGAGAACCCTATATGTCCTGGACTTAATTCTCAAGTGACGTTGTAGATGTATAATACTGAAGAATCCCGTACTGATTGGAAACAGCTATGCAGTGACTAACTAGTTTTCATTAGCTGACTAAAGCAGGTTAATTTGTAATATCAACTTCAACACTTTCTGTAACTACAAATCTTAATGTGTTACTCAGTTTTATAGAAAAAATGTTTCATTATGTGTTCGTAAATTGTGACAAACTATGATCCTGTTTAGCTAAGAAAGTATGTTAATTTGATGTACTTGCTAGTTACTTACCTGGTGTTTTATTGTATTTGAAGTAACCCATACAGTTTCGATTTCACTGTCATGACTGGTTGTTTTGATCATTTCTGTATACTCAGTGAATGAGTGTACTTCTCAACGAAGACTTCATTTTAATCAGTTAAATTTAACTTCAACTACCGTCTTTAAACCTATACAATATGTGGAACCTTGAAATTCCAAATGCAAATTCTGATTAAAGTTAGATCTTTGAAAAAAAAGACATTTTTCAAGAATATTTCAGCCAGTAACCAGAATTCCCTCATTAATTGAATTAAAAACTGGCAAAAAATTCAATACTTAACATACACATAGTGATTAATGAAAACTTTATAAATAGCTTCAACTTTTATTGATTTATCAGAAAGTTAAAAAGAATGAAGAATCTTCAAGTTTATCGATTGTACAAAGAATATAGTAACAAAAGTTGATTCTGATATCACGAATTGATCTGAATCAGACAACCATTGATCACCTGGAAGCACTTGACAGCTGTTTTGTCCTAGTATGAGACTCCTCAGCAGTTAACTATCTCTACAAACCCCCTAATTGTAAAAGTTGATTCATTACTATGCATATTGACAATACATCAATATTTAAGCAGTAATGACTAATTCACTATCATAATTCTAAAAATAAAACTTATCACTTTGTTTTTAGGTATTAAAATAAGCTAAGCTAATTGAAGAACGCTGAAAGAACACGATTTACAAAATAGAAATGATTACATTTGTCTATTTTGAGGCTTCTTATCACTAACTGCATACAACCTAAGAATAACATGAAGTTATATAGAATTAAATATTTGATAGAATTTATCTATTGATGTTGAAATGAATGTTCTAAATGAAAATAGATATCATAATAATTAGGATAATCATATAAGATATGCTAATAATTGTAGTTAAATGTAACGAGTATATATATATATATATATATATATATATATATATACTGCGAATTAAGGATAGAAAACAGGGATAGGATGGCATAACTTAATCATTCAAAAAGTTGGTGGGGGGGGAAGAGAGAAAGTATTGCATAACTGTAAGGGAATCAAAATAAATGGTAGTGCCATTTGGTTGGTTGAATTTGTCACAGATTGGTTTTGGTAGGGTACCATTGAAAACTAGGAGACACTAGACAATCGTTTCGTCCTAATATGAGACTCGTCAGCAGTGTGTACCATGCAATGTGCCCTAGAGGCTTCAGGTTGGCGAATGTCTAACGCCTTCCACCAATGAGCCGGATTCCATTAATAGGATTCTTGCGTACATCAATTTCTGATATAGCACTGATGAATCCCATACCAGGGTGAAACGGCAGTCCATTGTCCCCAGGTACCCTACTAAAATCAATTAGTTTGATGACAAAGCTAGATGAAAGCTAGATAGATTTGAAATTTAATAACAATCATATAATGAAATAAATTAGGACTGCATAATAATAGAGAAAACGTAATGATGTAACCAAATTTGTTAGATTTGGGGGGGGAACATTATTAATAGTAATGTAATGAAGTAAGAGTTAATTTACAAGGGTAAAGAATAACTGATGACTGCTTCCTTTGAATACACAGATTAAGTTTCAAGCGTATATCGAAAATAGATTCAGCAAGTTTCCGAGGAATATACTGATTCTACAAAATAAAAGGATATCACTTATATGTTGATGGAGCTTTAAAACAGGGAGTTAACTAATAACTTGGCAATAAATTATTTGATGCCATGATAGTCTTGGTTGCCATACATTTTTGATCTATCTAAGATGCACAGTCAGAATGTTCAGCCTAGATTAATACTGTCAGGAATAAATTCACTTCATTAAAAAGTGGCCCGTTGAACCTGTCCATTAACGCTCGGGTACATTTTGGTTAAAAGATTTTTTAGAATTGCTGAATCACTAAGTTATATAAGCATCTCAGATAAGGATATAAAACCTTTATTCACCGAAATAACACTTCTTGAAACCATTCTGAAGTGCTTCCTTTTCCAGTAACAGACGTTAAAACGATTGAAACTTTTGTATACTGTCATAAAGTCAATAACTGTTATGACTGAGCAACAGTGACTGCGAACTGGAGTAACGTATGGACAACTGATTGACAATAGTTCATCATTGAAAAACGATATACTAACAGTTAATACGATAAACGGGACGATATGGCGCGGTAAACATAATTATAATAGGAATAAAACACATACTTTGCATACAATCAAAGCGGACTACCTAGAATCAGTTCTCGAAGATAATCAACGTTTTCTAGGTGTCCGGCATTTCAAAATGTAAAACTTTCGTAGAATATAAATTCCATATTGATAATTAGTTTAACTTAGACAACTATTTAAAACTAGAAAGTACTGCAAAAAGTTTTAGTTCAAGAATCAAACTTCTCGGTAGCATATGCTCTTAAACTGTCTGGGAACCTGTTAAAGGATCTGTTATGCGAACGCTTGACTAATAGACTACTGAACCAGTATACAATTATTAACATTTCTAGAATTGGTAAACTCACAATATACTATGCGGTCACATTTAATCCCGTAATTTGGTTAGTGACTGTTGCTCAACATAGTTGAACTACACTTTGTCGTGACTATGTGGCAGCATAACTTTCATTGACTATTATTCATATAGGTTTAGTATTCAAACAATAACTGCGTGAATTATATGTTAAGTGGTTTGCTCAAATCCGTTGACCACCTTCTCTAATGAACATTTAGTGCCAAACACTTTCCAGTTGATATCGAAATATGGTTTACATTATCTTCAAATTTAAATAAATTTTACGTAGCATCAACTTTAACCCTTAGAACTGTTCATTCAGATGATGACCGACTACCTTGATTAGAGTCAACGAATTAAAAGAAATTTTAAAGGTACGATATATAAAGTTCATGTAGTTATTTTATTGATTTCTCAATTATACATCAGAAACCTGTAGAAATCATAAGTTCTTGATTTAAATATGTATGTAGCATAAAACATCCATTACTACTACTACTACTACTACTACTACTACTACTACTACTACTACTACTACTACTACTACTACTACTACTACTACTACTACTACTACTACTACTACTACTACTACTACTAATGCGACTATGCTACTCCCAACATGTATCAATATTTACTAAGGCAATTCCATTTGACACATTTTGCATTCGTGGAATATGGTGATTTTCGAAACATAAACTAAATTCACATGAAATCCTTTTGACATATCCATTTACATTTTGATAAATATTGTTCAAATAATTGTGGAAATGTCAAATTATCTTAACAAAAAATAGATATTTTTATCAAATGACATCCTTAAGACAAAAACAACTTGTGTGCAAATTTTATTCTAGTTTGACCAATTGGAATATCTTCATTGTGAATATTAGTTGTCATATGTTATTTTGAATTGACTATCAGTTCAATGGGACAATAAAACAACAATGTCAACTACATTGAATTCAAGCAAATTGGTACTTTTGTTTTGGTATAGTTACAAAAGCATTATTCATATTACTAGGTTTAATGAAGTAGTGATTTGATTATTGTTACTCAGAGAATATGAACTTCTAATGTTAACAAATTTGTATGTTACCGATTGAAATTCAAACTTTTATATTGATAATGTTATTAAAGAGAAGGATTTGTATAGATTGTAGTGATTGATTATTGACTGATTATTGACTGATTATTTGGACTGTATTGTGCTTGCTTAGTAACTATGCACAAATTCAAGTTATCGCTATAATTGATACTATGAATTAATATCATAAGTCAGAATAAATGATGCATTTCGAAGTAAGATTTTGGAAATTATGATTACTGCTGTAAGTTCTGGATGAATATAACATTTATAGTTTGTTATTAAAATGGTGAACTTTAATTTGATGTATTTACTAGACAGAAACATGGTCACTAATGTTACTGCATACATACTATAATTACTATTGATAATTCAATTGAAACGATTTGTAGAGATTAGTTTTAAGTTTAAGCTGATTAAATACGTTACAGATTGATGTTGGCAGGGTACTACTGAAAACTATGGAGCAGTGGACAGCTATTTTGTCTTAGTATGCGACACCTCAGATTCTGTCCCAGGGGCTTCAGGTTTGTGAACATCTAGCCCCCTGAACCACTAGGCCGGCATTAGGTGGTAAAATTCCCATTTACATCAATTTGTGATATATAGCTAGTGGCCAACTACAGGATGTTCCTGAAGCTCTAGTGAGAAGCTGTGAATGATGGAGTTCAGACTTGTAGAGAGTGAGACAATTATTACCAACTACAATGGATCAAACCATTAAACGAAAAAACATTAGGTGAAGGCCATTCTATCAGACCATTAAGTTTAGATTCCATGATTTGTGTTTCTAACTTTATCTATGCCGTTACATTGGTCGATTATATTTGTCGATAAGAGTGATGAATGTTTCATGTTGTACATGATCGTACATCGATTGTCATTGCCTCTTAGTATAACCCTAGAAATTATTCCCTGGACTAACATGTTGTGAAGGTTAATGACATTCATAGTCTAACATTGTTGATTGAATGTTACTAGATAACTATTGGAAACCGGAAAGTACTTACTTACGCCCGTTACTCCTCTCTGAGGAGCATAGGCCGCTTACCAGGATTCTCCATTCAACTCTCTCCTGAGCAATCCGTTCAAGCTGTTTCCAGTTGCTGTTTATCTTTTTAATGTCTACTTCCGATTCTTGACGAAGCGTTTTCTTTGGCCTTCCTCTTTTCCGTTTACCAACAGGATTCCATGTTAATGCTTGTCTCGTGATTCAGTCTGATGATTTCCGTAATGTATGTCCTATCCGCCTGTAGCTCTCCTAGGGTTAGTGCCGGTTCCAAGCCCGTCTAAAGGAGGAGGGTTGGGCATGAGGCTAGCATCTCCTTCCCGTAAAACACTAGCTTGCTAAAAAAAACGCTAACCAGATTGAACAAGCTAAACCGGAAAGTACCAAGCATCTATTTAGCGTAATATGGAACATAACAGCAGTATATATTTACATAGAACCATAGGGTACTTATATTGTGTACTTCTGTTAATCGATAGTGTGACAAAGTAAAAAGGTAGATACTAGCTAATTTCTAGATGTTTAATATGTTTGCAAAACAAATCAATCTATAATTTATGTTATTCATGTATTAGATACTCAAGTTTAGATACTCATTAAATTTGATTCATGTTAAAGGTTTTATAACACGTTGTTGTTTTAACGTATGCAGGATGTTAAATGGTTTGAATTAGTGGGCACATTGTAACATAATTGATTAAATTTGATGAGTACTAAAATACTTGAAAAATATAATATTGTTTACTGCTCCAGGTTGGTTTGGATTCGAATTCTATAGAAAGCATCAGTTCTCTTATAACTGTTGTCACGATCTAGTGATCAGTGCCAACTGCTACAAAACTTTGGTTAATCAAAGTATCCAACTAACTATCATGAGTTATCTAATATACTAAAAGTGTTTATTAACGTCACAATAAATTAAACTATATCGAAGTATATTAAAAGAACCTTAAAATCGTAACCCCCCCCCTACCAACAAATACACACACACACACACAATGATTGATCTATTAACAAATAGCACTGAAATAAATTATATAATTGCTCATTAAACCGATTACTATTTATTTAATAAAAGTTAATTGTGCATTAACTGTCAACTTTAAAGTTAACTGTCCTTTGTTACACTAAAATGAAACCAATTAACCTTTTATTTTGCGTACGATCATCCAAATTGTACTTTGAATATAAATAATAAACTGTATGAGTTAAATTAGGATGAATTTGTAACTTCTCGTTGATTTTATTATGAACTGAAGCTGGTTAGTCTCTGTTGATATATGTATATCCGAAGTCGATTACCTCGATATAGCTATTAATCAAAGAAAAAAAATTTCATCTCAATTAACTATGCACCCGTTGCACAAGTGTGGTTGTCTAGATTCAGTAGTCTAGTAGTGAACGCAATGGTGTTTGGCATGAATCAAACTGGGTTCGAATCCCGATGTGAACGTTAACAATGGGATGTAGGTACAAACAGCCGACCAGTTCCAAATAGGACGAGATGAGCATCTTGGGTTCCGTTTACCAGTCACAATTCAACTTAAATATTATTTGTATGAGTTAAAGTATGAAAAAATGTTAATCTGCTGGGAATGTTTATTAGTAAATTAGAAGAGAATAATGAATTACAACTGTTTATACCATTAAGTAGTATATGAGTTATAGCATGTTACACAGTCGTCTTGAAAGTAAAATGAATTGATGTGACTTCATATGTAATTCTAGGAATATTTAGTAACTTATTTAGGTTTTCAAGGGAATTTATTACTTTGGCAACCTAACAACGACAGAAGTTCACTGTATCATTCAGAAAGTAAAAGATTATTCGGCGAAGAAAATTTTATGTTCAATAATATCACTTACTGAAGCTATCAAATCGCATTTTTAGTGGTTTATAAAGAATTATAGACCAGAACTACATGAAAGATAAAATGAGATGATCGCGATAGGTAAATACTGATTGAACGTTTAAGCTTACCGGTGGGACTTGTACTATAACTACGACCTAACTACGTGGACGCTGACTGATAGGCACCGTGCTAGAATAACTAAATACTTTCCCAGCAGTGGAGAGTGAGCGAACAACACCAGTAAATAGGAGTAATAATAAAAGCTTTCACATACTGAACCAATGATTAATAGCAAATACAAAGTACATTGAATATTGAACTAGCGGAGTTGTATACAGTAATTGGGGATAATAGGTTCATAGTAAAATTACAATAACTTGAGAATAAGAATAGGTATAACCACAGTTAATGAGTCTCTGAAAAAACTGACGATTTAAGTAATGCGCCTATCATATTTACAGAATGTTAGGTAACTATAACTAAAAGGTACGTATAGCCAAAAATAGGCTCTAGACATTGTATATTCACGTTCTTTGTCCCGTTACACCAAAAGATAAACTTCATCACTGTGTATGAAATTTTTCAGTATCATAGAAAAATTTGCATTTGTTTCAGGCGGCGGAGTGGTCAGAAAAAAACCAGTGAAATGAATGCAGACATATAGAAGGGATCTGTATGAGAAAGGTGAGAAAGAAATTAAAGGTATGGAATTGATGATAACTAACTAGTGGATGGAATAAGGTATTAACAACTAGTTTACCGAGTGTGAAAATCTACAAATATTACAGTCATGACAGACTGATATATTTCCAGGGCTGTTTATGCATAGAGAGTTCAGGTTTGAGCAGCTAAATTGATCACATCTGAATTTATAACACTGTCATCGTCCTCTACTGACAACTATGTCGTATGTCATTATATTTAAATGGCATACAATAGGGCTAAGCGCTCAAAACCTATCAAGAGTTCACTAAAACTCAGTGCTATGTCTTTTGTTTGTATCTCTCTTCATAATTCTTCAGTAAAACAACAGTATCACTACTTGTTAGAGCTGTGGACATCATAGCGAACCTAAATGACGATTTAAATTATGTGACTGACCTGGGTTAGGGTCTTCTCTTAGCAAAGTTAACAGTATTATATCAGAGTTGGAACCTATATCCTACCTACTACGTAGACAGGATAGCCTAGACATTGAAAAACTTCCGCAAATGGAAACCGTTACTAGCTATATTTTCGACGAAGTTGTGAATAAACTGAACTCGTACTACAAAACGGTAGTGCATAATATACTTGATGAATTTTATCTACGTTATGCAAATATATCAATTTTAGAAGCTTATAATATGCTACGTGTCTCCTGCGATTATAGAACACTACGAAAGAAAGACTGACAAACTAGTTGCCTAGTCCTGTTTCGCTTCACTTTAACGTCTTGATGCTGTATTTTATCAACTATGTAGACAACATTAGATCTATTACTAGCCTTAAACACATAAAGAGAGTCGCAGAAAAAATGACTCTGAAACAAATGGTGGTTAACTACCTTAATCACATTATTTGCCATGACAACGTAATTATGCTTGAATCAAGACAAATACAAGTTTTCGATCTTATCTAATCATAGCACATCTTTTACGGTGTCCTAGCATCACCTTCGCTCCAAGAGATAGATATTCCCCCCTGTATATAAGGTCTATTAAATCTGGGGAAGATAAATGTGTTAATTTGAACATGTCAACAACCCATGCGTCACCAGATGATCCATGCCATCTCACTAGTATTAGCAAATATAGAAATACCATTAGTATCATCCAAGGCTGTTTGTATTCTGAAAACCTCACTATTGATCTACTAGATAGTAGACAGTTATCGGAAGCTAACCAAGTAATAACCACCTCACATACATTTATATAGAGTGAGCTAGAGAAACATGGCTGGATATTACAATTGACAATAAGATCCTTCAATACATCATGAATTATTTGAAATTAGGAATGTCAACCGTTGAATCCCTACTATGTTACCTTAATGGTTAAGCTTTCTTAGCGGACTCTGAAGATCCGAGGCTTTGACCCAGATAAGAGTATAGATGTATACTTCTAAGGAATTTCACACTAATAACGAAAAAAGCCTCCAGTGATTCATGGTTTTTAATAATTGTCTAACCTAAGTAAATTCTTGATATCATATTTAACAATCTCCACAACGCTCGAAATAGTTAATTGATTTACTCCACATGAAATATTTCACATCAAAGAATTCTATCAATGCAAATAAAATTAGTAAAATAAAACAAAAACCGAAAATAGAGAAATGACAATTGATAGATGAAAATTGTTACCTGTACATACAAAATTTGACAGTCGATTATACTCATTAGTGTTGGGTAACCAGAAGATTCTACATGATCTATATTTTATTGTTGGTCAATAAGATGTACCTGCAATCTTGGGGGTGAGGGAAGGGGGGGTAGCACTAATCAGTTAAAGTGTAAAGTATGATATCAGGTTTGATAGATTCTTAAAATTCGTTTATACTTAATCAACGCCAAGTCAATCAACCATATTTTAATAAGTCAGAAAACAATGATTATGAATGAATATTATAGGCAAATAAAACAACGGTATACAGATTTTTTATATGCAGAATGAATTTTTTAAAGGTTTTCTATAGAATTAGCTGTGCATAAAGCAAAGAAACAGCACAAAGTAATGATTATCATTCAATATTATTACACAAAGTAACTTAATGATGAGATAAATGGTACTTTAGATGTCCATAAATTACTCTTTGTTGTAGATTAATTTCATGATTAGAGGTTTGAAGACGAAAGTTTCAGATTACGAAGATAAGATTCAGGTTTATATATGAGGATAGAATTGAATTACAAATAACATATCACTTCTGTTTGAAAACCATCGGTCATTTGATACATTTAGATCTATCATTTTTACTTGCATAATATCAATAATCAGTTTTTTTTTGCTTGCATAGATTTCAAGCTATTTGTAATGCTATACGATGTTATTAAAATAACTGTTGATTGTGATTACCTAAAATCAATCTTTCTAGTTTGATGCTAATTGACTAAAAGAAGACTCATTGTAGTGATTTTAACATTTTGTCAAATACATTACTGTTAGATAATTTTACCAACTCATTTTTCTGCTAAGACTCAAATATTTGATATACTGTTTGGTAGTTTTGATATGTTCTCACTGAGCTACTCTAGCTGCATAGTCAATGGAATCTAATTAACTCTACTGTATTACATACAAATGATATGTCGTTCACTATTCTTACTTACTTACTTACTTACTTACGCCAGTTACTCCTCACTGAGGAGCATAGGCCGCTCACCAGGATTCTCCATTCAACTCTGTCCTCAGCAATCCTTTCAAGCTGTTTTCAGTTACTGTATATTCTTTTAATATCTGCTTCCGATTCCCGACGCAGTGTGTTCTTTGGCCTTCCTCTTTTCCGTTTCCCAACAGGATTCCATGTTAATGCTTGTCTCGTGATTCAGTCTGACAATTTCCGCGATGTGTCCTATCCATTTCCTACGACTTCTCCTAATTTCCTCCTCGGCTGGAAGTTGGTTTGTCCTCTCTCACAGTAGACCGTTGCTGATGGTTTCCGGTCAACGGACATTCAGTATCTTGCATAGACAGTTGTTTATAAATACTTGTACCCATCTGAGAATGGTTGCAATAATTCTCCACATTTCAGCTCCATACAGGAGAACTGTATTCACGTTCGAATTAAAGAGTCTGACTTTGAGGATGGTTGACAGTTGTTTTGAGTCCCATATGTTTTTCAACTGTAGGAATGCTGCCATTGCTTTACCAATCCTTGCATTTACATTTGCCTCGGACTCCTCTTGATCATCGATGATGCTCCCCAAGTATGTGGAAGTATCCACTTCTTCTAGAGTTTCTCCATCAAGTTGAATTTGGTTGGTGCTCCCTGTGGTGTATTTGCGGATCTTACTCTTTCTTTTATATATGTTCAGGCCTACTGATGCTAAATTTGCTGCTTCACTGGTTATCTTCTCTTGCATTTGTTGGTGTGTATGTGCTAAAAGAGCTAGATCATCCGCGAAGTCCAAATCCTTGAGTTGTATGCTACTTTTCCATTAAATTCTGTGCATCCCCTAAGATGTGGTGGTCTTCATGATCCAGTCAACCACTACGAGGAAAAGAGAAAAGGTGAGAGAAGGCAACCTTGTCTGACACCGGTCCTCACTGACAATGCATTTGTCAGTTGTCCTCCATGCACAATTTTGCACTGTGTTCCGTCGTAAGAGTTACGGATGATGTTGACGAGTTTCTCTGGTATGCCGTAGTGTCGAAGAAGTTTCCATAGTGTTCTCCTATCTACACTGTCAAACGCCTTTTCATAATCAATGAAGTTGACGTACAGGGGCGAGTTCCATTATATTCATTGTTCAACGATGATCCGTAGTGTTGCGATTTGGTCTGTGCACGACCAATCCTTACGAAAACCAGCTTGTTGATCTCGAAGTTGAGCCTCCACTGAATCTATCATTCTGTTCAGTAATACTCTGTTAAAGACCTTCCCTGGTATCGACAGTAGCGTGATCCCTCTGTAGTTGTCACATTTGCTCAAATCTCCTTTCTTTGATATCCTGATAAGATGTACTTCTTTCCAGTCTGCCGGCACTTGTTCTTCCTCCCAGATCTTTTTGAATAAAACGTGGAGTATCCTTGCTGTTAGGTCGATATCTGACTTGAGTACTTCAGTTGGTATATTGTCCGGTCCTGCTGCTTTCCCACTTTTGGTTTTTCTGATGGCCATCTTCATTTCTTCCATCGTTGGTAGAGCGACATCTATCGATAGATCTGTCGGTGCTGCCTTGATGTCCGATGGGTTCAGTGAAGCTGGCCTATTTAGGAGTTCCTCAAAGTGTTCTACCCACCTATTCTTTTGTTCTACAATCTCAGTGAGTGTCTTGCCTTCTTTGTTCTTGACCGGTCGCTCTGGTTTACCATGTTTATCTGCCAGTTTCTTCGTTGTGTCGTATAGCTGTTTCATATTTACTTCTCTTGCAGCCTTCTCCGCTGTCGTTGCAAGGCCTTCGATGTATTTCCGTTTGTCAGCTCTAATGCTCTTCTTTACCTGCTTGTTTGCTTCTGAGTATTCAACTTGAGCCTTGATTTTCTCTGCTCTTGTTCGGCTGTTGTTGATTTCTATCTTCTTGTTCCTCCTTTGTTGAATTTTGCTCAATGTCTCAGTGTAGATCCGTTCCTCATAATGGTACTTCTTGAGGCCCAAAACCCCCAGAAAAGTTGACGTTAGAGCTTATTTGATTCCTTTCCAGTTATCCTCCATAAAGGTTTCATCTTCTTTCGGCAGATCTTGTAAGGCTTGGAACCTGTTGTTGAGAGATATTTTGAATTCATTGAGTTTGTCAGTGTCTCGGAGAAAGCCTGTATTCAACCGTTGTACTGCTGCCACTCCAGTTGTCCACTGCTTCTTTAACTTCAGTTTCATTTTAGCAACCACCAAGTGGTGGTCTGAAGCTATGTCAGCTCCTCTCCTGGTTCTTACATCTTCCATTGATCTTCTAAATTTTTTATTGATACATATATGATTGATTTGTTCCTCAGTAGTATGATCCGGTGAGACCCATGTAGCTTTGTGTATGCGTTTGTGGG
Organism: Schistosoma mekongi; assembly: GCA_034768735.1. Lineage (NCBI taxonomy): Eukaryota > Metazoa > Platyhelminthes > Trematoda > Strigeidida > Schistosomatidae > Schistosoma > Schistosoma mekongi. The sequence continues at coordinate 79,463,683 of CM068306.1, read as the reverse complement.
GGGGGGGGAATATTGTGCCACCTATAACCAATTTGTTGAAAGCACATAGATTTGTAAATCTTTCACGATTGTCATTTCTTTCTCCCAGTCCTTGTCGTTCCATGATTTCTTTATATCCAGTGTTGTCTATTCCGACTTTGGCGTGTTTAGGTTCCCCATCAGGATTGTCAGATCCTTTCCTCGACACTTTGCTATAATTGATTGCAGTCTATCGTAGAACTGATCTTTGTCCTCGTCGTTGCCGTCGTTGCCGTCGTTGGTTTTTGCATAACATTAGATAATACTCATTGTAATCCCCTTCTTCATTGTTTTGAAAGATGCTTTGATGATCCTGGGTCCATGTGGTTCCTATCCTACAAGTGCAGTACTTGCATTTTGGACAACATCAGAGTAACTCCTTGGGTGTGGAAGGCATTTTCCTCTTCGTGGCCGGAGTATAGCAACATCTCTCTTGAAACCAATGTTTTCTGTCCAGCATGAGTCCAATGGGTTTCGCTGATTCTGAGTGTTGTCAGGTTGTATCTCTTCATTTCTGCAGCTATTTGATTTGTCTTCCCGCTCTCCCACATTGTTCGAACATTCCATGTACATAGAAAAATATTTGCTCTGGTTGTTAGATGGGAGGGCATCGGTCTCATGACTTCCGAAGAATTTCGGTTTTCATCATGAGGCGTCATAAGCAGTCCTTCCACTCCCAACACAGAGTTTAAATGGTTTATCTTGTTTAATCTGGTTAACGTTTTTTAGCAAGCTTGGGTTTTACGGGATGTGAATGCTAGCCCCATGCCAGACGCTCCTCCTTTAGACGCACTTGGGACCGGCACTAACCCGGCACTAACCCTAGGACAGCTACAGTCGGAGTTATACAAGACTAGATTAGTAATAATTTCTAAAAAGTCGTGTAATATTCTAAATAAGGAGAAGGACAATCGTAAGTTATCATAAAACTTTGGTGCCGAAATAAATTTTGACAAGTAAGAATTAGGGTTAACTTAGCAATACTGTATACTTTCGACAAATTTATAAGAATGATGAAATATTTTATAACTGGATATGTATCACCGATCAGTAAGCTCACACTTCTGCCAGGTGACTACTTGTCCCCAAAGCTGGAATGAAGAAGAGAAGACAAATGAACCAACCACTAAACAAAATCAAATTATATTTTAAACCGTTCCTTATATATACGTGAAACCTGACCATTCAGTCAACCAATTAGAAGATTCACATCAACTGAAAATGAGGGTAGGGTATGGACAATTGATTAACAATAGTTCATCAATCGAAAACGATATACTAACAGTGAATGTGGTAAACGAAGGAAAGGACAAAGTAAACGTAATAATAATAAGAATAGAATATTCACTTTGTATACTATTAATAGAAATGAACAACAGTTTTAGATGATTAGCCTCCTTTATGCGACTGACATATCGTATACAACAGTTGTTCAGTTTCAGCTAGGACAGTACGATATACTGTTGGGTTGATGCTGTTGGAATAGGCAGACCACTAGGCCCCTTTTCTGTAGATATTTTTACGACCATTGTTAAAAATACAAAGCTTGAAAAGACAAATGATGTAGCAAGTCATTATTCCAGGTATATTGATGATAAGTTTATCATGGGTAACAATCAACAACAAGTATATCACTTACTGAAACTTTCAATATTGTGTATTTAATTTATTATAAGACATAAAAATGGTAATATATATTTCATTTTCATGATATTCCTGTGAAAAGAAGAGGGGATGGATAATTACAACATACTACTTTCACTAACAGTACATGAAATAGATAATTCTTCAAGTTTACTAGCTTCTGTTCAAACCACTACACATAAGCATCAGTGATAAAGTTACTCTTCAAGATAGACAACATAGACAACATAAACTTGATGAAGTAGATATTGAATAAATAATTACTAAACAATGCCTAAGAAACAACAGCTATTCAGATGCATTCACTGGTATGTACTAATAAGGTAAAACCATAAAATCTAATGATACTACAATTCAGATTAAGTCAGTTTTTGTTCTTTTCGACTTTTAAGTTGATGATACTATGGTAACAGTCAGAAAAAAGCTTAACACTGTACTAACGAGGTCGTATCTGCATCAAAATTAGTTTGTATGTTATAAAACAAAAAGTTTTTTGATCCAATCATAAATCGATAATTTGTATAAATTTACCTGTATATCCATATACAGCTACATCGATAGAATAGAAAGTAGGTCTTACCTTTTGATCCCATCAGGCTAATAAAAGAGAATAAATTGTATGGCATTATTAGAACAGGTTGACTTATAGCTAGTGTAATAACTAAATGACTCACTTATAAGCGAAGAAAGAACTGATAATATTTAAATAGAGTGAGTTTATATCTTCCCGTTGATTAGTAATGGACTGAAATTAGTCAGTCTTGCATCCTGAGCCGATTGCCTTGATATAGCTACCAGTCAGAAATAATGTTTGATATGGATTGTGACTGGCAAGCGCAATCCTAGACACGCATTTTGTCCTGTCTGGTACTCGTCGGCTGGATGTACTTGCACTCCGATCTTGATGTTTACACTGGAGTTGGAACTCAGTTCGCTTCGTGCCAAAAGCCACTGCGTCCACCACTAGAGTACTGAGTCCAGATAGTCACACTTGAGCAATCGACATATATGTAAATAGAGTGAGTTTATAACTTCCCGTCGATTAGTAACGGGCTGAGAGAACTGAGTTTGACTCCCAGTATGTACATCAACATTGGGATGCAGGTACATCCAACGGACGGTTCTTAAATAGGATAAAATGCTCGTTCTGAATTCCACTTGCCAGTCATAATCCAACTTAAACATAAGCTTACAATATTGTTTATAACGACAATGAAACAAACGCCTTCAAAGAACACAACACAACTAATAGCATTCACCTAACCTACAAATCTTCTCCATTATTTTACAGTAAACTAGATATTCACATAATTTTCTAAAAAATTAAATCAATTTTTCTTTCATTTTAATGACATTTAGTTAAAAAGAAACATGTCCTACATAGAGACAAAAAATCCATTTCGCGATTAAGTTTATTGTAAAAAGACTAACATTGTCGGAATTATGACTTTTTTCATTAAGACAGTCATCAATTAATTTTATATGTTTATTTTAATTGTTACTACTATCCACTTCTATAAGTTGTGTTAATGCCATATTTTCGGTGTTTCAAATAGAACTATTCCATATTGTTTTTTATATTACATACAACTGACGGTATTAACTGATTACTGAATAGTGAATAACTCCGATTGTAGCTCTCCTAGGGTTAGTGCAGGTCCCAAACACGTCTAAAGGAGGAGGGTCTGGCATGGGGCTAGCATTCACATCCCGTAAAACCCAAGCTTGCTAAAAAACGTTAACCAGATTAAACAAGCTAAACCATTTAAACTCTGTGTTGGGAGTGGAAGGACTGCTTATGACGCCTCATGATGAAAACCGAAATTCTTCGGAAGTCATGAGGTCGATGCCCCCCACTTCTAACAACCAGAGCAAATATTTTTCTATGTACATGGAATGTTCGAACAATGTGGGAGAGCGGGAAGACAAATCAAATAGCTGCAGAAATGAAGAGATACAACTTGACAACACTCAGAATCAGCGAAACCCATTGGACTCATGCTGGACAGAAAACATTGGTTTCAAGAGAGATGTTGCTATACTCCGGCCACGAAGAGGAAAATGCCTTCCACACCCAAGGAGTTACTCTGATGTTGTCCAAAATGCAAGTACTGCACTTGTAGGATAGGAACCACATGGACCCAGGATCATCAAAGCATCTTTCAAAACAATGAAGAAGGGGATTACAATGAGTATTATCTAATGTTATGCAAAAACCAACGACGGCAACGACGGCAACGACGAGGACAAAGATCAGTTCTACGATAGACTGCAATCAATTATAGCAAAGTGTCGAGGAAAGGATCTGACAATCCTGATGGGGAACCTAAACACGCCAAAGTCGGAATAGACAACACTGGATATAAAGAAATCATGGAACGACAAGGACTGGGAGAAAGAAATGACAATCGTGAAAGATTTACAAATCTATGTGCTTTCAACAAATTGGTTATAGGTGGCACAATATTCCCCCCCCCCCACAAACGCATACACAAAGCTACATGGGTCTCACCGGATCATACTACTGAGGAACAAATCAATCATATATGTATCAATAAAAAATTTAGAAGATCAATGGAAGATGTAAGAACCAGGAGAGGAGCTGACATAGCTTCAGACCACCACTTGGTGGTTGCTAAAATGAAACTGAAGTTAAAGAAGCAGTGGACAACTGGAGTGGCAGCAGTACAACGGTTGAATACAGGCTTTCTCCGAGACACTGACAAACTCAATGAATTCAAAATATCTCTCAACAACAGGTTCCAAGCCTTACAAGATCTGCCGAAAGAAGAAGAAACCACTATGGAGGATAACTGGAAAGGAATCAAAGAAGCACAAATGCAAGAGAAGATAACCAGTGTAGCAGCAAACTCAGCATCAGTAGGCCCGACACATACATTAGGGAAAAAGCAAGATCCGCAAATACAACACAGGGAGCACCAATCCAATTCAACTTGATGGCGAAACTCTGAAAGATGTGAATACTTTCACATACTTGGGGAGCATCATCGATGATCATGAGGAGTCCGAGGCAAATGTAAATGCAAGGATTGGTAAAGCAATGGCAGCATTCCTACAGTTGAAAAACATATGGGACTCAAAACAACTGTCAACCATCCTCAAAGTCAGACTCTTTAATTCGAACGTGAATACAGTTCTCCTGTATGGAGCTGAAATGTGGATAATTACTGCAACCATTCTCAGATGGGTACAAGTATTTATAAACAACTGTCTATGCAAGATACTGACTGTCCGTTGACCGGAAACCATCAGCAACGGTCTACTGTGAGAGAGGACAAACCAACTTCCAGCCGAAGAGGAAATTAGGAGAAGTCGTAGGAAATGGATAGGACACACCTCGCGGAAATTGTCAGACTAAATTACGAGACAAGCATTAACATGGAATCCTGTTGGGAAACAGAAAAGTGGAAGGCTAAATAACAAACTGCGTCGAGAATCGGAAGCAGAGATTAAAAGGATGAACTGCAACTGGAAACAATTGGAAAGGATCTCTCAGGACAGAGTTGAATGGAGAATCCTGGTGAGCGGCCTATGCTCCTCAGTGAGGAGTAACGGGCGTAAGTAAATAATTAAGTAGTCGTGTATATCATTGACTATTGTTATCTTAGACACTCAATCATACTCTAACAAACTCATCTTAGCATTCTTTATCTATCATTCAATAAAAGTAACATTTTCCATAAACATTCAATGAAGATTCATTTAATCCTCTCAATGAATATGATTTTTGTGTGTTTTTTCATTTATTCAAAATTCATTATTTCATTAAAACACACATAAAATTGAAGATATGCAAACAGAAAAAATGAGAAGAACACTTTGAGTTACTGTTATTTTCAATGTATGATTCATTAAAACAAACAATATTGTTACTTTAACTTTAGAATAGAAAAAATACTTTCTTTTTATTAGTAGTACAATAGGTAGAAAAGTAACCCAGTGTCTGTTAATAAATCATAATGAAAATGAATATTGAAATATTGTATACTGTTGAGATTGCTCCCAGAAAATTCAACGAAGCCTCCAAAACCCTTTAAGGAGCCGGAGACGTTCCATCCAATCACAGGTCGATAGAACCTTCTAGAATCTCGACGTGGAGCGTTCCGATTGGGTAACAGTTGAGACTTCTTAATTCGGATTGGATGGATCATAATACTGATTTATTTGTTACAGAAAACTATAAATATACGAATATTTTGTACATGACTCACTTCCCATTTTACTGGAATAAAGTTTCCTGTCTTCTCGTTCTCTGTCTTCTAATTTGGCGACTAGGAGGGTTCAAGGCGTTCAAGTGCTAAGATTGCTTTGCGGCTAGTCAAGTTATCAAGTACGAGATATAACATATACATTGCTAAAAAATACTTTCTTTTTATTAGTAGTACAATAGGTAGAAAAGTAACCCAGTGTCTGTTAATAAATCATAATGAAAATGAATATTGAAATATTGTATACTGTTGAGATTGCTCCCAGAAAATTCAACGAAGCCTCCAAAACCCTTTAAGGAGCCGGAGACGTTCCATCCAATCACAGGTCGATAGAACCTTCTAGAATCTCGACGTGGAGCGTTCCGATTGGGTAACAGTTGAGACTTCTTAATTCGGATTGGATGGATCATAATACTGATTTATTTGTTACAGAAAACTATAAATATACGAATATTTTGTACATGACTCACTTCCCATTTTACTGGAATAAAGTTTCCTGTCTTCTCGTTCTCTGTCTTCTAATTTGGCGACTAGGAGGGTTCAAGGCGTTCAAGTGCTAAGATTGCTTTGCGGCTAGTCAAGTTATCAAGTACGAGATATAACATATACATTGCTAAAAAATACTTTCTTTTTATTAGTAGTACAATAGGTAGAAAAGTAACCCAGTGTCTGTTAATAAATCATAATGAAAATGAATATTGAAATATTGTATACTGTTGAGATTGCTCCCAGAAAATTCAACGAAGCCTCCAAAACCCTTTAAGGAGCCGGAGACGTTCCATCCAATCACAGGTCGATAGAACCTTCTAGAATCTCGACGTGGAGCGTTCCGATTGGGTAACAGTTGAGACTTCTTAATTCGGATTGGATGGATCATAATACTGATTTATTTGTTACAGAAAACTATAAATATACGAATATTTTGTACATGACTCACTTCCCATTTTACTGGAATAAAGTTTCCTGTCTTCTCGTTCTCTGTCTTCTAATTTGGCGACTAGGAGGGTTCAAGGCGTTCAAGTGCTAAGATTGCTTTGCGGCTAGTCAAGTTATCAAGTACGAGATATAACATATACATTGCTAAAAAATACTTTTTTCAAGTTGTTAAATTGATATAAATTAGTTACTGGTGACAAATTAAGATAGAATTTAGCATCACATTATTTCAAACTCGTCAACAAATGATAGCTACAATTTTGAAGGAAATGATGTTTACTTGGTAAATTTCAATCCACTTGATACTCTGCAGTATTTTGAGTTGATTATCATCTATCTATTCAAACTGCTACTGATCTTCTGAATATTTGAGAGATGCCTACTATTTGATTTCTGTGCATGTTTATTTTATCCTTAGTTTAGACTGTGAAATCGAGTTACTATGAATGAAATCCTTCAAGATAGTAGTTACTATTTACTGATGAGCGGCAAATAATGCTGGAACCATATGAATTAGAGTTTTCTGTTGATTATCCCGAGACTATCTTCAACCACAACATTGTACACAATGTATTGAATCGTTTAGTCCAGTAGCCACATTATGAATTGATCTTTAGAATCCAACAAGCACTATAAACTACTTGACAATCATTATAGTAGTCACTGTTTAGTAAGAATGTTGTAAAAAGCTGCTTGATAACAATCTAATTATAGTAGGATAACATCACTTTTGGTAGCCCAGGATTTGCGTAACATTTTCGGTGTTGACTAAGTGTACTGTACCTTATGTTTACAGTGACTTTTCTGGTTGTTTAATGGATCAGCATTCAAGTGTAACTTTCATTTTTTACTTCTCTCCAATGTCATCGGATTTATCACTATATCCAGTTCAATTAATAAAATAATACCTACGTGATAATAAATCTACGTATTATCACCTAATTCATAACACATTGATGTTATCATCATAAACGTTTAATAAAAGGTCAGCAACGATGACTCTAATATGAATCCATTGAAACTAACGTTAATCCAACAAACAATCTAATCAACCAGGCGAAATATTTTATAGGTATTTGCATCCAAAAAAAAACGAAAATATTTACAAAACTTGGGCGACAAATGAATGCAAAACATATGAATAGAATATACTTGTAAATAGTCTCAGCGGATGAAATTAAAGAAAAATTCCAACGTTACGCTCAGAAAGCTGGTTCGAGCTTCTTCAGGGAATTAACTTAGATCAAAAACATTATCGAATATAAGTGTAAATAAGAGGTCAAATTTAATTATGAATATCCAATCGTATACACGGTATGAAAATTTTATAGGTGAACTAATGTTGAAATTGTTGCAGATGAAGGAAGGTTTGCAGTAAGTGTGTGCAGTTTCATGTTACAATCATTTGTACACACATACTGTTCGAAGACCGAAAGACAATCTGAAGATAGGCTTGTTATCAAATCATAATAGAAGTAAATCAATGTAGTGATAATTATTAGTCAAAGGCGAAAGATTATATATTCATGTATCGCAGTACTAAAGTTCAATCACACCTTGAAGAAACATACCAACATACAGATGTAAAATTATTATACCTTGAGTGGTGGTGGTGGTGGGGTAAATACTACCACTATAAATTTCAAATTTCGTGAAATGTGTGTGTTCGTTAGCTAGTATTTTGACCTACTGTTTAAAGAAGTTAGTTGTGTCGATTGGAAACTATGTTGAATGAAACACAAATAGAGTCCTATTTAGCTTAGAATATTTACATAATTGATTATGATGAATACTTGTTCTGTCTGCTCAAACGTCAATGGGGTGGAGGGGGAGAAATTATTTTTCCAAATATTCGTTTATTGGCATAAATATCAAGTGCTTTACATTTCTTTTCGTTAGCTACTTTCGTCCAAGAACTTAGTATAACTATAACGTGAGAAAAGTTGGCCTGTTAATCGGTTGGTTGTAGCAGACGTCTGTTGAAGTGTGCCTAGTTGATAATTCGCGACTGCCCTATTCCCACTAAGTCCCAAGCCGGAGATAGAAGAATAAGACAATAGATTAACCAGACAGGTCGGAATCAGGTTCGGAGTCAGATTCTATTTTACACATTCCCTTATATACAAAAAATAATCATAGTGATTATTCATCAAATGAAAATATCAACATTGTTAATAATACAATTAAATGTTGTCAAATGTGCTCACATAAAAGTGATGAAAGTTTACAAATCATGTTAACAAAAAATCAATACAACTTGATAAAATGAACAATTGCATTTCTAGGGATTTCGAATCCCTAACACTATGCACTACCATTACATCGCAATAGCTTATTGCTAATCAAATTATTGACAAATTCATAAAAAATAACCACTGTAGTCAATCAATCAATGCCTGTTACATTTCATGGGATATAGGTCGCCAACCAGTATTTTCCCACCAACTCTGTCGTGAGCTTTCCTTTTCAGTTCTTCCCAAGTGCTGTTCATTCTTTTTATGTCTGCCTCTAATTCCCAAAGGAATGTGTTTGCTTGGTTTTCCGCTTTTGCTTTCGTTTTTCGGATTCTAAGTCAGTGCTTGTCTTGTGACATAGTTTGATGATTCTCTAAATGTGTGTCCTATCCACCTCCAGCATATTTTCCTAATTTCTTCCTTGAATAGAAGTAGATTTGTTTTCTGCCACAGAAAGTTGTTGTAGATGGTGTCCGGACAACAGATCCTAAGTATCTTGTGCAGTCAGCTGTTTATAAATATATAAAAGGTTTCAGTACCATACAACTGAAATATCTTGACGTTTACATTGAAAACTCCACCTGGAATCCCCATAAGGTAACTAATGGTCTCAACCCTGGACAAAGGAGTAGGTTTGGACATGGAGGTTTATAACCCCATCCCGTATAAAAACAACCTTGCTAAAGAAAGCACGCTAAACAGAAAAAAAACAACCATATAAACCACTATTACTTACTTACTTACTTACTTACTTATGCCCGTTACTCCTCGCTGAGAAGCATAGGCAGCTCACCAGTATTCTCCATTCAACTCTGTCCTGAGAGATCCTTTCCAACTGTTTCCAGTTGCTGTTCATCCTTTTAATGTCTGCTTCCGATTCTCGACACAGCGTATTCTTTAACCTTCCTCTTTTTCTTTTCCCAATAGGATTCCATGTTAATGCTTGTCTTGTGATGCAGTCTGATGGTTTGCGTAATGTATGTCCTATCCATTTCCAACGTCTTTTCCTAATTTCCTCTTCGGCTAGAAGTTGGTTTGTCCTCTCTCACAGTAGACCGTTGCTGATGGTTTCCGGTCAACGGACAGTCAGTATCTTGCATAGACAGTTGTTTATAAATACTTGTACCAATCTGAGAATGCTTGCAGTAATTCTCCACATTACAGCACCATGCAGCACAACTGTCTTGACCTTCGTGTTGAAAAGTCTAACTTTGAGGTTGGTTGACAGTTGTTTTGAATCCCATATGTTTTTCAACTGTAGGAATGCTGTCCTGGCTTTACCAATCCTTGCATTTACATCTGCATCAGACCCTCCTTATTCATCGATGATGCTCCCCTAAGTATGTGGAAATATCTACTTCTTCCTGAGTTCCTCCATCAAGTTGAATTGGGTTGGTGCTCCCTGTGTTGTATTTGCGGATCATACTCTTTCCTTTATATATGTTCAGGCCTACTGATGCTGAGTTTGCTGCTACACTGGTTATCTTCTCTTGTATTTGTGCTTCTTTGATTCCTTTCCAGTTATCCTCCATAGTGGTTTCTTCTTCTTTCGGCAGATCTTGTAAGGCTTGGAACCTGTTGTTGAGAGATATTTTGAATTCATTGAGTTTGTCAGTGTCTCGGAGAAAGCCTGTATTCAACCGTTGTACTGCTGCCACTCCAGTTGTCCACTGCTTCTTTAGCTTCAGTTTCATTTTAGCCTCCACCAGGTGGTGGTCTGAAGCTATGTCAGCTCCTCTCCTGGTTCTTACGTCTTCCATTGATCTTCTAAATTTTTTATTGATACATATATGATTGATTTGATCCTCAGTAGTATGATCCGGTGAGACCCATGTAGCTTTGTGTATGCGTTTGTGGGGGGGGGGAATATTGTGCCACCTATAACCAATTTGTTGAAAGCACATAGATTTGTAAATCTTTCACGATTGTCATTTCTTTCTCCCAGTCCTTGTCGTCCCATGATTTCTTTATATCCAGTGTTGTCTATTCCGACTTTGGCGTTTAGGTCCCCCATCAGGATTGTCGGATCTTTTCCTCGACACTTTGCTATAATTGATTGCAGTCTATCGTAGAACTGATCTTTGTCCTCGTCGTTGCCGTCGTTGCCGTCGTTGGTTTTTGCATAACATTAGATAATACTCATTGTAATCCCTTTTTTCATTGTTTTGAAAGATGCTTTGATGATCCTGGGTCCATGTGGTTCCCATCCCACAAGTGTATTACGTGCTTTTTGGACAGCAACAGAGCAACTCCTTGGGTGTGGAAGGCATTTTCCTCTTCGTGGCCGGAGTATAGCAACATCTCTCTTGAAACCAATGTTTTCTGTCCAGCATGAGTCCAATGAGTTTCGCTGATTCCGAGTATTGTCAAGTTGTATCTCTTCATTTCTGCAGCTATTTGATTTGTCTTCCCGCTCTCCCACATTGTTCGAACATTCCATGTACATAGAAAAATATTTGCTCTGGTTGTTAGAAGTGGGGGGCATCGACCTCATGACTTCCGAAGAATTTCGGTTTACATCATGAGGTGTCATAAGCAGTCCTTCTACTCCCAGGGCAGAGTTTAAATGGTTTATCTTGTTTAATCTGGTTAACGTTTTTTTTTTATCAAGTTTGGGTTTTTCGGGATGGGAATGCTAGCCCCATGTCCAATCCTCTTCCTTTAGACGTGTTTGGGACCTGCACTAACCCTAGGAGGGCTACAGGCGGAGTTATATAAACCACTATAGTGAATGGAATTTACTTTTTATCTTCATCCGTTTGTTTTTTTTCCTTGAAGAAGAGACAGATGATTACCATATAGTTTAGAAAAAAAAATTGAAAATTTTATGTCATTTATTATTAACCACATTACTAACCATACATTTCAGAAATCATCAGACTGAATTACGAGACAAGCAATAACATGGAATCCTGTTGGGAAACGGAAAAGAGGAAGACCGAAGGACACATTAAGACGAGAATTGGAAGCAGATATTAAAAGGATAAACAGCAACTGGAGAAAGCTTGAAGGAATTGCTCAGGACAGAGTTGAATGGAGAATACTGGTGAGCGGCCTATTTTCCTCTGTGAGGTATAACGGGAGTAAGTAAGTAAGTAGCGATAGATTGAATCTTCAACCAATTAATGATACAACTATACAATTCACTTGTGTATAATATGTTAAAATGGTATGAATATATATAAATACTAATAATCAGTTCTTTAGTTTTACCAACAGGATAAATTTTTTTAAATGGAATGATAATCAGGTTTATGTTAGGTTTGTAATTCATTTTATAGATTATTTTAGGTTACTTCCAGTATCTATGTATGTAAATATATTCATACACTAACAAAATAGCGTTATGGAGTAAAGACCTAGTAACTATACTTGTATATATCCTCATTTGTCTAAGAATATGTACTCTAATGTTTACTTAAGACAAGTGAAAGAAATATGAAACAAACTTCTTCGAATTACTGTTTTCATTAAATTTCTTCAACAATGTGGACTAGACAAAAGTGACGTTGGTTACTATTCAACAATTGATCAACACAGACATATTAACCTTACAAGATCTCTCGTTGTAATGCTAATAGCTTGATGATATGAGATGTAGTAAATCTATCAGGTAGTATTAATTCTCTTAAGATTACAGATATGCTTTATTGACAAATTTCAGAAGCATAAAATTTAGGTGAATGAAAGTTTTCTTTCAATGATATCCAATTAACAAACGTTACAATTTACTTTTAGATTATGCGCTATTAAATATAAAGTTAAAAATATACCTCATTAAAAAAACAAATACTAAAATGGAATGAAAAATATACCTCTTTAAATAAATCTACAGATGTGATTATTTCATAAACTGGCGGCGTAGGGAGGGAGGGAGGGGAATTACGTTGGCGACAAAATAAATCAAACAAGTAAAATTACCTACCTTATGTACAGTGACAAAAACAAATCAGGAATTATGATACATTTTTTATCTTCATTCATTGAGAGACTATAATATATGTTCAGTGTTTATCATAGCAAATAAAGAAATACGGTATACAACTTACCAGAGTCAATACTACTATTACTACTACTATCATTACTACTCATTTCTAGAGTTAAATGTATGGATATTTAGCTGATATTTACCAGGATGACATTGAAAATTTATTGCTTAGGATATTGAACAATTCATTCGTATTATTATGAAACTTTACTACAACCTGTAAATATATGACATTATACAGTGACTGATCATTGTATAGCAACCAATCTGTTGATTGTATAGTCACTTATAGTGTTGATAGAATTCTAGTGACCAAATTATGGTGTGTTCACTAGTTTAGATAACTCAGTATCACCTGCACTAAGTTGTGATAGTAGACGGTTTTTGAGTAGTCAATAGAAAACCCTGCTTAATCTCGGTTTCGTGTTATTTGGCTCTCGTCACCAAAGAGCACCTACAGCCTGCTCACTGACAGATACGATCTAAGTTCACTCAGTTTTTGACTGTTACCACTAATCTAATCGTGTCTCAATTCACAGTCCATTTCAATATAATAGATTAGTAGACATATTATAACATAACTGATAAATTGTGATTACAACTAGAGTTGGCTAGGCAATAAACATACTTGTCAGTCGTCAGTAATTAGTCGTTTTTGTATCTCGGTTCTATAGTAAGTTGGTCAAACGCCTTAGACGACGACACTAAGTTACCAGATTTCGAGTTCTCTGAAGAGTAGCAGCCCCCTCAATTTTGAAAAACACTAGACGAAGAATAATTCCATTCTGACTACCTGTAAGCCAATTTCCATGTCACTGTGATACTATCTAAGCAATCTGTTCATAATAGAAAATAATCAACCACAATTTTTAATATAAACTAATTTATGTTAGGTATGCTTGATTCCCAGAATTTATGTGATATGTCTATTATTTTTGTAACTCATTTGAATCTTTCATTTTTGCTCTAAGGGGCACCAATTTCACTTCCAGTTCGCACTTTCCATCTAGCAGGATGTTCATTCCTATTGGTCCATTTTTGATTTTAGTACATTATTTGTGACATCTTCTGGGTCATTCTTTTTTCTGCATAAACGCATGAGTTGAGTACTTGTCATTATTCTTTCCAGGATGCCTGAGGAACTAAACATTTCCTGCTGACAGTGGACTTCTCCCTCTAGTTAACCGGCATAGGGCTCAGACAAACAACTTAGCTCTACTTGTCATTGTGTCGTTGGTTATGCATTATTCTCTGGTATCGAGGTATCATCTTAATTCACAAACCCTAGCAGATTGCGACTATCAGTTTTACCAGTTCCGTAGATGATAAATTGGCGACTGAAGAGTAACGTAATAGATTCAAGAATCAGTGTAAATATCAACAGTGTGATGAACATATATTCAACTAACGTGTTTCGAATGAAATAAAACATGATCTACTGCCCCTAGATTCCAGGGCTAATCACCATTTAATAATCAACGACATTTATACCTACATAATCAGTACAATCGATAATGAACACTTCATCTAATCATCATGTTTTATTGACATCACTGCATATTTTAACTGTTGGAACAATCTCTAACTTCTATCATATATTACAGTAATTAAGACTATGGTAAAGATTTCAGATTTTTTTCTGTTAATGAATTTTAATAGACCTTATAAATGAAGTTATTATATTGTCTAGTTTACTTTCTTTACTTACTTTAATCCATATCCAAAATGACACGTATAAGAATGAAGATATTTCATAAATTTACCATAGTTGTAAATAAGATAATATTTTACAGTTCAAATGATTATTCTCTGGATTCATTTATAATAGATATTGAAATACTTTTGTAAGATAAATGATGTAATAAAGTTAAATTAATAAACTGATTCAAATTGACAATGTAATAGTACTGATACTGATTATGTGGATTGAAGTCGAATAGCTCACAGCAAAGTTTAAATATCTTAACGTCTATCTATGATGAGATTGTAGATATGGACTAATATAGTAGAATCTTTTAGTGTTGATGAAACAATTTTTAAACGATTCTTGGTTTTTAATTACTGATTAGTCAAGATCGGTTTTATTGTTTGTATTTGTTAGAGATTTATCTTGCCTAGGTACGATTGATTAGTAAATGTCATTGACAATAACTGTCTCATTCCCCTTTATATTTGAACTCTACCAGTTTAAAATTTCTCACTAGAACTTTAGGAACGTCTTGAAGTCAGTCACTAACTTGTAAGCTAGTTATTATAGATTAAATGAAGACGTTTTATAGAGATTGGTATTTAATTTTATTGTGACGAATACAAACGGCAAAAGTAAACACCAATCTCCAAAAAACTACCCCACCTCAAGATCAGTTTGTGATATGACAGTTCTAAATCTTAAGTCTGGATTGTGGTATTCTCTGTATAATGATGTCGTTCCTTAGTTAATTGGGTAAATTATTTCTCAGTTAATAATGTCATATTGTTATAATGAAGTCATCTCTATTTGATGCTCATTAGTTTATAGGTTGTGCAACATAGGGTAGTCTTTTAAGTCCTCTATTGATTATAACTAATTTGGATAATACTTGCAAGTGTTTTAATATAAGTAAATCATTTCTTCGTGTTAATGATCTTAAGGTAGAGTGCTGATTTTCCTTACACTAGGTTACCCACATACACAATCGTAACAGTGCTAAAATCAACAAGATTGCCTTATTGTACTCTATCTGAGAATTTGAACATAGTGCTTATGAATTCTAATGGATATGTTTTGGCGAAAAACACGTTTTAGTTTCTGTCTGTCTGTAAACAGTTATACGTTATTAGGTTTTCACGTAATAGTTGACTTAGGACTGAAATATTCTTACAATATATCATTTCAAGAGTAAGTTACACTAAAGTCATGCAAATCACAATGACTTCTGAATTAAATACTATGCAACTGTCGTAACAATGATTCTACTATTCTACTTTACAGTGTTTCAGCTACTGCTAGAAAATTTAAGTTTCATTCTCAGTTTTGTCTGAATTACGAATAAACTTAGACTAGAATCTGTCCAGTATTACTTTACTCTTCATATTTATGGTAGTGAGTTAATTTTAAACTACATATCTAGAAACACTAAGTTAGGACTTGACTCATTGCGGAACCAACTAACTCAAATAAAATATAGTTTTTTTCTAAAAGATTATGAATAAATCATATTTTACTTCTTCTAATCGAATCTAACTTCCGGTTTCACGATGTCATAATCTTCGTAATTCAACTTCGTAAGCAAAATTATGTCATTCTAAATGCACTCACTACATCAGTTACTTAACAAGCTAACTTTCAGGAACATGAAATAATTTACTGTAATCCATTTGAGTAACAGATTTTACTCTCTTTATTTGTATGACATATTGATGACTTCCTCTCTTCTGGTATCACACTAAAAGTGTTTAAGCCAATCACAATGATTTCAAGCCGATCACTGTCCCACTATTTGAATTACAGGGATTCTAAATGTGTGAACACTATCACTAATCAATATACTTATTAAGCTTGACTTCATAATAATGCTATAACTGCCTGACATTATCATAAGCTTATATCATAAAACCTACTAAACAATACATGGGTTAGCTCAAATTTTGCTCATTCTGTTAACTCTACGAAATCTTTACTCTTGTTCTATGCTCTTTGTTTTTGTCTTGTCTCTATTAATAGAGGATCATGTATAAAACAGGCATAGAATCTCTTTGTGCTACATTGACCCATTTTTTTTCAATTCATAAATATGGCATCTTCTTTCTGTTGATGATTAAGTATACAACATGACATTTGACATCATTTACTCGAAAACCTTTGTGATGATATATGTCTATCACATTCAATGTGTACTTCAACATCCTTACATTATTTATAAATGACAGTTATATATTCACAGGATAATTGTTGAAAGTAAATAACTTATATGCTGTCGTCTTGTTATGACGCGAAGAAAGGGAGGAGGAGAGGATGATTTGGTTGGTGAACGCGAACACCAATAAGATGCGTGTCTAGTTAAGAATGTGCGATTGACCTAAGCCCACTCACCCCCAGGCCGACAATAGGACAACCAGAACTGAGAACTGAGAACAGGAAGACTGAGAACGTATTATATCTTAATCATGCCTTTATATACACGTGAAATCAGACCACACAGTAAGCGAATGATAAATCTAACATTGATACAGAACAAAAGAAATAGTGGTAGTGAATGGGGAGAACGTGTACACAATAAAGTAGACGTAGTTCGTAATAATAAATAATACACAAGAATCAATACACTAAATGAGAGAACCGAGCAAGGGGAACGTAACAGTCATAGAAATGAAATGTCAACACTGTCCACAGTTATAATAAATGAAATAATGTTCCAAAGCACAGTTCCCGAAGATAGCCAATCTTCATTAGGTGCCCGGCATATCATGTCTGTGATTGTACATTTCTCCAACATTTTATACTTAGCAAATTTTTAACAACCGTAAATGTAAAGTTCATTTGAAAATAATTAATGATAGACATCGTTTTAAATGATTTGACTTTATCTGCCCTAACAATCAGAATATACCTAAAAATTGTGATTTGTTCTATAATTACTGTTATTATTACTATCTACTTAATTATCTTCTAGTACTACTACTTATGAATACATAAGGTATGTTCACATAAAAATAGACAGATAATAATAAGTATCAGTTATTATAGTTATATTTTCAGAGTTCGAGCTCAAAACATAACTTCAACAAACAAAATCTATATCTGAATTTAAATACAGTAGAACTTATCATTCATTAATATTTGTTATTGTAAGTGTTCTAGATGGCAGCATTTCTACAACTGATAAACATCTGGAACTCAAACTAACTGTCAGTCAACATTAATGTCAAAGTTTTCAATATAAATGTGATGACATTTCTGTCGTATGGAGCTGAAACTTGGCGAAGTACAAAAAGCATCAATTAGAAGATACAAGTATTTATAAACAACTGTCTGCGTAAGATACTTTAGGTCCGTTGGCCAGATACTATCAATAACAACCTTCTGTGGCAGAGAACTAACCAACCGAAATCCAGCAGAGGGAGAAATTAGGAAAAGACGCATGGAGTGGGTGGATAGGACACACATTGAGGAGACCATCAAACAGTGTCTCAAGACAAGCACTAACTTGGAATCCTGAAGGCCAGAGGAAAAGAGGAAGACTTAAGAACACATTGCGTAGGGAATTGGAGACAGACATGAAGAGAATGAAGAGCACTTAGGAAGAGCTGGAAAGGAAACCCAGGACAGAGTTGGTTGGAGAATGCTGGTGGGCGGCCTACGCCCCACTTGGGGTAACAGGCATTGATGATAATGATGATGATGATGAAGTGTCCTAGATATTACTGAATATGAAGTTCGATTTCATAAATTGAATTTATTTAAACACTTAATAAAAATTGATATGCCGGGCACCTAATGAAGATTGGCTATCTTCGGGAACTGTGATTTAGAACATTATTTCATTTATTATAACTGTGGACAGTGTTAACATTTTATTTCTATGGCCGTTACGTTCCCCTTGCCCGGTTTTCTCATTTAGTGTATTGATTCTTTATGTATTGTTTATTATTATGAACTACATCTACTTTATTGTGTACACGTTCTCCCCATTCACTACCACTATCTCTTTTGTTCTGTACAAATGTTAAATTCTTGATTGGTTCACAGTGTGGTCTGATTTTATGTATATATAAATGCATGATTAAAATATAATAGGACCTTGGACCTTGGTCTAGTTCTCAGTTCTCCGGCCTTTAGTTCTTGGTTCTCAGTTCTGGTTGTCCTATCATCGGCCTAGGGGGTGAATGGGCTTAGGTCAATCACATATTCTTAACTAGGCACACATCGTATTGGTGATCGCACCAACCAATCAAATCATCATCCTCCTTCTTTTCATCACGTCATAACAAAAATGCAAAAGAAATTGATTAAGACTACGTCGTAGTATGCGTCTCCACAACAATACATATCCATTAGCACGCAATGAATAAAACCTACAACCTTTAAACTTCACCATCAGTCTCTACCTTATAGAAAATCACTTACCAATTTGAGTGGATTAAAATCATCAATCTATTAATTAAAAATGTAAATTGTTTGAAATGACAGGTCACTTATTTGAAAGTTAAGCACTAACTTACGTACCTGAAAGTATTGAATTCAATCTCTGATAAAGATGATAATCTTTACTACTGACATGTTTAATGTATCAATTAATAATATTGAATTATAAAACATTCAATTTCAATGTAGTAGTTTAATTAATTAATTTAATGACTATTATAAGTCACATGGAACATACTACTTTTATATACAAGTAAAATTATAATGAAATGAATACACATTATTTAAAAGAAATAAATTAAGTTAATAAATCAACTATAAATAAGATAGTAATTGTGTATATGCATTACAAAATACACAACAACTGTTTATTCAATCAATTAATAAATTTTGTAAACAAGATCCAATTATATAAGTTGGATTGTGACTGGCAAGTAGAATCCATGACGAGCGTTTCGTCCTATTTGGGACTCATCGGTTGGATGTACCTACATCCCAATGTTGATGTTCACACTGGGATTCAACGGGAATATACAAGTTTATCCTAATACCAATGTGCCCGTTGCAGAAGTGTGACTGTCTGGACTCAGTAGTCTAGTGGTGAACGCAGTGGCTTTCAACACGAAACGGACTGAGTTCGAATCCCAGTGTGAACATCAACATTGGGATGCAGGTACATCCAACCGATGAGTCCCAAATAGGACGAAACGCGCGTCCTGGATTCCACTTGCCAGTCACAATCCAACTTATATAATACTTGTGAAAAATTCGCTATATCGAGGCAATACGCTCAGGATGCCCATATAGCAACAATGACTGACCAGCTTCAGTCTATAACAAATCAACGGGAATATACAAGTTTATCCTAAGATCTAATTGTTTCTAACTGAAAAAAAAAGCAAAGATAAAGAACAAGAAGCTAATTTTTCACAGATTGAAATGTAATAATAACATTAAAATCTGATTGATTTGAAGAAAAAAAAACTGAATTTACAGAGTCATTAAATATAGAAAGTGTTATGACGTAAGAGAGTTTTGGGTGGGTGTAACACATACACCAATGAGATGTGCCTAGTTGGTAATAAGCAATTGACCTAAGATGACTCAGCCCCCCCTCAGACTGACAATAGAAGAACCAGAATTGGGAACCGCGATATGGAGAGAGCGAGATCGTATTATATTTTAATCATGCCTTTAGATACAAATAAAACCAGACCACACATTAAACCAATCAAGAATCTAATATTGACACAGAACAAAGGGAATAGTGGCAATGAATGGGGAGAACTTGTACTCAACATAGTAACCGTAGTGCATAGTAATAAACAATATACAAAGAATAAATAAACTAAACGGCAGAACCGGGTAAGGGGAACGTAACAGTCATAGCAATGAAAATGATTACATTACTCATGAATAAAATAATGAGAATAGTCCTCCAAAATACAGTTCTGAAAGTTCGCTACTTTTCTTTAATTGTCAGGTGTAACAGAAAGGATGCTGGTTGAAGAACTGGTATAAATCAGTAAGTACTGTGAGCTGTGTTATATTGTTCTATTTTGAGATAGTTCATATTAGATTTGATAGAAATTAATGAACTAATTGATGGAAATGATAAGATACTGAATAACTGTTTCATTATAGTTTTCGTTACGATACGGTTTTAACTGAATAAATCGAAATATCTAAAAAGAAAAGCATATTTCAAATGAACCTCTATAATTCCGTACTACTGACTGTTTATAAAACTTCTGTCTATAATGTACCGGAAGAAGAGTTAAATGCTTATTTCATCTGTTATCAACGCTAATACAAATGAAGAGAACATGTTTAGGATGATCTTGAGACTTAGGATATGACTTTTGTAGAGAGTGATTGGATTTGGATCACACAGCAATATTGTACCAGGTAAGATGAAGTGATTGTTCGATACAATCTAGTTAACAATGATTTATTATATGAAATATAACCAATGTATGCAATCAACTAATTAAATAATTGATTCTCGGTGGATCATACAAATAATTCAGTATTAAATCACTAGTTGCATAGTATGGTGTACATCATTTGTATCTGTAATCGTGTTTATATCAAAATAATGTGAGTAACTTCATTAAACAAAACAACATCCACATCGGAATGTGTTACCAATCTGAGGTTCGGTCTGTGTGAGCGTTGTGATTAGTGTAGACAGGCAAGTGGCGTATCACAAATGAGTGAATAGCAAATCTTAACTGACATATATGACTGTCCATTTAATGTGTGACTGACTTCACTGAATCTGCTGTGTCAATCAACAGTTGGGACATTGTGTCTGGCATTACATGTATCTACAGGCTTGATTACGTGTAATGAACTAACTCATTTGCACTGATCATCAGTATTTACTGAAAGCCAGAAAACCTGTCCAGAAAGAAAACACTCATTTGTCCAGAACATATAACAAATTGAAAGGGATTACATTGGCTAGAAATTCACTAATCTATTAACGACTAGATTTTAAATGATTTTTATCATATCTAGTTTAGTGTCAAATCGCTTTCATTAAACGCGTGAAAAAACCAGTTACCAACAGGAACACATTTCGAAATGACATTTGTTATGTATTGAAACTAGGCAGCTATGGATATCTGTTTCATCCAAATATAGGCAATGAAAATAATACATAGCTACAATCAAATCAGGGATAAAAACTAGGACAACTTACACTTCACTACTAGAACAATTGAGTTAATTCACAATAGTACATCATTCCAACTTGAATCCTTTCACGACAGGAGAAGTTACAAATAGTGATTACTGACTAATAAATAAATTCAGTCATAAAAACATACACCCTCGCACAATCGATTTACACTCACTTTCTAATTGTTTAGTTAAAGACTAACTCAGATAATTAAAAATGCTTAACCTATAGTCTGTAAGTCATGTGAATAACTAAAGTAAAAGATATAAATCATATGATTTGAAATTTGATCACAGGTCATCGACTTCTGAAATATCTTTCATTTATACTCTTATTATTCTATATACTATATTAAATTACTAAGACTAAATGTAACTTAGTAACAGAAAATATACAATCATATTCTCTAGTATAAGCCGAATATACAATTGAAACTGGTAACAGGATCAAGGATGTATATTTCTTTTTATTTAGCACTTGCCTGTTGGATGTTGTTGAGTCCCAGTGTTGATGTCCACATTCAGACTCCAACTGAGTGCTTATCTGTAATTAGCCGAATCACAGAATAAACATCAACATTGAGATGCCCAAATATTCTGCTGACGAGTCCTGGTCTCTACTGCTGACTGCGATTTAACTTTACCCGGACTTGTGACTAAATACTATATAAAGGTACATGCTTCGCCAAAATAGACTGTAGTTCAGAATACCAACGAAAGCATCTATGACCTATACTAAAGATAGGACTTAAGGCCACCAAGCTATGTAACGATTACAATCCGTATCTGCTAATTTGGGTATGGCAACTTGAACTGATGTACGCATATACCAAGTTCTACGTTGTAACTGTCTGTTTGTCTGTAACCTTCAAAATACTAAGCTAAACAGTTCTAGCAGTATTCAAAAGTACTGAATTAAAACCTGCAGTTCGTTAACCAAACTTCATGCAGCTTTTAACAAATGTACTACTAGGATAGAATTCTTACCAGTTAGCTATCTATTTATTGTGATTAGTAGAATTTGTAGATATCTGAAAAACATATCACTAAGTTGACATGAGTCATTTAAAATACTGTATGAATTCAGCTTGACAGCTAGCTGGCTCCAACCATAAATATATTCGAGGTAGTTTACATCCTAGCCTAATTACACTTCTTGCCCAGCTGAAGGTCAAATTAAACATGACAACCATTTAAACTACTCGAAAAGTGCATGTTCACAGCCCCACCATGAACAATATTCAAAACCTACAAGTATCAAGATGAGGGATACATTTTTTACTAACTTCGATCAGTGTGAGATATAGTGCGATACTATATTGTCACTAATAATATTGGTTTCATATCTAAAAAAGTTGAACTCCATTGGTGAATGCATCCTGAAGTGACTATTGAAATTAACTACAAGTAAGCACATGATGATTTACATAACAACCTAATTTGATTATGGTAACCACTGAAAACACGAAGAACTGAACAGCGGCCTCCACTTAGCTTGAGACTCCTCAGTACTGTACATCCAGAGGGAAACGAATTACCTCCGGAACCCTGTGACAGTGTATACAACGTTTCGTATATCCAACTGCAGTCTCTATTACATATACTAAGTGCGTACTCGTGTATTTGACTTCAAGTATCACTCAAACTGTGTTAAGGCTGATAATAATGTATGATTATAGAGTTCGGACCTTGGACTGAAAGTTAAATACTACAACCACTGAGTCAATGTTCCATTACAAGATTCATGAACTTAGTCAAAACTAATAGCCAGTGTAATATAGTTATAAATGAAAACATTGTAACAAATGTATGTTAAACGAGAAAAATAATTTATTTCTATAAGATCAGTGATATTAAACATCAATTGATAATATACTAAGCAAAATTAAAAGTAAAGATGAAAGAATGAGAATGAGAACACAAGAGGAAATTGTTTAATCTAATCAACATCGACCTGATCTATTCATTTATTTGTGTAGTAAAAGGGTGTGGAAGAAAAACTGCCAACGATAGCAAAACAACGACGAGTAAACAAACAACAGAAGGAAACATTAAGTGGTAAGTTAACGTACATACTCTGTGCAAAGTTTCTCAGAGAGTAAATTAATGCGACGTAAAATATTTCTCATTAAACCAATAACTACAGAGAAAACCACAACCGATTGCCTACCTCTGGACTGTGACACTAATACTACAGGAAAAAAAAAAGTCGAAAAACTCAAATTCAACTTTTAGCCATCAATAACAACAAGTAGATAGATATAAATAAAACAAAGGAAATTGAATGGAATGAAATGAGAGTTATAGTAAAGATAAGCATCTTTTAGCAAAACAAGTGTAGGAGAGAACAAGAACTGATGCTGTTTATTGACGCCTAATTTCTTATCACATATCAGTAATATTGAGTAGTCAGTTGAGAAGATACTGCTAAAGTAGTATTGTGTTTCTTTTGTGTATTAGATACTTACTTGAAGAAACAATCAACGGAAATAAAACTAAGTAATCGACATGATAAATTCAGTAATCTATCAGTTTCTTCTAGTTTGTGTGCACTCATTATATTTTAATTTGTAACTGGTTAGTAATAACAATAATAATAATATAAACACGACGATCTTCAAACATCTATTCGGTAGCGTCTTTTGTGGATGAACAAAAAACAAAATAGGAATCGAACTCTGTCAGTGACTCAAAAATAAAATAATGAATAATGTTAATAATAATAATAATAATGAGGAAAGAGGAAATAACCAAGGAAATAACCAGTTGATCAATATTAAGCAAAAAAAAATAAGCAAATAGTGTAGACAAACGACAATATTACTGATTATATTTTTATGAGTAGTGTTATGTTAAATTTTTATGAGAAAGAAATACCAAATAATAAAATCATGAATTAGTAAAAGGACACTAAAAGGTAAGTTAGCTGAGGACACATAGGAAAAATGATTCTTTCTTAATTTTGATAAATTTAAATACAGAATAAATGAAGAAGTTGATCGTAAATTCCCCAATGTTCTTCTGTAGAACTGAATGTATTGCACACATGGTAACTGTCGCAAACCAATATAACTACTATCAATTACATCGTACAACTTCAGAACATTTGATTATCTTCATAGTATATGTGAAAAAGATTGAGACGCCAATGGATGGTTGTGTGAGTGGATAATGAATGAATGGAAAGGATAATAATAATACTAATTGTCAGAAAGCACAAAGTTATAATAATAATAATAGTTATTATTATTATTATTACTATTAAATGAACTGTTTCACCAACAAGCAATCAAATGCATACTTCCCATTGTAATACAGCTGTATCTTTACCACCAGTTGAAATTAATCTAGAACCATCATATAAAAATGTTACATTTGTTACATGACTTGAATGGCCATTATATGCACGAAATTCTGCCTGAATAATGAGAAAGAAAATGAATAAGAAAGTATGTGACTGGAAAAAAGAAACATGTTTTGACTGAGATTATCCTCCAAAATCATCTCTACTAATTAGTGTAACATTCATTTAGTTGATAAGTACCGCATATAAGAGTCTAAGTTATATCAAGAAATTCACTTCAAACATCTAGTGTAACCCACAAATGATTGTTGTAAAAATGTCCAGTGTGTAGTACCCTTCAATATTCCAGATGAAAAAAAAATACTACTCATAGTAATAGTTAGATTGATACAAATTACATTTGAACATTCAGTATTCACTTAATAAATGAACAGAAACTTGACAGAATGTACTGAATACAAAACACAATCGAAGTTGACAATTATCTAAGAAATCTACTTCTACTGTTATCAAGACTTAGTACAGTGACATGTCTGGACGGAGACATGTGATTGGCTAATATTGTGTGTCTGACATACGACCTGATCAGGCTTTATCTATATATATCTTGTGTATTATTGGCTATAATATATTCGTGTGAGTAACAAGAGGGCTTTTAGCACATACACACCAACAAATGCAAGTGAAGACAATCAGTGTAGCAGCAACTTTAGCATCAGTAGGCTTGAACATACATAAGGGTAAGAGCAAGATTCTCAAATACAACACAGGGAGAACCAACCAAATTCAACTTGATGGAGAAACTCTGGAAGAAGTGAATACTTTCACATACTTGGGGAGCATCATCGATGAACAAGGAGGGTCCGATGCAGATGTAAATGCAAGGATTGGTAAAGCCAGGGCAGCATTCTTACAGTTGAAAAACATCTGGAACTCAAAACAAATATCAACTAGCCTCAAAGTCAGACTCTTCAATTCGAACGTGAAGACAGTCCTGCTGTATGGAGCTGAAACTTCGAGAATTACTGCAAACATCATCAGACGGATACAAGTATTTATAAACAACTGCCTACTCAAGATACTGAATGTCCGTTGGCCGGAAACCATCAGCAACGGTCTACTGTGAGAGAGGACAAACCAACTTCCAGCCGAAGAGGAAATTAGGAAAAGACGATGGAAATGGATAGGACATATATTACGGAAACCATCAGACTGCATCACGAGACAAGCATTAACATGGAATCCTATTGGGAAAAGAAAAAGAGGAAGGCCAAAGAACACGCTGCGGCGAGAATTGGAAGCAGACATTAAAAGGATGAGCAGCAACTGGAAACAATTGGAAAGGATTGCTCAGGACAGAGTTAAATGGAGAACCCTGGTGAGCGGCCTATGCTCCTCAGCGAGGAGTAACGGGCATAAGTAAGTAACAAGTGGGCTTCTTGGTAATCGGTCGGATCTTGTGGCTGTGCAATAGACTAAGGCAAGGCTAGGTGTTAGCAATAGGCAATAACTCGGCAGATAATAGAATCGATAATAATCGGCCACCTGCGGTGCGTTCAGATATAACATACAGTTAAACTGTACTCACTAAACATTAACTAAATAAAATATCTATATTATACGATTTCCATAAACTAAGAAACAGCTATCGTAGGCTGTATGAATTTCTAATTTACTGCAGTCTCACTTTAAACCAATTTCGCTGTTAATGTACAACAAATCACTTAGTTTTGTTATTATTGTGCTTTTCAGTTTTTTGCAGTAAATTATCTATCACATGATACATAAAGGCAGTTGTAGTAAAGTCATTTAATAACTCTCTACGTGATTTGCGTAATATTTTACATTTATTGAAAGATGAAATTTATCCTAAACATCTATGCAATGTTACTCTTAGCATTCAGCAGAGTTTGTAAATTGTCGGTGATTTTATTGAATAGGATTAATGTTAGTTATGCTCATAATTAATCCGATCAACGACATCCATTTAAATGCCTACCACTTAGACTCAGTTTGATTGGACAAACTAATCGTAGAACTGTATTATTTTTATAAACATGACTAAATAATCACAATTGTTTATTTCGACCTCTTTTTCCATCACTGTTCGATATGTGTTTTTTTTATTTTATTTTTTGACTGACTATACTAATTATGTCATTGTAGTAATTGTGTTAATTTACGTTTTAGAAACAGATATAAGTTTATGCTAAGTTCTTTCTATTTTGACCGTAGTTAAGCCCAGATTCTAAGTCGACAGTTTTGCGGAAATTGATTGAAAGGGTTATCTATAGGTTTAAACATATCCTACAATTATGTCATCTGAACATTCCACATCGATAAGCTAGCCTGGTGGTAAAAGATTAACACGAGAAAGGTCAAAAGAAAATGCGGTTTGAAGTACATCTATGACTAAAGTAAAAATGACGGTGAGGGTTAGGCGACATTTTTGACCCGCAGCACTTGAAATTAATAACTGTGATGACAACTGGCCATCAGATTAGAGTATAATTAAAATATATATGATGTTATTTTTGTGCTAATGTAGAATTTCTTAACATCGTATACTGATTATGTTACACAAGACAATTTCATTGAGGTCCTTTACAGACTCACTATCTCCCAAGTATATATAAACATCGGACATGACAGAGAGTACCAGTTTCCTCAAAATTGTGGATACGCCTTGTTGACAAGTGCAGGATAACGCAAAACCTGCGTGAAGTAGCATTTCCTATCGACTACTCTCCAAACCACCTTCTATGAATCGCCATTTTAAAGCATTTCTAAAATAAACAGTTGAGTAACATTTTCAATATAAAGATTATTGTAACCACTTTACAAATGAACTTCCTTGCCATCGGTTTCCAAATACATGTGGAAACACATTTCCCATATACGACTTTAAAAATACGAGGTAAACGCTTTACCTTAGGTTTATTAGCTGGATATCTGAAGAGTTTCACTTTGCCAAAATCATCTCCAGTGGCTAGAATATCGGCAGCTGAACTATGGTCACAAGCATTGATATCTGTCCCATCTGAATCCGATGGCCAAATCCCAGCCACTTCCCAGCCAAGTGTACATTTCTGGCTAGCCCATTCTAAATCACGTAATGTACTAGGCGAAACAACCTTTAGTTAAAAAAACATAAATTATTAAATGAAAATAAGTCAACACAGTTGGAAGATATTTTACTTGTTGCCAACATCCTATGGCAATTAACATGAATACAAAACAGCCTAGCTGAAATATACGTTAGCCCAAGTTGCCATAATACATCAGCACGGAGAGACAAAATCAACAAAACGAAGAGAAAATGCAGTCGATATAATAACAATGACAATGGCCAAGCATTGAGAATATAGTTTGAACAGGAATGAAAAGGTGTGCATAAATGAATATTGGAATTCAGGATCTAAAACTTATAAGGTGAATGAATTTGCCTCGCTGTAACCAATTCTGGACGATATTACACAACAATTTTCTATACTGATGATATAGTTCCTGCATGAATGCCAGCTAAGAAGTCTGCACCTATAAACATGGATCAAATCAACAGTTAATAACTTTTTGGGTTGATATTACATTTTGTTGTGGTTAACCTTTATTTCATGTTATCCCCACTCGAGTCGACATTGCACATCGACGTATATTGCGATTGAGTATCTGCAATATATGTCCGAATTATATTAGTAGATGAACTCATCAACCGAATTCCTATAGTCTCCTAGTAATTTGTGTCTAAAATCAGCGTCGCTCATCCGGTTGCCTTACAGAGTGATAATTCGAAGGTATCTATAGTTAGAAACTAAACTTCTACACAGGTTATTTACTTTGACAGACGTGGAATAATACGAAGACGACTGGTGAGTGATAAACTCACCCTTCAGTTAGAAAACAGATATCGCGCATACATCGTGAGTGACGTAAGTGGGCAAACACAAAGCAAAACTTTCTGAATTCAAGAATTCCGTTAGACTCCGAGGTATCGAGCTTGACGAGACTTCTGAAATAAGTAAAGTAGTCAGCAAATTCAACTACGTCACTCGTTTGGGTCAATCTAAGCAACGATACAGACCAATCCTGCCAGTAAAATATTGTACATAGGGAGAGGAGGAAATGCATTGCTACTTTAGGCGTTCAAGAGACTGTATATTGTCAACATATTAACGGAATGTATATTCCAAGTCGATAAGCGAGTCTCTTCGCCGTGTCAGAAAGGTTAAATGAAGTGTAGATGATAGTAGGACATTTTTGATAAAATTAAACAAGAAAACTAGTAAGCAACAATGATCAGCAACCGCTGAGTTTAAAAACAGTTCGCCATAAACACAATACATTGAACAGTTAAGATCTCTTAGAAAAACCAGTAAACATTTGTATTGTCTTCTCTAGGTGATAACTGATTGTAAGTTGTCTTAAACACAGGCTACTGCATCGAGCCAACTCGATTTTCATGTATTAGTTTCCGCACACCCGTAGAGAAGATCAAATCGGCCACATGCTATCTCCAAACGTATAGTTGTCCGAATGCGATAGATAGGAAAAGTGGCAAAAATATAACAACAGTTATCATGTAGCTCCTCCGAAGTACTACATAATGTAAACAGTCAATTTAAAAAGTATGCATCTAAAAGTTATGCACACCAGAAAATTAGGTAATTAGCAATATATGTATATTTATATGCATACCTGTCTACAGTCAAATGCAGTCCAAAAAAGTATTTCATAATCACCTGATACAGAACGCAAAAATCGACTATCAGCAGACCAATCAATGTGTAAGATAAAACTAGTATGACCACAACATCGTCCAACACGATTATACTTATATCCATGTTCTAATACATTATATACATAAATAACATTATCTCGTGAACCAAGAGCTAAATAATTTCCATCTAGAAATGAAAAGAGTAAAATATCATAGATTTTTTTATAAATAAAACTCGTGAGTACGTGCTTTAGCTTAAGTTTGTCTTAACACTTTAAAACGACAAGACGATCAATACGGCAAGACTAGTAACAGAAAAAATAAAAACGCATGTATGAGAGAATAATGAGATTTAAGATCTGGAAACAGATAAAGGGTAATTTGTGTCACTTGATGTCTTCATTTACTCACCAAGATTATTGTGCGTAACCGAATTAAGTAGTCTATACCTATTAACATCTATTCCTACATTAGTTAATATCTTAAGTTACTGTAGGCTGTAGGTTGGCATTTTTTTTCCTTAAAATACAAAAAACAGAAGTCTATGCATCCGAAATTAAATGGAGTTATATACCTTCGAGGCATACCTTAAGTGTAAGGGCTGAAATTATTACCTGGCTACTTGAACTATAAAAAGTCCTAATCTCAATGACTGCAAATCGCGTTAAAAACTAACTCACTGGCTTTTATGAATAGATATACACTCACCTGAGGAAAAAAACAAGATTAAATATTAGACATTCTGAAAGCGATATTTATCGTCTTTAAATACAAAATGAAAGTAACGGTTATCACTCATGGCATTGGCTAGTTGACGTATTACATTCAAATTTAAATGGAATCCTACATTTGCAAGCTAGTCAAGGGAAGCTAATGGTTAAGCGTTTGATGCGAAACCTAAATGTCTTAGGTTCAATTTTTGATGAGATCATGGGTAGGCATTACTGTTAAAAAGACCCACACGATAACGAAATAGTTGTCCAGTTCATTCTGGTTTTCAATGGTAAGTGAATTAGACTAATACAACAAACAATAATCTGTAATCAATCCCCACAAAATCTTTTCAGTACAACAGATAAATGAATCCAAGAAGTAGGTCAACATGTCCAATGTGAATAAATATTTATCAATGCACAACTGTTGTCTACATAATATCAACAGCATAATAATGAAAATGGAATAATACTATTTATCTTAATTTCTATGTAAAACGTTAGCTTATATTCCTATCAAGATAAATGGAGTGTAGATCTCTTTTTCTTCATTTTGATGTAAAAGTAAATCTACTCTTAAGATAACGTTTATCATTAGTGGTTTCCTTCTTCTTTTTTTTTTCTTCGTATACAGTTGAAAATACTAATGAAATCATATGTTTGGATGTATTGAAAAAAAAAAGAGAACACAACTTCTGCATTCAAGTGTTTATTCGGTTATGTAATTCATTCAACTATTAATAAGTATGTATACATTACGTTCAATTATTATCATGAAAAAATGAAGAAATGAATGAGTTGTTTGACATTCGACTACTAAGTTACAAATTTGAATTATCATGATTCAATTAAGATTTCAATAAGTGAGTAGTACCATTATTAGCCATCACATTTAAAGTAAGACTTGAAGATAAATACATGAATCTGTACCTCATAAATGAGTTTAAGAACGTGAACTTTTAGTAAAAGGTCTATTAAACCTACTTTTTATTATCAGTACCAACGAAACAGTTTAAAATAGTAGTAAAACCTAAAGTATCGGTGGTATGATTATGTGAAGTTATCAAAGTGACAGGTTTTTTAAACTTTAAAATTAGATTGAAAACGGCAAAAACATTCCTTCACATTATTAAATAGATTCTGTTACGAGTGTTTCTACATCAGTAAAGTTAGTTTCTTTTTAACTTTAATGATAATGACTGAATGTTGTATGAAATAAATAGAACACCAATGCCTAAATAGTTGTACTTCCTCATCAAAATCACATAAAATAGAATAAACATCGATTTCATTATCTGTATTTTTAATAAACGAGTCAAACCTAACTGATGATGCTGCTGTCGAACGTATTCAACAGTCAACATGTTTGCAAACTAAGTATGCACTGGAATCTTGAATCATACTCAGAACGCATCAAGCAGAAACTTAAGATTTTTACAGTGCTTACTATTAATCTGTAGAAGTTAATGCCAGCCAATATAATCAAATGTTAAACTGATTGGTATTTCAACATGAGTTCGCATAAATGTCAGTTTGAAAGCAAGTTTTTAGACAGAAAACAATACCTAAAGTTAAAATAATCTTGTAGATCACTTCCACAGTCAAGATAGGTCCTTTGGTAGGGAAAGTATGTTCTAATAACAATCCTCATAAAAGTCTCATAAATCATTTAAAAGGTTAGCAAACTCTTAATCAACCTGAAGTTTAAACTACAGTTGAATACATACGAGGAAGTTATTGTTGAAAACTTTGTTGGCTGAACTGAGAAGACTGAACCACAATCAACAAGTTATGTTTACACATTGTGTAAGTGTATGACTGATGATTTTCTAACTGTAGATTTATCCAAGTTTTCACAATCGTTTTAGGTACTATCGCTGAACTATTTTAGGCGGACAGAGAATCCAGTTCAACAATCAATAGCCAGAAGAATATGACAGAATATCAATTGTGACCTAAATAGTTTACTTGAAAGTATATTTAACTGAAAAATCGAATTATGCAGACCTACATATGACAGTGACCATCAATCCCCTCAAAAATTGTCAGTACACCTACCTTGCCGAAGACTGTCACAAACAAGAAACTAAGCCACCAACTTTCTACTGGTGGCTGCTAATCACTTCTAATTACTGGTGACACTATCCAACCACTTAAATCAGAGTAAATAGAGTAGAATTCGAAATGATGATCATTAAGCTGTCTATTCAGTATGCAAGAGCTATGAAAAAAAGTATACTTTCACTTTGGGTAAAGCTAAGTAATTGTGGTCTAAGCAATTTACACGGAATCAATAGGTATCATTTACATGATTTCAATATAACAACAAGGCAATTATACAATGCTAATATCGCAGTAATTCCGATCTTTAGATGCATATATTACATACATTGTGTAATATAATTTGAAATAGTTTTGCTTTTACTTTGTTGTCTGTATTCGTGATAAATTGATTATGTTTAGGTACCAATGAAAACTAAGAAGAATTAGATAGCTGTGGTGTTCTAGTATGAGACTTGTCAGTAGTAGTGCACTTACATGACCCCATCAAGAATCGGATCTACAATAAATACTAACACCAAATAACTGTAAACCACTAATTTTCATCCACAAGATAATCAAGCTTTATAATCTATGAACAAATTAACATGTGACCGAAAATGTTGACATACTCAAATATAAACCTTAGACATTTTGTCACAAGATGTTTGATGTTTTGTTTTGATTGAAAATTTTCGTTTGGAATGTATTCCGGTATCGCAGATTTTTATTTGACATTAGTTCAAACACAGCACTTCGTTATTGATGCAACGTAGTCAGAGATAGTCGACAGAAAACTTTACTTGACTAATGTTTCATTTTACTCAACACTCATTAGAACAAAGGATAGGAAAAGTAAGACACTGATCACTGAATAGTTATAGATCATTGCTAATATCTCGGTTAAACAGAATGTCAACACTAGCCATGTGATGACAATAGAAATATTTGACTTTAGAACTTAATGACCAGGAATCGAATCCTAAAGAGTGTAGATTCCCACTAGATTGTGAGGATGCCTTTCTGATGACTCCCAACTGATATGTAATCTAGTGATATCATGTTTTTCTGAAGACGTATTTAGCCACCTAACATAAAAGTATAATATATGCGATGTCAGAATACTTAGACTAGAGGTAACACTTACAACTTGATCGGTGTAATTCAATAGGTAGTATAAAGAACTAGACAGATGTCACATTAATCATTGCTAAGTGATTAGTTTATATAAATATTTCAAACCAACTAGGGTCAGTAGCAGTTTAGTGGAAAAATCTTAGATTGCGAAACTGAGTGACAAGAATTGGAATATCAATAAAGTACCAATTCTTTGAAGATTACGGTATGTCTTGTTGATGAGTGACAACTAATATAAAACTTAAGTCAAACGAAGTTTACTGGTGATTTCGTTTAATCGATCAACATCAAAATAATGAATATACATCCAAAAGTAGAACAAAACAAAGAATTTTTATTAATTCATTCGATGTAAGTAGAACAATTTAGTGGCTGTATGCACTAAACATTTTAGTGGACAATAAGTTGGAGTTTAGAGAAAAAGTGACTCAGTCTTAATGTGAGCATCAACAACAATGAGATGCATTTATATCCAGTGAGTGAACCTTACAAAGGATGAACATAAATCTTAAATTCCACTACCACCTACAATTTAGGTTTGAATAAATCAAGGTGAATTAGCTATATACAGAGCACTACAATGATTTACAAAACTGTCTGTTTAATTTACTAAGGAAGCTGATTATGATGCAACTGTATAATGTAGTTGGACGATAAGTAAATACAGAGTACAGATGGATATAAGATGGAACGATTGAGAGAGCCATATAGTATAAGTTAAAAGCAGAAACCCAGTTACTAACAGGATCATCATCAATTGAAGTGTGAAGGTATGTAATAAGTATAACAAAACGAGAAAAGAGTTAATGATGATTTGCATTACAACTTAGGTGACTATTTTCTTAAAATGTTATATAGATACTATTTTAATGCTAGTCACAGCATAGTACGTTATTGAGAATGCTTTGGTGTGTGTTTCAGATGTCATATCTATATATTATATTCATAAATATTAACAAAAAATGCTTCGTTCGCTTTGGAAATTAACACATTACTACAAAGGTAAGCATATTTGAGATGTTATTCATTCACTCTAAATAAAAAATGTTATCTCAAGACCGATCTGCAGTATCGTCTAGATTATCCATGGAGAGTAAAAAGGTATAGTGCGTAAAAGAAGCAACATCTTGTTGATTATGTCATGTAACTTGGCTAACACCCTAAGTATTTCGTAATTTGAGGTATGCGGATCCATCTTGTTTATGTTATCTTCCTTTTGATGATAGTATTAAATTTTGCACATATATATATATAATATTCTAGCTAAGAGAGTTCAATACGCTTTACGATTAAAATTACTGGTGTCATTCAGTAAATGAATCGACTTCAAAAATCCGACGAAACGAATGTGTAGATTTAGGAAGTTTATTGATTAAAGTGTAAATTAATTAATATTTAAAAAAAAAAAGTATCAGAAGCTGAACTGTTAAACAATACAAGTCCCGGGATAAATCGGATAATTAACTAGAAACTACCTGACTACTAACAAATAACTATCAGTAGCAAAAGTGTACAGATATAATTTAACGGCAGAATTCATCCAGTTACGTTAATATTATGGCATTATCAATCACCGAATATTTTTGGATATTCAATCAATTAGACCAAAGAACACTATGAATATCTCCACGTAACGAGTAGAAAACGAACGAGTAAAAATGTATATTTCATGCATTATTTAAAGCCAAAAAGAAAAAAACAGCTTTATCGTTCTACCGTGCGACTCCTTCGTAGCAGTGAGCACAAACGACCACACCACAGATCGAGACCCAAATATTTAGGTTTAATAGCGAAATCCCAACCACCATTATCACTGAGTCAGTGTCCAATGGTAGGACTTCTGTCATATTTAATTTGTGATATAGTGCGATGCGATTTATGATAACAGACTCACTTCCGGATTACTGGAACTTGGAACAGATACATCTCACTAGAACATAGGGTCTTGAATTAGGTCACTAGTGAGATCGGTTTTAATCTGCTATCTGTATACATCACAAACTAATCTCTAAAAGATCAAACTAACCTCCATAAAAAAACCGTTTCAACTTAACAATAACATTCAGCTAATTAATGACCTACCTCAAAACTTTCGTAATTCCAGTGAGTTGTGACTAATAAAGTTTAAGGAAGCCAATTTAGAACTCACTTTCAAAATGCTAATTATCAATTACTTATTATTAGTTAACAATGTTCTTTATGGCGTAGCTTTATGGTGAAAAGTATCAAATGTGCAATAAATAAAATAAAATCTTCTGACACAGTTTTAGTCAAAAATTATTTGAGAAAGTTGGACGGAAATAACGAAGATCGAGGACATACATTGTGTCCCGTTTCAATCTCATCATTTGGATGAATCCACATTCGAATGTTGGTTTTCACACTGAAACTTGAACTCAGTACTTGTTGCTTCTAATGATAATGTGTTACTCGATGAGTTTCTAAGCTCACATAGCTATTAAATTCCTGAATGTTAATGAATGTATTAGTGAAGGCTTGCAATTTCCCCATATTAATGTGCAGAACTTCGAGTGATAAGTTACTACTGTCACGCACGCATTCTAACAGCATTTCTTTGACGTGGCGTGATACTAATAATAAGTAAAGTTAGACAAATAGATAAATAAATTAGGAAGTGAAGCCTACCAGGGGAAAATGCAACACATTCAATCTGTTCACCAAGTCCATCAGAATGAGCTGCAATTATTTCTTGTTTTAAACAATTGAAAACTAACCAGCGCCCAGAACTTGTACCTAATACCACCAATAAATCATGAGAATTCATCATGGTTGATACATTGAAATCCAAATTATTTGATTCATTAATTGTTGTAACAATATCATTATTCACTGGACTCATAGTTCCATTTGTTAGTGGTGGTAGTGAAGATTGAAGTGGATAGAATGCAATACAATGTATAGCATCAGTAAATTCTTTTGACCATATTGCCTGTTTTGATAATGAATCCCATAGAATAACTAAATGATCCCGTCCACCAGTTAAAAATTGATGAGCTTGTGGATGTTTTGCAAGACCCCAAAATTCTTCTGAATGACCATACATTAAAGAACTAATTTCCATACCAGGACCAGCCTAAAACATGTACAAATACAACGACAATTAACTAGATTAAGACAACATTGTCAATCGGTGACACAAATTCTCACTGAATATTAACCAATAAAGAAAAAACAAATGAATATTTTACCAATGAATAACGATATTATTACGAACGGTATAGATATTTAACATGCTTAAAATATTTACCGAAGTTTTATAAAGGTCTAACGAACGTTGAAATAACTTTATTTACATGGAGAAATTTATAACATCCAGTTATGTAACTGGCCTTTATAAGGCTTAGATCGTATTTAAAGGAAACCTTAATGCTAGAATTAAAAACCAAGAAGTACAGTTAGGGTTTATGATCAGACTAAGGATTAGTTTGTAAAGTTAGAGTGAGGACTAGGTTTTTCAATTTAAGACAAGGTACAGGGTATACTCAGTGATAGCTTAACATTTGATAAGTTTCATACAATAACTTTTTAGTTTACCTAATCCAAAATTAAGTTCCATTTGTAAGTTTAACGTTTCTAAGTAGTATATGAATGACAGAATGCTTCATTTTTAACTGGCTAGTTTCCAAGCTTGGTGCTATTTAACTAGTCAGGTAATTCGTCGTCGATATTTTAAAGATCGCAAAATGATACTTCACAGAACACAAAAAGAAACACCTATGAACCTTAAACTATATGGGTAACATCAACTTTACTTTAAAGTACCATTGGGTAGTTTTATTGACTCTTTCACCCACTATATCATTATGTTCAACAAAATTTTTGTTTCAATAACTTTTTTGTTAACGAACTGAGGTTTACTCATTTTATTCCTACTGAGTGTTTAATATTACGTGACTACTTGTATTATGATCAGTATTCTTCTATATTATGAAGCAAGTTTGAAACAGTCATATCCAATCGCCTAAATTAGTTTCCATCTTTGTACTATAGTAGAGTGGTGACTTACTGGCTCAGGTACTCAACATCAGTTCGAATCCTGTAACACTTAAAATAGTTTATGCAACCAGGTAGTACCTATTGAAAGCCCTTACAGTATGAATGTGACTCGAAGTTGAGTATATAAACCTACATTTAATAAATGGGCTGACGATAAAAGAAATATACTATAGTGATATATATATATATATATATATATATATATATATATATATATATATATATATATATATATATGCTATAAAGTATACCTGTAATATCATATTTTTTGTAGTCCCAATAATTAACAATTCTCCTGGACCTTGTGTAATAGTTCTGACAGCACCATACAATTCCGGTAATTCTTGAGTTTGACCGGTAGGATTCAATGCTGCATCAAAAAACACTAAACGACGATCTTTCCCACCTCCGGATATAAGATGCCCATTGTTTGTTAAACATAATGAAAATATACCACCTTCATGCACGCCTTGACATATTTGATTCACTGTATTTGTACCTAAATTAATAATAATCATTAAGATATTTCAAAACGAAAGGATAAGAAGACTACGCAGAACTCTTACTTGTAGTGTAGACAAGAAGATTGTTTATCACCTGATAAGCAAGTATATTGAGTAGTATTCCACTCAGTTTTTATTTGAAGGCTAAAAAAAGCGGCTTTTCAAAGTAGATCACTTGTAAATCATTAGTATTTGATCGTGAATGCCTTAAAAAAATGCTGTACTCAAATATTTGGACCTGTAAAATGCATGGTACTAAACAATCATAAAATATTAATTCATAAGATTGTGAATCTTAACCGAATAAGATGATAACAGCAAGTATTACGAACGCACAACCATGGTCAACCTTAAAGAACAATACTGACTGGAGATAGATCATGTTAGAGGGAAACTAGAAGCAATCAAATGAAAACGTTGCATAAGTCCATGATGTCATTAACTATTGATCTGAGTCATACTGGAAAAAAAATTACCAGGTTGGATTTGAGCAATATCTACAACCAATAGTTGGAAATGTTAGATAATATCGCTGAAAATCTATTGGAGTAGGGAAAATATATTCACTCTTCGTCTTCTTTCAGAACAACTACAATTTTTGTTTTTTATCCGCCTAAATAGTTTTTCCTTCTCAAAACACATTATCTACGCTTGATCTTTTCTACTATCATTTATATTACTACTACTACTACAACCACTTCGGTACCCACCATCTCAATAACTTCATCTAACTGTGTTGATATGAGGTGGAAATTAAACTAATGAACAAATACATATACATACATTCAATGTTATGTTATTTATGATTGAATGACTGACTTGAAGACAAATATTTGATCAAGTTCGAAAGCGTATAAAATACATAATCACAGTTTTTGAAATTATGGAAAAAATTTATACTATTACTATACTACTACTATTACCATTAGGATATGATTACATTAAAAGTTAGTGTTAATTTACTATGTAGGATTAAATTTACAAATAAATATAAAATAGGTTGAATTGAACAACTTTCCGGTATGGGACTTTTAAGCAGTCTCTATTCATGACATCATCAAAGATTGAAGCCAGGACATTCAGGTCTCGAAGAGATGCAAGTTATTTGAGAAACTGAGGAGAGTTAGTGAGGTTACTAATAACCTAGAACAGCATGTAAAACATGATGCTTAATTTGCCTTCTATAAGTCCTCTATTAATGATTATTTATTGTTACCTTATGTCCGTTAGCTCCTTATGGAATATTTCAATTAAAAAGCATGATTTAGCAAGAAGTAGCTGCTTCATTAATATGGTCTTTGGCTGGGTATGACGTAATGGAGCTATATTGGCAAGAACACTCATCATGGCAGCTAGGTCGATTAGAGAGTGGAAAAATTAAAGCAGCAAATTAATATCCAGAGAAAAATGTTTAGAGCCAGGTGCATATGGGTGTGATAGTAGCAAGGCATTCTCCTCGAATAACCAGTAGTTCCGGCAGTGCTGACTTCCCATACGGGAAGAAGAGATAACAAAAGCCTAACTTTAAAATAAACAAGCCGCATCCTATTCCACGGATTGCCTTTACTACCAGTATGCCCTTAAATATATTGACATAACTCGTCATTAATAACTAGTAAGATGCCCGTGTTTAGCCTCAAACGGTTGTTTCTTTGATGTTCCAGTCAGGTTCCCAGGTTAACCAGGTCATCAACAATTTGATTTCTTTTTCAGGCTCTTCAAGGAGAGGTGTAATTTCACAATATTCGCAATCAGAAATTGGAAACTGGACACACCCCTCTGACAACACGCGAAACGTGCAAGTTTAACAGCCTGACAGATATTATTATACGGACACGTTCTACTGGAAACAACAAAACGACAACTAGTGCCAAATAAATTTCACTGAACTCAAGATTATCAGAATGCTTGAGAAATAATTTTGGAAAAACAGCATACTTAGCTGAAACAGAACAGGTTGTATAACCGACAATAACTTATAATAGGAGAAATTTCGTTTATTTTGAAAGTCTCACTCTAGTAGGTTGGTGTCTAAAGAGGGCTCTGCATGGATTCAGAAGGATTACTTTGAAGTTACCTACTTACGTCACTTGTGAGGTACGCATGGGAGATATCAAACTGCACTCTGCGCTTAATGTTAGCTTACAGCTACGAAAACCGATGATATAAATAGGATCGATCATCAGCGCTTTCAAAACACCGCCTGCTTGTTGTAGAACAATTCACTAAGGAATGTTGAGGTTAGGTGTAGGCTACCAAGCAAGGTTGGAAAATCAGTAGATAAGATTGTGGAACTTCATCGAGTACGGTAGTTAGGGTATTATTACGTATGTCCAACCATCACTTACATCTACTCACGACGCAGCATTAATTGAAATCAAAATGAATAGACTTCTATTTTATCAGTCTAACAATAATTAAGACAAACTCAAATAATAGTCAAGTAATAGCATCAAAGAATACAAACTGAAAGCAATGCTTTAGTTTCCTGTACATAACTCAATATCTTTTGTTACCTCGTTTCCATGCAATCACATTTCCAGCAGAATCGCCAGTTAACAGATCACCATTTTCAGCAAATGTTAAACATAGTATAAATTTCGGTTTATCAATTGGTTGTTTACCATTCTAAAATAAGGATAAAATATGTAATGTATTAATTCATCTGCCCAGTACCCATTCACTTACTTGGGTCATGCTATTAAAGTATGAAGCTACTAATATTACCCGTTTGTCCAAATCGAATTAAGAAAAGCGAAACTCAGATCTGCTTTTTAGTGGGCAAAGATCGAATACCATAATAATAAAGCTACTGTTATACCCTTTATTTCCGCCAATTATAAATACTGGTCTCACCAGAAACGAACACAACAATTAGGAAAATAAAGATTCCTAACACATGTAGGTCTTCCCGCAACTAAGCTAGCCGAGAGCTAGTAGGGAAAGAATACTAGAGTACTGAGCCAATTAGTACGAAATTCACACACACTTATTATATACGCACACAAACCCAGACCACACAAACGCTCAGTAAAAATAATAACATCGATAGAAAATAAAACCATTAGTGATGAAAAGAAAATGAGGTAATGAGGAGAAAACTAATCAGTTCAACATCATGAAAGCAAAATAACTTAATCAATCAAATGAGAACGGAATAGAAAATTAATTGGAACAAATTGTATAATACGTATACAATCAAAACATAAAATAATTTTCTGAAAAATAGTTTATGTAAATTATTTACTTTGTCCTTCATAACAACTATCGATTCACTTTCGATACAGTGGTTGAAAAATGTCGTGTTCAATGAAGGTTTATGAGTTCGACGTGTGAATGGTATACAACGAATTAGTTCAAAAATAATACAAATTAGATATTACGGACTGTCTGAGTATCAAGACTTCTTTAATAGATGTGAGTTCATAACAAAAAATTCTAGGAAGATTGTTATTTCAAAGACAGTATAATCATATATAGTACATGTTACAGAATGATATAATAAGTTGTTAATAACAAAGTAAATTGACTATATTTCACTATTGAAAGTCAATTAATTAACTAAACAATCCATAGAAAAAGATTATTTTCTTTTACTTGATTAGATTTCCTATATATGGTGTACTCACATATACGTATATATATACAATGAAATTCACTAATAACGATCTATATTACTCAGTTTTTGAAATATACCAAATAACAAGTACACATAACAACCTAAAAAAAGATTGATATTTGAACATAACTGATTTATTGAATCAAGGTGTTATGCAGAGATTAATAATAGGTTTAGTTAGTTGGAGATTGTCAGAGATTGATGAATAATGACAACTTTAGGAGATTTCTGAAGCTCTGGTGAGAAGTCATGACCAGAAGAGTTCAGATTGTTATTACCGATGACAATAAATGATCATCGTATTATTATCACAAATCTATCAAAGTGGAAATTTTACGATTGGATGCCACCCTAGTGATGCAGAGATTTTCACCAACCTGAAGGCCCTGGGTTCGATTCCTATGGCAGAATCGAAGTTAAGTACTGTTGAAGAGTTCCGTATTAGGACGAAACAGCTGTTCAGCGTTTGTTGGTTTTTATTGGCACCATACCAACACAAATTTGTGACAAATCCAATCAAAATTTTGTGTTAAAAAAGACAAATATATAACGATAAACAAACGTTGTACAAAAAAGGATATTTCATAAATCTTTTGTATCACAAGACACCGAATAATCCTTAATTAATTGATGTATTGATATTTTTTCAACAGAACAGAAAAAGGTGAAACATGTTTAAAGGAAAATTTATCACAAAATGAAATGATTGGACAGCGTTTTTCCTAAAGCACAGGACTCATCAGAATTTCGCGCCTACGTAACTAATATGATTGAATCCAGGAGCCTGTGGCGTTGTGATGAACGCTTAAGTCTAAGAGTGCATTAGTATCCAGTGGTTTAGATTTCTAACTTGAATCAATTAGCGATATTATGCGACCATCATCCAATGTTAGTGGTGATATTTACCTTACTTCCAACATAATTTGAATTCTATTTGTTACAGTTCCTCCCCCCCCCCACCTAATTAAGGTGATAGGAATTACTTTACGAAGTTAGTTATTAGTACGTAAACAATTTGTCAGTATAATGTTGTAACAAAATGAGATTATATCAACTAGCAATGGAAGGATACTAGAATTGGAAGATGTTGTTTAGTTACTTAGAAATAATGAATTAAGTACATGATTCGCGCAAATAAGCACAGAATCAATCAGTTAAATTGAAGTGATAAATTTCCTGTAGCCGAATGAGGCAGTACACGTTCATTTACTAAATTTTGAGCTATTTAATACAATCAAAGTAAACAGGGGGAGATTTTGCCCTTGAAACTCAGTGAATAACAGTCAACCACTTTTACTACTATATTAACATTTCATTACTGAGATTGCAGATTACGGACATAAACAAACCTATAACCAGTCACGTTGTACTTAAAGTTACCATCTTGATTCAGTCCAACCTTGAAGGTTTGTTTCTTGCCAGTCACTAATCGAGAAATGTTTGTAATCCTGTTGAACAGCTTCTAGCTTATGATAATGTGCCTGAACATTTAAAAGTGATCGATAGTGACTTTATGAGTCTCAATTCGGATACTACCCTCGGTAATACTTTTTATTCATCGAAAATGATCCGATGTGATATTATTCCTACAGAAATGCTTAAAAGTCAAACAGAGAAGTTACTGAGACAACGTGATACAACGAAGCAGCATAAGACTGGCATCTGAGGATTTTTACAGTTTGTGTAGTTATTGGACAAACT
This sequence comes from Schistosoma mekongi, assembly GCA_034768735.1. Classification (NCBI taxonomy): domain Eukaryota; kingdom Metazoa; phylum Platyhelminthes; class Trematoda; order Strigeidida; family Schistosomatidae; genus Schistosoma; species Schistosoma mekongi. The sequence continues at coordinate 79,420,074 of CM068306.1, read as the reverse complement.
GAAATATACTTAACCAATGCACTTTCTTATCGATATGAATGAGGGGGTGTGAACATATAAAGTACATGACGTCAAATAGTGAAAAGAAACGTATTGATGTTCTTGAAACCAATAAGAATACACTATTATTACTTACTTCGAAAACGCCCATTTTCTTGCTTAGTGTACATCCATCAAACGTCCAAAATGCTAAATGACCTTTACCACCAGTAACAAGAGTTGTATCATCTAATGGATGAAATTCAACAGCTGTTATCGGTTCTGTGGAACACTAATGAGAACGGGAAGAAAATAAAAAGTTTTGTTATTTAATGGAAATGCTTACTAGTATAACACAACATTTATAGGTCAAATAATGAGATATATTCCTTATTATTTTAACCCCTCTGCTACGTACTTTGCTTAGAGACATACTAAAAAAGGGGAATAATTATACTACCCGACTACTCGAAATAAATAAGATAAAGTAAGGTTCAATCCAATTAATTGGTATATGGAAAGCTTAAGGAATTGTGCAAATGTCATTTTACAGATAACAATATATCTGTATTCTAGATAAACCAGATGAAGAACTTATAAACACTAAACTATGTCTAAGAAAAAACAACAATCTAGACATATCCAACGAATAAAGAAATCACAGTTCACAAGAAGTCAGCTTTTAATCATTTCAATATTACAGCGACAATCAAAAGAAGCTTAAACACAGCACCAATAAGAACATATCCTGTGATTAAAGTAGTTATCCTGTATAAAACACAAAGCTTATTCTCTATAGTAATCTAAAGTCAACAGTCGCCCGTAACATATCACTACCACGTATTGTATTAATTTACATGTATCTATAGTCATATTCCTGAAGGTTAACGACTAAAAGAAATGAAACCATTAAACAGTACTATCTCCAAACATCTATACAGAATATCACATAATATATTCTTGCAATCATTAGGTGTTCAATATGCAAAGAATCTCCAATCTTTTACAAGTTTATACAACTGATCCCATTATAAATTTGAATAAGGTGAGAAGAACAAGATTTGTAAAACAAAATGAATTCGTCTGTCTACTTCGAGGCGTTCTATTACCAAATGAAAACAGCCTACATAGAATTAGATATTCAACATACTTTTTCTGTTGATGTCTTAACAATTAGGATAGAGATGCAAGATATTTCATTCATAAGCATATCTTGTATCTCTATCCTCATTATTATGATTTTTATTCTAAACATTCACCCCAATCTGAGACAGATAAAATATGTGAAGCATTTAATTCCGTAGAATTTATTGTAATTTTAAGCAGCCTGCAGTAAGTGTTGAGAAATCTGAAAATAGACAGATGAATTTATACCATTCTGAAAATTTTACCCTTTTAAAATTTGCTTAATGCATGAAATCTGATCTGGATATCCAAAATGGAAACAACTATTAGTCTTTCAATATCTTGGTGACTTAACTCTATTTTATTACATCATTATAACTTTGTTTATTTATATTCCTATCATTACAACATATTGATACTATTTTTCGAACAAACAAAATTTTACTACGTCATCACAATCGTATCTAAGTGATTGAAATTAATCCATATCACTTAAAATTGTTGCTATTTAGTATTCGATTACTTAATTCTCCAATCATTTAAAGTTACGTTGCCATTGTGATTAATGAAGCCTTCATTTAGATCTTCTACATATGTATGTTGGCAATATTCTATTACAATTTAACTTTTCATGGATATCCACTACACCAACTTTAACATTATTAATAAGTAAACCATGATTGTATACAATTGATGAGTCAGTCAATCAGTTACAATGTAGAACTTGGAACATGTGCAAATCGGTTCCAGTTGCCATGCCCCAATTAGCTGATAGAGATTAAATCGTCGGAACAAATCCTATAGTAGGGGGAGATAGTAACAAAGTTAGTATTAATGGAAAGGAATAGAAATTGGAGATAAAATGTAAGAAAATATGATTCAGTAAAGAGAAAATTATATCACCTAAAGTCTCTAACGATTTGTGACGATCGTCACGCGAACCCCAACCAAGTAGTCTGCACCTATTAATATGGCTCAGCCCAATTGTCAATGACTTCATGGACTTCATGTTTTGGTTTGGCAGCCCCTAGCTTTCTTCCATCCTACTCCCACACCAAACAGCATTGCTCATCGAAGTAGGCGGTGGCCAGACATACGTAACACATGTCCTAACCACCTCAGCTGATGAAGATTTACTACTTCATCAATAGATTTACCGTATTTACCTAGTACTTTACTCCTAACCCATGTATTGCTTACTCGGTGGTCCTAGCAAACACGAGTAATGCTTTGAAGACATTTATGATCAAACACTACGAACCTACGAATATCCTCTATCCTTAATGGTCATGCTTCATATCCGTAAAGTAATACCGATCGAACTGCTGCTCAATAAACGCGTTCTTCAGTTGGAAGACGGATGTCTCGTCTAGGCCACAAGTGATGCAAATTCCCGAAACCTAATCGGGCTTTTAATATACGAGCTGAGATTTCAGCAGACCACAGACCGTTAAGACTGATGAGGCTCCCAAGATAAGTGAAGCGGTTAACACATTCAACTCTTTTTCTACCTATCACTAACTTCGGTGCCGAGTCAAGCCAATCCTGAAGCAACATTTGCATTTGGATGAGGAGAATCGTATCCCAAACATCCTTACATTCATGTTTAAGGTAGTCAAGAGATTCTGCATTTTACCAGCATCTTCACCCAAGAGAACTATATCATCTGCATATTCTAAGTCAGCAAGTTTATATCCTCGAAGGAGACATAACATTGTAAGCACAAAAATTACAATAACAACGCAAATGAGTGCCTGATCGGTCCATGTATGTCTCTGGTTGATGTTCACTGAATCATAGGCCAGAATAGGAATAACGTGAATCGTTGAATCAACCGGAGAGATCACATTATATTAAAAGCATTCCTTTATATATACATAAAACCAGACCACATAGTCAACCAATTAGGAATTTAACATCAATACAAAATAAAGAAGACAGTGGTAGTGAATGTAGATAATATGTATACAATTAATTGACCGTAGTTCATGAATAAGAGATGATACACTAATCAGTAAGTGAGCTGAACGGAAGGATAGGGCACGAGGGACATAACGATGATAGAAATAAATTGTTTACTTTATACACAACTAAATTAATTGAAATAGGCAGCCGAAACATAGTTCTGAAAGTTAGTTATTCTTCTTTAATCGACCAGCATAACACTCGTAAAGTAGGTTTGTTAAAATAAATAAGGATTCTGCTGATAAAGCATTTTCAAATCGACATTAAATACGATTATACTTCGTCCATAACTTTCAATCATGTTAACACATCAGTGAATTCATTATTAAATACTTTGTAAACGACAATGAATTTGTTATAAGACTGATTGAGTCGTTACAAAATTCCTTAGTATGAATACAAATAAATCTGATTATGCAAGAATGTTACTATGATATTAAGAATAGATTATCTAGATTAAAAACCTAATGGCTTAAGTAGATTGTACAGAGAAAGATGAATGATCATTATCCTAGTTACTTTTCTTTCTTTAATGGACGAAAATATCATTGTCTTACCTACAAACAGTAGGAATGTTCAGTAAAAGTAGGAATGTTCAGTAAAAATGTTGAATATGATTTTAGTAGTGTAATGAAGATGGAAAAGGTTATGATACATTTACGGATGACAATCTTTCTTTAATGAGAAATCTATAAGAATGGATTCACTTTACGACAAAGGATACTGCTGTGGCTTACTAGCTTTTGGGTCATCCAGGATCGAGTTAGGCAGTATTAACAGACGTTACAAAAGTTATTTTCGTACAGTAGTATAGTTATTACCGTGAAATATAAACAGATATTAATTAGGATAAGCGGGCTGAATTCGAATCCCAGTGTGAATATCAACATTGGGATGCAGGTACGTCCAGCCGATGATACGAAAACGAAATATGACAGACGGAAAAGTAGAAAAAAAAGGATGAATAAGTAGTAATACTTATCAACTCTGATTGTTCCAGGTTTTCGACGAACGGGAAAGAATCAGCTATGAACGTTACTTTCAGGAAGTAAAAGATTGAACAAGACGAATATTGACGTCAACAATAAAGATATTTCAACTAATGATCAGGATACATAAAAAATACCATTTACATTTGGATCATAACAATAATGTCGTGGTACATAAGAGACGTCTTGTTAATTCATCAGTAAGTGTATATACTAACAGCATTAAGGCATTTTAGGGATGTCTAAAAAACATTATTGTGTCCACACAACGGTCCCAGGGGTCGTTAGCTAATTAGGTGTATAGATAAATTTTTATATCCCCGTTATTGTATTTAGAGATAGAGAATTCACTAGAAAATCGTTATCAATTTATTTATTAACAATGTAAAATCCTTAAAACTATTTTAATATTAATATTTTTTCCGACTTTTCACTAAAAGTTATAGACTTCGATTTGGCCAAGAGCATGAAATAGATAGATGGACTGATTAACACGTCTGTAAATTTGGCACGATCAATTTGAAAGTCGCTTTTCATTGTCTATATAATGTACTTTAATCAGAAAAGTCTGTCATTAGTATGCAATTTTCAGTTTAACTTTGATGAAGGTAGCGTATAAGGGATTAGTTTTTTCTGAGGTTTGAAGAAGTTAATTTAGGAGTTGCTATATAAACGAATTTTTTTATTAAAAGTTCTAAACGAATTCACTTGCATATTTTTCATAAATTATCCCGTAAAAATGTCGTTCTAGTTACCGGATGTTATGATACTCCTTTTTTGTTGTAATACACACAGTAACAACGAATGACTATATTAAGTGAGTAATTTATATAATTCTACAATAGAATTTTCACTATACAGTAAATAAAGTATTTCCAAACAATCTTTGTCTAATATACAGTGATAATATTGTAATACTCTTATCCTTTCCTATGCAACAAACCAATTCATATGAATATTAATGTAATAGTATTGAGAAATATTTCTGTTACATATTTTGACCACCATCAATTGACCACAGACACTATTTTCTAATCATTTACTCAATAATCAGATATCAACAAAAACGGTTATGAGTTGAGATGGTTTCATTGGAATTGATATCTAATTTTGTTATTTATAATCGTCATAAATTGATCTCAGTTGCGTATGGTTTAAAACAATGAAGCACTGAACGGGGAATCCAGGGTGTGCACTGCTAATAAGTTCAATACTAAGACGGAATAGCTATTCAGTACTCCCTAGTTTTCAGTGGTACCCGACCGAGATTAGTCTGTGATGCATACAAATACCTAAAACAGTTATTAATATGAATACAGAACAGAGTGAAATCATATACAAAATGACAAATAAGGGATATATTTTTCTTACTCAATAATTGCATCAGAACACTAGCTTCATGATTTTGGTAATCTGATTAAAAAATTGGAATTAATGACTTAAATCGAGTATTGTGCTTACCACAAATATTTAAGTCCTTAGGATTTAATCTACCACGTGTACAGTATGCTGAAAAGAGTCCCAGACTTGAACAATTATCTAGTGCTTTCCTTTTATTTTCAGTATTTCTCTGACTTAGACTGTGATGTGATGATAATGATGATGATGAAGTACTATAGTAGTTAACAACAACCATTCTAAGGAATTAAAGAAAAGATGCACCTAGCATTTGGACATTTTAAAATGACTTTCTAATTTCTTCCCAGTCCGTAAAAGTCTAATACATTTGATTTATAGATAGAAGGCAAGGAATCGATTACTTTAAGTAAAGAAAATGTAGGTACACATAATTGACAAAGGCCTGTGAAATTCTATAAGCTACTGGTAGCAAAATCAGTAAATATCCAGTCAGCTTATGATACAAAACCTGTCGTTTTCAACAATTCTATTGGAAGTTTATTAATAAAAAAAACCGGATTAACTAAGTGTTTTCAGTATTTTCTGAATGTTTTTCGTGGCTTCCAGAAAGTATTCAGTAGATTTATGTGCTTAACTTTGAGTCAAACTGTTTATGTACGTTAAATAATCACATAACAAGACTTTCTCAACCAAAGTAGGAGCTATCAGGAGTTCAAGTCTTAAATTTATTAACTGTAACCATAATAATAAACCTATAGCACAATGAAGCATAGAAAGTGTTAAAAAGATATTGATGAACAGACTTCGAATTTCACACTGAATGAAGAAAATTGACTTTACCTCAGTGAAATGAATTAATTAGGTCAAGAATTACATTAATAAAAAAACAAGAAAATCTGCACACACATACACATCAGTTTATAACTGAAGAAACGAAGAAACATAATACAAGCAAAAGAGCTTAGGTTAAAAATCGTATCATCAATAGGTCGAAATGAAGTCAATTGGAATATGTATTTGTACAGTAGTAACATACAAATGACGTTTTTATAAGACCTTGGTAGTAATATTACACACAGTGACGACGATAACGCAAACGCAAATAGTGAAAATAAGGTCAATTTCATTGTTTATCTTAATGAGTCGATGCTGTTCATCGAAATCTCTCCCTCCCCCCCCACACACACACATACACAACGGTAGTCGTTAAATGAAGCCAAATTTTGAGACACATACAGAACACAGAGAGAGAGAGAGAGTCCCAATTTTCATAAATTTTATCCAAAAGATCACTAGACTAGAACAATGGTAAATTACAATGTATGCTGAAAATAGATGTGTAAAAATGACGTCTATAGTTGTTTTAATCACAAAACTTTAGAAGACACTAAGAGATAAAAAATGAAATGAGATACTGTTTGTACAGTATTCAATGATAGCTTTTATTGTTTGTTTCATGGAGATTAGTGATGAAGCAAAGTGTAATAAGTACTTGGAAGATGAGAGAAACCTCGTGAAGTCAAGCCTGACGATATCGTTTGGGTCGTCACTCCGACATATATGGATAGAAATTCAAATTTATGTTATTGTGGGGCGACGACTCGTTAGCTATGGCGTTTAGTTTCTAGAAAAATGTTTCAGGTTTCAAATTGGCTCCGCGTATTTTGACAACAGCAACTAGAGGGTAGTTAATCATACTTAAAATGTGGCTCAAAGTCATGCCAGTGAATAGAATATGAACATTATACAAAACACATTAAAGAGCTATAAAATTCATAAGATAAATGAATTGATAATATTGTGAAGAAATAAAGAGAAGATACAAATTAGACAAAGACACATCAAGGAAAATCAATTAAACGAGATAATCCACACTGTTATAAGGTTTGTAGGAAAAAGCAACGGGATTGTAAACGAGTTGCACAATGACCTAGAAACCAAGAAGAAGACAGGCACATAGTAGGCATACGAGGTTATCTTTCATGTTATAGTTCCATTTCATAAACTGACTACCTTAAATTATTCCACTCTACCCTAGTATGTTGATACAGACGTCGTTCCATAGGTCAGAAGTTACATAAAGATCACATTTTGCAAACCTACTAATCCATGAGAAAAAGGCGAAATAACAAAATGAAAGAGTTTTCAAAGTATTAGTGACGTAATGAAACGAGAAACTATATTATCAATGGAAAAGAAAAGTTGGACACATAAATCAAGCTTTTAACGGCTAATGTCAAAAATTTCAAAAGACTGGAGAATCTCTGTTTACTAATTATTTTGAAGGATTTGAAGATATTGATGTAATATCCGGTGAGCCAGAGATATTTGTAGATGGTGTTACTAAAGTTGCTTCATCAACATGAACGAAGACAATTTTGAAGCATGTTCAAAGAAACTAGGATATGCTGCCATTTCTGTTTCGCAGCATATGGTGTTGTCGAACTGAAACTAAATAATTTCATCGTCTTTTCTTAGATCCTGATTATAAAAAATTGTTCATATTATTTACTCAGAGGATTCATTGTTTTTTCATTAAATTATATTCCACATACCTAATTTTTATTACTAAGAAATATATTACTATTAATTGTATTATATTTGTGATCATCTTGGACCTATGAACATATATCCGACTCTAGCTAGTTATAGCTCACTGATAAAAAGGTTATTATTAACCAAAGTGGATGAGAGAGGGTTAGAAAATGCATATCTTTAACTGAAAGGTAAGTGAACTGAAAAATATTAGGTGACTGCTAGGCTGATAATGAAACTTAGAATACAATGGCAAATTCGCTTATATGGTTGTAGGATGGTTGTGATACTGAAACAACCTACACAATGTAGAGAAACATTTGGACAAGCAATTTGCTCAGTTAAATAAGATGAGATTCAATCAACTATTATAAAAATTCACAAAACTAAAACGCTCAATGAGAATAGTATTTATTTTATCATTAAGTGTTTCCGATTATCACTGATACTACTACTAGTATTTTGATTCATTTAACATTCATCTTGTTGATTTCTTATTTTGCAGTGAGTAGGGATCCTTAGTAAAATTTCTTTAGAAAATCCTTGAAGCTGAAGAAAATGCTGAAAACTAACCCCACTACCACCACCACCATTACCAATCAGGACTCACTAAAATATCTGAAATGTTGATGCGTTATATGATGACTGCATAGTTCTAAATTTTTATATGTGAAACATCCTTAATGGATAACTCCTATGTAAACAAACTATAAGTACCAATAATTTTTATACATAAACATACTTTCCGAAGAGTCCGCTTAAACCTACCATCTTTAGGTATTTATTCAGAATCCGAGAAAGAATTCTGTAGAATTAAGCGTTACAAATCGGTGGTAGGCACTGTAGTACGTGATTTCATCAAAAGTCGGATAGTTTGATACACATTTGTGATAGATTGAGTGACTAACTAACATCATATATTTATGAAAAGTAAGTTTTTAAATTTCTTAACACCAGTCACCAGCTCAAGTACGCGCTGGCATGTACTCAATTTGGACCCTGATTATTTTGTTAGCCAGTGATATTACTTTCCAGCTTCTTCAAATAAAGATTTTAGTAGTTATATTGAACGGCGACCGGAGAGAATGCCTTAGCTTATTATGAACAAACGTAAGAATGAAAAGTTTACTTTCTACTTACAGGTAGAGGCAAAGGTATTCATCAAATTACATCAAAGTAATAACAACGACAACGGAGACTGGAATCGTTAAACGAAGGGCTAAAAGAGTAGTATACCCCACTCGAAGTTATGGTATATGAACTAGACACGTTAATCAAATTCGTAGGGGAGAGAGAGCAATAACTATATGAGATTGACTTCCACTTGGAATATTCTTGGAAGCTCTCTAGAAGAACCTTAATGGAGACAGTAGAAGATTTAGAAGACGTAAGAACAAAACAATTCAACGAACACCGGTGATGAATAGCCAACGAAATACTGCAATGAGGTTAGAAGTAAACCCAAGCATAAAATCGTTTACAAGGGACTCGAAAAGATGCCCCAAGAAATTTCGAGGAAGCCACCAAAAACTCCGTAGGAACTGAAAGCATTATGTTAAGTCGCCGTTTGATGGAACTTTTAGAATCTTTGATATAGCATACTCCAATCGAATAACAGCCCAAACCTTCTGACCGAGGATTGTGTAAATCATAATGTTGCTTTCAGTTTTGCATGAAACTCTAAATATCCGTGTTCATTTTAACATACTTGATACTAACTAGAATTGAAATTCTTTCCCTTTCTTCTATCATTTGATTTGTAACTTAGGGGTCCCACGTGATCGAGTGCAGAAAATTGTACATGGCATTATCAGTAATCATGGACAAGGCTTAGGAGTATGCGCACTAGGATAATGGGACCGAGGATTTGGATGAACATAAAGAATCAATATGTAGATATATCACTTAACACCCGACGACATGATTATAATATAATTCCCCTCCATTCCGACGAGGTAGGTTCATACCGATCTCACAGTTTTATCCGACGTCTTAGTTTAACCACCCCTGGGTATTTTTAAAATCACTACATTCGATTGATTAATTCAAAATAAAATGAAAACGTTTCGCTTTTATGTGCCCGAATTCTGCCTACTAATAGGATCCCATTAGAACTTCTTCGTTATCAAATTACATGATTATAACCAATATTTTTTTACTAGATTTTGTACAAATGAAGTTCAAAATACAAACAATCAAATTGAGACTATGTCTGTCACTGGCTGCAAGCACTACACTACTTCAATTCTATTTTGTATGGAGCCAAAAACTCGGATTGATGAAAAGTATCAAGTAAGATAAACCTCTTCTCAATACAGTGGTTTTCCTCTAGTTATTTTTTCAGTTACATCTTAACTAAAACTACTGTATAAACACACAAAGTTTCTATAACTAACCACATTAGGTAGTTGAGTTTATTAGTAACTTATTACTAGCACTAGAATGAGAAGTTATCAAAATCCCTGTCTATTCTATAAAATACTTTGTAATTATGAAATCCAGTAGTGACACCACTCCGGCTGGAGTTAATCTTAAACATGTGACTTAGTGTTAAAAGTTGAACACTTAAACCTATGAGCTACTTACTTCACAGTTAGCGAACAATGAATCAGTATCTAACAGTTTATATTTTCAACTTCAAGCAATTCACAAAATAACAAGACATTAGGTGGAATAGTGATTCCCACCTAAAGTTCAATGTAGTAAACTTACAAGTTATCAACATAATTCACAAAATAAGCAATTCTACATGTAAGATACAAAGCTATCTGGGCTATAAGAACAAAATCTATGAAATTTATATTAAGCTTTTTCAGATTTTAATTAAACTATGCCTACACGATAATTATATATAGTTATAAATAGAAAACAATGAAATTATTGGAACGATATGAACATAAGTGGATATAAACAAATATGTAATGTGTACATAAGTAACTATGGTATCACTCATGTGTTGTATCACTATAAAAAAAAATCATATTGAGGTCATTTGATTGGAAATTGAATGTAAATATATTTATAAAGCCTTTAGGGTTGTACTGATGTAGAAGAAAAAATTATATTTGTACAGTAACGATAACATGTATTTAGTCCAAGCAGATGGGAAATACCACATAAGAACTAGGCTGTTAGTCAGTCGTAGGCAAAGTACGGCATGGCAAGTACGTGAATCGGCTAAAGTTGACATATCATACTAACATAGCGATATACAATAATCGAAATAAAGTCAAAATAGTATAAGTAATAGTGGCAGCGTAAATACAGAGGTAATATGAGACCACATGGAAAATAAATATCTAATGGTTGATTACCATGTAGTGACCAATCTGATACTTGTTTAGTCCTTCATAGTTCTGAACAAATTTTACCGACATAGTTGTAATGAGGCCACTAGTCTATATGACTCGACATCGCCTGAAATATGTGGAGACGGAAGACAGTTTGAGGGTAGTTCGTAAGAAACCCTGGGCATACGTTCCGTGCTATTTGGTAGTCGTCAGCATGACATACCTGCAATCTTTGGGGGGGGGGGACTTATGCTCTCCAGTGGGTTCAGTCCAAGGTAAGCGAGTTTAACAATCTGCGATCATTAACCACTGAGCCACGACTGACTCCCTTCCCATTGTAGGACTAAAAAGTATATATATAATGATCACTGTGTAATGACCAATGTGACATTTGTCTTTTGTATTGCTGATGGATATATCTGTACCAAGATGACTGATGTCGAATCATGCCATCTAACGTTCGCAACTACTTTGTCAGGATATTAGCAAAGGCTGGAGCCAAGGGAGTTTGCACCTACTAATATGACTAGTCAGAGATTTTGTGGACTGATGATCATGTTATGGTGTTTTATCGGTCCTAGATTTCTTCTGTTTTACTATCAAATCAGACAACACAGCATGTCAAGGTGGGCAGTAACTAGTCATACATGATATATATCTCAACGATGATCCTAAACTTTGTCAACCGGATTAACCTGGGCAGACGTCATAGGAAGATAAGTAATCTCAGATGTCATAGAAGCTCAAGTAGCTAAGTGGTGGCCGACATTTTATCACAGATGCCGAAAAGTTGCATAATTAGGACTCCTCGAGCGATACTTGTCTGAATCTCTAAAATAATAATGGATTATGCAGCAGTTTATTGTACGTCTGAACAAAATAACCAACATTTAGATGGCGTACATATATAAATATGTATAGACAATTAACAGGTGTCTTACCTTAGTTTCTGTTATTTTACGACTTTTCTGCCAATCCCAAATTGAAATCACATGGTCTGAAGCCTCATCAATCGCACATAATTTAACTCCACTATCCTAAATTAACGTAAATAATAAAGATGAATGAAGAAACTGATGAAACAACGATGAATACATACAGTTATAATAAGCAAAAAAAAACAACTGAGGCTATTCAAGACATTCATAGTGTTAATGAAAGTGTTATATCTAATACTTTCAGTCATTTTTTCTAAACAAAACGTCAATAATTACAGCATACTACAACGTAATTTTGACGTGGGATTCCACATCATGCTCCATCATTCATTGCTTTTGCATTTTAAGCCCGATATGTCGAGTCATGATACACTGATATCAGTTATGGATAGCATCAGAAGTTTGGAACGAAATCTTTGTCGTATAATACACTACAATATACAGTATTCACTGCACTAAATGAAGATAAAGATAGATGAAAATATAAGATACCAAAAACATACACACATTTAGCATAATATCAAAAGATGCAAACGATCTCAGCCAAGAATGTGTCTGCTTAACATTCTACTATTTCAACAAAAATCTACCATGCAATGTGTCGGTTAAAGTAAATTAAACTAATATCCAATGATGACAATGTAGGATTTATTCTACTAACAGATAACCAATCAAACAATTTCGTTAAAACTGTGGATTCAGGATATGAGCTTAATTATGGTCAAAATGATTATTATTATTATTATTATTATTACTATCATTATTTATTTTCTGATATCATAAGCAAGCCATAAACTCTATTTCTAAAACGTACATCGAAATAATAAGTACAAGAAAACCCAGTCTTTATAATCGATTAAAGAATGGATAGGAAAAAGCACGTATCGAACACTAGTAGAAAATGAATTACTGAATTCTAGTCATGCTTAGATTATTTGATAACATTCTAAATAACCAAAGATAAATAGGTGGTCTCCACTAAAGTGAGACTGAGCTCAAGCGATAGACGATTAATCAAATATTTCTACAAAAATGGTTCTTTCAAGTTTTGGAAATTAGTACATGATTAAATACAGTGTGGTATTATCATTTACGTGATAAAACGTATATATAGCTTTCTTATGTGCCGTCATCAATTTCTGACAAAATTATTTCCTGAATATCATGGGTCATTTGCCCGTATCTTAGTAGCTTGTATCTTAACCGCATACAGTCAATCTAGCGGCTCAAATCTATTTTAAATGAAAAATCATGAACTTGTACCTGTTTCACAACGAAATATATGTAGATTTCGTGTTGTTTAGTTGGATAGAGTATGCAAAGACTAGCCTAATTTAGATAGTGACTATGTTTTAAATTAGAATCAGCTTGTGAACCATTGAAAACTAACTAGATATAAGATAAAGTTGTTATTCTTGTCACCATATACACACGCTTTTCGTAGTATTTAGTGTAGAAAGTATCAAACGTAAGGAACGACAATAATCTCTAACATCAAAGTCAAGGAGGATGAAGTACCTTTCACAACAACAAATTTAAACAAAGATGTAAAATTAAAGATAAATGAAACTATCTGGCATTTCTATAAGATGATAACATTCTAAAATGAATTCAGTCGAATTAAAACATTCTGAAAGAAATAAACTTTAACAAATTGTATTATTACTACTAATATTATACAAATTATAAAAGAACTCGATAGTCATTTAGATGCAGATTACTTACTATACGTACTATATGAGGGATGGAAATACTACTTAAATGAGATGCTTGAAATCAGTGAAATATAATTTAAGCCAATCAATGACACATTTAAAAAATCTGAGGTATAAAACAGTAACTAAGTACAGGTTCATATACAGAGTTCTAAATCACTTTTCATATACAAATTATACAGATGCCTAAACTAAAGATAGAGTTGGATTGGAACTACCAGTTTAGTATTCTAATAACCAATTCATTAATTAATGAAGAACCTTACTCATAGCCGATTAGAGACAAGAAACGAAACCCTTTCTTCCCACCTCTCCATCTTTGAATGAGACAATGATCTACTACTATTACACGACAACAGTACTTCAATTGCAATTTCCTTAACATTACAATTAGAAAGAAGAGAAGATAGCTCTTAATAAATAAGCCTTTCCAATCAGTTAATAACAATGGTGATCATAGTAACTCACAATAAAAGTGCAGACTTAAACAGAAATGTTTGTGTAGTAAATATGTGTGGGAGAATGGTGACTAATTTATTCATCAGAACTATTAATAGAAACATTAAGGCTTTCCTTATCTGTTATGATCAACTTCGAAGAATATATATATATAATATATATATATATAATATATATATATATATATATATATATAATATATATATATATATATATAATATATATATATATATATATATATAATATATATATATATATATATAATATATATATATATATATATAATATATATATATATATAATATATATATATATAATATATATATATATATAATATATATATATATATATATATATATATATATATAATATATATATATATATATATATATATATATATATATATATATATATATAATATATATATATATATATATATAATATATATATATATATATATATATATATATATATATAATATATATATATATATAATATATATATATATATATAATATATATATATATATAATATATATATATATATATATAATATATATATATATATATATATATATATATATATATATATAATATATATATATATATAATATATATATATAATATATATATATAATATATAGTTAATAACAATGGTGATCCTAGTAACTCACAATAAAAAGTGCAGACTTAAACAGAAATGTTTGTGTAGTAAATATGTGTGGGAGAATGGTGACTAATTTATTCATCAGAACTATTAATAGAAACATTAAGGCTTTCCTTATCTGTTATGATCAACTTCGAAGAACAAATCATTTGTGAGGTTCGTTAATTTTATTCTGTTGAATACTACAATGGTTATGAGGAAACGTATTTAAACCATTGGCTGGCTTTCAAAACTCGATTATCACAATACTTAATCCATCGACACCCGCATTATGTTAGTCAATAAAGAGTAGTCAGGTAAAAAGAGAATTACAATCAAAATACAAAAAAGATTAATAATTTTCGAAAGTTCTAGGTAGCTAGACAACCCTTGAAAACAAGGTATATATATATATATATATATACAACGCGAAACTTTGACACCTCGTGAGGACCAAATGATCCTAAGACAAATAGGTAATATCTAGTAGTAACATTCCTAAACATAATTATTTCTCCATATCCCTCGAGGATTGTCAAAACCAGTTATGATCCTTGAAGGGGTCACGGAAACATATTTAGGAAGGGTCTCATGCTAGCACAAAACAACTGTCCACTTAGTTTGTAATATGAAACTTTCTATAAAACAATATCCACAGTACCCTTAAGTAAAATTTATATTACATAAAAACTAAACCTAAACTAAGGTAAACCATTTTATTCTTTTTCAACTAATCTTCACTAAGATTCAAGGAAATAGATATTTTGAAGGAGAGCACAACAACAACCCAAAACAAAAGTGGTAAACTAACGACTAACCGTCTTCGAAAATGATAAACAACACACTGAACGCTCAAATTCGCCTATTCCAATAATTTTCAGTGTTTTCAAATCGACTGAACTCCAAATTCGTACATGTGGCTAATTTTTTTCGAAAAGTACAAATAAACGGAAATATAAGAAGAAAAACAACGGAGGAACTGAATACAAATAAACAGACCATATATTTTATTTTAAACCAAATGAAGCGTATTTAATTTTGACAAGGAAAAAAGATGTAATCCCCACGAATATAATCAAAATAAGTTAGACGAAGATTAATGCAGCTTATTTATAAGACATAGATCCCTGTATACAGTTTAAGTAACACCGAGTAGGAAGTATAATTTACCAAAATAAAGTAGGCAGAGAAGGATTCGAACTTACGTCTTAGTAGTCAGTATCACGTGTCCTAATCACGAAGTTATCACATCAAAAAGTAAATTATTAGTTATTGTTGATAAAATTAGTGGCAATTGCTGAAACATGAATTCGTTTCCTACTCCATAAATAGAAATTCATCACTAGCCAGTTATTGAGTATTGTCAGATAGCCCTATCAGTTAAACCCATTTACCGACATAGTCATACGTTTGCTATCGAGTTTATTAAATCAATCGACCAGTTACAAACAACTTTACGGTGTGGTTCACGTATGCTTTATCTCAAGTCGTCAGACCACATTACCACGAGAAGACCAAATTACCGAGAATCTAAAAGAATGCATGAAGAAAAGCAAAGAGTGAAATCACCTATTACAATACTACCGAACCCTAATGATGACACTCAATGTTTCCAACCAGCTAAATTTAGTCAAACAACGCAGCCCAAACTAACATTCAGTGACTTCATCGATTGATGCCACGTTATAGTATGGCCATCTCTAATTTTACCTTATCTTACTCTCGCACCAACCAATGTGCAATGATGTAGGCAGTGGCTAGATATGGGAATTCTCAGCAGCATGCACTCATTACTCCATCTGGATTTATTTAGAAATATAAGTATAGTAAAAATGGACACATTTAAACACAACAAACCGTACTAGAATAATAAGCATCTACATTATATTAACATGCTGAGCCTGCTACAAACTCACTTCTACACCAGTCGCTCCCTATCTCATTCGCCTTTCTTAGGCGATACCGTAGACTCCTAGTGAAATATAATATAACTTCGCCGAGACGATAGAAAGGAACGCTAATTCAAATCTCTAAAGTAAAATTTGCCTTTAGAGGTGAAGACAATGTACTTTTGATGAATGTAAGAAACCAACATGTAGTCTAAAACACCCTATATATTGTTGAACGATACATTTAAGAAAATTTTCAACTATATAATACAGTTGCTTATATACGAAGAAAATCAGCTAATAACCAACTAATTTATACTCCTGATATGGTCATAACTATTCCTTTGACAACACGCTTATTCATTTACACGTTATATGCATTATCAGGCACATATTTATGTACTTTACTTTAAGCTACACTCCATATCTGAGGGTCAATCGTATTACTACCCAGTTGCCTAATCTAAAACAGCTAGAGATGGGTTTGAAGCTACAACACCATAATAATTAAGACGAAGCTTCAGTTTCAAAGTGCAGAATTTAGGACCTCGCACCTCTCTAATCCACAGCGACATTTTATATAAATGAAACAAACTCCCTATCGGATATTATGTAAGTCAATATGATGTAACTTGTGTGATAAATATTCCAAACGCTTCAGTCAATGTAATTTAAGACTTATTAGCCATTATAGCACTACCATCTTAAACAAATCTATATTTGACTTATTTTGTAATACTAATACATAATTAAGTAATCGATACACACAACACTTACTTTTCCAAACTGTTTGTCATGTCCTGCAGATTGACCTGTAGCCACAGTAATACGGTCAGGATGAATGGCAATGCTATATATTCAAAGAAAAAAAAATGTCAATAACGTTCTTTTCTTACAAAATATAGTAACATATCGATGAGTGACTACTGTATATTTATCTATTCTCTTTTGTCCACCATGTGCCTACTAATAAACTATTCACGAAAAAAGTTGGTGAAAAATTCAGATTATTATATAATCTAAATGTACCGCTCTGTATATTTGTGTTTGTCCATATAATATTACCTTACATCATCATACGATGAAGTAATATTTAATTGAACTACACATTCATGCCACGTAATTAGGTATCTTCATAATTTAAACTTCTCACAGTGATGTACACTTGCATATGTCGCATGTTGCTAAGTGATCCAAAAATTAGCGACCCAATACATTTGAATATCTTAGCAATATGTAAAATCGCTAAAGCACTGACACATTTAGGAGTATATATAGTGGATATTATTAAAAACACTAATACATTTCACCACTATTTGTTTGACATTCGTTTCTATGCCTGTACAATTAAGAACATATCAAATTAATATTACTGCTATGCGTATTACAATTCTATTATAATCACAATTTTTAGTTTTTATTTGTAATTCAATAGCTGATCATTCAGTTCAATCATACCACTGTCTCAATTCATTAAATTCCAAGTAGACTGTTAGTTTTTGAATTAATATCATCACTACCGACTCCTATCCAGTCCAGTAAATACAATTTCAATACTACAGATATAATGTTCTTAATGTTTTATCTCTGTTGTTCTGGTACTATGATTACTTCAAATTAACTGTAACAACAAAAAATATTAGAAAAATTAGACATTTTAGCTTAATGCCAAATTACAAGAATTCAGTAATAAGGAAGCTAAAAGCTAGTTTCAAAAGGGAATTTACTCAAAAGAAAAAGATTACGTTTCTTTTTAAAGGATGAGATTAACTTGTACATGAAATCAATGCGACATAATGATTGTGTGGAAGTTCCTGTGGCATTACGCAATTTGTGGTACATCTAATTACATTAGTAATGTTAACGATCAACGATAATAATAATAATAATAATAATAATAATAATAATAATAATAATAATAATAATAATAATAATAATAATAATAATAGATTCCTTATTTTTAATAGGAGAAATTATAAAATTTGAAATGTTGAATTTCAAATCAAACAAACTTTAGTTAGATAATTATTGGAAATCAGAAAGCATAAGATTGTTGTTTTGTTCTGAAACAAAACTTCCAAAGAGTACACATCCAAAAGCCTAAATGTGAACGAATTCAAGAATTTCAATCGTTGTAGCAACAGTCTATGTTTTGAAACATTGAATCAACATCTGTATGTAAGTCTGTGATAACTACGAAAAGTGGTTTATTTATCAATTGTTAACTAATCTAGATGAAAATAATCCATACTGAATTATTTGAATATGACGAGATCGTCTGTACTTATATCATTGAACCCATTTTCTTCATGACAGCGTTCTCACTAGGAAGTCAACTTCAAAACAGTTTCTTGATAAATTTTAGTAAGCAGTTACAGCTCACGTCTCATGGTGTAACGAACAGAGACATAACCGCTGAATCAACAAGCGGCGTCCACCATGAAATATAAGTTCGGAGTCACAGGTTGATTGACATAAATTGCCTAGCATCAGCTAGTCAATCATAACGTAAAACTTGGAACTTGTGTACATCACTTTAAATAGAAATGTCCCAATTAGTAGACATGGATGAAATTGTCGGACTAAATCTGAGAGAATTGGAGGTAGTAACAGTGTTAGTATTAATGGAACGGATTAGAAACCGAAGATAAGACTTGAGAAAATGTAGTCCAGGAAAAAGAAAATTATGATGGATCTAGAAGCCTAAAATTTGGAAGAGGTCAAAGAATGGGTGCATCTGTGTCATTGCGAATGATTTTGAGCCATGCCACCCAAGTTCTCTAACCACTGATCTCGATCATCACGCTGACCCCAGCCAGGTAGTCTGCAGCTAATAACATGGCTAGAACCAACTGTCATGCTTTGGTTTCCCTTCCCCTCGTTAGCTTTTTTCCAGTCTAGTCCTACACCAGACAGCGCTGATCTTCGAGGTAAACGTCTTTTGCTAACTTATACTGGTGGTTAAACAGAAGACTGATCGGTGAACCTAATCAGAGGGATGAACTTAAGAGATATAGTATTAATCATCTTATTCGTTGTCAGTTAGTATAAACCCGAAAATTCAATGTTTACTCTTCAAAAGGAGTTAACATTAAAACCACACCAGTAAAAAGAAACACAGTGAGTTGTGAAAACTGAGTGTTTTATTTACCAAGTATAAATGTATGTACTCAGCTTTGAGCAATACTATAATTAAGAGATAGGCGAAATTACCTGATTGCTAAAACCTAGGTAGATGGAGTGGAGTTTGAAACCATGACAAACTAACAGTCAAATGTTTTAATATTTAGGTGAAATCCTCACTTTATAATTACAATTACACACAAAATGATAATCTCATATTGATTCTTAGAAGAACTAGACATCATGAAGTTTGTATACACTTTGAACAAAACAGCTCAACCATGCGATGTAATCATACATATGCCAAAACGCCGTCCTCCCCTCCCCTAGTGGATCAAAATATCATGTAGATAATACAATACATGAAACTATATGACATAATATTTAATAACATTCAAGAAATATTGTTAAAAAACTTAAAATCTACATAATCTATAGAATTGTTTCACTGTATAATAGAACACAAACATTTATAAATTCAATAAAATAAACAAAGTTAACCTTCATATGAAATAAAACAATAAATGTTAACAAACAAATTCAAATTATTATTTCATTGTTTAAAAAAAAAAAAAAAAAAAAAAAAAAAAAAAAAAAAAAAAAAAAAAAAAAAAAAAAAAAAAAAAAAAAAAAAAAAAAAAAAAAAAAAAAAAAAAAAAAAAAAAAAAAAAAAAAAAAAAAAAAAAAAAAAAAAAAAAAAAAAAAAAAAAAAAAAAAAAAAAAAAAAAAAAAAAAAAAAAAAAAAAAAAAAAAAAAAAAAAAAAAAAAAAAAAAAAAAAAAAAAAAAAAAAAAAAAAAAAAAAAAAAAAAAAAAAAAAAAAAAAAAAAAAAAAAAAAAAAAAAAAAAAAAAAAAAAAAAAAAAAAAAAAAAAAAAAAAAAAAAAAAAAAAAAAAAAAAAAAAAAAAAAAAAAAAAAAAAAAAAAAAAAAAAAAAAAAAAAAAAAAAAAAAAAAAAAAAAAAAAAAAAAAAAAAAAAAAAAAAAAAAAAAAAAAAAAAAAAAAAAAAAAAAAAAAAAAAAAAAAAAAAAAAAAAAAAAAAAAAAAAAAAAAAAAAAAAAAAAAAAAAAAAAAAAAAAAAAAAAAAAAAAAAAAAAAAAAATTTGGAAGAGGTCAAAGAATGGGTGCATCTGTGTCATTGCGAATGATTTGAGCCATGCCACCCAAGTTCTCTAACCACTGATCTCGATCATCACGCTGACCCCAGCCAGGTAGTCTGCAGCTAATAACATGGCTAGAACCAACTGTCATGCTTTGGTTTCCCTTCCCCTCGTTAGCTTTTTTCCAGTCTAGTCCTACACCAGACAGCGCTGATCTTCGAGGTAAACGTCTTTTGCTAACTTATACTGGTGGTTAAACAGAAGACTGATCGGTGAACCTAATCAGAGGGATGAACTTAAGAGATATAGTATTAATCATCTTATTCGTTGTCAGTTAGTATAAACCCGAAAATTCAATGTTTACTCTTCAAAAGGAGTTAACATTAAAACCACACCAGTAAAAAGAAACACAGTGAGTTGTGAAAACTGAGTGTTTTATTTACCAAGTATAAATGTATGTACTCATTACACCCATGTTATAGTATTATGAACTAATGTTCAATGTTATATATTAAATATGATTTTATACTGTATAATAAAACAAACTATACAACATATAAACATACATATCAAGTTATGTAAATGACATGGTAAATATTAAGTAGAGAAATTAAAATAATACTATTGAAATGAGAATGTTTGTAATATGAAATATTCATATACACAGATAAAAAGAAATGAACATACACCGAATAAAAGAAAACATGATCATTTATTTGAAATTGAATAACCGCCCTTATTGTGACAATCATAGTATTTTCATCAATACATAATGTTGTCCTAATAGCTCATGTACTTGTACACACCCTTACTTATACCGTTATATTTTTCTTCAAGAAAAAATAGTTTAAGAATAAATATATGTTTATGTAAATAAATAAAATAAACAAAAACAAGTATAGAGTACTGTAAAGTAATATTAATAACAACAACCAATCGAAGATGTAATAAACACATCATATGGATTTTATTCCATATATTGGATAGTCGAAACTAGATATAATAACATACCTATTAATAAATCCTTACTTGAACAAAGTGCTTGCTGATCTCGGTTTGGCACAATTGAGAACTAGTCAGTAGTGAACAGCTACTTCAACCAGGTAAGAAACTACTAAGTAGAGTACACTTACAACCATAACCTCTATGTTATGGCGTGAAGAAAGGAAGGGAGGAGGAAGATTTGGTTGGTTGTAGCGAACGCCAATGAAGTGTGCCTAGTTGATAGTGCGTGACTAACCTAAGCCCACTCAGCCCCAGGCTGACAATAGAAGAACCAGAATTGAGAACCGGAAAACGGAGAACCGAGATCGAGATCGTATTATATTTTAATTATGTCTTTATATATGCATGAAGTCAGATCACACAGTGAACCAATCAAGAATCTAGCATTGGTACAGAACAAAGGAAAGAGTGGCAGTGAATGGGTACAACTTGTAAACAATTAAGTAAGCGTAGTTCATAGTAAATAACAATATACTAAGAGTAAATATAGTAATCGAAAGGATCAGGCAAGGGGAACATAACAGTCATAGAAATGAAATGTTTAAACTGTCCACAGTTATAATAATTGAAATAACATCCTAAAGCATAGCTCTGGAATATGATCAATCTTCGTTAGGTGCCTGGCATATCACCCTAACACCAGTGATGTTTAAAGATCGGCACGATATATCACAAAATGATTAAGATCGGAATCATACCATAGAGTGGGTGGAGTAGTAATGGTCATGATCATCTTTTAGCTAGACACCTGAAGGTCCTGGGTTCTATTCCCTTGGGGTAATGGATATGTTCTGCTTAAGAGTCCTATACTACGAAGAGGCAGGAGCTGCCTAGTGCACTGGTTTTCAGTGATGCACATCTGAGATTAATATGCGACGCACAGAAAAAGTAAATTAAAACTAATCTACATAAAAGCAAATAGATCCAATCAAAACAAAATGTATGGTAATAAAATAACTTAATGCGTTTTTGAAATATAAGTCAAACTATGCCATCAAAGTAATCGTTAAGTGACAATGTGAGTAGATGAATATGGATAATACTGATGCTATTTATATTTAAGAGCCTAGATATCAGATTCCTCAAAAGAACTACAACTCATTTATGGGGGATGCTTCAAACTGAAAGTAATTCCTAACAAGTAGTCTTTACTTATCCAGCACCGTTTTTTCATGAATATGTAAGTGTAGCGAAGATAGATATACTAGACTAAAATGTAAACTTTGTGTAACTTGGGGCTTGAAATGAAATATGTAATTAAAGCTACGCCTAAATAACCAACATTCATCAAATACGCGAAGAGAAAAATAACCGAAATAACAGGGTTATGACAACATGAAGTATTTGTTTATGTCACGAAAGACGACAAAAGCTTCTTGATTAAATAATTCAGCTTACAGAGCATGAAAACGTTGTGGATAATATATAATTGAAGAGTGATTTTTAAACTTATTACATTAATGTATTCTAATGACCTTTTCCTTAAATGTTCTATTATTTTCATGAGTGACAAATTGCCCTTGTCCTCGTAGGTCAAACCTATGTCGTTTACGGATTAACCTAAATGTCACTTTACTGCAGTCCCACCTTGTCCTTGATCTAGAATTTAGACATTTCTGTGATCTAGTTCATGCTCAAAACTATCTAGTCCAGAGTAGAATGTAAAAAGTATGATTCCAAGATAGGGAATTACCCTAATCATAAGGATTGACATTATTTCAAAAGAGGACTGTTTTATTAGTGGTTCGCATGAACCATAATTCAATGTCCCAAATTCTTATCCTACATTTCGATACTATGTAAAGTCACTGGTACGCGCTGCTTTAAAATTCCATTCTTTAAACATTATTTAACTGTTAACAGTACCGATCCATGTACTTAACTTCGACCTACATTCAAAGTTTGAGGATTAGTTATATTACCCGATCTCTCAAATTGAATTAATCAGATTGGGATATGAAGATAAGACTTGGAAGTCAAAAGTCGAATGTTTTAGCCAACGAGCATATACAAATGGATATAACACAGTTATGAAATGCTTGTGGGTTCTTAGTGACACTTGAACAGATGTCAGTTTGGAGGAAAAACGGTTGACATTGTCCGCACCATTTATGTTTATTAGGTGTTTTATATTTGATACTTTCGACCAATTTCCTGTTCATTTAGTGAGTAGGTATAGTATATAAGAGAATATTTTTGGTTGCGTACTCTAGAAAACAAATATACTCTAATTTGTAGTACTCACTAAATAAATGAACACAATAATCCCTGACAGTGCTTGTTTGTGACACTTTCAACTGTACAATAAGTACACTCATGTGTCTGACGACATAGGTTGCCGAGATATTCTGATGATTGAAAAGTAACCTAGTGTCCAGAACACTTAGCTTCTAATTAACAATCAAATACAATTGCTAGCCTTCATGCGGCCAAAATGTGTCTCATAACTGAGTAAATCAATCAATAAAAGTGGTGACATACGCATAGGAAACAATTTTGGGTAAGGAGAATATTAATTATCACTGAGAAAACAGCTGTCTGTGTTTCAAATCATCATACACTAAAAGTATTAAGATTGCTCTTATTGTTATGCACTAACAGTAAAACATACAATTTACACGTACTAAAAAATAGTAGATGTAAACGTGCAATTTACACTTGCTCACATGACTATAATCCTATAATTGTCCTTTTAGCACGTGATAAAACAGCTACAGCAATACAAAAAGTTTGCTGACAAAAACATCAATAATGAATACATGTATGAAAACCAGAATTGTTATTGGTTCATTTAGTTAGCCAATCGGTAACCACGACAAAAGTATGTAATTTTTGTATTATTGTGTATTAATTACTTAATGCTTATTATTCAATTTCCATGTAAAAATGTAGATAGTTATACAAAACTAGTAGCTGATTAATGTATTATTAATTACATAGTTTTGCATATCATAGATTGATTTGAACTAGACAATCAGCGAAAATTACGAAGCATCGTATGGATATTTCATTACAGTGTGAGATTTGACAGAGGACAACCAGGCCAACCATGTGGTGTAATCTTAACCTTCAGGAGTGCGTGGACGTGCATTGTTCAGGAATCCTATACTAGAATGAGATGGCTATGATAGATTAATACAAACTTCACGGAAAAGCGGGGTATTTAAATTGTGTCCTCCTGATGATATTGTATAGAAAGGCGAGAAAAACTATCGAACACAGAGAATGAAACTACAAATCTGCGGTATCGCAAAATCTATATGCTTCCTTTCTTTTTAAAACTAAATTTACCAACCTTAAAACGTACAAGATGCAATAAAATGTATCAAAACCAACAAGGACAAAACGACCAACTCATTTTATGAATACATTTACCAAGATATGTTGACTTCATAAGAAGTAACACATTTCAATAAAGTTGAACAATTAAAAATTACTTATGTAATAAAACTACTTCAGAAATCGCCAAAATTTTGAGCAATAGCAACAAAAATGCAAAATAGGAGTACAAACAAGCAAATGCATTCATTCACAAACATACGCGTAGACACAATCAACTATCAATAGGTAGCAACAAAAATCCACAAAACCCACAAGTCTGTTCATACCTCATAAAGCTGATGAAAAGATTTTCTTAGTTTATGTTTCCTAAAAAAACCAGCATACATTTTATTGATTTTTTCGCCTCAATTTATGGTCGATACTGAGTTATAGAAATAGAGACAGAAATTAAAATCGATACATAGAAAGGAATTGTTATCTTATCTCATAAAATGTTCTTTGAAGAAACTATTATCTTATTTGTAAAGGTTTGTATTTCACCGCTGTTAACTATTAAAAAAATTGCAATTGATCCGTCTCCATTATCATATGTGTATAATCTCAAGTCACCACACAATACCATATAATGAAAGCAAAGGAGGTGATATAAATGTAGTAGTAATAATACTGTAAGAAAGACTAGACAGTAAGAACATTGATCGATAAAAATAAGTGGAAGGGTACGTATGAATGAACACTGAGATACGAGATCTAAAGAAAAATAAAAGATGAATGCATCTGTTCGATTACAATTCTAACCCATATCATCCAAAACCTTGGAAAGTCAAGCACTTTTATTTCAAGGATAGCAACCAGACAGACAGACAGTTACAACGTAGAACTTGGTACATGCGTACGTCACTTCAAGTTACCATGCCTCAATTAGCAGATAGAGATTAAATTATCGGATCAAATTCTAGAGTAGGGGAGGTAGTGACAGAGTTAGTATTAATCGAAGGGAATAACAGCAACCAGGTAGTCTGTATCCATCACTATAACTCAGTTCAATCGTTTGACCACCCCTCTCCTAACCTTTCTCGAATCTTACACCTACAATAGTCAACAATGAGAGTAGAAGCCAGGAAATTATTTAAAGAAATAAACATTTATTCCTATCATGTTGTATGAATTAATACTAAAAAGATCATGTACTTTAACATTTATCTGTTAGTATGTGATTCAAAGAAATCCTGGAATAAGACTTTATGATAATCCTGTAAATTTAATAGACAAAAAGAATTTTCAAACCATCTTTAAATATGTTATGATTGCATAAAAGTAATATTACTTCGTCTAGATTTATTTAGACTACCTTCTTATATTTTCAAAGCAAAACCTCACTATAACATCTTAATATACAAAGAGTATATTTCGCTGAGGCTAAGCGTTAGTGATTAGTTGTTTAAACAGATTTTATGTTATAAGATTTCATTTCTTGAGATAAATTAGTTTTGATTTTGTCATCTTTTATAGCGTTACGTAACGGCTAAGATGTCCTTATTAGACATCTTACTAGTTCATCAATTATTAAACTAAGTGGATGTTTGTCAAACCATAAACGCATGATTCCTTACTGTGAAGTACTGAATTTAACATATCTACAAATTAAAATATACCTTTACTATTACGTAACATTATATAAAAAAAACAACATAAAATATATTTTAGAATTAAGCAAGACTTTGTTATCCCACATTGTTGATATTCAGTCACATAACTGATCGGTCACCGTCGGTATATATATATATATATATATATATATATATATATATATATATATATTCTGGGCGAATTTTACAATACTAAATGAAGTAGTTGAGTGAGTTAACTCTTCACTTATCCTGAAGAAAGCATCAGTCTTAGCTGATTAGTATCTGACAAAATCTCGGCACTGAATCACAAATACCATCTAGATTCTACCAAATTGTAACATGAAATGTAGGCGGTAATACTGCGCAGTAATCCGCTTTGTATTAATCTAGGAATGTGAAAAATAAACTACGGAAATAGAGAATATGCACAGACTGCAGATCTATGAACATAGATCTTCAAAGCATGGCTTGCATATTGTCAGGCGACCTAGACGGGAGTTCTGAGGTTGGAGACAGAGTAATGGAGAAGGATGTCGATAATGTGGATGAGATTGTCAATCTTCATGGATTGAGATGGATGAAATATGTATCACTACTTATCTCGACGCATGATATTGACCAGTGTGAGACAGGGTAGAAGACGGGATTTGGTCAAACCAAAAACTTGGAATCAGTTTATGAGGTCGTTGACTGATAATCTGGGCTGTGTTGGTAAGTGCATACTACCAAATTGGAGTCGAGTGATAATCGTAAAAAGTAGTTTAAGACATCAGGCGACATGGTTGAAAACCAATCACAGTAGCATACATTCATTCTTTATTATCTTTTAGATTTTACATTCTATGATTCTTTCACACATTGCCTCGTTAAACATCTTGTTGTCAAACTGTATTGTGGCACTAATTTCGTAAACTTGACCTTGTGTTAACATGATCAGACAACTTAAGAATACATACATATGTGCAAAGGTCTATGTTGTTTATGACGAATTGACTAGATAAACTTTTGCCACAAGTTATAGTAAATAACAAGAAATGAAATTCATACGATTTATAGCATTTGGAACATTTGGAGAAAATGTTAGTGGGTTTGGGTCTCAGTGAGAAAATCAAAACTATGGTACAGACAAAATGTCAATAGCACTACCTAAGAAGGACGAAACATACGCCCCGGTACGTGCTTTTAGCTCCATACGACAAAATTTGCTAATTTAACGTTTTTAAAATAGAACATACCATTTTACATCATCTGTATGTTCTAAGTAATGTCGTTGACATTGTTCTTCAATATTGTACAGTACAACAACAGCTGCAACAAAATAAATTAACTCTCCAGTAGGTAAATAATGTAAGTTATTTCGACAGTCACGTCCACGATAACCATAACTAATAGAGATGATGGCAACAATGATACATACGAATGAATATCAAAATTAAGAAGAATAGTTGGTATGTGTAATTTTTTTTGTAAAAATTAGCTTCAAAAAGGAAATTTAGCAATATCCGAAAACCTTTAAGACTAACAATAATAATATGTCAGTAAGAGAATGACTTCGATGAGAATTTCTGCATTTTTAAGTAAGGTGTGGAGCGTGGAGTATTTGATCCAAAATAGACATTGTCAATATAAACAGATGGTGCTCACACAATCTCCTGAATTAGCTGAAATCTAAAATGCGAATCATTGAATGTCAACTCAGTGGTTTAAAAGTGTAGCAATTGCTGCGAAACTTAAGTGTTGGAATGGATGTCAATTCTGAGCAGCCTTCTTTTAAGATGAAAACAGCTGCCCCGTGTAACCTTATTTTCAGTTTAAGTTGGTCTGTAATGTAAACTATAAAACAAACAAGATTTCCGATGAATAAATAATAAGTAGCATCTAAATATCAACTATTTGAAGCTTAATGACTCCTAAGCTAGATGAGTTCCAAATGAAAACTGAATTACTACCAATATCAATACAAAATACATCGGCTGAAATAGAAGTAGATAACAGGAAGGTGAGTGACCAAACTAAAACATAGTACCGATCCATTGTAGGTCTAGGCCATGTTGGCATATACAAATTACTTGGTTGATGTCCGCTCGATTATTGTAACAAATGATGGGGAACATTGGATGACACTGTGTAGATGCATTCACTTTATATCCTTAGTTATCGTTTGAATCTCAAAATTATTTTGACTTTTTATTCAGTAGATTAATTCATTCTTCTCGAAATCTATTTACTATGCCTAATCATTATTTATTGTCATTGATACTTTTACACTGATCGATAAGCGAGTAGTGACCAATATGATGTTTGTCTAGTCCTCCGTAATGTTGATAGGACCTTATAGACTAAGTTGAAATGCTGTGACAAGTGAATCAAGTCAATTGAAAGATTAGTGACTAAGATTGAACTTCATTATTCAATAATGGCTAGATAGACTGATCGTAATGTACAAAGCTTAGCGATTTTAGATTTACTATTTTAAGCAGTTAAACATGCGTGCACAGCAGAATAAAACTACGAAATTCCATAACCTACTTATATAGTATTTTTATGTTTCAAATGAATAATCAACGCCAATTATTACTGATGACAGGTACAACAATAAAACATGCTGAAACTTTGCCCACTACTCAAAACTTTCACTTGAAGTGTCATAAAGGATCACTCAATTTTACAGTTCTTTACAATTGTTGTTGTAGCGACGAAACATCTTAGGTAGTATGTTTCATACAGTTTTCGCACTTCAAGATGAACGTAAAAATTCAAAGTAACCAAGCGTCATTTCACGTAAAACAGTAGGTAAGTAAATTACTAAAAGGATACATCCATTCTAATTTCAAAGTTGTATCAGGTGCTTTCAGTGGAATTGACAAATCATAATTTGATATCATTTGTGTAGGCAGATAAACATTCACTGGACGTCCACGAATATAAAATCTGAGAATTCCGTCACCTGTTTACGGAACAAAATACGTTAAAAACAAAAAAAAATGAAAAAATGGAAAAAAAGTGCGATAAGGGAAAATAGGTGGTTACGCTATAAAATGATGTCACTTGTAGAGCTAATTATAACTAATGAGGCGAAGAAATTAGGTTTTATACAAACTGCACTCGTCACCACAGAACTGATGCTACCTGTAAGATTTCACCAGTATTACTCCGTGAACAGTTAGGAACATCACCAGAGTTATTCGAGCACCACATAATAAACTCTAGAACTGAGGTTTTAGGTTATTGATAGAATTCAAATACTATAAAACATGAGTCTATAGTGATCACAGATGATAGTGATGAAAAACAATTTAAAATTCGTCAGATGATTAAGTTGAAATGAAGAGGTTCTTAGGCTTACAGTTTTACAATTCCTGTCGTGAAAAATTGAATTCAGTACTTTCTATGACCATTTTTATTATGAATGCAATAATCCTTTGAGTCAATAATTACTCGTTACTTTCGAATTTGATGAGGCGATATCAAAGGAATTCAGGAGAAAGTAGTCTATGCTCACTATTCACTGAAATCAGTTATAATAAGTTTCAAAAAGATATTCTAAGTAAATGACAAATTTGTTTACCCAGAAAAATGCCATACACAATTAAATTACACCTGTTGCGGACCGAAACAGAGTACAACAATGAACTAGAGGTTTCAGTAATCAACTTTTAATCAAGAAAGCGGTCGTTTTGAACTTCATTCAGCTTACATCGATTTGATTATTCAAGTAGTATCACTAGCTCTAGCATACATAAAAACATTATGGCTCAAAGTTAAATAAATAATCTCCAATAAATGAGTTATCTTTAAGAAAAATTAAAACTAAAAAGTAACAAACCAAAAAACACTACTGATTACCTGGTAGATAAGTAGTTTCTTTAGAGCTATAGGAATTGCAGAAAAAAGCGTAGAAAAGTATCACTCTCAATTTCAATACAAATTTCAAAAAAATAAACGAAAAAACTTCAAATCAAAGTTAACATAGAAAAATGAAAAGTTAAATTTAAGTGTTTATACAGGAATATATCTTTCTGTCTCAGTGCAGTTAGTAATAACTAACATAGAAAGCACCAGTGTGTAAAGTGTCAAGGATTTAGTGTAACGTATTGTGAACGTAAATGTTGGTAATTACTAAATGTTTAATGTATCTAATCAACCCAATTGTGTGGAAATAAGTGAGAGTGTTAGATTCACAAAATGATAATGGTAACGAAAACACCAAAATAAAAGGTTTATCAACCACACTAAACTAAATCTTGACTTGCTCGTCATCGTGATATTTTGAGATAGCTGATTGTTTGTTCGTTGATGGTAAGGTTTCTCGATTTGCTGGGCATATTGCTACTCCACCGGGTTTCCAAGCACTAGGATGGAGAGAACGACTAGTTGATGAAGTATGGTGTACAGAACGGTCATCTGAATCATAATATGCTGAAGATGGTCCAGATGAAGGACGACCACGACGAAGATTCGGTGGCATACATAAAGACGAAGGTGGGAGAGCAGGTGGTGGTGGTGGTGGTGAGACAACTGGATAGTATTTTCGGAAAGATGACGACATAGACATAGGGGGACTTTGACAATTATTCATTCGATATGAATCAGCCAACTCACCATCATAGGCTGATTTCCAAAACACTGAATAACTAGATGGTCCCGTAGATGCTTCGTAATATCGTGACGATGCATTCGACTTCAATGTAGATGACTTTTGTTGATAAGTAGAAGAGGCAGTAACAGGATCACATTGTCTGGATACCATTAAATCATTACCATCGTACATAGACAGAGATTTAGTTTCACGTTCATGTTTATTGGTATTAATACATTGCCTATCTTCTGAGCTAGCACTAGTTATCCGATTTCGTCTAACCAATAATTAATGATAATAATAAATATAAATTTACATTTACTGCTAAAACCGCTACGGACTTCAGATAATAGACAGTTAAGTTATAAAAAAGAGAGCTTAACCATATTTTGTGCACATATCGACAATGAATTAAAAAAACTCTAACAAATAACTATAGAAAATGATTTGCTCCCCCCCCCTATTAGGTTCATTGACATTAATCTGAAACCAAAACATCAAGTGAAAAGGACATCGATGGTACTGAAGTAAACCCCGTTCATGAACACTGAATTCAGAGTAAACAGTTAAAGAAATCTCGTTTATCAAAATTCTAAATAACGACAATCTACTCACGTGAGCTACGGATTGTAGTGTCTAGCAGGTACTAAACCCAAAGATATATCAAAAGTAAATTAGCGCTTAGAGCTAATGCCATACGTTTACCTATTTTTTTATATGTTGTGCATAATATGTTGATCGCACAGAGTGCTCTTTTCAACCGTATATCCAAATACATTCCAGCTTGGTTACATAGAGGTAACTGCAAATGAATTAATAGTTCTAGTCGTCTGTGTTCACCACAGATTAATCTAGGTTCGGTGCCACTGTAAACCAGGGAGCACTGAACAGCTGTTTCATCCCAGTATAAGGACAACAATAGTACAGAACACCCACAACATTACTAAATCGAACCCAGAGCCACTACGTTATGCAATGTGCGTTTAACCAACAGTATTGCTGGGTTAGGCAGCGTTTAATGGTAGGATTCCAATTTAAATCGATTTGTGATATAGAGAAACAATCATATAATTCCATTGACGACAACTGTCCTACATTTCATTATTTCTGAACCCCGTCAGTCACAACTCACTTTGTATGAGGTGTTGAGGAGCTCCACACTACGATGAAACAGCTTTATAGTGTACTCTGGTTTTCGGTGATATTTAACCGAGATCAATCTATGATGAGAACAAGCAATCGGTCTAACACTTCGACTTAACTATAACAGTTCTATTATTGAAAATTTAGTCAACTCAGGTTATCTGTATCCGTTATCAAAAAATAATCACAAAGTCAGATGGGCTAAGCCTAAGGGGAGTTGATTAAAAAATTTGTACATTATGGAGGCCGTGGTAATTCATCAATTTAAGTGTGGCATTTCGTATTTAGTGGCGACATATCCAATCTTCAATTTTACTTTAGTCTGAACACTCCACTATTGTAAGTCGTTCATGATATGTATTCTTCTCTATATTCATCATGTGAGTAGTTATCTTTCAAGCTATTCTCTTCGACATACTATTTTCATTCTTATTATCTTCCGTCTATTGTGTAACTTAACTTCAACAATTAATTAGTTAATGCCGCAATAATATTCTACTTTATTATAAACTACAATATGTAAGACAACCATAAACACATATGTAAGATTGGTAATAAATGAAGACATTCCTAAGTTGAATTGACTATAAATTGCATACTGAACTTAAAGCTATTCTTCAGTTGCACAAGGTGTATAATAGTGCATGCAGGCTTCTCAAACTGAAGCAAATAAAATGGCGTTCAAACCGGTGACCTGCTGGTTTAAAGCTAAATGCTTCAACCAATAAGTCGTCTATTTACAAACAGTAAGAAACATACACACGTATGTTTCTTACACGAACTATGGGAAAATTGACACACGCAGTGAATTTAAGTAGAGTGAATTAATAAGCCTGTAAAGATGCAAGCAAATTATGCTAACTAATTGTATACTAAATAAGGCATAATTGCAAAATAAGTGCTTAGTGAAAATCCACACACCTGGTTTGACTTGCTCCAGTGCCGGCAACATGACCTGGATTATTTAAAGTAGTCGATGATGAGCTTAATCGATTACTACTTTGAGGACTTTTTAAACGCGTTTTTGTTGTATTTGTTGTTGAATGTGGTACAACTAATGAACTATCGCGAGAATTTTTCGACTGATGACGATTACGAGAGTTGATATGTCGCCTTGAATAGGAATCATTACGTGAACTACTCTTTGTGACGTTAGAGCCTGAGGAATAAACGAGGACAATAACAAAAAGTAAATTAAACATAAAGGAATATATACAAGTGTATAAAGTGAATGATTAGTTGATTGAGTGAATACATTGACGTATATGAAAACATTTTCAGTGTGCAACATATATATATATATATATATATATATATATATATATATATATATATATATGGTAGATGCATTAGTGTATGTAGAACATGCACAAGAAGAGCTTGTTAAACAGTAATTCGCACAGATATTACGACAAAACTGATTAGGTGAGACGAAATATATCAAGCATGCGAATAACAGAAAAGTTAAATATCAACCAACATTCGCATGAGGGATAGTGAAGATTATTGCATGTTGCACAAACATCATCGAATGACATTGGTGGAAAAATAACTGTCCACCGAAGTCATGAGTGCACGCTACTTAAGAGACGAATACTAGGATGAAACATCTGCCCGGTGCTATCTGGTTTCCAATGGTTTTCTAGCAACAATCAATCAATAATATAAATTACAACATAAACCAATAGTCTAATGAATGGTAATAACTGCATAAACTATTAGCAAGCACATAACTAAAAAGAGATTCAAGATATTTAAAAACTGTTTATAAACAATAACGATATCTTTACATAAACAAATTTGCAACTAAAAAAAAGTGAGGATATATCCTTAGTAGGCATGATGACAACTAACCCAGCCTCATGGTTAGGGTCTCAAATAAAAATCCCCTGAAGTTATGAGCAATATTCTCATATTCAATAAGTGCCTTGTATTGAACACTGATCATTTAGTGAATAAATGGTGTATTTTGGAGAGCACTATTATGACTTAAGTTATTTAGTCATGAACAACGTATAACGTGGCATGTCCGTGCAGTGATTCGGAATTCTACACCACATTAGCAAAACAAAATTAACAACAAAGAAGTTAAAGTAGTGACATTGGTGGCTACTGAAAAGGACTAATCATACAGAGTACCAATTGTATATAAGCGAACGTCGCCAACCACCAGTTTGGACAATGGTGAGTATTCAATAAATTCGTAGCATCCTACAGAATTACATCCAGCCGGGTTGTGCAAGAAGAAAAGTCCCCAGCCGAGTGCATATTCGGACCAGTTCTAACAGTATTTTGCCATCCAGGAAGATAAATAAACCTACTAACGAGTATTAGACGTTTATTCGCAGCCTTCAGGTGGACGAAAGGGTACTTGTGGAGCCGTTTCAAGGAGAGAGAAAATGGGAGCCAGGTATCGTCCAATGAATGGTTGGTAAAGTGTTGTACTTAGTTCGTGGAAGCTTTGGCGTATTCCCACAACATATCAATTAGATGTGCAAGGATTAGAGAACAGTGACTATGCATGTTTGGCTTTCATTTAAAAAAGACGCGGACACCTCTCAGGGGAACGCTAACGAAGACGACAATAAGAGACTTAGACACGAGATCGAGGCAATAACACAACCAACCCGGGTGATGAATCGCAAAGGTAATGCGCTAACTAAGCTCGGAGTAGATCCAAGCAACAAATCTTACAAAAGAAACCTTAAAGATGGGAGGTGTTAGGATGGCTCCAGGAAGATTCAGCGAAGCGTCCAGATGCCATGAAGAGGCAAAAACATCTCATCTAGTCACCGTTTGAGAGAGCCTTCAAGAATCTTAACAAGTAGCTTTCAGACTGGAGAATAGCCGAAAACCACTGCTAGTGGATTGGATGGATGAAATGATGATTTCATTTTTACCGAAAACTATAAATACTCTAGTGTTTTGCACCGTGTTTATTGCTAACTGGAATAAAGATTTCCCCCCTTCCAGTATTCTGGTTTGAGACTAGGAGGGTTCAAGGTAACCGAGGACTAAAATTGAACGCGGTACTAGCAAAACCAAACAATTTATAACAGTGAGCGTCTAAACCAGACAGTCTGCACCTGTTAACATGACTCGAATCAACGATCAACGACTTCATAAACTGATGGTGACCGCTTAACTTTTTACATACGACTTCCATAGCAGTCATCATCGAACGTATAAGAAGTCGGTGTTCGGGTATACGTAGTTTTATGACACTTTGAACTACATTTGTGTTTTTCATCTGGAATTTTGAGTTGGTCTACAATAATAAGTACGTAGGTAGCTTCATTGTCGTATACGAAAGCATTCTCCTGTATTAGCAAAAATTGTGGGTAAATTTAGTCTTCTCCTCAACAACATACAATGATTCAGAATATTTTGCATCAGATTCATGCTTTAATGTCATTTATAAGATTCATTTAAAGTTTGTAAGAAACCGCTTAACCAGATTCATACTGTAAACAATTTAGTTAATCAAAACCTCATAGAAAACTGATGAAAGCAAAACTTTGATTCCAACGGTCATACTTCAGCATATCTAACCACGTATATCTGGAGGTAGACACCGTAAAAAAGATCTTTTGACCTAGGGTTTGTGCTAAGTATTCATTCTTTAGTAAGGTACGCCAACAATCTTGAGGAAACTGATGCTGACGATGGTGCTCGAACCTGGCGTTTTTCAGCTCTAAAGTGAGAGACGTTGCGATTATTAGGGTTTTGACTAACCCACTTGGTAATGACCACAGTATAATCTGATCTACAAAATTCAATAAGCAGCGCTGAGGGCTAGACAGACATAACATTCGTTACCACTACTACTACTCAGCGATAAATCGATGTATGTATCATAAGTTATTTGGTCGCATATATTTTGCATCCCTCGAAATATTCATTACTTTAAATTTCGGTTGGAAGAGCCAAATGAATTAGAATTAGTAAAACTATTGACAACACCCCAACCATCCACCCACACCCCGCAAACACAATCATTAACACTAAAAAGGCTAATACATAGAGAATTATAAAGTCACCAACTTCAACTTAGTGAAAAATTCTGCATGAATGTGTTTGTGAGTGTACGAAGAATTGTAAGCAACTGTAAGTAGTTATAAATGTTTGTATAACAAAACATAATTCATGCATGAATTGGATACTAAATAAAAATATGTAAACAACATGAAACAAAGCAGACTAGTGTACAATATCTCCTACATCAATCTAAGCGATCAAACAACACAAACAAACAGTACTAATGTTATGTAAATACTTTCAAACAATGATGATGATAATAATAATAGCAATGATCAAAATGAAATTGATTGCAATAAAACAATAAAATATGTTGTAACTGAAAAGGAATAATGTAAAAAGAAAAAAAGCAACAGAAAGAATAAAAATGAATAAAATGGAGTTAATATAATGATGTAATTGTATAAATAATTAACAGAGTTAAGTATACACATTGAAACATTGCGATTATTGTCTAACAAGCAACAGTTACATTAATTGTTGAACAGTCTTGGTAATATGACTTAAAATCGATCAGTAGTGGAGGTTCATTCACACTTTATCTTTTCGTAAATCGTGAGCTTAAAACTATTTTATGCCTTTCTTTACATGAACTAACTCTCTCTTTGGACCATGTTTTATAAGCCCAATCTTATTATTATTATTATTATTATTATTATTATTATTATTATTATTATCGAAGTAACTACTAGTTTGGTGTCTATTTTGCTGTGCTGCTGAGATGTGGCAACTTGAACCTATGGATACATATGCCAGGTTCTACGATGTACATACAAATATACTAACCCTAATTACATAACCTTAAACCCTGACTAAAAGTATTTTAAGGACACTTGAGTAACTAATTGATCCCCGTAATAGATTACAAAACAAAGACGTTATATAACTATATGAAAGAGTATAAGTGTCGTTGATTCTTCAATTTACAGGATGAAAATCATATAGAGCATTTCAACAAATATGCTAATCATGTAAAATCTATATACGCCATGTAATACCAACTTTCCCACTGCAGATATAATACTAATATATTAATTTTTTAGACTGGGCTAAAAGATAGTCTAGTCACCTGTTTGTAGGCTAGCTCACCTTCCCAGAATACGTGTATTTTGGGAAACACTAATTATGATCAAAATACCCTCAAGTCACTATGTATTCCTTATTTTTAGTTAAAAAAAAGATCCATATTGTATTCTCCAGGACTAGACGGGGTACAAAGAGATAAGGAGAATAGAATTATCTAATATGTCCAAATTGATGACAGGAGATCGTCATCACTAAACTACACAACTATAGATTGATAATAGTATAGTGAAATCAACGACAATATTATAACTTCATAGACAGAATCTGACTAGTATTAAGGAATAAACAAACATAAAATTTACTTCCCAGTCTTATAGGATGTCAGTCGTAGTCCAAACAGCTTAAAGGTAACATTTTAGACTGTGAAGAAAATTTTGAAGAACGTAATAGGGGGTGTTGCTTTCCTCAAGAATATTAGCTACTTTCTGTTGACGATTGCCAACGACTACATGAAACTTAACTACATATAGGGTAATTCGACGGCAACCTTTAATCACGTAACACGAGGAAATAGCCATTGAGACAAAAAATAAAGCATACATTCAAAGTAAACTACATCACGCTATAACCACATCGATATGTATATATATTTTGCATCCCGTTTAGGTCCTACACACGTGACGTATCAATATTTTTATTGGCACATGTAATACACTTAAAGCAATGAGAATTATCTTAGCATTTATAAGTATCACATTCAATTAATAATAATATTGTTATTACACATACCTGATACAGTTATTTAAAAGTCACCGGGTATACTTATGGTTACAAAACTAGCTACTGTTACTAATAATGACTAATAAAGTATATACAATCTAAACCTAACCCCGACTACGCTCACTCGGTGGTCCTTACAAATACAAACGTCTCACTAGACACATTCATGATCAAATAATACCAACTTACTCATGTCACCACATACCGCAGTCATGTAGTAAAACCGAGTGAAACGATGAGCATTATGCTTTTTCTTTGATTAAGTGGCAGACTCATCTACACCACAGGTGATGAAAGCTGGTAAAAGCCAACATAACTTCCTAAATCTGTGCCGAAATCTCGTCAGCGAGTAAGTTTTAGACCATATCTTGTCAGTTTCACTTTAGTCACTAAGCTGGAGCCAACCAACCTATTTTAGTTTAGCCAGACGGGTTATGTCAGTAGCCGTCACACTAATGATGTAGCTCAAGGTCAAGTACGCAGATCAGTATCTAACAGATGATTTTGGCTTCTTCACAGACTTTAAGATTATATGACGTTTTATCGCTTTTATTCATTTACGATATTATTCATTGACTTGTATAAAGCGTATATTTATGAACCCTTACTCTACACAAATACATTTTGTTATAAATGAAACAAATGTTATTAACATGCCTAAATGTACCTATTTAGAAACGATATATGATAGATTGATTAGATTTAAGAACTTAGTAACAAATAAGGTGAGAATGTACAAAAAATATGATGAAAGCTAACAATTATAAAAAATGATACGAGGCGCTGCTTAATAAACATATAAAGAAGAATTTATACATATATGAGATGAAAGTACATATATATATATATATATATATATATATATATATATATATATATATATATATACGGCATGTGAAGCCCATAAGAAGCAAAACAGAAACAGAATTATTGGGCAATCTGTAGGAAGTCAGAAGCTTTAAGCATTACTTAATACTGACTGATGTTTACAGAAGGATCGAAGAAAGCTATGAGCAGACAAATCAAAACTTGGAATCGGTCCATGAAGCCATTAAATGTTGATCTGAGTGTATTGTTAAATGCAGACTATTTGATTAAGGCACATATAAATGACGTAGCCAACATTTGCAGACATGGCTCAGAATCAATCACAGTGATTCAGATGAAGTCACTCTCTACCATCCTTCAAATAGTGACGCTAAAATTATGCAATGTTGTTCTTTCACCTTGAATCATGTTTTCGATATCCATTTTGTTTATTCTCACTACCACTACATTAGTTTTCGTTATACTGAATGTTGGGGATGCTAGATCCCCAAAACAATCATTCATTTAAAGAAAATTAAGTTATAAACTTTGCACAGATTTTTTCAAGTTGATTTCTCATCATCATTATTTAGCAGCAGCAACGTAGAACCGGGCACAAACGCCTGTAGGTTCAAGTTGCCATACCACACTAGCACTACGAGAATATTGAGGTAACGTATAGACAGAATATAGGAGGGAAGAGTAAAGTAAAGATGTGCAGAAAATAACAATAGAATTCAAGATTTAGATTAGGTTAGAGAGTGAATATACTTGCGCCACTGTGACCGATTTTGAGCCATATCGCCTAGTGTCTCCAGCCATTTGTTGCGATTATCACGCGAACCCCAACCAGGTAGTCTACATCTACCTACATGGCTTAGACCAGTAGTCAAGGACTTCATGGACTGATGCCATGTTTTGGTTTGGCCGCCCCTAACCTTCTTCCATCCTACTTCAGCCCTAGCCAGCATCGCGCGACGGGGTAGACGGTGGTCGGGCATGCGCAATACATGTCCCAGCCATCTCAGTCGATGAAGGTTAATGACCTCTTCGACTGATTTACCGTGTTTCCCAAGAACCTTTTGTCTAGCCTCACTATTACTAATCCGGTTATTCCATGGTATACGAGCGATGTTACGAAGATTCCTATGGTCAAATATCTGGAGACGACGCATATCTTGAGTTTTCATGGCCCACGTTTCGCAGCCATATGTTAAAATGGCGCGGACTGCTGCGCAAAAGTTGATTTCTGACTAACTTCTATCACAATTCATACGATTCAGTGTCGGTTGTATCAATTCAATGTAATTTTTGCACAATAATGTTCACTAATTTGATGAATTACTTAATAATTTACTGCAATTTTATTGATATATGAGTTGTATGTTGTTCGCTCGTCTTCCGGGCTGCTTGTAAATTACAGTCTTCTTGCTCACGCTAAACTTCTTGACCTAGTAAGCGGGTTAGGGCACAGAGAATAGCTTAGCTGCGTTCTATATGATTGTGTCGTTGATAATTGTTTTTCGTTTCGCTTGTATCATGACCGCCACTTAACGAATGGTTAGTGTGAATAGCACAATCGATCAGTGGCAGTGTTCAAAGCTTTGATTCTGATTAACACAGGTTTGAATCCCTAGAAGAGCAT
The DNA here is from genome assembly GCA_034768735.1 of Schistosoma mekongi. Lineage (NCBI taxonomy): Eukaryota > Metazoa > Platyhelminthes > Trematoda > Strigeidida > Schistosomatidae > Schistosoma > Schistosoma mekongi. The sequence continues at coordinate 79,379,030 of CM068306.1, read as the reverse complement.
CAGTCATTTTAAGATTGAAAGTAAACTATTTTGATGAACCCCAACAACAAGGAAATCAGATTAAAGGTACATGGTAGGTCGCCTCTAGATATCATGTATCAAACTGTTTTTTTATGGAATAGAAGATTGAGTCGTTTATTAGTAATAAGACAACAGAGCGAAGAAATATTTCTTTTTAACAAGTTTTCATCAGGGCTCTACACTGATATATATATATATATATATAATATATATATATATATATATATATTTGATATAAAGCGAGTGTTGGTGTATTGCGTCTTACTGTTATCACTCAGTGTTTATGAAGTTGATTGCAAGTGCTTGTCAAAATAATTGAAGATGGTGTGAACAAAATAATCAGTAAACAAAATTATTAATTGATGAGTATGTATGTACAACCAACATAGAATCTGGCACATGTATGCATCGGTTCAAGTTGCCATACCGCCATGGCACTGCAAGATTAACACTACCACCACTAGTAGAAATCGCTTCAATAAAATAAATTAATAATAGTAACAAGGAATGTGAACATATAGAATATGGTTCAGGAGGCGTTGAAAGAAAGTAATGGAATAATTTAAAGCTCATGATTTAAAGGAGGACAATGAGTGAATACATCTGCGCCATTGTGACCGATTCTGGGCCATGTCACTCAGTGTTTCTAGCCACTGGTTACGGTAATCGCGGGGACCCCATCCGGGTAGTCTGCAGCTACCGACACGACTTAAACCGGCAGTCAGTGACTTCATGGACTGATGTCATGTTTTAGTTTGGCCACCTCTAACTCTCTTCCATCCTATTCCTATATCAGCCAGCATTGCGCGTCGAGGAAGAAGGTGGTTGGGCATACGCAACACATGTCCCAACCACCTCAATCGATGAAGATTCACAACCTCATCGACTGATTTACCACATTCGCCTAACACCCGTCGTCTAACCTCGTTATTACTTACTCGGTGATCCCAGCTAACGCGAGCGATGTTTCGTAGACATCGATGGTCAAAAACTAACAACCGTCGAGTGTCATCTACCCTTAATGGCCACGTCTCACACCCATACAGTAAGACAGAGCGAACTGTTGCGCAGTACACTCTCCCTTTCGTTGAGAGACGAATATCTCGTCTACGCAATAGGTAACGTAAGTTGGCAAAAGCCAAACGAGCTTTTTGAATTCGTACTGAGATTTCGTCAGAGACTAACCCATTAGGGCTAATCAGACTTCCAAGATAAGTGAAGTGGTCGACGTGCTCAACTACTTCACTCCCTATCTTTAGTTCAGGTGTTGACGAAAACCAGTCCTGTCGCAATAGTTTGCATTTAGAGGGCGAGAAACGCATTCCGAAAATGCTTGCATTCGAGCTTATTGCTGTTAAAAGCTTCTGCATCGTATCAGCGTCTTCGCCAAACAAGACTATATCGTCAGCATATTCGAAGTCAATAAGTGGATCTCCTGGTAGGAGATCGATTCCTGAAAAGTCAGACGATGAAAGTGTAATTTCTAACAGTATGTCAACTATGAAATTAAACAAAAATGGGGAAAGTGAGCAGCTTTGATGGACATCACTCGAGGTTACGAGCTCAGATGACAGTTCGCCATATACTCTGACACGATTAATAGTGCTTGAGTAAAGAGCCTTAACAAGTTTTATGTACTTTTGGGGCACACCTTTCAATGAAAGACACTGCCATAGAACTTCACGGTCTACGGAGTCAAATGCCGCTTTCAAGTCAAGGAAAACCACTATTGTCGGCCGCCGAAAAGTATGTCTGTGTTCTAAGATTTGACGAACGGTGAATATCTGGTCTATACAACCGCGACCAGGTCTGAAACCAGCCTGATTTTCTCGTATTTGGAGATCACGAGTTGCAGTTAAGCGTCTGATAATTATGGAAGCTAGTATTTTAGACACCATATTAGTCAAACTAATTCCTCTATGGTTATTACAGGACGATTTTGACCCGTTCTTATATACTGGGACGATTAACGAACGACACCAGTCAGACGGAATTATGTCAAGTTCCCAAACCTTACTCGAAATATCAGTCAGCCTGGTTGTCAACCATCATCATCATCAGCAGCAGCAACGTAGAACCGGGCACAAACGCCTGTAGGTTCAAGTTGCCATACCACAATAGCACTACGAGAATATTGAGGTAACGTATAGACAGAATACAAGAGAGAAGAGTAAGTACTGGTTGTCAATGTGAGACCACCATCCTTAAACACCTCTGGGGATAATCCGTCTGGACCCGCTGCTTTGCCTCGCCTTAGATTGACTATAGCTTGTTCGTCTTCGATAAGAGTCGGGGGACCTAATTCGACTTTCCATTCTGGCTGTCTCGAAATAGTGGGAAGTTTTAGAGTAGCTGAAGGCCAACTAAACTGTTCCTTGAAGTGTTCAGCCCATCGTTCTAAACGTCTAGACTGAGAGCTAAAAAGCGTTCCATCTTTTTCGGAAATCGTCTCACTAACGCTGGATTTTTTAACCCTAGTTTCTTTTATCAACTTGAAAAGTTGTCCAGTGTTACCTATCGCCGCTGCCTTTTCCATTTCCTTTGCTTTCGTCACCCACCACTGCTCACAGTGGTTTCGCAGACTTTTCGTCAGTTTATGCCTGATTACACGTCGCTCATAATCGTGTTCGGAGCCCGATGGGATAAGTCTTCGGGAGTCTATTAAATCAACAGAAGCCATTGAGATCCAATGATTTTTCCTGACATGCTGATTTAAGTCTTTGATAGATATCATTGTAGATGCCACAGCTGCTTGAACATCTTGCCAAGCAGTATCTAGTCGGGACGCATCTTTATAATTGCCTAAGTGATTCCTCAGTTGTTCCTGGAATTTAATCTTGGCTGTTTCATTACTAAACCGAATTCTAAAAGGTTTTCCTGTGGTAGTTTTTCTTCGCCCGGTAAGACGCAAGCAAACGCGTGCTCGCACTAGAGCGTGGTCGGAATCCAAACATGTACTCCAGAAAGATTGGCAATCTTCTATCGAGCCTCTCCAACGGTGACTAATCGCATTATGGTCTATTTGAGTCCACCGTTGAGTAGGGCCATTAGGTCTCCATGTTAAACGTAGTCGCTCCTTATGCTTAAAGTTCGTGTTGGCTAGAAATAACCGATTATCTGAGCAAAGTTATAGCAGACGGTCGCCGTTATCCGTTCTCTGAGCTGGAACACTGAAGCATCCACCTAAATGTCTTTCAGATTGGTTCAAGCTACCTATTTGGGCGTTAAAATCACCAGCCAAGATTACCAAATCTGAGTTTTTGGCCCTATGAAGTAGTTCAGAAAGTTTTCTGTAAAATTCATCTTTCACTTCACCCAGGCTGCAGTCGGTGGGAGCGTAGGCAGAAACAACGAAAAGACAACGGCGTGTGTCCCTATCTTTCCGAGTTCTTACTGAACCATTTAGTCGGACGGCATATAGGCGACTGTCGGCAGGAATACATTCAAGAAGTGCCTGTTCTGCTTTCATACTTAACGCAATACCTACACCGGTGAGCCCACGAGAAGTTGCTGTTGAATCGCCAGATAAACGAAGAGTGTATCGCGAAGGTTGTTCATTCTGACTAGGTGAGGCCAAGTGAATGACCACGCTAGGATCCTGTATGCGTGTTTCGGAGACGCAACATACATCAATGGCGCGGGATTCTAATGTCCTAGCTAAGGAGGCTTGTTGCCCTACTTGACACAGGGTTCGTACATTGAATGCACCAATGTGAAGTTTGGAGCGTGGTCTTAGTATGCTAGGAACGTTATTTTGTGGGCCGGAATCGTTAGCACTAATGACACAGGAGGAAGTTGAAGATAAGGATTTAGGCTTGAAGGTGGGGGCAGGATAAACATTAGGAATAGAAGAAGGAGTTTGATTAAAATGGCAGTGATCTTGCGTGTTGTTAGCGGTATGAGGGCGGTTATCTCTTCCCAGTTGCCCACGCTGTGGAAGGGTTCTTCTTGATGTACCTGAAAGACCTGGGAGCCTGACCGCAGTGCCCAAGGAACAACTGCTTGAGGCCGGTCACACACGGCCTTTTTGAGAGAGGTTTTCGTTGTTGTTGTAGCTCCGTACTTGTTGAGGCCTTACTGCCGGAGACGGAAATCCGTGGAGTAAGGTGAGGTGTGCATTTTTAGGGTCGACCTTTTCTAACCCCGCCCTTCCTTTGTGGGAAGGCAGCATCGCTGCTATGCTGGTTGTCCGAAAAAAACACCTTACTGCCGTCACACCTCTGTACAGCCGGCAGTACGACTTCGTCCTCGGACCTTATATTTGCTGCTTTTGGTCTCACCGCTCTTCAACCGACCTGCCTGGCATGGTAGGACCTAGAGGAACGATTGTTCCAGCCAGTATAGCCCGATTGAGTCATCAGGATAGGCAAGCCCGACCACCACGTCAAGGTAGGGAGTTGATACAAGTGATTGTGAAGATGATGAATTACATAATATCTATTAAGAAAATTAAGAATGTTACTAAGATATTAACTGATAATTGATTTAAGTTGAATAGATGCATGCAACAACTACGCAAGACTAAGAGCAAAGAGAAATATGAAGATTTTGGTAATAAAAATAATGAAGAAGGGAGGTTAAAAGATAATTTGGAACACACTTCATTATCAGTTATGAACATGCCCAATGGTAATGAGAGTGGTTGCACAAATTTCATTTGAATGCATAAATCACGTTTGTTGATGTGAATGTTGATAGCTTCCGTTGTGTATAATAGACTTATACGCATACTGTAACTTAATTGAGATATGATAAATAACTTAGACGGCCTTGTTGATGCGTATTTCATGTGCAGTATCTACTACATGACTCAATATGGAGCTTTTAATAGTCTTTAACTGTCTCTTAACCAGGCGGGATGGTGTTCAGAAATTCGATGAGAGATCTGCCTGATTGTGCGCCATATGTAACCAGCTCCATATGAGCAGTTGAATTTCTAGATATACATTGGTGAGGTGAATTTAGGAAGTTTGTCATTATTTTTTATTGAAGTTAAAAGCCGATTGTAAAAGTGAGTGTAACTTAGCTGGGAAGAAAACGCCTTTTGTAGAGAGCAACTTATTTTTCGTGTTAGTATTTCACTGGTATTATTACTTATGAATTGAAGTTTTAGGAACATTGGCTTTTTGGAAACTGTCGTGATTTTTAGTTTTGTCTTAGTTCTCATCGTATGTGTTGATGAATTTTGTAGGGAGTTGTAGGAAGTTGCGGATGTTCATAAGCTTATCTTCGATTGGTTCATCTGAACAGATGTAATTGGTACTATATGTTAGACATTTTACTAGGTTTCCTTTTTAAATAAGAGGTACAGAACTGTAAAATGAGCATATTGGATGGATGAAATTAATTGTCTATATACACTCTTTCTTAATGTTCCGTCTGATCTTATCGTTAAGAGAACATCTAAGAATGAAGTTGCATCATGACATTCTTCACTTAAGATGTATGTTGTGAAATTTCTTCAGTATGGTCTTTTTTTTCTTTTCCATCATTAAGTATTATAAATGTGACATCTATATGACGGAAACAGAATGCTAGTTGACTGATTTCTTTAAGTGAATCACTTTCGAGTTTTGCTAGAAACAAGCCTGCAAGAAGTGGACCTAATGGTGACCCCATAGCGATACCACTTATTTGCCAGTAAATTTCATTAATGATTTAAAAATGAATATTTATTGTGCATCTGAGGATTAATTCTTTAAGTGTGGTGATGGGGGTCCAGCTTTTATATCACTTTTATTAAGTTCATTACATAAAATCAACTGTTCCCAGTAGTAGGACATTGGCAAATAGGGATGAATATATCTAACGAAAGCAAACATTGATTTTTGGTAATCTCTGATTAGCTTTTTTTATGTAACTAAATGGTTTGTCTATCGTAGTGTATCAGTTGAGTTATACTGGCTGAAATAATCGTTTCTTCAGGTCCTACAATGTCAAGCAGGTCAGGTGAGGAGCGGTAAAACGAAAATCAGCAAACCTATAGTGTAAGGGCGAAATCCTGCTGCTGACCGTGTGGAGGTGTGACACAGATCTAAGTTACCGAAAACCACATGTAAAAAGGTCGTGTGTGATCGGCCCTAAGTAGTTATCCCTTGGGGGTCATACACTCAGGTTATCAAAACCTCTTCCAATCCCCTTTAATTTTCATGTTCCTAAAGAAGAACCCTTTCATGGTGTGGGCAACTGAGAAGTGATAACTGCCTTCATATCTCTAACGGCAGTCGAGTTCTCCTTGTTCACAATTAAACCCCCTCTCCTTCTTGTTACCGGTACTATCACTTCTCACCCTCTCCCTCACTAACTTCCTCCCGCCACAATTTTATGCGTGTCATTAGTACTGGTTAGTCAAGTTCTCAAAATGCTATTCCAAGTTTCCTGAAGCTGCTTTTTAAACTTTGTGTTGGAGCTCTTAATGTACAAACAATGTGAAATCGGCCAACAAGCCTCGTTAGCTAAAACCCTAGAACCTTTTGCAATTGATGTATGCCGTCACCGAAACACGCATACAAGACCCCCCGCAGCGTGGTCATTCACCTGAATTTACCTAGTCAATACGAAGATGCAATCCGACCTACACTTTGTTTATTTGGGGGCTTGATAGCAAGTTCCCGTGGCCTTGCTGGTATAGGTATAGCACTAAGTTCGCGGGTAGGACAGGTACTTTTGAGTGCATCCCTACAGACAGTTTTTTATGTGCTGTTTAACTAAATAATACAGTAAAAGCTTGGAAAGACAGAGATACACGCCGATATATTTTTTGTCGTTTTTGCCTATGACCCCATTGACTGTAGCACAGCTGAATTAAAAGACGAATTCTACATGAAATTCTCTAGCCTCCTTCAGGAAACTAAGCACTCAATAAGTGATCGTAGCAAGGTATTTTAATATCCATGTTAGTAGGCTAAATTAGGCTAAAAATCACTAAGGTGGACCACTCAGCATCCATGCCCAACGAATGAATAATGGAGACCATTTGATGCAAACATACTCAGATTACTACTTACTTTTAGCTAACATAAGCCTTAAACATAAGGAGAGAAACTGTTTACCCTGGCGGCCTTCAACATTAACATAACAATCGACACAAATAGACAACATCGGTATCAGCTATTATTATGAAGGCTCTGTAGACGACAGCCACTCATTCTGGAGCACATGTTTGGACTCTCACCACTCTCTGGTCAGAGTACGTATCTTCATGCGTTTTACTGGACTTAGAAAGGCCACAACAAGAAAACCCCTTGGTTGCTAGTTCGTGAACAAAGAAGCCAAGAATATATTCAGTAAAGAGTTAGCTAAACACTTTGTCGACCGTGCTCAATGGATTCATCCTAGAAGCTTGGAACGGTTTTAAAGCAACAGTAAATGCAGCAGCGATATCTTCACCTAACTTAAATCCAAAAGTTATGAAAGACCAATCGATCTCTGAAACTTTTAGTGAAGTGAAAGAGGCTCGAAAACTCACTCTGGCACGCTTTGAGAATAACAAAAAGCAACGACAACTGAAAGGTTTGCACACAGGCCGTGAATAGTGGTAACAAAAGTAAAAAACGATGGAAGCGACTTAAGTAGGCAATACTACACAACTGTTCCGACACGTCACGGAAACTAGTATTAGGGAGTCAGTTGTTAGACTTTCCTAAAAAGATGGGTTTGTGATCCACTCTCAGTTTGGAAGGGTTTGGACCAATAAGCGGAACACTTTCGGAAACAGTTCAAATGCCCCCCCCCCACAGCTACTCTCTGTTTACCGATTATTCTAAAACTACCTGAGTAGAAAATCGACATATGTCGCAAAATCTTAGTGAGGTTTAAAAGGTTATAAGTAGTTTGAAGCGAGGTAAGACAGCAGGACCTGATAGGTTAACTCCAGATATCTTTAAGGATGGTGGACCACTTTTAGTAGATAGAGGTTGATTGATATATTAGCCAGGGTCTGAGAACTGAACATCATCCCACTTAACTAATCTTGATCACTGATCGTTCCAGCTTACAAAAACGGAATGATTTTCTTGTGCTAACAAGAGAAGAATCAGTTTGACTAAGTGTCCAAACTATTAGTCTTTATAGTCATCCGGCGTTTATTTAACGCTAAGGAAGTACAAACTCTAGAGAACCAGGTTAGTTTCAGACCTGGGCGAGGATGTACTCATCACATATTCACTCTGCGTCAGATTCTTGAACATAGGCGTACTTACCAACATCTGACAAGTGATATTCCTTGGTTTGGATGCAGCTCTTGACTCCATAGATTGGGAGGTTCTGTGGTAGTGTTTGTCATTAAAAGAAGTGTTTTAAAAGTACATAACTTTCACAAAGGCTCTCTACTCGAATAAGACTAGTCGAGTTAGTGCTTACAGCGAGCTGTCACGAGAATTATTAATCTTAAGTAGGGTTCGTCAGGGTTGACTCTTATCTCCCTTTCCATTGAATTTCTTCATGGATGTTCTCTTAGAAGTTTCACTTTCGTTATTTAATTCTTCAGGAAGTAACCGCCTTCCGGGCAGCTCTTTTATCGACTTAGTATACGCAGACGATATAATCCTATTCGGTGAAGACGCTGACAATATGCTGAGTCTCTTGAGAACTTTGAGTAACAACGCAAGCATATTTTGGATGCGCTTCTCTTCATCTAAGTGCTAAATGTTACTCCTGGGATGGTCTGAATCATCGCCCAAACTGATCATAGGGTGTAAAGTAGTTGAGTACGTAAACCACTTTACTTATCTCGGAGGTCTCATCCCCCATGGTGGTTCGGTGTCTGATGAAATGTCAGCATAGATTCAGGAAGCTCTCTTGGCTTTTACCGACTTACGTCACGTGTGGCGTAGGCGAGATATATGACTCTCCACGAAAGGCAGGGTGTACTGCATAACAGTCCACTCTAAACTATGTATACGAATGATGGGCCATGAAAGTAAAAAAATTGATATGCCGGGCAACTAAAGAAGATTGATTATCTTCAAGAACTGTTTTCCTTGCAGACTATTTTATACTTTCTGGTTGTATTCAAGGTGAACATTTTTTTTCTATTATTATTCAGTTCCCCTTGCCCTATCCTCCTGTTTAACAGGTTAACTGTTAATAAATAATTTCTCATTTATGAACTATGGCTAATCAATTATGTATACGTACCCCAGTCCACATACACTATTACTCCGATTCTGTATGAATGTTAGTTTCCTAATTGGTTAACAGTGTGGTCTGATTTTGTGTATACATAAAGGATTGTGTGGAATACAGTACGATTCTGTCTGGCTGGTTCGTCAATCTGTATTTTCTCATTCTGGCTTGGGATTAAGCAGGCACAGGGCAGATGTGCAGTGATTGACTAGGCACTAAATTGACGTTTGGTAATCAATCATATTTCCTTTTCGCCATAACAAAGATATACGTTGGCTTCATGTCCTTGATCATAAAAGTCTTCGAAGCATCTCCTGTTTATCATGCAATGACCGAATAAGTAGTATTGACGTTAGACACAGAGTACTACGAAAATATGGCAAATCAGTCGAAGTTGAAAACTTTCACCGACAGATTGTTGAGACATGTGTTGCGTATACCCGTTCACCGCCAACTCTAATCATTTAGTCACTTTGTACGTATGTATATTAGTTCAAGTTTTAATGCCCCAATTAGCGAAAGGGATGGAATTTTTGGATCAAATCTCAAAGTAGTGAGGGTAGTAACGGTGTGGCTATTAGTGGAAAGGATTAGAGATCAAAGATAAAGCTCACGAAAACACAAAGCAGTGAAAAAAATTGTGATGAATTCAGAAACTTAGAATCTGAAGGACGAGAAACGGGTGCATCCGTGCCATTTCGAACAATTTGAGCCATGCCACCTAAAGTCTCTAACCGCTAGTTACGATCATCGGGCGAACCACCAACGTCGCCGCGCGATGTTGGCTGGGGCAGAAGTAAGACAGGAGGGGGGTAGGGGTGGCTAAACCAAAACATGGCATCAGTCTATGAAGTCCTTGACTGTTGGTCCGAGTTATGCTGGTAGATGAAGATTATCTGGTTGAGGTCTGCGTGATAATCGCAATTAATGGCTGGAGATACTGGGTGACATGGTCTAGAATCGATCAGAACGGTGCAAGAGTATTCACTAGTTATCGACACCTATATCTTAGGTTCTATTGTTCATTCATATACACCTTTACTTTATCCTTCCTTCTTATGCCCTACTGTCGTGTTATTCTTGTAACTGTGATCTCGCCGTGCTAATGTGGTATAGCAACTTGAACCAATGGGCATATATGCCCACATACGACTGGGACTGAAAAGCAACAAATTTGAAATGTCACAAAACAACAGACGCGGGTACTGATAGGCTATAACTGATAGTAAAAGTGAATTTTAAAAACAGAAAGATATTAATACAGAATAAATTATTTTTATTCTAAACATACTGAATGCGATATTCAGTTAATATCCTATTAGTTAGCATTCGATTATTTTAGACGATCATCTACTTTTAAGACAAATTAATCGGAAAGATACCAAGAAAAACATGCAAAAATTCATGGAGGTATAGTAATGTAATGGTATTATTACATTCTTAACGATAATAAAGTGGGCGATAATTATTAAGTTATTGAGAAGATTACTGAAAAAAAATACGAATACCAAAATTATTACTTACTATGATCGTGCAAAGCTGGTCTTTGAGAAGAATGTACTTTCATACCTCTAGCACTTTCCAAAAGATTTAATCGACGTAGACAATCGGCCAAAGAGCTTCTTAAACAAGCTAATTCATTAGCTTGCTCAGCACTTCGTTTTTCCAGATCTATGACACGATCTTGAAGACCAGCATTTTCCAAATTCATTAATTCAACTAGACATTTTTTTTCATACAAACAAATTAACATGTTGAGGTTAAATTAAAACATAAAAAAGATGAAATAAGTTTACATGATCCAGTAGCAATAATAGTGAGAATGCCTAAACACTGAGAATGTGGTTAAAGGAAACAAAATGAAAAAGTATGCAAGAAGAAATACTGCAACTCAAGACCGTGAAAATAAATAGAAAATATGTTTGGGTCATCAAGACCGACCCCGAGCCATATTACTCAACACCAACCACAGATCGGCTTTATTAAGCTGATACCAATAACGTAGTCTGCATCTTCCAACACGGCCTAGACCAACAGTCACACTATGTAATCCGCGTTGCCATGCTTACGGCTATTTAGATATACTATACCTTTATTCGGAATGAACCCTTTTTAATGATAGACTAAGTGCTAAACTATTGATTCTTTGAACGTATCCCTAAACTCTCTATCAAATTGATGCTTAAAGTATCTTCCTGTTGTAACTTTCCTACGCCCAGTACAATGCATGGAAATCCCCACTCTTATTAGAGTATAATCGAAATTTAAATACATGTGCCAGAATGAGCAGCAATCTTCTGTTGAGCCCCTTGAACGAATTCTGATGCAATATGGTTTGCCTGAGTTTATCATTGTGCTGATGAAGGGGGCTGTTAAGTTAGATAATGTCTTTCTGCTTAAAAATTTAACTTGTTAGAAACGTGGGGGGTCATCATTATTTATCCAGAGGTCCGAGATACTAAAAGTCCCAGATGTCCCAGGTGTTTTCCAGCTTGACTTAGGCTACCTACAATGATTTTCAAAATCACTTGTTAAGAGTACTGTCTGATTACCGAGCTTTCTGAAGGTCCGAATGTATCCTGTAAAACTCACCTTTTACTGCATTCGAGCTACTGCCAATAATAGAATGAGGAGAAACGATAAATAGAAATCAAAATGAGGCCTTATCATTCTGAGTTCTTAATGGACCATTTAACAAGATAGTACATAAGCGACTTTCGACAAGAATCCAGTCAAGAAGTGTTTATTTTGCGTTCAGACAATCTTACACCACCTGTCAGACTACGAGTAGTTTCGATCAAGTCACTAAAAATGCAGAGAGTAAATTGCGTCAGCTTTCAATACCGACGAGGTAGCGTCAGGTGAATGACTACTCTAGGATCTTGTACACATGTTGCGGAAGCGGTAAACAGTAACATGACGCTAGAGTTCTAGCTAGTTGTCCAGAGCGAAGTAACTAAGTACATTGATTACTCCACTTATCTTGGAAGTCATATCAACCTTAACAAATCAGTATCTGACGAAATCTAGGTCCGGATTTACAAAAGTTACTTGGCTTTTGCATTAATAGTAGTGCAGATGAGATATCCGTCTTTCAACCGGAAAAAAATAGTGCACAGCAAACCATTCCGTAATAATCCAGAGGAATACGAAAAGTGGGTTGCAGAAATAAAGGACATATATATACTGCAGATTTTTAACCACGAGCGGTGACAGTGATCACTGGATGTGTGACGTAGCTCAGGGGTGCATCCACCCATTATCTTCTAGATATCATGTTCCATTATTCTTTTATATATACCCTCGTTTTGTTCTTTCTTGCTGAACTATATTGTGGCATTAATCTTGTTAGTTTTATCCCATCGTATTATTATGGTAAACTAACTCGAGCTAGCACACATATGCTAAAATCTAGGTTGTTCATAACTGACCGACTAGCTATTGAGGCCTGTTACTCGACAATATGTTAGGATACCCAAAACACCTACATGTAGTTTAGAACGCGGGTTTAATACACTTGAGGTAGTATCTTGTGACTAAAACTAGTACCAATTTATCGAAGAGAGACTTGTTACACAACAATACCAACATTTACAAAAGTAGTAGACGAATGCTAATGTGCTCGTTAATTTAGGAACATCTGACGACCACTACAGTAATTATCAAAGTGTATTATATGTTAGGAACATTAACTTGACGATGGGTGAAAGTAGTTAGGTAGTAGTATTTGGATACTCCCATTAGTAGTCTGTGGCAAAGTGACTGTTATTCTATGTACCTGCACATGAAATCAGTGTCTTAAGTTTTAGAGTTTATTTGTAGTAACAAGCAGCCAGTCAAACGTTTCTTGCTGAGTACCATAATAACAAATAACTCAGGTTATATACTTAATTAGTAACAGAAAGCAAGGTCACGTATTGTGCATAAATAATTAGTACATGGAATCCCCCCCCCCAGATACACGCCACGTTAAGTCACTTGAGATTTATTTGTTAGCTGTGTAGCTTTCTGTGAAAAGTGAGGATGTACAAAAGACAAGAAATTATTAAATTATAGGATAAATCACTTGGGCAAGCCTGGAGTTTGGGAAAGACGGGGAAATTTTAAGTGACAGCAACTGCTGGGTGAATATACTAACAGCTAATTCCGCTAGAACTGCTCGAGATTGAGTTTATATCCAAAATGTTTGCGTCTGCATCAGTAATAAACGCAAAAAACTACCCTAATCAGAGGCCTCGTTTATTTAAGCCTAACATTAGAATGTATTTCCACGATTATATTATTAGTTCATGTAATAAGAACCATAATGATAGATAAGCAGTGAAATCAGTTAATTTCGACTACTTCTTCAATAAAAAAATGTAATATGATCTTATCTGTATTAAACAACACTGTTTACAAATAGAAACTTGTGAAGTCGAACTTCAAAGTAACAAAAGTAGTGTTTTGAATAAAAAACAATGCTTCTAAACATACCACCGAATGTAGTTGGCTTGACTAAAAATACTATACTACACTATGTAAGTAGTCGTACAACAATCAAAAGCGTGTGTTTAAAAAATCACAAACATAAGGCATATTCTCATTACTTGCCAATAACACTAAAGTAATCTATAAACTAACCATGCATCCCGTCAGAGGTGATTTAACTGGTCCCAAGGTCGTGGATTAGTGCATTTAATGGTTTAAAACGAGATGACATTCAGATATTCATTGGAAAAGCGACTTGTTTCTAGACTTACACATAACAAACTAATTGTAAGTATGTTTCCATCCTTATTTTGCGCCTGTTAAAATAACAAACAATTTAGGACTTTGTGGGGGTTCATATAGAACTCTTACAGTAAAAAGATTGTATTTTATTAAATGATAGTGTGTGCATTTTAAATGTCTGCACTTACAATATAACTAACTTGTAACAGACGTCTGAAAGTATAGTTTCGTCTATTACTAGCGTATCTTTTGACATAGATATATTATAACTAGGGACAGAATGAAATTTTGTATGCACCATTTGAACAAACTGTGAAGACGCCAAATCCAGAAAAGCATTGTTTTAGGTTCAGGCTGGCAAAATCTGTGAAATTTTTGTATCAATTTGGAAAAATTTGACCTTAACATTGCATAATTATTTATATCCTAACGATTTACTTTCGGTCCAATGATAATACATCAAAAATAGTATAAACCCTTCCACTTTATTAGGCTATGAAACAATTTAAGGATTAGAGTGAAAGTTATGGCGTTACGATATTTATACACCATACTGGTAGCATCCCTGAATAGTTAGGTATCCTTAAGAAGCAGAATTCAAAAGTGAAGAAAGCTAGCTTTGAAAAAATTAGCTCCGATAAAAACAATTCTGGAAAGAACTTATCAAATAGACTTCTGTTTTACTTAAAATGTTATTTGTGGCTGACTCATCTTAACGTGGTAAAATTATCTTTAGTATCCAATGCTTGTAAGTAAGAACTGCTATTAGTAATACATTTTCGGACTGTCGCCTTGGTACTTTTCAAGAGGAATGTTGAAGCAGCCACCTGTCTATTTACCTTGACTAGTGGACAGTTGTTCTGTTAGTGTAAAAGAGATATTTGCGCCCAAAGGCTCCAAAAACACGCGTCAAATAAATAATCTATAAAGCATTCCGTTGGTTCCTATTTTTATGTGATTAACTGTTGGGCGATTATAAGTATAGATACCAGGGCATATATTACCTTCTATAAAATCCAGAGTTCTGATCTGGTCTATTAGAAACGTTGTTTTAAGACAGAGATTACACGTTATATGAGTCACGCACAATTCCATCATAAAATAATACAATTCGCTGGTACAACAGTGGTATTGTATTCAAAACACAAGCCCAAGTAATGTGTACAACGCTCGAAAATATTACTTACATCAAAAACTTGAGGAAGTTCAAGCATTCTGCGCAATTAGCCTTTGGCTCGATAAGTGGGTAACAAAAATACCAAGGTGAATACTTGGTAGGTAGAAAGTTTATTCTTGACAAACAAAAGAACCTGGCATTGTCTTCAACCAACCAAATAATCAAATCACTAAGATATGCAGCCTAAACGAAGTAGAAATTTGGATCGCAACCAAATCGTAAGGTGAATTAACGCTAATCGAAAGATATTCATGGAAAATAATCTGCAACAACAAAAGCATGCCTAGTGACCATCGTATATATAAAAATATAATGATAATCTTAACAGAAGAGAAAACGGACATTATGACTGTCATTAGAAACTCAAGAATATAGTAATACCGTAGGAGGAAAATAGGACTCGCCTAGTACCATTACTCTGAAGGATTTTACACCGACACCTAAAACCTTTTTTCGCAGAATGAGGACACCTTCTGAACCCTGTCACGGTCCCCCTTGCTGATCTAAATACGTAATGAGCATTGTCGCGGTTTGCACTTGTCCGCCTGTTCATACCTTATATATTGCTAACTAATTGGAGCCACCAAGAAGTTAAGAATAACAAATATCTCTTATAAAAATACTGTTATAGAGTCAGTGGGATACCTAGTCTAACTACAGGTATCACCGTCAATGTGGAATACTAAATGGATACTACATCGTTTAAAGACGACGAGAAGAAAATGGTACTGAAGATGGTGTCCTACTTAATCTGCATCACGAAACGCGTCTCGACGATGTGTATGTCAATGTATTTGAAACCTTTTCCATTATTATCATGTAAAATACAATATAAGCACTAGCCAGTCAAGAAACCTGGCTATCGTCGTTAGGGCGGGCCAAGTTAATGAAATTATCAGTTAGTGTAACTACGTAAAGTACGAAGTTGCACCAAGCAACTGTGTGACAGAAATTACGTAAGTAGGTAAGCCTTTGTAGAAACCAATTAGCTCATTTCCATAGCTCCCTTTGCCATGACTTTCACGACGTTGATAAAATTATCCTTCCATATTGCTTCACAGCCCTTAAAAATCAAAGCCTCCACATAATTTTACTTGAAACAATAACCGCCACATATTTGTTTTTAGGAAAATAACCATAATGATAAATCACATCCAAGTTGAATGGCGCTACATGTGGCAAAAATATGTATTCCACCGAACTATTACCATCAGATGGCGTAACTTTAGTTTAAGACCGAGTAAATAGAATGCATGAACTATTCCATGTAGCAAAGGATTAGGATAGTTATCGATAGGGACAAATTAACTAGCTAAGCTTGTGGCCTAGACAGTAAGCTTATTTATAAAGGCTTATTATCCCTCCCATTTCAATGCCATTTTCACGAAATTATCGTTTCCTTCACCATGGATCTATAAAAACATCCGACGGCTTCTGCTGTACAGGACACTTTTTTGGTACCTAAATATCATAATGTGTCAGGGCACTACAAAAGCGGGGCTTCATAGGGTGACAGACAATTTCGAAATAACTTTCAATAGACCCAGTGTTATTGCACAGTATAGCCCTACCTGCTCTAGACAGTTATTTCCTTACTTTTGGAGTAAACTTTGGCGACACGACATGATCCCTTTATAAACGACATGGGAAACCCCTGTTATGCCAGGGCATCGTTGTTTGCTTGGTGAAATTTCTGCCTTACTAACTTATCATCCACGAGAGAGCCCGAGTTAGAATATACAGAAATTTGTCGTAGGGGTAACATTTATGACACCCGACTACCAAACATACAGGTAACATGGGCAATTCAAAGCTAGACAAAAAATGTTCTACGTGATCGAGGAAAAATAATACGTGTTAAGGAAACTCCACACGAACGAAAGTAAAGGAATTTTAAAAGCCTAGATCAAAAAAACTCAGTGGGTTTTCGCTCTACCTTCGAGTGATCTCTAGAGAGTGAAATATAATTAAATAAATATAAGGTTGTGTATTCGATCATTACGCTCAATATAATGTATCTCCTTAATACAACTGACTAGTGCGCCGACATTGTGATCAAAATTCAGTCTACGACAAACGCCAGTGCTAAGTATAACTGCGATATTTTTTCATGACCGCGACTGGAATACGGAAGTACAGCTTACGAACAAACTTCACTATAACGACCAAACAATGTTATTTGCTCAAAAACCCTATCGATGTTTAACCGTGTGAAAAATAATTGGCTATGATACATGAAAACTCATAAGCTAGGCAGTTTATGACAGTCATTACTTTACAGAAATATACGAAAACCAGTGTTGTCGATGGCCACACTACTAGTGCAAGTAAAATCAGCCCGCTGAATGAGCACTTTCAAAGAAATGATGGATCTTCACTGAAAAGATATTGCAAGGGCCATCATTAAACTTTATACCCTTGATACTAAAGACCCGATTATAGAAGTTGGACTCTCGACTTATGGCGGTCTTTCGTGAATAGCGGTTCGGCTTTACTGAGCAGGCGTTAGTTTTATTCCCTGTAGTGACATGACAATATCGTGTTCAGAAAGGGATGGTGTTGTTTCAGATCTTCGTTTGGCAGAATCATTCTATTCAAAATATGAAGTCCGTGGTGTACTCGGTTCAGGAGCCAGCAGTACTGTGCGACGGTGTATAGAAAAGGATTCTAAAACCGAATTCGCTGTCAAAATTTTGGACTTAAATAGTGGTGTTGAACCTTCAGATGTTATACGCTCAGAATGCATGCGAGAAGTTGCAATTTTGCGAAAAGTAGTTGACCATGCCAATATAATAAAAATTCACGATGTTTTCGAAGGGGATGCATATATATTTCTGGTCTCGGAAATGTAAGTGTAACTCTTCATTTTAATTTTTTTTAGCTGCCAGGGGGGTGAACTTTTCGATTATCTAACTCACAACGTTATCATTTCCGAGAAACGTACACGTGCAATTATGCGGCAGCTGCTTGATGCTGTTAGTTTCATCCATGCGCGCCAAATTGTCCATCGAGATCTGAAACCTGAAAACATCCTTCTTGACGAAAATTTGAACATAAAAGTTACGGACTTTGGGTTGGCTGTATTTGTTGATGATGAAGAAGAGCTTCGAGGTAACGTCTAGTCGTTTTGAAAGTTACCATTAAACCCGAACTAAACTCAAATTCATTTATGCTATCAACCTGCAAGATCTACTTATCATAATAATATGCACACCATGGCAACTTAAGTTGCCTCATTTAAATAAAAAGCAGGTCTAGAAAGCCTACTAATTATGCTACGTTTGTTACTGTTAGCAATTTACTACCCTACAACAGAGATCACAAAATGTTTGGCAGTAAGGTGTATCTCCCGTCAATTGTTTCGGCTCACTGTGGGAAGTATATAATTTACTACTGAGAATTCAATCAAACTTAATACGTTAATTATAGTCTGGGCTTCACTTACAAAGTCTTGCGCAACAAAATGTTACTGCTCAAGTAGAAGATTAAGTTCATGTTGTGGTACATAAGGTCCCTGGTGATATTTGTTCTCACTCACTCTCCTCATAGTGTGTCTGTTTGTAAGACATGAGAATTCTTAGTTTTGACTGTTATACGTAACGATTTTGTTTCTGAGTTTTTACATAATTCGCATTCTCTTTGAGGTGAAGCTTTAAAGAACCATTATTACTCTTTTGGACATCTTTTGAACCGCCCTAAACACATCACGAAATTCGGATTAGATTTTCGCTAGGTGTGTGGTGTGAAAGTAAGCTGGAAGAAAGCTAGGAGCTGCCAAACTAAAACATAGCACCAGTCCATGAAGTCACTGACAGTTAGGCTGAGCCATGTTAATAGGTGCAGACTACTTGGTTGGGGTCAGCGTGACGCTTGTAACAAATGGTTAGAGACTTTAAATGATATGGTTCAAAATCGTTTGCAATGGAGCAGGTGCATCCACTCCTTGTCTTCCTCTAAATTCTAAGTTTCTAAACTTATCATAGTTTTCTGAATCATGTTTTCTTAAATCTTATCTCTAATCTCTATTCCTTTTCATTAATACTAACTTTGTTACTATCTCCCCTACTCTGGGACTTGATCCGAATTTTAATCTCTATCAGCTAGTTGGGGCATGGCAACTTAAACTGATGTATGCATGTACCAAGTTCTACGTTGTAACTCTCTGTCTGTTGTAGTAGTCATCAGGAAACGTTAATCCTAAATTTATTCCGCCTGAAATTCTGAGTAAACTTATGCTTTCTGTAGGATTCAAATCCACGCCACCTCGTCTTTGCAGCTTTAGGAGTTTCCACCTAGTTATTTTAGTGATCTTGCGAATCTAAAGATAGAGTCTGGGTGTCTTTGAAATTTAAGAGCCTAGAAACTACCTTTGTTGATGGCATTCTAATAATGTTAGGTTTTAGTGAACCTGTGCGGTTTATTATCGTGTTCAGTATTGTAAGCTGTTGTGACATCCTTTCACTAACAGTATGATGAGTTGTCATTCGAGCAATAGGCATGTGTCCCTAAAATTACTTGCATTTAGATATTGAATCGCCTGTAAAGGTATTAACCAAAAATTTCTGAGTGTCTCATTACCCGACGTCGTTATATCGCATCCACGATCCCATGCGGAATTGTATTTACAGCATTTATATCCTAAAACAGGCACAATACGATTTACTCGCTGAGTTGTGATCCAGTTGTCTGCATGTTCTGGTTTCAGTCGGTCTACTACATTATATATATATATATATATATATATATATATATATATATATGACTTGGCTAACCCTGAGTTCTTTCCATACAGTGAATCTTATACGTTTTTTGTTTTGGTTTCAAACTTCTAAATAACAGTATGCTCTTAAAGTCATATGTTTAGTTCTACGTAAGATCATTCTAACGAGTTGCAACACATTGCAGAACAGGTGTTTGACACTCCTGTTTAATAGTGCATAGCTAGTTGATTTTCCTCATAAATCAGTTTATTCGGAATCTTCACATGACTCTGTGAAGTTTAAAGTTAGCATATCATCCTCTTACCTTCGATTTGAGCCATAAACATTCCTGATTATATATAAATTCTATCTCCTGTCACTTTAATTGTTTTAACCGTTTTTGTTGTATACCTTGTTAGCATCACTTTTTATAGAATTGAAATTAGGTAACGTTTCTGATTAATTTTTATCACTAAGTGAGTGCAATTAATAAGCTACACTGTTTATACCCTCGTGTTAATCTACTAATACTAGTTTTGTCAATGATTCGCTATACAACTGGTCTTTAACCACGATTCTTAGTGTAACTTCATAAAATTGGAGTGTTTTACCAATGTTTGCCTTGGTTTTATGTCTATATTATCATGGAGTGTCGCTCATTAATGATAGAATTGCAGTCTTTACTTTCAGACTATATTTTTATTTATGTTACAGAAACTCGCGGAACACCAGGTTACCTGGCACCAGAGGTCTTAATGTGTGGTTATTATGACGATCAGCCGCCTTACGGTCAACCTGTAGACATCTGGGCATGCGGTGTGATTATGTACACTCTATTAGCAGGCTGTCCGCCATTTTGGAATCGTAAAGAACACCTGATGTTGCGTCAGATTATGGAAGGTCGTTTCTCTTTCCCTAGTCCAGAATGGGATGATATTAGTGAATCAGCAAAAGATCTAGTGAGTTATGTAATAAACGGTGTGTTTATTATTTACAAATACATTTATCGGTAGGACTAAGGAACGCGTTCGAGTGAGAGATTCTGGAAATGGCCTGAAGGGACCTAAACTTAATTCACTCAACCAGAAGACGGATTACTATAGAGACTGTTCCTTTACTATCTACTTTTAAATATGATTATTTAGCTTTGACCACGTTTCATCGATGTTATTTATGTGAACTTTTGTAGTAGGATCCACAAAGCGCCGCCTTCGAATGATACTAAAAATGTATTCATTGTATGTAAATGCATCAGCCTAAATTGTATTACCTGATGGATTACAGTCTCGTTATTCATTAAAATCCTACCTACACACCAGATGCGTAAGTAATACTAAAATGTTACGTTATCGCGCTTTTGTGCACATTTTCCACTCGCGTTGCATTAAGAGGTCTTGGTAAGTAACCTTTTTCAGTGAATGTAGCTAATTAGCGTTTCACATAAATTAGTTAGCATACGTTAAATGGTCATTATAGCAAACGAAATTATAAACAGCGAACTGGAAACTATAATTCACTTTCATATTGTCCAGTACCTGTTCTTTAGTCTTACCAATTCTATTCGAATAAAAAGCTTTCTGTAGGCTTCATGTACAAGCTTCATCAACATAGTACTAATTTATTGAAATAACAAAGGTTAAAATCGTGCTTAATATTTTTCGCTGACATTTTTGTCTAAGTTAAGGTTAATCTAGTTCATTTAGATGAGCTTAAAATTGAAAAAGTCTGCATACTTGCAACAGACTAGTACATTTATTACTTACTCGATCATTTCACAGTATTTTATTGTGTTAGAACAATTCGGTTTATAATTGGTATACATTGTTTGTTAAAATAAAATACTAAAGTAAAGGAGCCTTAACTTACTGGTTATGGTACTCAGTTTCCGACCAATAGTTCACATATTTATATTTTGCTCCACTTTCTTATATTTGAGCAGCCGACTGATATAACTATCGCTTATAATGGTGTGAATGATGCTGAGTATGCAAACCCGTTCTTGATTAATAAACTAAATTAGCATGAAAATACATGGTTTTCTGAAGACTTCGTGTAATTTGACGGTAATTTTCAGCACTAGCTAACGTTAACTGATGAACTATTGAAAACCGGGGAATAATAAACGAAGTAACTATCTAGTACTCTAGGTAATACATATACCGTGCACACATATAACCATCGCTTACTTTGATAGAGTTCTGTGAAAAGTAATAGATTCGGAGAAAAATAGTAGCGGCCAAACCAAAACGCTGAGTAAACGAATTTCTGAAGTGTACATTTTTTTATTGGGCTGGGGCCTGTGCATAAGTCATGATTAATAGTTAGTGACATTTCGGGACAGATCTTAATCAGTCATTTTATTTGCTTTCCTATAAGGATCATTCGTTATCTTTCTGCCCTTAAGTCTTGTGTTTCAATATATTTACTTATTTACTTTCCTATTCGGGTCACAGTTTATTTGTGTTTGGTCTCGCTTTTCCTTTCACAAACACTCGGCATTTCAACTCTTTTGCTATACCCTTTACTGTGCTTACGTAGTGTTGCAACTTGTACCGATACAGACTTGTACCAAGTTCTTCATCGTTTGTGAGTGACTGTTATGGCCTTTACCTCAGTGATTGTAGAGTAGGTCCAAACTCATAGACTAGTAGTTAAGAGTTCAATGTCTGAAATACTAATGCATAATGTTTACGAAATTAGAAATATACAATTTAGACAAAATATCATTATCCATCTTGGTATTCTTTTCCTTTTTTTTATAAGTAGATTTGCAAAATTTTAGTTGTGGATGCCAAAATACGACTAACGGCTCTAGAATCATTAAATCATGAATTTTTCCTACAACAGGTATGTAGATTTAACATTTTGCCTGTTTTGATCTTTCAGTATATTGTATCCTCAAAATATTCTACAGGAGTATTACGTTGCTGGGTAATTGTCTTATGAACAACAGAAATATTTTAACAGCGTTCGGATTGTCGATTAAAAAAAACTGGTATTTCAGATAGTAGGGAATGCTGATATTTAGACCTTGATACCTTTAAAGTATCGCTTATATGTTTTGTTGAACTACTTAGTTAATAATGTTAAGATCAACCATGAAATTACTACTTAAAGATGATGAGTTTACTAGTGAGTCTGTGAAGATTTCTATAATTCGGCAAACCATTTGTTGTCTGCCTCATCATTTTCAACAATTGTGTAGGCAATGTAAAATCCTAAATTCGGCAAACTCCACGACACCCCCTATTCTATTGTTTAAAATGCGTGGCAACTTTATTCAATACAAGCTTTAACTACATTAATAATTTAGATTTAAAAACAATAGAGTTAATTCTTGTACTTTGAAATATATTTTACCGGGAGATCAACGTTTTCCATTGGTTGCCGCAAATTCTTTTCAGTGTAACAATTATATTAAAACCATTAATTACTAATTAGTGGTTTCATCTATGCTTTCAACCTGTCAGTAGTATACACTCTAATCTTAACAGAGAAACCTAAACGTCATGGTTGGAATAGACAACATTAGGTATGGGTATATCAAGGAATGACATGGAGTATGAAGATGGGACGGAAATACTGATAGATTCGCAAATCTATGTGCCTTCAACAAATTGACTATAGGTGGCACCATATCCCCCCACAAACGCATGCACAAAGCTACAAGAGTTTCATCAGGCCAGAACCTAATTAACCACATCAGAAGGAACATGGAAGATGTGAGGGCAAAAGGAGGAGATAATGTAGCTTTAGATCACCATCTGGTAGTTGCCAAAATTTTACTAAAGGTAAAAAGGCACTGGACAACTGGAGCAGCAATATAACAAAAGATTAATACAACCCTTCTTCGCGATACTGGCAAACTCAACGAATCCAAGATAACTGTCAACAATAAGTTCCAGGCCTTTTATATTCTACTAGGAGAAGAAAAACTACCATGGAGGTCAACTGGGAAGGGATTGAAGAAACAATAACTTTAACATGTCAGGAGGTTTTGGGCAGCAAGGAGCACCACCAAAAGGAGTGGATCTCTGTTTGTACCCTGGATAAGATCCATGAAAGGAGAAACAAGAAGATAGTAATCAATAACACCCAAACAAGAATAGAAAAAGCCCAGACACAAGCCGAATATATAGAAGTCAACAAGAAATTGAAGAGGAGCATTAGAACTGATAAACTTAAGTGTGTGGAAGTCCTAGTAATGACAGCGCAAAAAGATGCAAGGGAAGGAAACATGAGGCACCTATATGATACAGGGATGAAGCTAGCTGGAGAATACAGTAAACCGGAACGACCAACCAAGATCAAGTATAGTAAACCAATTACTATGACCCAAGAACAACGAGACAGGTGGGTAGAGCACTTCGAAGAACTCTCGAATAGATCAGCTTCACTGAACCCACCAGTCATCGAAACAACATCTACGGATCTCCCTATAAATATCGACCCACTAGCAATATAAGAAATCAACATGACCATCCAACAAATCAAGAGTGCAAGTCAGCAGGGCAAAACAACATACCAGCTGAGTGAGGCACTGGAGTTAGGTTTAGAAGTAATCGCAAATGCTGCACATTCTCTTCAAAAAGATTGGGGATGAAGAACAAGTGCCAACAGACTCGAAAAAAGGATATCTCATCAAGATACCATAGAAACAAGATCTTAATAATTGTGAGAACTACAGAGGTATCACTCTATTATCACTACCATGGAAAGTTTCTAACCGAATGAAAGATCCAACCAACGCCCAACTTCGAAATCAACAGGCTGGATTCTGTAATGATCAATCGTGTACCGACCAAATCGTGGCAATATAGATCATTGTTGAGCAATCAATTAAATGGAATTCGCCACTTCACATCAATTTCCTTGACTGTAAGAAGGCATTTGACAGCATCGACAGGAGAATATTATGAAACCTTCTACATTATTGTGTACCCATGAAGATGGTCATTATCATACGGAATTCTTATGACAGACTGCACTACACTATACTTACATGGTGGGCAGCCCAGATTCATTCAAAGTGATGACTGGTGTTAGATAAGACTGCTTACTCTCGCTTTTCCTCTTTCTGCTGATGGTTGACTTGATAACGAAGACCTCAACATTTCAGAAGAAGCACAGTATACAGTGAACAGCTTGAATACAACTAGACGATTTGAACTTCATAGATGACCTAGCTTTACTACCCCCCACTCAGCGACAAATTCAGGTGAAGACGGCCACCGTAGTAGCAACCTCTGCAGCAGTAAGCCTCGACATACACAAAGAGAAAGGCGAGATCCTTATATACAACTCAGCGATTACCAACCGAATCATAGTTAACGGAGAATCTCCGGAAGGTGTAGAATTTTTTACATACATAAGCAGCAGCATTATTGATAAATTAGGAGGATCTGATGCAGATGTGAAAGCATAGATTTACGAGGCAAGGGCAGCATTTCTACACCTGAAGAACATCCAGCATACAACAAATATCAGCCAACACCAAAGTCAGAATTTTCAATCCTAACGTCAAGACAGTTCTATTGTATGGTACTAAAACTTGGAGAACAACGAAAATGCATCATTCAAAAGATACAGGTATTTGTCGACAGCCGTATACGCAAAATACGTCGGATATGTTGACCAAACATCATTAGCAACAACCCACTGTGGCAGAAAACAAATCATCCAGTTGAGGAAGTCACTAGGATAAACCACCTAGGGGAGGTGGATAGGATACATATTGAGGAAATCATCACACAACGTCACAATATAAACACTAACTTGGAATTCTCAAGGCCTAAAGAAAAGAGGATAACCAAAGAATACATTTCTTTGGGAATTGGAGGCAAACGTGAAAAAAGAGTATCTCTTAGGAACAACTGAAAAGGAAATTTGAGGACAGAGTTGTTTGGAGAATGCTGGTCGGCGGCCCATGCTTCACAAAGGTGAATGAATGGTTGTATAAATTATTCTAAAGACTAGCCCAAATGTTATATGTATAACAATAATGTTTTCTTAAAATCTCTGCACTAATCCTTAAAGCAATGCGCTTGAAACTGTAAGTTCTGAAGTCAAGTTTCAGTGTGGACACCAACACTGAGGTACAGGTGTATTCACTTAATGAACATTAAATTTCACTGCTATCTACAACCTATATATTCTGATAATTATTTCATTTAAATTTTTACATGTATAATTTATACTTAATGTTTTCTACTCATTGTAATTTCATCTTGGTGAAACTATATAAAATGGTCTTAACCAAAGTACACACAAAAACGACATTAAGCAAACAGTAATGTCTGTATTTTAATTGTATTTCTAAAAAAAATTTTAACACTAATAATTTCCTCATTCGTTTCACGCTTTTTAGCCTTTAGTTGGAAAAAGGACTTTCAATGCTAAACGCAGATTTAAAGTAAGATTTATGATTAAACGCTTGTTTTACATGTAAACAAATCACGATTATTCTTCGATCTTTCATTAGACCTTGCTTGATACAGTTCAGTTCAACTATGTCTTGTCGTGATCACTCCCAGTTTTTTTTCAAATCTTTTCTTATGCTGGTCAGTCAGTCAGTTACAACGTAGAACTTTGTACATGTGTGCATCAGTTCAAGTTGCCATGCCCCAACTAGCTGATAGTGATTAAATCGTCGGACTAAATCCCATAGTAGGGGAGATAGTAACAAAGTTAGTATTAATGAAAAGGAATAGAGATTAGAGATAAGATTTAAGAAAACATGATTCGGAAAATTATGATAAGTTTAGAAACTTAGAATTTAGAGGAAGACAAGGAGTGGATGCACCTGCTCCATTGCAAACGATTTTGAACCATATCATTTAAAGTCTCTAACCATTTGTTACAAGCGTCACGCTGACCCCAACCAAGTAGTCTGCACCTATTAACATGGCTCAGCCTAACTGTCAGTGACTTCATGGACTGGTGCTATGTTTTAGTTTGGCAGCTCCTAGCTTTCTTCCAGCCTACTCCCACACCAAACAGCATTGCTCATCGAGATAGGCGGTGGTCAGGCATACGTAACACATGTCCTAACCACCTCAGCTGATGAAGATTTACTACTTCATCAATAGATTTACCGTATATACCTAGTACTTTACTCCTAGCCCACGTATTGCTTACTCGGTGGTCCTAGCAAACACGAGCAATTCTTTGAAGACATCTATGATCGAATACCAGGAGCCTACGAATATCCTCTATCCTTAATGGCCATGTTTCACATCCACAAAGTAATACCGATCGAATTGCTGCTCAGTAAACGCGTTCTTTGGTTGGAAGACGGATGTCTCGCCTACGCCACAAATGACGCAAATTCTCGATAGCTAATGGAGCCTTATGTATACGAGCCGAGATTTCAGTAGACACCAGACCGTCAGGACTGGTGAGGCTCCCAAGATAAGTGAAGCGGTTAACACATTCAACTGCTTTGCTCCCTATTACTAACTACGGTGCCGAATCAAGCCTCCTCTCTGTGGAGAAGATCCTTACCTCATGTTAACTCCAATTACGTTTACCAGTTTACATATTCGTGCCAAACCACTTACATTGAAGTAACAGAAAGGATAGATAGTGTCCGCATCTAACTCTATACTAATAACCATCACGTTTCTGAAAGTGCCATTTTTCGTCATTTGCTTGATAGTGAACATAAAGTTGACATTTCAAAATTATTTGTTATAATCAGTATTTAATGTCGGATTTATTATTTTTTGCTGGAACTAAACCTATGCATTCAGAAAGACACACTTGTCATCTTGACACTTCCTTTTTAGCTTTAGCTTCAATTTGTTAATTTTATGCCTACAATTATTAATTTTTCTCTTCATTCTTACGCCACTTTTTGAAGGTCACTTATTTATTACTCTGTTAACCTACTCATTCTTTGCGTCTATTATTACATAACTGATGGCATCAGTTCCCAATTTCTAAGCACTTGTCTATGTGTTTTTAAATGTTCTTTTTAGAACTTTTATTCTCGTTATCAGATCTAAACATCGCCTCTAATTCTTCACTAAAGTAGTATATAGTATATACAATTAGTCTTTTTTAAATAATTAGTATTTTCTGTCTAAAAACCCCCCATCCTATCAAAACGGCATGTATAAATAAAGAATATTCTTTGCGATAAATTTTCGTTAGCAGCAGCTGAGGAGATACTTCTTTATACTTTTCCATTAAAGTACTTTGCCATTATTAAAATTTCTATATTGTTTTAATCAACTGACGATTAGTTTGTTGTTTTTCCTTTTCATAAAGACTGGTATGATGGCTATCAGTTTTATATTTTATCTTCGTCGTTTAAAATTGGATGCTGCTTACTTAAATGTCAATCAATTATCTATGGATCCATATTCTAATAAGAAGTTACGTAAAATAATTGATACACTTGCCTATGATATTTATAGCCAATGGGTTAAAAAAGGTGAAGAACAAAATCGTGCTGCACTATTTGAAAATGCACCACGTCGTGATATGATTGGTACATCCACTTCAATACTCAATACTGATGACGGTCCAAGACGTTCTATTCTGCTCGGTGATTCTGTGAATTATGAACCATTCAATTTTGAAGATGAAGATGACGAAGATATGAGAATACCGATTAGAATTGAATATTAATAGTTGGTTTGATTGTGTAATTCTTTGATTTCTAATCTCTTGTAGTTTAAATCTAGTCTCTCTTCCAACCCCCTATATATATATATATATATATATATATATATATATATATATATATAACTCGGTGCAATAAAATAAATAGTCCTTATATATTTAACCAACAAAAAACAAAGCAAACTATGTATGCGAAGATACATGTTCAGAATAACCCTCTACCTTGTGTATTTTTCACTGTTTCCCTATGTATAGAATTTTCATTCTTTCCTTCTTTCCATTCTAGTCACATTATGGTTGGTTACTCAGTTTATAATAATAATAATATCATTTTATTATCAATTATTTCGTTAAATCTGTTTCCTTCCCTAAAGGAGTCTCTCATTCACCATTTTGATCCAAAAAGAAAACAAAACGGTGATAACATACTAGATGTTGCAATGACTAACTGAACTGATGCTTATTGTCTACTTTTCAAAGACATAACGTTATCTATTGAAACTCAAGATTCAACTTATCACAATTCGGTCGATTATGATTAATGTAGAACCTATCATAATTGTGCCGTGTGGTCGAATTAACAGAATGAATAGCAAAAGAGCCAAAATAGTCTTAGAAGCATTGATAATTAAAAAGCGTAAACATCGAGAATATGGTTTGAGTGGTTACAATAAAAGGTAGTATATATGAAGAATTATTTGAACTCGAAATCTAAGGTGGATACATCTGCGCCACTGACTGATTCAGATCGACGTTCATAATCAGTGATCATAGCTGTTGTATGATTCCCGTCTAAGTAGTCTGCAACATGGTTCAAACTGACAGTTTGTGGCTTAATCGATTGACGCCATTGTCTTTGTTTGTTTATCTCTGGCGTACTTCCATCCTACGTCAGTTAGATATGCTTTCATGCAACTGTAAAGTTATAACGTCTTCTGAAAATGGTATTACTAATTGCTTTCATCCAGTGGTCGATTAAGTCAAGCAAATAGAAGTCCCTAAAGGATCGAATGTTGTATTATTATTATTATGTGCTTATTTACCGGGATCATATGTACTTAATTTCCAGCTACATTCTAAGTGTCAAGCCTAGTGTTACTAGTTTGACTAAACTGAAGTAGGCAGAGCAGCGATTGAGTCTACAATTTAATGGCTGAAAGTCGAATACCTTAAACACTGAGCTACTCTTCCCTAGTAGCTTATGAGACTGATTTATTCAGCAGTTATCATATGAACTCATTTCTTGATGTTGTCTCTCTGTTATACAAATTGAGCTTTATGGTTAATTGTGCTATATGGTTGACTTTAAAAATACCATCATTCTTTGTATCCAGGCTTTATCAAGGATTTCATGAAGAATGATAGTAACAATGATGAGAATATGAATGTAAGTTGTCATATATGCAATATAAGGATCAAGAAATATGATAGGAATACCAAAAATGACAGATTAGGTAAAGTTGTAATCACTCGTTTAACAACATGTTTCGAATATCAGTCTTAAAATGCAATTACTCAAAAAATCAAGCGTAAAACTACGTATTGATTTTATTCAATCTAGACTGGTAAATTTTTATTGTCCGGCAGTAATCCATTGAAATTTCTCACTCATTCAGTAATATATTTACTCATAGTTTTTTTTGTGTAAAATTTATTCAGTTTAATAAATTCCTTAACTCATAATCACTATAATTCGATTGCTGTATAAATATATGTACTTGGATAAACTTACAATCATCTGTGGTCTCTGTAATAGACTTTTCTATATGAATTGACCTTTAACCATATCAGCGTTAGAAGGAGAAAATTCTTTGGTATCCAACGTTAGAGCATACTAGTGATTGTCGTTAGTTTAAATTATATCATTTGTCGTAAATTATATCGATTTACCTTCAGGTTATACTAGCGGCGTCCTAACTGAAAGATCACTACCAAAGACATATCAAAATCGGTTTTCATCAACTAAATCAACAGTACTGTTGATATATTTGTAAGAATGCGACTGTTCATTGATAAAACGCTAGTCTTCCAAGTCTATGCTGAAACTTTTTACAACATAAATTTCTCTTAGGATATACTTACTGAGTAAACATATATTTTATTTGAGTAATAATCTGTTGGTCACTATCTGGATTCATTGGCTTAGCAAATAACATGCTTTCGGTTGAATCGGTAAGCACCGGGCTCGGGTCTTAGCGTAGAGACCAATAATGGGGTATAGGCATAACCGAATGATGAGAGTTTGAATATAGAGAACACTTGTCCTAGTTTCCACTGTTGGCCCGGAGTACATTAAAATTAGTGTAGATACCAATTTACAGATATTCACATCACTGCCATATTACTTTTTAAAGGATTGGACGTAATATGGTGAAATTCAGTCTCAGAACTGAACTAATCGAAAAGATATATTCATAAGGCCACTAGTAAACATCCGGAATCCAAGTTTCAGCGTATCATCTGTCATTATCAAGTGTATATAAATGATGAGTTGTAAAAAGGGTGAAACGTATGTCCTAGATTCTATTTGCTATGTCAACGTGATTTGTGACAGTAAAGCAGTTTTGATACACATCTCAAGGTCACTCCATAGATTCGTTTTCTGTATACAACAAAGAGAGATTAGTTATAGAATGTGACAAAACCCATTATCTCTGATAAACCATTTTGATTGACACATTCAGATTAGTAAACAACGAGCAAGTTGATTTTGTTATCAGTTAATATACTTTAGAAGTAAGCGGGTTTTTATACTGACATTACCGAATTCGTTAAATTATTACTATAATAATGGAATCTATCCAGGTCGCCACTTATGATAAATTATCGATTCAGGTTATCAGTTTTTATATCTTAGTAATTAGAGCTTCAGTAATACTGAATACATTTGAGATATGAAATCTACATTACGGAATGACCTACGACAATTATTGAAAGTCCACAAGAAACCAACAAGAAACGAATCATATCATGATATGCTGCAGCAATCCGCACTCATAACTGCGCTACTGACCAAATCCAGGAGCTTCGCCATGAGTGCTTACTGTTTAGACTGTGTAGCCAGCATTTAGTGGTTGACGCTTCTAACTTCAGTCACTTCAGGATATATTCCTTGATTTTATCTAATGTTAGGAGAAGCAACTCCTGCATGGTTACATCCCATTGGGCGGACAATATATCAACTATTATCTGATGTTAAAAATGTAAATCACTTGGTGTCGGAGCAGTGGTATGGGCTATTCGAGCAGTAATCGACTTTGTGTGAAGTTTAAAGGCCTACGTTGATTTACTAATGTGTTGTAGCCAATGCCATGTTTGTCTAGTTCCTAATACTATTGTGATCGCTCAGATTCAAAAGCCTTCGCGAAACAGAGCTAATGTTCCACTCATTTTCAGTATGACTGCGTGCTGTCCGCTTCAAGCATTAATGAACACTTAATGTTTTACCGAATCAAAATGAGACGAGGAAAAATACAGGTTGGGTAAAAAGGTGCATCTGTCAAATGATAAATATTTACAACTAATTAGCATCTGTGATTATTATTATTATTATCATTATTAATAAACAAAATAGTAAGCATATAACTAGTAACCTCGATTAGGTAAATAATCATGTTGCTGGTTACTCCTCACCCACACATGTGCAATGTTGGTATATCGTGTAACAAAACAATTTGTTGCTTTAGTTATTTAGTGTTTCATAAATTGTTTGATACCAGACATTGTCCAAACACGAGCTTGTTAAACTGTAGATTAGAGTGTTTTGCCTAACGTTCTGGATCCTTACGTAAACACGAAACTATTCATATGATAGTCATACTTATCAAACTTAACTGAGAACTACACGTGATTAATTTAAAACATCTAGTTTATAAATGGTAACAAATGCCTTTCATATCTCCTTGTGAGGAAGTTCTGAAGATAAAGGACATAAAA
Source organism: Schistosoma mekongi (assembly GCA_034768735.1). NCBI lineage: Eukaryota > Metazoa > Platyhelminthes > Trematoda > Strigeidida > Schistosomatidae > Schistosoma > Schistosoma mekongi. The sequence continues at coordinate 79,346,729 of CM068306.1, read as the reverse complement.
TCTAATAGGTGCAAATTAAAGAACCACTAAATGCTATTGTGATTCCAGTTTGGGTTAACGGAGTAACATGGTTGTTAGTTGGATTGTTAAGAAAAGCATAAAAAAGACAAAACCAACACACGATAACAGAGAAACTAATAAGAGTTCAAATCCAACAACCGTAATACTCGATCATAACCAAAATGAGATTACTAGTGACCAAATTTAGGTAGTTCTGAAGCTAAAGTGAGAAAACATGGCGTGTAGTAACTGTCAATCAATGGTAACGAATAACGTAGCGTAATACATCCAGGACCTGTTGTTGTTAAAATGTTAACCGTTTGTTGCCAGTTCTATGATCTAGTGTCTTGGGTCCGTTTCATGACAGGGGCATGAGTGTTTCCTGGTTATACGGCTGCCTAATTTAGGTCAACTTGGGATAACGAATTCTAGCCGAGAAGGAGTGATCAAACGGACTTTGTTTGTCCCACAGAGTATGAAACTTATCAGTACGTCTTCATATACGTCAAAAATGTGATGTTCCTAATAAGTAGAGTAAAAATGAAGCTCAACGACCAGGTCTTAATCTTGTTGATTGACTGGCACAACTCATACTTTCTGACCATCCATGTTGAAAGGACTTTAGATCGAATATTTTGTACTTAAGTATTATGGCCCTGCCTTGGCCAACTGCGCACAATAATTCTGACTAGCCAATGACTTTGCATTGATCGAATAACAGAACGACAGAAAACAAGGTCTTGATATTCTTATACCTTTCAATCTTCTCCGAATCTTTCTGGCCATCGACGGTGACACTTAAAGGCAATATTCAGGCAATCTGCAGCCCAGAAACAGTTTACTTCAAACAATCCATTAAATATGTGCTTAGCACTATATGCCGTGCAACGAAGAGAAATAAGGAAGCAACATTGGTTCAAGACAAAAGTATTGATACGAAATCAGTGTAGTAAGTGCATACGTAATTGGGCCTGTTTCATGAGTCGCAAGAAGTATAGTAACTGTTACCGAATTGATTAAACGGTTAGGACGAGGGGAAATATGAAAATGATAGGAAGAAACTACAGATAAATATGAATCGAGAGTATTTACGATAATCTTCCTGAAATAGTCTCTTCAAAGGGTCTTTTTGGATTAAACACCCTCAATAAGTATCTTGCTTTACTGAAAGAAAAACCTATCCTGATTGCTAGTTAGTTGTATAGTTCTTATTGACATTTCATTCGAAGGACTAACCAAACAGTTAGGTAAACTAATGAGTTTTTAGTCAGCCGTGCAGAATAATTGAGTATCGACTAGTATTATGTTCTATTATCTCAAAACAAAATACGCTTGTAGAAACTTTGGATATGGCGGCATCAGACAACACTGGTATCAGAACACTTTATAAATAATATTCTAAATATAAGCAAAGAAGGTAATACTTGATATATAACAAATTATGTTTAAACTTGAGACCTCAAAGCTATCTCGATATGGATGTCTTCTATAGGCTGGGATTGACCAGAATGCCTTCAGATAGTAGTCAAAGCTGAAAAGATCAGTATCAAATGTATGTATAGTGACATATTTCGGGAAGTTATTTACAACTGCATAAAGCCAACAATTCATTTCTATATCAGTTTATTTTATACACTCCTAAGAAGATATAGTCCATTAGTGTTTCAGTTCCTGTAAATGTAAACAGTCTGTATTATGTAGTACAATGGGGATTACGAACTGGATACTCAATTATGTAAGAATGTGAGTCCCGATGTTGAAACATAAATTATTCTTGACATGATTGCTTTACGATTCCCTCTAGAGATGTAATACGTCCATAGAACATTAATTGAGACAGTGGAACAAAGTAGATTTTGTCAATCACAAACCTTAAACCGGTTATATCTAAATATAGTCGGCTTAATTACTCGTATGGCAAATTATAGTGTGACCTCGATAACTACTAACCAATATCCGTACGTGTCTGCCCCCCCCCACCGACTACCAGCCCCCAAGCCGGAATGAAGAGCACGAGATGAATGGATCAACCAAACAGAATCATATTGTGTTTAAACACACCTTTATATATGTAGAAAAAGTCAGATCACATAGCGAACCAATTAGGAAATTAACATTAATGAGAAATAAAGGAGATAGTGACAGTGAATGGGAGTAACTTGTACACAACCAATTAACTATAGTTCATAATGTGGGACAATATACTAACAGCAAACATACTAAACGGAAGGATAGGGTAAGAGGAACGTAACAATGATAGAAATCAAATGCCTACATTACTCACAGTTAAGGTAATTGAAATAATATTTTAATACAGTTCTGAGAGTTCGTTACTCTTCTTTAGTCCCCGATATAATAAAACTAAAAACAATAATGTGTTTTGAGTAATGCGTTTTAATATGAAGGTTAGTGCTTCGAATAAGGTAGGTGAAGTTCGAATAGCCTGAAACTCGATTGTCTTAACTATCAAGATGATATTCTTAGCATATACAGTACAACAGGTTGACAAGAAATTACTAAAAGATGGATAAATTATCTATCTACTAAACCACGCAGTTCTAAACGGAAATATACATAGTTTATGTTAAGTAATCAAACTGAAAAAACCAAAAAATAACAGGTGACTTTTACGAATGGGAGTTGAAACCTGAGTTGGCATGGTCGAAGGTGAGGAAAGCCCACTTCCTCTCTCGAAATATGACTACGCATTTATATCCTCTACCAGGGAAAACCTACTGACTGCATACTCGTAACAGGTGTATTGCATATAAAAGTGAGGCGAACGTCCTACGTTTAAACCAGGTTGGCAGATACGAAGAGGCCACCTAAGAGAGTCAGAAAACGCTAAATCTAGACCACTGGTGAATTTAAAATCATGAGGAGATGAATGGCGTATTAACCTATTTTTGTTACCAGCTACCGACTATCATTTGAGGTTGCTTGACTGTGTTGTATATTGCATCTTCAAAACAAAGGCTCTGGTAGTGGTGCCCCCTAAGAAAATCACCTGCGTCGGTCTTCGCGTCCTGACAGCACTCTACTCTGCACACAATATCAAAAATATTGACACAGAACATTATATATTTATACGCTAGATACTAACGTACAACGTAATAGTTACAACAACAAAGTTATACATATTTATTAATATTTCCTTGTTACAAATATAAACGACAATTTTTGGAAGGAAAGTCATCATAATAGTGCATGTTTTGTATATTCTAAATAGCTAGTCCAGTGAATACACTTTTACGGACAATTCAGTGTCATTGTAGATGTATTCGTATTATCCGACCGAATATGTACAAATTAGAAATTACTACAGGAACTAGAGTGTTGATGATATATCTTGATAATTGCCTGTCTCACGATACTCGTTTGCTTGTTTTAAGTAAATCAGCTTCCCATATATTTTCAACTAGTCGATAAATAGCCATCGACGCACGAGCATCTTCTATTGAACAATGTTCAGTATTTTGAATGCTAATGCCTAACACAATGAAACGATATAACAGAATAAAATAATTATTTCTTGGAGAAAAAAACAACAGTTTAATGAATTAAAGTAGGTACATGGCTCAGGCAAGTGGCATAGTGCTTGGAAGTCAAACCACCAGCCACTAAGTTCTCTGTCCGAACTCCGACCTACCTACCTCAATATGGACAATCAGATAGTAATACTAGCCCCCACCCCTGTACTTGGAGTGTGGGTCGAAATGAAGTACACACGTTTTTACCTGTCAAATAAGTTTATTATGATAATGAGAACGTTATACTGTAATTTTGATAACCAATCACAGGTTTTAAATTAGCACGTTATTATCGCGTAAGAACTTATACTTTCCAACCGATATGGCCTACTGAGAAATCTGAAGCACGAGAGCCATGAGTGAACACATTATTTGTAATTACACGCACATATTACCCATGCTAAGTGCAAACTTTGGTTTAGAAATGAATGCATAAGTATTATGGATTCACTTTATAGTCACAATTTGTGAGAACATTAATTATACTAATTATCTAGCCAAACTGAAGCTGATTTAATTTCGGACTTACTGCATGAAAACTGATTACTTTAAATACAAAGTAACCGCCTCATACACAACCGCTTACTTCCAGAATTAACGGTATTACTATACCTATTTTCTGAATGGTTTTTCATAAGAAGTAAAGTAACTGAGTGCCATGGTTACTTCATTTATCTCGGTCTCATCAGTCTTGATGTCTCATAAAACCTTCGCACGGTTTCAGAACAATTAATCACCATTTGCCGATTTAAAATTATTTTTGGTGTGTACAACATTCCTATCCGCAAACAAAAGGGATAGTATATTAAGCATCAGTTTGTTATTCACCACTCTATAGCTATGAAACATCATCTTGTTAAATTCATCTTGTTACGCTTCGTGGTATGGAAACTTGAGCTATCACACATTTGTGCTAGATTCTATGTCGACTATGACAGTCTTACTTAGTGGTTAATTTACAATGTTTAATTGATAGCCCTTCAATCAATGCTGAGTAGAATTTTAATTAAGAAATACAGTAACTACAATGACACCGCTTAGTGAAAGTGGTAAAATAGTGTATGCTAAAGTTGACCTGTTAAATAAATTATTTACCCATAAAAAACATTCCAAATGAACAAACTCTATAAAACACCAGGGAATTTTAAAAAACGACAGTAAAATATTCAACCAAGATAATGGATTAACATAAAATGAACGAATAGTGTAAGAAAAATAAGCAGAGATCACTTCTGTTTGCTTATATACAATCATAAGACGAATGACAATCACTTTCTTCTAAAATTATCATTCACATAATACTAATATTTGATTCTAGTCTGGAAGTAACTAGACTGGTATGTTTATATATTTAAAACAAGCTTAGCATGGTTTAGTGTTTCCTCTTAACGTTTTTGGAAAACTGTTGTATACGGACATTTTTTCTAGGTTAATTTACTACAATTAATTATAAAGCAATATATTAATCACGATAAATGTTTGTTCATATTTGGACAATGTTAGCACGAAACAAGCATGATTAAAGCATGCTCAAAACATATTTACGAAGCTGTGTTGTGACTTGTCCTTTCTTAGCCAATCAGGGCCAATGAACAATCGTTAAGTTTCCGGAATACTCTATATGGATGTCCTTATAAACTTCTAGCGTAATTATTTGCTTTTGCTTTGCCGTTTTTGACTTCTGCTGTTTTCTCAATACATTTTGCTACCTGCTCTACTCTTGTTCTTATTTGGGATCAAGTTACTGTCGTTGTCGAAACGTAGAATACTAGACGGGAATAATACGTAATATTACCGGGCGTTAATAAAGATAACCCAACTTAACAGATTTTATTTTAAAAAAATAGCCATTACTAGTAAGTTTTCATAGTAATTAGTCATATTCTTTTATTACTACTACTACAATGAACTTTTATTAAATTTTACGCCAAGTTTGGGAATCTGTCATGCGACTAACTAATTGAAATAAAATTTAATTAGCTAGCTATACAATTCAGTAACTTAGTAACGGCTCCATTCTGTAAAATAAACTTACTATTTAAGACTTAAATATCATATATTTTACCTTTTGGCTTGTTTATTTAATGACTGATGGGCAGAAGACTTGACTAAGTCTAACGGTGCTATGCAGTTATAACGTCATGATGATTTGATGCTTATTACGCTTATTATATTCGTACCGTAAAAGTTACCCGATAAGCATGAATTAACCGACCATTTACAAATAGTCATTAAACGCGTTACGGTCTGCATCTAAGTATCATCATCAGAACATCAGATTGCGCTGCAACTTAGAACATGCTCAACAATTTCATTGAATATTTTAGTAACAATCTATTAAAAAGAACATCTTATTTTCTGTCATCTCAATGTCAATTGTTAAATAATAACCTATATAAAATAATTTAGATGGATGGCTCGTAGATACCTGTTTGATGTGAAGATGGCTTTCATTACGAACTTGACTGTTCAATCGAGAAGTCAGTAATCCCCGACATAATATTGGTCAACAACCAATGACTACATGAACTGACGCCTTGTCTTGAATTGGCCACTGGTAGCTTACTCCAATTCCGGACAGCATTGTGCATGAATGCATTAGGTGGGCAAATGTCGCACACAAACAATATTTTATAACCAAGGTAATACAGAGAAAGTTGTTGTTCTGTACACTCTCCGTTCCCTTAACAGAATCATAGAAGGGTTTTTAGATCCATGCAGAGATTTTTCAGGCATCAATCCACAAGGGTTAATGGAACTTCTAAGTAAAACGGACGGAGCGTCTAACTGCTTACTCGTAAACCTGTCTTGAAACACTTCGCAGTTAGAGGGGATGAAGTTTTTATTTGGACTGTTGCTCAACATGATTAGAAGACAGTATTTTATAAGTCCTTACTAAACAGAACTACGTCATCTTTCAATTCTGTCGACAAATGAAGTCATCTGACGCATTACACCAACAAGTAAGAGGTTCAATATCAATTCAGTGTACTTTCCGGACGGACTTCTGTTTAAATAACAGAAAAACTTTAAAAGGTAAACTCAAGATATGAAACAGTCACTAACTACGAGAAAAATAATGAAGTTGAGTGATAAAACATATTATGACTAACCGAAAAGTCTGAGAGTAAGAGCTCGGAGTCCAATAGGAACTTGTGTAGGAAAACCAGCAAGTAATTTAGGGTACGGAACTTTGCCAGTATCACGTACTAAATGAGGAGGATGCTTCACATTTAACACAGCAAAGTCATTCTCGAGCATATGACCTACCACAATGCGATTCTACAGTAAAGAAAGAAGAGTGTTATGCTAAATTCAACGGGAAGCCACCACTTATATGCAGAGTCTAAATTGAATAATTGTACACACTACACGTTAGGGTGGGACATGAATATAGATTACAGAACTGTCTAGCTTAGTGAAATGTCATATACAGATTACATTAAGCCTATAAACCATAGAACTGGCGTACACTACTGAACATTTATATAATGTATTCATTTTAACTGGCAATAGTTAAGATCAAATACTCACATGCATGATACTTCCAACTTGTTTTCTAACACAAGGATAGGGCACTGCATTAAGCATATCTTCTTTACGTAGTCCACTCCATGATGTCCGATAATCACAAATCTCTCCTTCAGGTTTAACTATGATGTTGTACAACACTTCTCCTGTGTAGCCAACAATGCTGATGCGACCTAAAGCATTTGAATTCTCGGGACCAACCCCAACCATTTCGCAATCCAAAGCAATTGGGGTCAAAGTAGTGGAGTTATTAATTTCAGATATAGGATCTGGTGAATTAGAAACTATAAAGGTGAGCCATAAAATGAGATATCACTTACACATAGTGATGTTTCCTTCATGCTTACAAGAATGACATTTAATCGGGAGTGGAGATGTGTACTTCTTTCTCGGATATTTATCACTAATTCATATTTAATAACAAAAAACAAATAACTGTCAACATGTAGATATGTAAGTGCTGTATCGGGAGCAATATTTTTTTAGTAAGCCATACTGGTGAATATATATTTGTGAGATAGACTGCAAAGATATGAACACAGTTAAGATACATATGTTCGGATTAGAGTCACAAACGCTTTTGTGAGATTCGCCCATTATTAACATAGTCATAAAAGTACAGTCAACAGTAAAATTTAGCAAAGCCCGAAGTCTATCAGTTATTTACAACGCAAAAACCTGGAATATATCTAGATCAGAAATTATCTGTAACACAAGAGATGTTTGAGTAAATTAAAGGGGTCTATACGTTTTTGACAAGTCATACAACGCTAAGTTGCTAGGAAGTTTAGGACAGTAAGTCCCAATTTTCCTAAATTACTTGGTAAAACAAGGCTTCTCTATAAAACAGAACGTCGCTCTTAATTCGTTGAAACAATAGTACCAACGAATAGATTCAAAATAACTAGCATCTTACGCATGATGTGCACCACTTCTAATTATGGATATAATCAGGAAGGATAGAACAAAACTTAACACTGAACGTGCTGTCATTTCCGGAATGAAATAAGAAGCCTGTCTGCAAGTAGATTCTTATTCTTCAAAAATATCTTAACTACTCAGTAAAAGCAAAATGGAGTGGATGAACCCATTTTTGAGATCTAGAAATCATAGAAAGCAACCGCTAGTCCTTGCCTATTAACTATAAGCATCAAAGACATATTATTTGGATTTAGAACCAGAATACATAATAAGATTTATGCAAAGCTCGGTGTCTAGGCAGAATTAGTCGCACTATATGAAACTACAGGGAAATTATGGTCAATAAAGCCAAGACTCAAGAACTTTCTATAAAAAACGAAAGGTGGCAAATCAATGTATTATTGCCTTCATTTCATAAAATCATTTACTAGGTTAATGTGGGTATTCAGCCATATTTGGAAACATTTTGAGAACGGTGGAAATATTCTGGCGATATCTATATATTTTCTCCCTAAGTGCAAAAATTTTAACATGTTGCCCTAATTATATCGCGTTCTGGAAATTTTTCAGTGAAATTTCGTCTTTATTTTCACTCACACGTGTTTATAAACACCTTAACAATAACTATAGTTATTCATGTATAAACTCACCCAGTCATTATGGTCCAAAGACTCCGCTTGAGAACAATTTAGCCTGAATATATCTAACGTGAACTTTCTTTAATCAACAGCCCAATCGTAGCTCAATACTTCTATCGACATTCTAATGAGGACAGTGGCAGTTCAAATTCGCGCAGTGAAATTGAAGTTGGTATCCCCACACCGATTGGTTGAAGTCTAACATTCAATATGATTATGACGAGTTAATGCAAACTACTTGATTTATTTACACTCGCTTCTTGATTTACTGGTGTCGGCTCTAAGTTTTTTCAACTGAAAGAGCAGTGGTGTTTGTCTATTAATGGCTACAACAGTCACAGCTGTTATGATTGTTATTTCATATTATTCAATTTCAGTTTTCTTTTGGACAGTAAAAAATGCTGTGGCTAACCTTAGTTCAACACCAAGTATAAGATTGCTTTATTATTAGAAGGTTGAGTATTCACATACCTATTTAGGAAGAAAAATGAAGAAAGAAGGAAAATAGTGACTAAGTATAGTGAGGATAACTCTGCCTGTAGCACTCCTAGGGTTACTACTGGTCCCAAGCCCGGGTAAAGAAGGGGAGTTAGACATGGGGCTAGCATTCTCACCCCATAAAACCCAAGCTTGCTAAAAAACGCTAACCAGATTAAGCAAACTAAACTATTTAAACTCTTCCATGAGAGTGAAAGGAGTGATTACGGCGCCTCATGGTGAAAGCCAAGATTCTTAAGAAGTCGTAAGGCTTATGCCCCTTCTGACAACCGGAGCAAAGATTTTTATAGATACATGGAATGTTCAAACAATGTAGGAGAGCGGAAAGACCAATCAAATAGCTGCAGAAATGACTTGACAGTGTTCGGAATTAGCAAAACCCATTAGACTCAAGCTGCACAGAAAACATTCGCTTCGGGAGAGATGCTGCTATACTCCGGCCACGAAGAGGAAAATGCTCCTCACACCCAAGGAGTTGTTCTGATGCTGTTCAAAGAAGCACGTAATACACTTGTGGGATAGGAACCACATGGACCCAGGATCATCAAAGCATCTTTCAAAACAATGAAGAAAGGGATTACAGTGAATATTATCTAATGTTATGCACCGACCAACGACGGCAACGACGAGGACAAAGATCAGTTTTATGATAGGCTGCAATCAATTATAGCGAAGTGTCCACGAAAGGATCTGATAATTCTGCTAGGGAGACCTGAACGCCAACGACGAGATGGACAACACCGGATATGAAGAAATCATGGGAAGACAGGGATTGAGTGCAAAAAAATTAAAATGGTGAAAGAATTTCAAACCTACATCTTTTCAACAAACCAACTTCCATCCGAAGAGGATATTAGGAAAAGACGCTGGAAATGGATCAGACAAACATTGCGGAAGTCATCAGACCATATCACGAGACAAGCATTAACATTGAATCCTGCTGGGAAACGAAAAAGAGAAAGGCCGTAGGAGAAGAAATGGTGAAGAAACGTTAGTACGTTTTACCATATTGCAAGTAGCAAATAGTAGTCCATGTTGTATGATATACGCGTCTAGTCTCTGCTTTAAGCTCTTCACCGACATGGTTGCCTTAATAGAGGCTTGTAAGGTATTTTAAATATAGCGCATTCTAATTGAATAAAAATCCGTCCTTATTTGTCGGGTCACTCTTTAATGAACAATTTTATAACGGCTACTCACTGGCTTATTACGACTCTTTTGGGGGAAGAATCTCCTTGTCAGAGTGCTTTGGAAATTTTGTGGGCCCAGACAGCCACCTCTTACTCTTCTATAAGTAGGAAAACAGTGGTCTAGTTTTCGAAAACGATCTTCGTATGTGATATATCACTGGTTTACTACCTACCAAGTAGCTTGACGCTGAACTGTTTCTGTGAGGTAAGAGTCCGTCCTTCTGATCAATGGAGCTACGATACTGTTATTTTCTAGATGAGCCAGCAAGGTTTTAATCAATGTTAGTAACTGTTTGGGGGGGGCCAGTTCGCCAATTTGTCTTTGTACAAAGAGCAGGATAGCGTTCAATTTGGCCAGACTACTTTAGCAATTTTCCGCTGTATCCAAAATGTTTAGGGATATTCGACTGGGGTCTAACTACGTTAATATATATGATGGGAAGGGTGGTCATACAGTGTGTACGTATCCAGGTTTATGGTTGACTTTGACTGTCTAACAACTGACCTAGGGCATGCTGTGTCTGTGGTACAGTAAAACAAACTGATGGAAGGATTTATCTGTTTTCAACATGGTTTAATGGCGGAACAGGTAAGTGAGGCCGATTAATAATACTGTCACTGGCAAGTTTTCTTGCGCTTAAGAGGAGCCGGCTTCCTACTGCGTCAGCATTATCCTTAATGAAAGATTTATTTCGTTTACTGAATGCACATTAAAAAATTTAACAATTCCATTACACACCACACTCCAAGTAATGTTGTATTAGACCCATCATTTAGAAAAGCAAAACTTTTTGTTTCGTTGTTTACTGATTTTAAACATATTGGCACCAACACATGGAAAACACTCTGAATAACAATTTAGAAAGTCTGCAACGTTTGTCATTAGCAAACTTTTTACTCAGATGCCTCTAAAAGTGGTTAAACGCAAGTGACTGACGATACCTATTATGCCATATTAATAGATGATACAAATATAAGCTATACGTACCTCAACAGCTAGAGTATACTGTGCAGTCAGTAACAGCATCTTGGAAAACAAATACAATCAACCTGTGAAAATGACAAATGATTGATCTCATAATATTGGTTACTCATCAAAACAAAAAACTGTTTTTGTCAAGGAAAAACGTGTTACTGACGCCAATCAGTTGAATAGATCAAAAATTATGCAGCAAACAGTCGAGCTCACTAGCTCGTATGGCTTAAAACAAGATCTCGGGGTTGGGTGAAATGGACATGTAAAAGCAACCAAAGTTTGATGGTGAAAATACGGTTGAGAAAACATGAATTATGGACACATCAGAGACCTGAGTCGAAAATGAATTTGACACTAACTGTTAAGGGTCAAGAACAATAAAAGAGCAGAAACAACCAAAAGAGGCTGTTGATTAAGAGTAATTATGCGAGAAGTATATTGAATACGTGCTGAATCTTACACTTACCGGCGTATTAAATTATCTACTCCTCTTCGAACATTTGACGTTCCATCCAATCCTTTGATTAACTCAGCCGAGATAAATTTGATATATGATTTGAGATGGTTTGGTGGAAATAGCAAACAAGTACAGTTTTTTATTTTGTAACAGACTAATGTTGTCTTGGTACCACTAAGTAGCAGAGAACACTGGATAGCTGTTCCGTCCCAATATAGGACGTCTTAGTGGTCCTCACCCTGGGTATGGACAGGAAATTGAACCCAGAGCCTTCAGGATTGGCGAAGAATTTTCCACTATCCACGCCACTGGGTTTGCTTTCATCAGCGGAAGTCTCACTTCTCTCAACCTTTGATACAGCTCAAAAAACATTTATTGTCACTAGTGGTAATCGTCACACTTTCGACAAGTTCCCGTGAGTCTTGACTGGTGGAGTTCAGACTTGTTGGCAGTAAAGAAGCTACCACCAATGGTACTGACCGATTGTCAGGCTATGCCACAAATTAATGAAAATCGGGATTATACACAGGGTCAAGAGTTCACTTTGAGACCTGCAGGCCGTGGATTCGATTCCCTGGCCAAATCAAGGGTGTGATCAGCTGAGAGGTTCCATGCTAGGATGGGACAGCTATCCAATACTCCATTGCTTCCGATGGTACCTATCCAACATCAAGCTGTGACGAATACAAACAACTAAGTGTGATCCATGTTCAAATGTGTTCGAAAGTAATTTCTCATTGGACCGATTTAATGTTTCTTTTCTTTTGTCATCGCTGTACTTGATATTCGTGATTCCAATTAGAATTAAGTAATGCTATAAAATTGACATACTCGAAACTAATATGCTCAATTTTTCAACATTCATTTTTGAGGTCGTCTTTTTCGTAGTACCTTCTCATGCGTACGTTAGACTCCACTAAGCACACATAAGTTATGCTTTCTCAGACTTGTGCTTTCTTAACAACCAAGTAAAATCCCGCAAAAATTCGGGGACTATCAATCCTCAATGAGTGAAACAAGATAAACTGGGGTCATTTTGCACATGTTTGTGTTCTGTAAACAAATTAAAATGTCGGTGGTCCAAATGTTTGGACAGCATTTATCAAACTATGTGACTTATGTAACTGTTGGAATCGTCCTATTAGTTACAAACTGGTTTCAGACTGTAAGGCTTTATGAAGGTAATGACCATACATACAATGTTACCTTTCAATGTTGTTACTCCCCAGTAGCACTCAGATAATGGCAGCCATTTATGGTGAGATAATTATTTAGTTCGTAAAATGACCTTTAGACCATTAGATAACTCCGATATCGGTCATGAAAATTATAGTTAATTACAGTACATAACATTCCCATGCAGTTGCATATGTAATGCCGTTATTGTTATGCAAAACCGATGGGAAGGCCTACTGAAGCCTGATTCATAATACATAGCCGCCAAATAACAGAACTGGCAATTATCTTGATCTTCTAGTTTACATGAAAAGGAAGTTAAACGTTTACGAATCTCGTTTGTGGTTTGAAGTCTGTGACTCTATCCTTGTAAGTTCATAATACTTTCCAGTCGATTGAGAAGCTGTATTTAAGAGGGCCCAATTATCCTGTATAGTTTTATGGTAGTGCAGAATCTTATATTTCGTCAAGCCACTTAAGCATAGAGGTTGTTCAGAAACTGAGAAGAATTTAGTGAACGATTAGTTGATACGAGATAATTTGTTCCGACGTGCCAAAACCAGAAAGCTCAAGTAAGGTAAGATCAGCTGTCTGATCATCCTGTAACATGAATACGAAGACCAGAATATACATCAAATCAAACATTACATATAGGGTTATCAGTGTCTGTTGCACTCTATAAACGTGAGCTTGATTAAGATGCCACAGTTATAAGTCAGTTGCATGATTTGAATTATGTATTCCAATAACCGTACCCTTCGTTGATGAATTGGCTAACATCGACAAGGCATGGATAGTAATCGGTGCATATTACAAGTCTACATGAAGGGTATATAGAATGTTACCAAAGTACCAACTAACAAATGTAAATTAGAAGATTAAACAGGTTACTAAAATATCAAGGTGTTCAGTAGATAATATAAATGCAATGAATAAATGTAGTCTAATACTTCAATAACAATTTAATACCTGTATATACAAAACAGTTGATTTTGGTAATTGCTGCTTTTTCATGATAGTCAAACACGCAGTCACTATTTCTACAATTGTGTCATAGCAACTGTTAGTGTAAAATGGGAATATAAGGATGCAATAAGCAGACTACACTTAGTGGTAGATTACATGAAAAAGATCATTTGACCTGAGTCCTGTTAAGATTTTGTAAGTGTAATTTAGGGGGGGAGAGTGATTAGAAGACGTACAATTACCTGTGCATCATTTTCTGGCCGGTGGTTAGGGTGTTGTGATTAAATGCGAGATGAAAGAGAATGAGCTTTGGCGTGATGTTGACAGGAATTAATGACAGGTGGTAATGCACAATCTTGACTTCTAGCAGTAGTTCAAATCGGTCGGTAACTGATAACTTTCGATTTTTTTATGACAATTGTCAACCACTTTAACACTTTTGAGTTTCAGTGGATGCTACTTAAAAATATATAGTTGGTGTAGAGGAAAGAATTGAACTTTGATCAAATCTCTGACAGCGCTTCGAATTGACGAATTACACGTGCTGATTATGCAACGTGCATTCATGAAGTTGTCCTGAGGATTAAAATGATGCTAGTCTGTAAACACCTGCTACAGTATTCTGAACACCATAAAATATATCTATGAATTAACGGCAATTCCTAGACTATAAGATGAATATAAGCTATAAAGTACTTAAAAATTTAAATCCAACAGCAAAACTAGTACTTTAACAAGAAAAATTATTCAATATCTACGTATGTGGCAAACCTATTTCGATTACTATCCTAAATATATGCCCATTCTGGTGTTCATAATAAATTTCCCAATTTCTTTTCACCATTAATTAGGGTTTAGATCTGCTTTGGTGACATTGTAGACTCTAAGCAAAAAGTTTAGATTACAGTACTTTCACTTTCCTTCCAAACAACTTTATTGGAGTTAAGAACATTAAAGTGTGCTATTTAGTCATTGCACAAGCATTTAGTCACTTCATTTAAATGATCGTATTTGAAATGTATTATGTTTGTAAATTTTCATCTCTTTATTTATCATTGCGTCCCTGTTGACTGTCTTGCTCTATTGAGCTCTAACCATTACGATTTTTGTACGGATTGTTACGTCAGGACTCAGGACTATAGAACCTTCAATAAGATTTATTAATAAGAGCCGTTCAGTTTCATAGATCATCATTTCACCATATGGTGTAAATATTTCATTCCATAGAAAATGTTCTCTGTTTTGTAAATTATGTTACTTGTGCTGTTACTTCGATAAGGAACTTTTACAAACACTTACTACTTATTATTAGTAAGTAGCTAGACGTGTAATCAATAATGTTCACGTAGTTTTATTCAGGTGTGTAATGTCGGGAATGCTGTAGTCAATCGAGAAATATTTAACATGACATAATGGAAGTATTCTAAAGGTAGCGATTTACTTTTCCATTTTAAGTGATTTTGGGAAAACTGGAACCAAATTTTCTTGTTCCTATTAGTCAAATATATCGTTGATTTTCAACGGTTCACTGTAAGATCTAAAGACTCTGAGTTCGATTCATTCGTGGAGTCAAAGGTACATTCTTCTGAGAAGTATAGTACTAGAACGAAACAGCTGTTTAATGTTTACTGGTTTATAGTGGTATCCGTTCGATATCAATTTATGACTAATACAAATAATAAAAATACTTCTTTCGTATCAATAAACTATGATAGAATGGATTACGAGTAAGTAGCATACAGATACAAGTTTATGTTGTTAATCACATCCAGAATAGCTAAATAATTTTGATTCTTTTCGTAGCAAATGAAATAAAGAAAAATATATATATACTGATGTATCGTAATCAATTCTAACTTGGCATCAAGAATTGGTCCTAGTTATACTTTCGTCGTAGTACGGAACTCTTCAGCGGTACGCATCAACGATTCAACTGTGGAATTAAATGTATGATGGCGAACGCTTAACCATTAAACCACTAAATAGGCTTCTAACGGTTGATTTTTCTAACTCAGTCAAGTATGTGACAGTTACTCAATAGATGAGTTCGCTCAAATATTTTGGAAACTGACTCTGTGAAAAGTATCATCCATTAAAAGTCAATTCACTTGTCTAGTGGTTGAGCTTTAGCCATAAAACCTAAAGGTCCTAGACCTGATTCTCTGGCTCGGTCATTTGATAGGAACTTCTGAATAGTCCTATACTAGAACAAACAGCTGTTCAGCGTTTCCTAGTTTTCAATGGTTATTTAACTAATGCCAATTCGTGATGTGATATTCAGATTCAGCAACATCTGCAACATTCATTTACAATTATAATTGATTAAATGTTATTGATAAAAGAAATACATTTAGTCTTGATTGCTCACTGGATAATAAGACACATCATTGTTTACCTAGTGATTAGTGTCTATCTAACTACAGGAAAATTGTTCTAAAAGAATCTTATAGTCTACAATTAAGATCATATTAAACTGTGGATCGTAGCTGAAAAAAGAATAGTTGTCACAATAATGGGGGGGGGTGGAATTATTTTTTGAAGTTGCTTTATCTAAAGTGTATCATTCCCGTATTACATCGTTCCGAAATGTCTCTTCAATACATGCCGATCTTAACTCTGTTGATCAACCGTTTAAAATACAATGGGAAATCATCAGTAGAAGATAAGGATTAAACATAGGCTATTTAAGTAGGATTGTGCAATTTCAAAATCCTAAATAATCTCGCTGGTCTGTAGCTAATGATTATTTTGTTCTATTTTCTGCTCTGTAGACTGTTCGCCTCCAGCTCCAAGATCACTTCTTTCAATTATAGACTGGATGGACGTGAACAACACTAAATATTTGTAGAATTACCTAACATATAATTAATCACTTTACTTAACACATATCTTTGCTATTTCACAGAACTACTTTGCACTCAGCAGATGTATTACGTGACATGTTCACCATAATGTTCTGAAATTTCTTGATCCATAACATTCATAATATGAGCAACCTTATACTAGGTTACACTAATGATAATATTCTTTCGGTAGTGGATACAGTTTATAACTTATACGGTCCCTTTGAGCTACAATTAAGATTTCAGAAATAAGTGACTCTAAATAATCTCAATGGTATTTTTTTCATGGGTTATTTTTTGTGATTTTCTATTCTTTTAGCTGTTCATCTCTTTCTCCTAAATCTCTTTATTTGCTGAGAGGATACCTACAGACAACATCGAATCTTCTATCTTGAATTAATTAGAAACTTCTGAATGATGCATATTTATGAGCAAGCGTAAAATTGATCTTCAATTTATAACAAACTTTACTATCTATCAGTTCAGATCACTTACCAGGTTCTTTATGAAGCAATGAGTCGTCAATTAAAAGATAACGATAATTCAATGAGGTAACATTTCATTTCGACAATATCAAACCTGAACATTTATAAGCATAATTGACTAGTAATTGCAAGTCTATCAGATTAGCAAAAGGCTTAAACGATCTGGGTTACATAAAAGAATACAAGTCAGTAATCTATGCTCATCATTTCAAACCTCAGTTATGCCTTGAAAAATAGCTTTTCCAACTTCTGAATTTACTTTTATTTAAAACTACTTATTACATACCCCCTCTTTAATTTTCTAAAGTTATTATCTCATATTTATTTACTTATTTTAGTTAAAATGTTAATTTGTTTGTTATATATAATATGATTAGCAGAAACTTAGTGTTTACTAAGTTTGGCACTGCAAAATTTGGTGGACATGACTTTTACGGCCGGACCAATGACGAACGGAGGAAGCGCCTCAAGGTCACGGAGGACACTTGAAGGCATCATGCTAACAATATAGAGTGTTCGAGATCTCCTTAGGGATAAAAATCTCGTTGTTCGTTCGCAAACTATGGGATTGTTAAGAAAATTATTAAATTGTCACTGTGGATAGGAAATGGCAGTTTTCTAAAAAAACAAGGGACACGAGATGGCTGTTTATTTCGTTTTATTGATTGCTGGTACAAAAAGTCTTTTTTTGCTCGTTCCAGTCTAGAATTGAAAAAGATCCTCGTTTTAGTAAACGAATGGGTGATTGGCATTAAAGTAACGACAGCCGCTTCACTAGCGGATGTTTCTGAAAAGACGGCAATTCAGTGATGTGAATATTGTCGTGAATTATGTAGCTCTCTGGTATATGGGATAGAGCATTAAACAAGGGACATTGTAAGAGGATTTGCAACAGATTGGCCGCTATACTTCTTCCTCTGGTAGAAAAATACATATTACTTAGAACAATAATATATAGTGACAGCTGGAAAGCCTATCCGTACTATGGATCTCAAGGAAGGATGTTATGGAGCCATCTAGATGAATATTTATATAAAATACATCGTGATATTAAGTCTGAGGAATTTGGGAATAACTTACATAAGTTTTTAGATGACATAAAAACAATATATCCTGCATAGCTTATCACTTTCAATCATAAATAATTTATTAGAAATGACGGATTTCCCACTGCATTTCGGGTTATAGTTAAGTCTTGATATTATATGCATATAATCTAAGAGGATAAATATTTTGTAATTTACCAAAGATTTCCGTGGAGGAGGCACACTACAAACAGTCTGAGTTGGGAAATCTTTAATAAATCACTAAAATTTAGAGGAAATCGTTGGTTCTGATTTAGAGGGCTGTGATTGGTTCATTACGATTAAGACTTCCAAGGTCATTTTATAGTCTCTCAAGTTCGGCCGTAAAAGTCATGTCTACCGAAAATTTTTCCAACACGCAGTGTCATGTGAATTACGTTTATTCTCATTAGTTGCCATTGAAAGTAAAACTTGACACTATGAATCGCGATATAACCGTCGTTATTTGAGACATAATGGCTGTTTAAATAAGACATCTCATTTTTCTTCTTCAACTGAAGTTGCCTACATTATCTTCAATCTTCAATGTTTAAAAGTGTGAACCTGAAGTCACAATTTCATTCATTTAATGGTTATGTGATGGATATTAGAAGGTAATCATCACTATAGATTCTATTTCAATCATCGGTAGTTATCTTCAAATTTCTCTTATGCATATATATATATATATATATATATATATATATATATATATATATACATATATATGGTTCTCATTGAAAATATCGACTTATTCTATTGGGAAGGTATAATATAATGTGCCTGCAAGATTGAGCAAAATATGATGTAAAGTGGTTCAAACGTCAAAAATTGCAGTGTAAAACTGTTGGGATGGCTCCCAGAAACCTCAACAAAGCCTCCTGAAGCTTTGAAGGAGCCGGAGACATTACATTTAATCACTGATCGATAGAATCTTCCAGAATCTCAATGTGACGTGTTGTGACCGGGTAACAGTTGAGACCACTTAGTTCGGATTGGATGGATTCTAATACTGATTTTGTTGTTTCAGAAAACTATAAATATACGAAAATTTTGTACATAAATCACTCTTCATTTTACTGGAATAAAGAATCCTGTCTTCTGAATTCGCGACTAGGAGGGTTCAAGGCGTTTGAGTGCTAAATTTGTTTGCAGCTAGTCAAGTTATCAAGTACGAATTACAACAAAAACGCTGGGTAAAATGTTGTGAAACCCTGAGTTTACCATGCTTTTTTTCTAACGTCTATACACTGTTTTTTCTAACCTTATGTAATTTGGCACCAATCTTTTGGATCATTGGCTCAGCGCTAATTTTTACCCTAAAATCTGATACAAAATCATATATTTAACAGCAAAAGCTTAATCTTTACCCTGAATACTAATCCCAGCTATGATATGTTGTCTATAGTATACAAATTTGGTTCCAATTCGAGATAACCCCGAATCTCTATGTCTCTAACTGGTTAATTTGGAAGCTTTATTTGGTCATTTATTGCCACGTTTGCTTTTTCCTATACTGTACTCTAATCATGAACCCTTTATTAGTACGTTAGGTCTTCATTTAATGTTGCGAATAGCCTTTTCCCCCTTCCCCCCCCCGACTCATAATAAAAAATCTACACTCTCATTTTAGTTTAAAGATTAAAATAGACAGAAATTCAATTGTGAATAGAAAGAATAAAGATAAAGATGATAAAATAGTCGAATTATTATAACTTGTTGTATTGTTTACAGTCAAGTTTATCAATAGTTCAAATTTGATTATTGTAAAAACTGTGTCAAACTTTCTCTTCATGTGTATTCTTCTCGCACGTCGCCGTTGTTTGCATTATCGTTATAGTCGTCATCATCTTCATATAGTCGTTTAAAATATTTATATAAATGTATATGTATTTATTACTTAAAGTTTTAGGGTGGTCGTTAATAATATTCTATTCATTGTTTAATTACCATTTGATGTCATTTCACTATTCTTTCTTCTTTTATTTTTCTTATTCTTCGGTAAACAAAAAATTACAGATGTAACTATACTAACATTATTCTTGCATTATATCTCTCTCAACACTAGTAATAATATATTATTTAAAAGAAAATACTAAAAAAGACCACACAAATAACTAAAAGCCGCGTAACTTAATCCTTCCCATCTCTTCTCTTCCACTTCACCTCTGCAATCACTCTCAGTCACTCTACCTCTTTCACTCACTTTCACATACACCGATTAAAAGAAATGTACTTTATATTATTAAAAAGGCGCCATTATATTTGATTAATATCTACTTGGTAGGTAATATACTTATGTATATATAACTAAAACGTTAGTTAAGAGTACTAGTGATAACTGTAACAATAATGATAGTACTACTACTAGTAATGGTATTAGTAGTAGTAGTAGTCAAGAGAAAATTAATTCACATTTTGTAGACAGGTGAATGTATATATTAGATATTCATTTACTTTATACAAATTTATTAAATGTTTTCATTTAAAAAGTGACTTGTTACAATGTACTTGTTTTGTGTCATGTTTTCTTTTATACGAGTATTTCATTTTTATTTATTTGTTTGTCTTTTTTTCAAAATAAAATTAATTACTACTTAGCAAATAGTAGTATATAAATACATGGATATGTATATAGATAAGTCAAATGTAGTAATTAATGCTTAATAATAATCACAATAAAGTGGATAGTTAATTCTAGCGGTGTGAAAGATTTGACCTTGAGAAGCTATTAAAACAAATTAGTAACTCTTCAATTACAGAAATGTTTAAATGGATAATATGTGTATTCGTATAGTAAGAATAAATATGATAATTTGTATGACGTGTACTCCACATTTGAGTGCCAATTTAGGTTTCACATATAAGTGATTCTTGATAAGGTTACTGGGTTTTTGTTCATGATTATTTTGTTTCGACATTGTAGACTATTCAATTCTGGCTTTATGATCGCTTCCATAAGTTGATTACCGGAGGGTTATGAACAACACAAGACCCGCTCTTCTAGAAATAATGTGAATAAAAGTGAATAGAATGTGTTCTCTTCAGTTGTAATTTATAAAAAAAATCCATTACCTCAAGCTATTTAATCTGCAAATCCTTCTTTTTAAAATAGACTAAGTTACTGATGAGATGAACAAATGAGACAAAAAAACCACATTTCTTTGATATTTTGCTGAAAAGAAAAGAAGATAAGTTGATGAACAGGATTGATTGATTGATTGATTGATTGATTGATTGATTGATTGATTGATTGATTGATTGATTGATTGATTGATTGATTGATTGATTGATTGATTGATTGATTGATTGATTGATTGATTGATTGATTGATTGATTGATTGATTGATTGATTGATTGATTGATTGATTGATTGATTGATTGATTGATTGATTGATTGATTGATTGATTGATTGATTGATTGATTGATTGATTGATTGATTGATTGATTGATTGATTGATTGATTGATTGATTGATTGATTGATTGATTGATTGATTGATTGATTGATTGATTGATTGATTGATTGATTGATTGATTGATTGATTGATTGATTGATTGATTGATTGATTGATTGATTGATTGATTGATTGATTGATTGATTGATTGATTGATTGATTGATGATGATGATGAGGATGATGATGATGAGATGATGATGATGATGTGATGATGATGATGAGATGATGATGATGTGATGATGATGATGCTGATGACCCTATTACACAATCCAGTTGTAAAATATGATAGAAATGTAGAGCGTAATGAAAAATTTATTGAAAACACTTGTTTGTACCAATATTTCTGACTTTTGAGTGCTATTATTAGTTATGCAGTCCACCAGTTTCTTGTTATCAGTGATACATAATGTAGATTGATTGATTGATTGATTGATGATGATGATGTGATGATGATGATGAGATGATGATGATGAGATGATGATGATGTGATGATGATGATGCTGATGATGATGATGAGATGATGATGATGATGAGATGATGATGATGATGAGATGATGATGATGATGAGATGATGATGATGTGATGATGATGATGATGAGATGATGATGATGATGAGATGATGATGATGAGGATGATGATGATGATGATGAGGATGATGATGATGAGGATGATGATGATGATGATGAGATGATGATGATGAGATGATGATGATGCTGATGATGATGATGATGAGGATGATGATGATGATGATGATGAGATGATGATGATGAGATGATGATGATGATGAGATGATGATGATGATGATGAGATGATGATGATGATGATGATATGATGATGATGAGGATGATGATGATGAGATGATGATGATGCTGATGATGATGATTGATGATGATGATATGATGATGATGAGATGATGATGATGAATGATGATGATGAGGATGATGATGATGAATGATGATGATGAGGATGATGATGATGATATGATGATGATGAATGATGATGATGAGATGATGATGATGCTGATGATGATGATGCTGATGATGATGATGAGGATGATGATGATGATGCTGATGATGATGATTGATGATGATGATATGATGATGATGAATGATGATGATGAGATGATGATGATGATTGATGATGATGATGCTGATGATGATGATTGATGATGATGATGCTGATGATGATGATGCTGATGATGATGATGAGATGATGATGATGATGATTGATGATGATGATGAATGATGATGATGAATGATGATGATGAATGATGATGATGATGTGATGATGATGATGAGATGATGATGATGAATGATGATGATGATATGATGATGATGATATGATGATGATGAGATGATGATGATGTGATGATGATGATGAATGATGATGATGAGGATGATGATGATGAATGATGATGATGATGCTGATGATGATGATATGATGATGATGATGATGATGATGATGATGATGATGAAACAACATCATTAAGAGACATAAATGTTAAAGCCAAGACTAAATTCAGGTCCTGTAATGAGCATGACCATTTCGATGTAGTAAGCATTTCTAGGACGAAGCATACATACTGAATTACACTTTTTAATCATAATTCAACTTCAATACTACATGTGAATTAACGGTAAATTGATACCAGTATTGTAACACGGACCATTTAATTGCACCTCTTGATGACACCTATGGCACAAACATCTGCTAATGAGAACATACATTTCAATTACAGAAATTTTTCTTATATGCGATTAATAACCTGAGTACTGATAGTCATTAAACAAATGATAAAGGAAATTCGCAAACGTTTGGTTTACTAAACCCACTAAGGTGGCTTCATGATACTGAAAATTGAATTCAGAAGATAATTCTATTAAATGTGAATGGATTTGTTTTAATGATAAACATCTCAATTTCTATCTCTTTACAAGCAGTAATTGAGTTATCCTAGTTTCATTTAGTGATTTACCTAGGAAGTGAATATTTTTACAATTTATCATTCTCACACCAGGTAACATAGAAAATATCTAAATCACACCGACACTCTAAGTTATCGACTATGCAACTTTCACAACAATGACAATCGTATATTTAACAAAGTATATGCCAGACCTCTACCAAAATACAGCATTTTCATTCTCAGTGGTGTTTGTATTACGGAAAAATTTAGACTAGCACCTGTCCAATGTCACTTTACACTTCGTATTCCTGAGAGTAATTTTACCTTAGACTACTGAACAAATTAGATTTACTTTGCCTAACTCTATTCAGCCTTCATAACTCGAATTCGAAAACAAAAAGACCTCATTTCATTCTTTATATGAACTCCTTAACAAATAAATTCTCAACATTTTGGAACATTTCGCCGCATTCTATCAGTAAAACGAAATCACTCTCATTATTTATACGACATACTGGTGATTTCCTCTGTGCCAAGACGCTTAAGAAAGTGGTCACTTCAATGATTATTATTTCTTACTCTATTAGTAGAGCATTAAGGCTTCTGATTATACGAACTTTTTATCACCCATTACATTCACTTAATTTCTCTTAATGATAAAGTTTACCCTCCGGATCTTATTATAAACTTATGTTGTATTTCATCTTATGAAATGCTCGAGTAGGTGCACATTCTGCCCACTTGCATCATTTCTTTGAGAGTATATTTTTATTTTCTTGCTATCTCTTCTATTTTTGTTTTCTACTGTCTAGTTATAGATGATCATGAGTAAAACATAAATGGTATCTAATTATGCAACACTATTTCATTTTCTTCTTCGTATTATCGCCATAGTTCCATTGATAATGAAGCTAGATGCATTCATTACGATAAAGTTCACCTGAAATAGCTTATGATAATGTATCCCTGCCTCACTCTTTGTGAACTTCAACTTCCTGACTCTCGTTATTATAGACAAATCGTTTAATTAAAAAAATAATTTCTCATAATAACAACTATGTAACTGTGTATATATACAACACAGAACCTGGCACGTATGTACTTTGGTTCAAGTTGCTAAACCTCAGCAGCATAACAGGATGATCATCAAATAACCAGTAGTAATGGTTATTTCAATAGCAGTGAAAAATGTGGACATATAGAATATAGTATAGGAAAATAGAATTAACTTGTGGAAAAAAATATATAGAATGATTTAAGGGGAGACAAAAAATGAACATACGCCACTTTGATCGACTCTGTAACATATAACCTAGGGTCACCAACTACTGATTACAGTAATCGCGTAGACTTCTACCAGGTAATCTACACCTCCCAACACAACCCAGACTATCAGCAGTGATCAATTTCAAAATATTTCAATAACTTTTTTAGTTGATCCAATTCGTCACAGATCGGTGTTTGCTGGGTACCATTAAAACCAAGGAGCACCAGAAAACTGTTTCGTTCTGGTATGGGACTCCTCATTAACGTGTACCTTATATTCTCTCTCAAGATCTTCAAGGCGGCAATCGCCTAAACATCTCCATCACTGCGTTGATATCCAAACATAGAATTCCCACTTCCATCAATTTGTGATATATAGCACATAGGAAGTCGTGACTAGTGGAATTCAAACTTGTAGGGAGTAAGACAGTTATTACCAATGATAATAAATGACCATCACACTATATCACAAATTGATGGAAATGAGAATTCTATAATTGGATGCCGGCTGATTTAGTGGTACAGAAAGTCAGATGTTCATCAAACTGAAGACCATGGGGCATAATCTAGAGTGAGTACTATTATGGAGTCACGTACTAGGACGAAACATCTTTCCAGTGCTTCATGGTACCTCGCTTACATCAATCTGTAGCATGTTTAGTCAACTAAAACTTAACACCAATCTTCACAAACTATCACAATTCACTTTCAATTATTATTAAGTTAATTTATTTCTCTTTAATTAATCAACTATTGCATACATTCTATTCAGTAATGAATATCTTACACATGTTTATACTGATTTAAAATACAGAATTAAATTTTTCACACTCAGTTACTAATCAAAAAAAAAAAAAATAGGTGGATAGAACCATTCAGCGTAGTGTAGTTAACTGTCAATGTGTTATTTTTTCTCTGTCTACCTCTCTATCTCTATACATGTGTATGTGTGTGGGGGGGGAGGCGGGGGGTGGGGGTTTGTGTTCCATTTATCAGTATCCGGTCGCACAGTTTATATTCATTTAATCTAATTGATTTTATTATTACAATTTATAAATTATTAATACAAACAATAAGAATATTTCTCACGAAATATACACTTTAAATGTAATTAAATAATTAAACGTTACAATTGACTATTTTTAAATGTAAAATAAAGAAACAAAAAAAATATTGAAAATTAAATTTTCTCACTTAAAATTTTTACATGTGAAAGTGTAAATAAAATGAATATTTTTGTTGTTATTCTTGTTGTTGTTGTTGTTATTGTTACTATTGCTGTTTAATATGAACCAGATTATATTTGATTGAATATATCAGAGATTGATGTTGTCAGGGTACCATTGAAAACCAGGGAACACTGGACAGCTGTTTGATTCTAGTGTGGAACTCCTCAGCAGTGCGCACCCCAGATTCCTCACCAGGGTTTTCAGATTGACGGCAAAAGCCTAACTATATGAACCTGAAACCTCCGGTGCGGATTATGGGGTGCACACTACTGAGGAGTTCCACACCAGAATGAAACAGCTGTCCAATGCTCCTTGGTTTTCAGTGGTACCCTGCCAACATCAATCTGTGATATATTCAATCAAATAAAATAACCAATCTCCACAAAAATAACTATCCCAATTGAACTATAATAATGAGCTCACTAGTGACTAACTCTAAGATGTTCCTGAAGCTCTAGTGAGAAGTCGTGACTGATGGAGTTCAGATTTGTTGGGAGCAAGACAGTTATCACCAATGACAATGGATGATCAGCGCGCTATATATCAAAAATTGATGGAAGTGGGAATTCTACCATTGGATGCCGACCCAGTGGTGCAGATGGTTAGGCGTTCGCGTCAACCTGAATCCCCTGGTGCGGAATCTGGGGTGCACACTACTGAGGAGTTCCACACTAGAATGAAACAGCTGTCCAATGCTCCTTGGTTTTCAGTGGTACCCTGCCAACATCAATCTGTGATATATTCAATCAAATAAAATAACCAATCTCCACAAAAATAACTATCCCAATTGAACTATAATAATGAGCTCACTAGTGACTAACTCTAAGATGTTCCTGAAGCTCTAGTGAGAAGTCGTGACTGATGGAGTTCAGATTTGTTGGGAGAAAGACAGTTATCACCAATGACAATGGATGATCAGCGCGCTATATATCAAAAATTGATGGAAGTGGGAATTCTACCATTGGATGCCGACCCAGTGGTGCAGATGGTTAGGCGTTCGCGTCAACCTGAATCCCCTGGTGCGGAATCTGGGGTGCACACTACTGAGGAGTTCCACACTAGAATGAAACAGCTGTCCAATGCTCCTTGGTTTTCAGTGGTACCCTGCCAACATCAATCTGTGATATATTCAATCAAATAAAATAACCAATCTCCACAAAAATAACTATCCCAATTGAACTATAATAATGAGCTCACTAGTGACTAACTCTAAGATGTTCCTGAAGCTCTAGTGAGAAGTCGTGACTGATGGAGTTCAGATTTGTTGGGAGAAAGACAGTTATCACCAATGACAATGGATGATCAGCGCGCTATATATCAAAAATTGATGGAAGTGGGAATTCTACCATTGGATGCCGACCCAGTGGTGCAGATGGTTAGGCGTTCGCGTCAACCTGAATCCCCTGGTGCGGAATCTGGGGTGCACACTACTGAGGAGTTCCACACTAGAATGAAACAGCTATCCAGTGCTCCTTGGTTTTCAATGGTACCCTGCCAACATCAATCTCTGATATATTCAATCAAATAAAATAACCAATCTTCTTACCTAATAAAACTGGTGTGAAGCGCATAACATGAAAGAGTGGATTCAAATAACTGTAATTGGAATAACTGTTAATACATTGTCATAGTAGCTGCCTATCACATTCTAACTGTCAATAGTTATCTAACTATAATCACTAAAATCAACGAATGAACTACTCAGTTCTATAACTGTTTTGTTTATTCTGAATTCTGTCAGTTTATGATTTTCATGTTATTTTATTGGAGATTTCAATTCACACCTAATTCATTACTATTACGATTAGAAATATTAATCGTTGGAAGCTGACCCAGTGGTAAAGCGTTCTTTGTGGAGCTAGAGGGTCCTAGGCTCGATCTCGCATAGGGTCGTGGATGCGCACTGCTGAGAAGTTCCATAGTAGAACAAAACAGTCATCCAGTGGTTTCTAGTGATAAATAGTTGTCTCATTCAGACCAATTAGTGCTAACAAATTGATATTCACCCATCTCCATAACACCCAATTACAATACTACAAATTCTTGACTACATATGTAGTTTACTAATTTATATTTCAATTGGGATAGTTATTTTTGTGGAGATTGATTATTTTATTTGATTGAATATGTCACAGATTAATGTTGGCAGGGTACCACTGAAAACCAAGGAGCATTGGACAGCTGTTTCATTCTGGTGTGGAACTCCTCAGTAGTGTGCACCCCATAATCCGCACCGGAGGTTTCAGGTGCATATAGTTAGGCGTTTGCCGTCAATCTGAAAACCCTGGTGAGGAATCTGGGGTGCGCACTGCTGAGGAGTTCCACACCAGAATGAAACAGCTGTCCAATGCTCCCTGGTGTTCAGTAGTGCCCTGCCAATAGTAATCTGTGACATTCAATCAAATAATTTATATTTATATACATGTGTTTGATAAACAACAACAACAGCATTTCAACTGGTCAAGATATAATCAAATCACATTGTAATACTTTGTTTATCAGTATTTGACCATTAGGAAAACACTAGAAGAAAACTCTAGTAAATAATTTGGAAATGATATTGTTCCTCTTAGATAAAGTAGACAATTGTTTCTGTATCCTGTTCAGCTATACAGTTAGTTGAATGTATTAAAGTAAAAGAAAAGTAAATAACAATCCAATTATATTGAACTGTTGAATTAAAGATTGGAGATTAATAACCTGTCACACAAAAAACCATGTTTCCCTAATGATGGATATTGATATAAGTTATCCAGACAATAGTCACTATCTATATTTGTAGATCTACATTAGTATTGGTCAAAATTGATTGCAGTTGAACAGGAAGGAGTGGGGGATATTCATTTCTTATCGGCATTATTTTATGCTTATCGTTAATCGGTTTTGTTATCACTCGCACTTGATAGCTTGACAACTTCAGCACTTGAATGCCTTAAACCCTTCTAGTCGCAGAAATCTAGAAGACAGGAGGCAAGTAGACAGGAATCTACATTCCAGTAAGAGAGAGAGTTATGTGCAAAATATTCGTATATTTACAGTTTTCTAAAACAATACGGTCATCATTATAATTCGTCAAATCTGGACTAAGAAGTTTCAGCCATTACTCAATCAGAACACGCCACATCGAGATTCTGGAGGGTTCTGTCGATCAGTAATTAGTTGGAATTCCTCCTGTTTTTAAAGAGTTCTGGGGGTTGCGTTGAGGTTTCTGGAAACCGTCCTAGCAGATTTCTACTGGAGGCTCTCAATGATTCCTTGAAAGTGACTGATTGACCAACACATCATTAAAATCTCATATCATAGTGACTCTAATCAACTTTCTTTAACTGTTTGGTGCAAAGAAATTCAACGGCGTACATTATTTAAGTTAGAAAATAAATCACATCGTCTGCGTTGAATACGATGAAACTTTCCTATTGAGACATCGAATCAAATTAGTATTAGAGTTCTATCATTTAGTTTTGCAAAATATCTTCTTTATGTATCTAGGGCTAGGTTTAAAGTAAGCTAAGAATGGTCTGACCGAAAGGTGGCATCAGTTCATAAAATTATTGATTGTCTAGACATAGACGTAGACTACGTAGTTAGAAGTATTGGGTGACATATCACAGAATTTGTGTTGAATCTGGGATTTATTCAGTGCGTTGTATTCTACAAATTTATCTTCTCTATGCCTAAGCTTTCTTTAATCCTGCTTATAACAACTACTACTGGATTTGACTACTCCGGTATTCATCTTACTAATATCATAGCGTTATGGTGATTTGGTGTGGCAATATGAACTGATTAGAATGTTTTCCAGGTTCCACTCTACTTATGACCTACTGATTCTATATACAAACTCTTATTGTGAACTTTATTATGACTAGAGGTATATTATTCTCATGTTCTTGATATAAATTAATTATTCGATTTTCAGTAGTATATAGTCATTTAAAACAGCAATTTATAAGATGATGATGCTGTTGGATATTAAGGTGGTCGCAATATTACCAGCATTGAGATCTCTTACTTCACATTTCTGTTCAATTCCCATCAAAAGAAAGAAATAGGATACTGATTTTGGTCAGTATAATATCAAGTGGATTCGTGCTAACCTGCACAAGAAGTGACATTTTCGGTATCTCATCTCGATACTTCTCATAACGTTATAGGTATTAGGTAGTTTAGAGATGATTGATAAGACACCCAGTTTAACATACTTTTCGTGCTATTTATTACTAACTATTAGTGCCAACTTTCGATCTTGAGAGATTTGATACTCCCTTAATAATCAGATCATCGGTCACTCAGTTTCACAATCTTCAACTATTACTACTGAACTATTTCGCTCGCAACTGGCCTTCTTTAGAACTATGATCTATAAATTGTCTGGTTACATAGTGGCAACGAATATTATATATTTCTGTTCCAAGCCATTCAGAACAAAGATCATGCTCCATTTAGTCACGTAGATTTATAGTCCTGCTACAACTAACCTGTAGAATTCAATCAGATCTCTGAATTACCAAACAGTTGAATGAATAATGTACACAATATAGATAATTAGTGATTAATCTAAAAAATGACTACAACTCCATAACCTTAAACATATAAAACTGTCTAGTGGTTGCATTTTCCTATCAGCTGACGAAACTAAAGTAAGAAATATCTTTGAAAACCATCAGATATCAATAAATATTACGAATTGATACATGTTATGTTGGACGACTAAAGAACTGTGCTTTAGAAGACCATTTCAATTATTTTACTTGTGGGTAATGTAGATATGTCATTTCTATTATTGTTACGTTCCTCTTACTCTATCCTTCCGTTTATTATTTTTACTGTTAGTATATCATCTCTTACATAAACTACAGTTAGCTAGTTGTGCACAAGTTACCCCTATTCAATGTCACCATCTCCTTTGTTTCGCATTAATGTCAAATTCCTAATTGGTTGATTGTTATTGGTTGATATATATATATATATATATATATATATATATATATATATATATATATATATATATATATATATATATATATATATATATATATAAGGAACGCCTGGAACATAATACGATTTTGTCTAGTAGCTTATCAATTTTGTGTCCTTCTATTTTCCGACATAGGACTGAGTGGACATCGTACAGGCGTGCAGAAACCGACCAGGCATTCATGGGCAGTTATTTTTTATGTCATAACAATATGATTATTATTTATCAGACCGACAGATCTTGAGTTCTTGTAAACCAGAACAAAATAATGATGATACTGAACAATTTGATATTCCATTTGATACAAATAGCTTAGTTCAGTACCATAAGAACTACTTTGAAGAGAATCGAATTATCACATCCTTTCAACTAATTGAAACAAACTAATAGTAACAAACCAGTAAAACTTAATAGCTGTTAACGATTCTCTGTACATATTATTCAGTTTCATCTAGTATTCCAGTTAGAGATACGACTGATGGTAAATAAAGCCGTTCTCCATTTGACAGTAATATGAACTGTTGGTAAATGTGCAGATGGATAGATCGTCTCAATATTAATATATCACAAGTTTCAACATAGTTTATTTGTAGTTACGAGCGGAATTTAAGAAACACATCTAATCTTATTTTTTACACGTATCTTAATGTTGATATCCGTGTCGGATTATACAGTGAGCCATTAAGTTTACATATAAACTGAATTTAACTTTAATGTGAATAAGAGAGTCTCAAACAGAGAAGAACCTATGTCTTAAATTCCACTGTTATCTACAATCTAACTTCATTAGGTAGATTAGATTGTTGCTTAAACCATCTACCTTTTAAAGTATACTCAAATGAAATAGAATGAAAAGGTCACTATGAAATATTTACTAATTTCTTATTTCAAGTCTAATATTAGTTGACTGTTTTTTATTCAAAACTCCGCCTGTAGCCCTTCTAGGGTTACTGCCGGTCCCAAGCCCGGGTAAAGGAGGAGGGTTGGGCATAGGGCTAGCACCCCCATCCCGTAAAACCCAAACTTGATAAAAAAAAAACGCAAACCAGATTAAACAAGATAAACCATTTAAACTCTGCCCTGGGAGTGGAAGGACTGCTTATGACGCCTCATGATGAAAGCCGAAATTCTTCGGAAGTCATGAGGCCGATGCCTCCCCTTCTAACAACCAGAGCAAATATTTTTATAGGTACATGGAATGTTCTAACAATGTGGGAGAGCGGGAAGACAAATCAAATAGCTGCAGAAATGAAGAGATACAACTTGACAATACTCGGAATCAGCGAAACTCATTGGACTCAAGCTGGACAGAAAACATTGGCTTCGGGAGAGACGCTACTATACTCCGGCTACGAAGAGGAAAATGCTTTCCACACCCAAGGAGTTGCTCTGATGCTGTCCAAGGAGGCACGTAATGCACTTGTGGGATGGGAACCACATGGACCCAGGATCATCAAAGGATCTTTTAAAACAATGAAGAAAGGGATTACAATGAATATTATCCAATGCTATGCACCAACCAACGACGGCAATGACGAAGACAAAAATCAGTTTTATGATAGACTGCAATCAATTATAGAAAAGTGTCGAGGAAAAAATCTGACAATCCTGATGGGGGACCTAAACGCCAAAGTCGGAATGGACAACACTGGATATGAAGAAATCATGGGACGACAAGGACTGGGAGACAGAAATGACAATGGTGAAAGATTTACAAACCTATGTGCCTTCAACAAATTAGTTATAGGTGGTACAATATTCGCCCACAAACACATACAAAAGGCTACATGAGTCTCACCGGATCATACTACTGAGAATCAAATCAATCATATATGTATCAATAAAAAATTTAGAAGATCAATGGAAGATGTAAGAACCAGGAGAGGAGCTGACATAGCTTCAGACCACCACCTGGTGGTTTCTAAAATGAAACTGAAGCTAAAGAAGCAGTGGACAACTGGAGTGTCAGCAGTACAACGGTTCAATACAGGCCTTCTCCGAGACACTAACAAACTCAACGAATTCAAAATATCTCTCAACAACAGGTTCCAAGCCTTACAAGATCTACCGAAAGAAGAAGAAACCACTATGGAGGACAACTGGAAAGGAATCAAAGAAGCACTAATGTCAACGTGTCAGGAGGTTCTGGGACGCAAGAAGCACCATTATAAGGAATGGATCTCCACTGAGACATTGAGCAAGATTCAACAAAGGAGGAACGAGAAGATAGAAATCAACAACAGCCGAACAAGAGCAGAGAAAATCAAGGCTCAAGCTGAATACTGAGAAGCAAATAGGCAGGTAAAGAAGAGCATTAGAGCTGACAAACGGAAATACATCGAAGGCCTTGCAACGACAGCGGAGAAGGCTGCAAGAGAAGGAAATATGAAACAGCTATACGACACAACGAAGAAACTGGCAGATAAACATGGTAAACCAGAGCGACCGGTCAAGAACAAAGAAGGCAAGACACTCACTGAGATTCAAGAACAAAAGAATAGGTGGGTAGAACACTTTGAGGAACTTCTAAATAGGCCAGCTCCACTGAACCCACCGGACATCGAAGCAGCACCTACAGATCTCCCGATAGATGTCACTCCACCAACGATGGAAGAAATCAAGATGGCCATCAGATAAATCAAAAGTGGGAAAGCAGCAGGACCGGACAATATACCAGCTGAAGTACTCAAGTCAGATATCGACCTAACAGCAAGGATACTCCACGTTTTATTCAAAAAGATCTGGGAGGATGAACAAGTGCCGGCAGACTGGAAAGAAGGATATCTTATCAAGATACCAAAGAAAGGAGATTTGAGCAAATGTGACAACTACAGAGGGATCACGCTACTGTCGATACCAGGGAAAGTCTTCAACAGAGTATTACTGAACAGAATGATAGATTCAGTGGAGGCTCAACTTCGAGATCAACAAGCTGGTTTTCGTAAGGATCGGTCGTGCACAGACCAAATCGCAACATTACGGATCATCGTTGAACAATCAATTGAATGGAACTCGCCCCTGTACATCAACTTCATTGATTATGAGAAGGCGTTTGACAGTGTAGATAGGAGAACACTATGGAAACTTCTTCGACACTACGGCGTACCAGAGAAACTCGTCAACATCATCCGTAACTCTTACGACGGAACACAGTGCAAAATTGTGCATGGAGGACAACTGACAAATGCATTGTCAGTGAGGACCGGAGTCAGACAAGGTTGCCGCCTACTCTCATCTTTTCTCTTCCATCTAGTGGTTGACTGGATCATGAAGACCTCCACATCTGAGGGGATACACGGAATTCAATGGACAAATAGGAGGCAACTCGATGATTTGGACTTCGCAGATGATCCAGCTCCAACGTCTAGCCTGATATATTTAACTGAGCTTTTGTCATATTAACTGAGTTGAGAGTGAGACGATTACTAATAGATAATTTGATGTAACAATTAAATATATGTCACAAGTGTAGACTACGATATTTATATTTAGTAGTTTGATGTCTTCATGTTAGCCATAAGATATATAGGTCCTCATTCTAATTTGTATAAAGTAATAGATGTACACTTTTGAGGAGTTTCAGATTAAAACTTTTAATAGTTACTTCGCTTGATGGTATTTATATGAAAAGGATTCTTCTAAATATGAATCTTAATGAATATTCCGTATATCACGGAACCACCAATTCATTTTAAATACTTTAGTTAGAAATATATAACATTCATCATGGAAATTCATTTCTAAACCATCAGGAAAATGGCACTAAAAGAGCGCATTCAATGAAGAAGTATTTCTTTTAAATTAGTTTTTTATTAAGGCTTTGTGTATACTGATAAATATTTTCGCAATTAGACATAAAATTAATACAGAGTAAATAACTGTTGGAAATACAGTATTCTAAAGTCTTCATTTTGTCAGCTATGAAGCACGATGTTCACAGATACAGTGACGTTACTATCTCACGGTACGCTCAATATAAATAATACCATAAGTACTGTCGAACTCGTAAATTTGTACAGAGGCAGCTGAGTTATACAGTTTATGCTTACTTCATAAAGTTACCAATGGTTGATCGGAGAAAGAAGGACATTTCCTCGTTACAGTAGATATTCATTGGACGGCATTTCTCATTGTATTATTATTTCTGTGACTACATCACTTTTATATAATAATTTCAAGTACGAAAGGCTGGATACAGTTTACCATAGGGACGAGCCTGAGTTTTTCTATAAATATTCGTGATAAATGAGCGCTTTAGCCAATCACCATTGAGTTTGGATATCTGATGCTATATATGAGCCAATCAGCTTCGCAGATTTATAACCAGTTTTATCCAATCAGACGACAGTAGTTATAACTGGGGATTTTGTCGGTAAGATGGATAATATTAAAAATTATATACAGATATTCCACAATTCGTGTAATTTTTTAAGTACTCTATGTGTTCTCTGCTTGTAAGTAAAGGTATACTGACTTCTCCACTCATCCACATAGTTGTATAACACCTGTATCATAATATCTATTGAAAAAATATAGTCTATGTACTTACAAACGGATTCTTATCGGGTACATGATTCAAGTAATACTGTGGTTCAGATTATGGAATGGGTTATATTAGATTTCATGTTTAGATTAAATGCTTCTGATGAAGGTATGATGTGGATTTTTGTGTTTAATTAGCAATCAATTATTATCTAATATGTATATAACTATAAGTTTTACTCTGTGTTACCGAAAATTAATGTTACCTAATAATTTGCTACATTTTGGAAGCCAAACACATACACTACAACTCTTAACTTCTCACAGATTGACTACTTTATTAATTTCGATGACGCAAGAAAATAAAATTTTCAGAAAAGAATGAATTCATCAATCTATCCCAAAACTGCAAACAGCGTAATATTATGAGGAATAACGTAATTATAGATCAGTGTTTGACTATTCTATTAAGGTTGAGATGAGTGCTTAGAACAAAAACATAAGTTTGATATCACGAAATGACTTGAGCTGGACAACTATTGAAAATTAAGAAGCGTTGGACGGCTATTTTACCCCTATGGAACTCCTCAACATAGCACACCTAAAATACACCAGGGAACCGTACCCAGGAACTTTAGGATTTACGGCGAACGCTTAACTGACAAACCACTCAGGGTAATTTATGATGTGAAATTAAAATTCAACAATCTCCGCGACACGCATTTATAATAAATATCAACTCACTAGGATCTAACTTCGAGAGGTTATTCCAAGAGTTTTAGTGAGATGGGAACAGTGGACTTCAACCATAATTATTATAAGACAATTTCCCATCGATGAAAATGGATGAGGTCGCACAAATCTATCACGAATTGGTTGATCTAGAAATATAAATCGTTGAATGCCGGCTCAGCAATACAATGGTCAGGCGTTCAACATGAGGCCTGGATGTCCTGGGTTAGATTCCCTCATGGATCGTGAATGCATAATGCTGAAGAGTCTCAAACTAGAACGAAACGTCTGTTTGGCTCTTCCTAGTTTGTAATAGTTCTTTAACACAGATCAATTTTTGATTATTAAATTAACATTCACCAATCTCCACAATACCTAGTTTTAAAAAATGTAAATCATATTATTTAAAATAGAATCTAAAATATACTTGCCAATGTAGTTTAGATTGAACTTCATTTGAATGCAATAAATTGTGCTGTGGGAGAAAGTAAGGCCATGATTCATCATAGAAATAAATTACATAATAGTAATAAAATTAAAATAAACGATGCCACAGTTACTGCATGTTATGTCACAACGATCATCTCAACTTGTGAGTAGATTACGTAAAACAGAGACAATACTTCACGTTTACAATAGCAAGGAAACCCTTACTACGCTATCCTTTTGTATACACATATGTCAAGTGGAAGACGTTTGATATCAAATACGTATGTAAGACATAGAAATCATCTGTTGATTATTTTTATTATTCATATCATCTTCTCTACAAGGTGTTTGCAGGATGTACTTGTGGATGTTTCAATGCCTGGCAAAAATAGTTTCCCAGAAATGTGCTCAGAAAGCTTAATAGAAATATTTCTTCTAGTTTTTTTCCATGTACTTGCTACCATAAGTACGCATCAATTCATAAACACAACTGAAGGTGAAATTGATCGTTTACTGATCAACATTCAAATGGCTTAACAAGAATCTAGCGCTATATATGGAAACCAGTTGATATAAAAAAAAAAAGATTCTCTTAAGTGGTGTAGTGATTCTTTAATCAATTCTCTCTAAAATAACATCCATTTCGAATGCAAAACTTATGAAGAAAGGCTTTTTTTGAATGTCTGGAGTGATGATGATTTTATAGGTACTATTTTTATTATTTCTCAATAAGTTTCTTCGGGTATCTATGACCTACAATACTCCTTTGAGTCATTACTAGTGTTTGAATATAACATTCCGGATGTATCATAGAGTACTTTTCTTTCATTCCATTTATAACTAGGAGGACAAACGTTATTGTAGTTTAAGTACTGTCTAGTCCATATATCTTTCCTATGTATGCATTTTACATTTTTTTCATCAATTCTATATCTAAAAACTATGATCTACAGAAATGAATTGATTATCATGTTCTTGTTAGATTGTGAACTAGGTGTTATTATGAACAAAGTTGAAATGATGAAACGTGTTTACAAAGCGTGGTTCATATCATAATGGCATCATCGACATACTTAGAGTAGTATGTTGTATCCTTAATTTCAATTTCTTCATTTTTTCCCAGTTAGCCGCAATTATTATCAGCTAGGATAGGTTGAAGTGGTCATCGATTGAAAAACACTTAGTTGGTTTATTCCTCAAATGGTTATTGATTTTGAATTAAGCTACATTTGTGTAGATTAAAAGTAGATTTCTTAAATCATTTTAGGGCAATGTAAATTAGATGAATCACAAACTATGCTATTTGGTTCTTCTATCAGTAACTTTGTAAATAAATAATAAAAATCAAACGAAACAATGAATTTATCTGATCTGTTTACACCAATCATTTATTGAATGATTTCTAATTGGTTTCAGATATTTCTAATCATCACTGGCTACCTACAATGGTTACCCTTCAAAGACAGTTGATATGTTGCTTAAGCTCATCATTATACTTTGGCATAGAATCGTTTGCTTGAACATACAGTAAATAAAAAACAGGAAATTAATTTAATAAACATTTTCTTAATGATTATCGATAAATTTTGAAATATGCTCAGTGTTTCAATAAATTGTTAAATCATAAAATAAATTCATTCAGCAAAATGAATCCTATATTTGACGAACTCGAACTTGACACTGTACAGTCGTGCATGAATCAACCAATCAGTGCCTGTTACCCCTCGAAGAGCATAAGCCGCCGACATGAATTCTTCAACTAACTCTGTCCTGGGCTTTCATATCCAGTTTCTCGCATATGCTGTTCATTTTTTTCATGCCTATATCCAGTTCCGGAATCAATGTGTTTTTGGGTCTTCTACTTTTCCTTTGGCCCTCATGATTCTATGTTAGTGCTTGTCTTGTGACACAGTTTGATGATTTCCTTAACCTTAGTTTCTAGTTTACTTCATCTTTTTTCTACTTTCCTGTTTTTTTTTCATGTCGCATTTTAACTTAATGGTTTACTATTCATATTCGTCACTTTAATAATAATTATTATTATTGGTGTTGTTATCACTATTATTATTGTTATTCTTACAAAGGCTGTTTCTGTCCAGAATCCTTGATTTTCATTCATACATTTTAGCTCTACATACTGTATCTTCATCATACTGATTACAAATTTCATGTTTAACAAGTCTCCTCACTCAGTTACTAAATAACTTCATATGACAACTAATCAGAATCTTGCAACTTTTCACTAACTATTAAATTATAACATATATATGTATTCAATAGCATACACTTGATTTAAATGAGACAATCAGTGGAAACCAAGACCTGATACTGGACAGTTGTTTTGTCTCAGTTCCAAGCTCCTCAGTAGTTAGCATTAGCAAACTCATTCGGGAAAAGAGCTCATATACCTTAAATTTCGACATGTAACCTTAACCATTAGACTACTGATATACAGGGGAACCTAAAGAAGATTGATTATCTTCAAGAACTGTATTTTTATAGACTATTTCATTATTTTTGGTTGTATTCAAGGTGAACATTTTATTTCAATTATCATTCAGTTCCCCATGTCTTATCCTCCCATTCGACACATTAACTGTTAGTATATCATTTCTCATTGACGAACTATGGCTAATCAATTGTGTATACGTACTCCAGTTCCCATTCACTATTACTCCTATTTTGTATTCATGTTAGATCTCTGATTGGTTTACTGGACTGTTTGGTTTTGTATATATATAAAGGAATGTTTGGAAATACAATACAATTCTGAATCTGTCTGTTTAGTCTATCGTCTTGTTCATCTATCTCTGGCTTGGGACCGAGTGAGCATAGGGCAGATGCACATTTATCGATTAGGCACACCTAATTGGCGTTTGATAAACCAACCATTTTTTTGACGTCATAACAACTACTGAGTCAGTCTACTTTCAATAGTTGATATTTCTAACTTTAGTCAACTCACAATATACATACTAAAATGTAATAGTTATCCATTACCAGTTCTTGATTTTTAATGATTATTTAAACCAAGATCAATTCATGAAATCAAATTCTAATTCACCAATCTTCACTCCATTCAACTATAATACAATTGTACACTCATCAAATAGGATTCTGTAACTGAATAGATTTGAGCTATGGTTCACTGGGTATACATTTAAATCAATTAAACTGTCAATTAAAAATATCAATGTAAATGATAATGAAAAGAAAAATAAGAAAAAAAGTTTTTTTCTAAAGGAAACTTTTAATTAACGAAATATTTTTGTTATAAACTTTGTTTTAATAACCAAAAAATAATGTTCAATTATTGTTTTCATTACTGAATTTCATTCAATTGTTCAATTAGACAAAATTGATTGCAAGACTATATATATATATATATATATATATATATATATATATATATATCAAAAATATACACTAATAAATGCCAGTTCAGTAATCAAACAGTGAAACTTGATGATCTCAATTTTAGATTTGTCATGAAGTAATGGATACACACTGCTGAATTGTTCTATATTAAGATGAAATAACTATTTTAAGCGTCTTAATACTTAATGATTGATAATTTTGATAATCATTGTTAGTTTACAAATCATCCAGAAGATTGTTTTAGTTGGATTGTGGGTGACAAGCGGAATCAAAGGCCTATTTAGGATTCATTAGCTGGATATGTGTGCATCCAGTGTTGATACTTGTGAACAATTTCTATAATAAGGTAATCCACTCAGGATGCATATATAAGAACAGAGACTGGTCAGTTTCAGTCTACGACAAATCAACGGGAAGATGTAAATACATTCTTCTAGAAGATTATTTTTTTATTCAGATTTTGTTTTTGCGTTTTGAATACACTCCATACTATCTAGCCACCCACGTCCTTTTGTTCTAAATAAATAAACAACTCCACCTATATAAATAACCAATTTCTTCTGTAATTTAATTTGTGGAGACTGATCTGAAGACGTCATATTTTAGTCAAGTTTACTGGTGTAATCTAATAGGTTTTTTGTATCAATACATTAGTAATGTATAGTGTGTTAATGCTTTATAGATGCATAATTGATTTGATTGTAATATACACACTGCTACTGGGGCATTTTACTTTTACTGTTGGTGTTTAAATTAAAGGTTACTGATCTTATCTTCATTCCAAACTGGCTTACTTACACTGACTCTGTGGACTAATATTAAATTCTTGTTATAGCATCAGGCATAACATAATTCTACGTTCTTGGCATCATTCTCGGCAGAACTGATTACAACGTCGTTATTCATCCCATCAGACTGATCCTGTTGGATATTCCGTTTAACGTATACTGCGTGTAGCGGTGAACTGAATAACCAATCATCTATATCAAGTATTCAAGCAAAATGTATCCTTATAAATATCAGACTTACTTTAAGTACTTGTATCAAATATTAATATCTTATCGATATATATATGTAACTGTTTACTCTGCTGATTTAGTACAGAGTATTCTGCTGCCATTACAAGTTTATTCTTAAGAAACAATTCATTTTATTTGATAGAATTCATCACAAATTAATATTGATAGGGTACCAGTGGAAATCATGGAGAACTAAAGAATTGTTTCAGCTTATCATAGGACTCCACAACATCACTCACCCTAGATTACGCCCCAAAGGCATCAGGTTATCGAATGCAGAGTTCCAACTTCCATCAATTTGTGATATGGTGTGACGATCATCCATTGTTGTAACTGGTAGAGTCCATACTTGTAGGCATTTAAACAGTTATCACCGATAATACTACCTAATCATCTCGCTATATCATAAAATTTACCATTGAATGCTATCCCAGTGGTACAGAGAGTTAGCTATTTGTTAACCTGAAGTTCTTGGAGAGAAATTTTAGGTATCAACTACTAAGTAGTTTTATACTAGGACAAAACATTTTTCCAATATTTCCTAATTTCCATTAGTGACCCAATCTGTTATGCCGTGAAAATGAAATAGAGGATGGATGATTTTGTTGGTGGACGCGAACACCAATAAGATGCGTGCCTAGTCGAGAATGTGCGACTGACCTAAGATCACTCACCCTCAGGCCGACAATAGGACAAACAGGATTGAGAACAGGGAGACGGAGAGAGCGAGAACTAAGAACCGAGAACTGAGAACCGAGAACGTATTATATTTTAATCGTGCCTTTATATACACATAAAATCATACCACACAGTAAACCAATCATAAATCTAACATTGATACAGAACAAAAGAAATAGTGGCAGTGAATGGGGAGAACTTGTACACAATTAAGTAGACGTAGTTCGTAATAATAAACAATACACAAAGAATCAATACAGTAAACGAGAGAACCGGGCAAGGGGAACGTAACAGTCATAGAAATGAAATGATTACATCACTCATGAATAAAATAACGAGAATAGTCCCCCAAAATACAGTTCAGAAACTTCGTTACTTTTCTTTAATCGCCCTGCGTAACACAATCAACATTAATCTATAACAAAAATCACTAACAGTTACTACAAACCATTTCAATTCCAATTCATTTAATGATACATTCTAGAAAATCTTTAATTAAACTTTGGCAATATATTACTTAAATTTGTTTTCATCATTTATTTTTTTTTCTCATTTCTTCTACTCTTCTTTTTTTCCTACCTTTTCTTTAATTTTGTTTATTAATAAATTTTATAATTTTTAAATACAATTGACCATAAGTTTACTATTCAGATGTGCAGATGTGTGATAGAAATTAACAGCTGATTAAATAAATTAAACAATGAATACAGAGTATATATTGAATATTGAATGAAATTAAATTTTCAATATTACAATGAATTGTTTTTTTCGGGGTGGTGGTGGTGGTGGTGGTGGTGGTTTCTTTTATTACTTTTTACTTCATTTTACAATTGATATCATATTTGTAAATAATTTCACACAAATAATTTATATAAATTATTATTGATAATGAATTATTGTCGGATTATAGAAAATAAATTAATTCATATAGAGATTATATCATTATACATTAGTTTAATAGTGTTAATGATTATATAATCGTCAAGTGATGTAATACTTCTGTGATGTAATTCATTGAGATCAATTGAGATTGTACACTGGCTAATAAGTTATAATATTAAGAGGAAATTGTTTACCAGTACTATTACACCGGGTGATTAAAGAAAAGTAATGAACTTTCTGAACTGTATTTTGGAAGACTATTCTCATTATTTTATTCATGAGTAAAGTAAACATTTCATTTCTACGACTGTTATGTTTCTCCTACTCTACCCTCTTGTTTAGTATATTTACTCTTGGTGTAATGTTTATTACTATGAACTACAGTTGCTTAGTTGTGTACAAGTTGTATCCATTTATTACCACTCCTTCCTTTGTACTGTATAAATGTTAGATTTGTGATTGGTTCAATGTGTGGTCTGGTTTTATGTATATATAAAGGTATGATTAAAATATAATACGATCTCGCTGTCTCCGTTTTCCGGTTCCCAATTCTGGTTCTTCTATTGTCGGCCTGGGAGTGAGTGGGTTTAGGTCAGTCACGCACTATCAACTAGGCACACTCCAATGGCGTTCGCGTTCACCAACCAAAACCCTTTCTTCTTCATGTCATAACAAGTACTTCATGAATTTTAATGATACTCAATCGAAGTTATTTTATAATGAATATAAACAATGAAATTAAGATAAACTAGCTAAGGATTATAAAATCACTTCAAATAAATAAATAAGAGTTTAGATGTGATTATTAGTAATCTTCTTTAATATAATTAATGTCAGATAGGAATTTTATGTTTCTATTTAATCACCTATAGACAATACCACTTATTCAATATAATAAGTTCTATTGATAGACAGAAGATAAAGTATAATAGATCTATGTGATAAGATAGCCTTAAGATGCATACTATGGTTTGTCGAAGCTTTAGCCATATGGAAGTATAAGCACTCGCCCCCCCCCACACACACCTTAAGACTTCAGAAACAATTTTCGCTTACATTAAACTTACCTTGGTAAAGTGTGATTCCCTTTGTTATCGTGGTTTTTTTAATCTTATACTCTATTCTTTGTAGATGACCTTTATTTTTCATATATAAACGCCTTAACAAGTTTATGTTTGATCAGATTGATCCAAGTGTGTATTATGTAAATTTGCATCATATAGCTCGGATAAACTTCATCTTCATACTGTATTATCAACAGTTAAATTATTATCTGTATATTTCATGCAAGGTTTAATCGATTTGATTAAACACCTATTTGAGTTTACATATTTGTAGGATTCTTAGTGATTAAAGTAATCGTATAGTTAAGTAAGTTCCTACTTAGTTTTGCGTCTTGTGAACTGCTCACTTCTTATCT
Organism: Schistosoma mekongi; assembly: GCA_034768735.1. Lineage (NCBI taxonomy): Eukaryota > Metazoa > Platyhelminthes > Trematoda > Strigeidida > Schistosomatidae > Schistosoma > Schistosoma mekongi. The sequence goes on along the minus strand of CM068306.1, from coordinate 79,302,597 downwards.
GAAAATCGCCACCACATTCCGTTGATTGAATAGGCAATAACAATTGAATAATAAATCTAAACATAATTAGAATATTTAAATTGGATTGTGACTGACAAGCGGAATCCAGAACGCTCGTTTCGTCCTATTTGGGACTCATCGGTTAGATGTACCTGCATATCAATGTTGATGCTCACACTGGGATTCGTGGCAAACGCTACTGGGTTCATAACTAGGCCACTGAGTCCAGACAGCCACATTTGTAAAACGGATATGTATATACAATTAGAATGCATTCAGATCTTCCCGTTGATTTATCATAGACTAAAATTAATAAGTCTCTGTTGCTACATATGTGTCCTCAGCGGATTGCCTAGACACAGGGATAGTTCACAAGTATTGTTTGGATATGTGAATCGCCTTATCAAATTTAATGCCATATATATTATTAAATAAGTGAATTTTAAAAGTGAAATTGTACTTACAATGTAATAATTTAAGGTTTATGTCATTTAAATCTATAGACTGAATGTAGATTATATTAACTTAGACTAGTAGAATGATAGAAATATACTGTGATGATGTAGTTGACCATGAGCATTCATTCAACATTCTGAATGTGAATCATATGAACAATTAATTACTTATAAAACATAAAAATAGTAAATAAGTATAGTTTACTGACTCTTTCTTGGAATTTTTAAACTGTCCGCAATAAATGATACTAATTAACCAATTAATTTCTTTATAAAAGACCTGATATTAATAATGATGATAATAATAATAGCTTTATTGAGTAGTATGTTAAATACAATATGAATTTTCAGTATACAATGTCATAACAAGTTATTCTTTTTCTATGTACACAATGAAAGAAGTTGTAATAAACCCAGTGAACTCATCAGCAAAGTGGGATAATACCGACGATGTTTAGCCCTCAGTCACATAGGCAGTGGTAATATATATGTATTTATATTTACTTAAGTGTTTTGGATGACATCATAATGTCAGATAGTCTATACAATCATTTGAAAAATTAAAGTATATATAAGTGGATCTACGTCAGTTCTTGTTCACGAAAGTAGCAACACCAACATACTTTTTCTTGACGACAGGACGATCCAGACGAGAAATTTGGAAACCAGTTAGGGGTACCATGTCGTCATCATATAGGTCATGTAGCCAAGATTCTTGAACTGTGATTAAACCTCAGTTACGGCATATATTTTGATTAAAGGGAAAGTATAAGTAGTCCACTTTTTCAATAAGAGATCTGTAGTCAAGAGTAAGAAATTCAGGAATAGGCATCACATGAATATCGGTCCTTTTTAACGCATGTTACCAGCTACCGTAATGTCTTCACTTACTTCTCACTGCATTACTCACAATCTGTTGCAGACATTTAACGTAGGTGCACAATACGATTTTGGCATATGACTGAACAATTAAAACAGAAATGAAAAAGTGACTTGTTGAGTTATTTGGAAAAATAATTGTCAAAGATTCCAAACAAGCCGCCAAACAATAAGCCAATAGAAGTTGAATTTTAGTCGATACATTCTAAAATTGATAGTGCATAGCATGTAGAATGTTACATTTTTATTACGTAAATTGTATTCAACACCTAAATAAACCATAGTTCTAACTCTAATCCTAAACCTCTACTCCAACTAGAAAGAATTTAGGAACGTCTAAGAAACTATTTATGTTGCCATAAACTTTAGAGACTAAATATATCTTATAGTTATGTAGAGGAGTTTATCTTACATTGTTCTTTTCTTTTTGTTAAAGGAAACACTCACAGAAAACTTCTTCCAATCTTTTTATCATATAAAATCCGTTTAGCCTGTGTAATATTGCAATTCGTTGTCGATAATATAATCACTCACTGTTACATTCATTTGACTGGCTTATAGCTGACAATTATTCTTAACTGGGATAAGCTTATTTGTATACTGAGGGTTCCTAGATCCAAAATAATTAGCTTTAATGAATCACGAAAGCTTGTCTATAAACTGTACTTTTACCAATATTGAAATGTAAGTTAACCTTTTACACGAATAAGTGTAGTATGAGGATTAAAAATAAGTTGTTAGTTAAAGTTAGTAGTTATAGTGAGAATTAATGTTTAAGGGGTTAAAGTGAATCAATACGGTTTAGACATATGGTAGCATACGTATACAAAATAAATTCTTTCATTACAAATATCATGATCTTCAGTACATTTAAAAATAGAAATCATAAAACACATTAAGTCGTATACTCATTTGAATTTCATTTGACTTCGAATGTCTCTCCACCGACTACCTGATCATTTACTCTAGGTCATTCTCTAGCTCGTCATCAATCATTAGTCCTTCCATATTTATCACTTTAAGGTGACTTAGTAACTAAATACTGAGTGTAATAGTTATTACCAACAGTATATTGAATCAATAATTGATTAAAATGTGGAATCCTATTATTGGATTATGGACTATCTAATTTTGTTGATTGTTAAACTCTCACTGAGAAACGTGAATTGTGTCTGTTGAATTCTCTAGCAAGGCCGAGGGTATACACTTCTTAGAAGTAGCTTACTAGAATAAAACAGAAATGTAATGCATTTTCACAATCAACAGTACCCAGTTAATATTAATCTACCAAGATTAAAGATAACAAATTAAAAAAGTCAATTTGCACAAAATCACTTCAGTTAAAACGTTTACACAATTTATTTATCTTCAGACAAAACGTTATTAACCATCACCACATTTAGACCTGGAAACAGAGATTAAAGAGCTGCTAACTTTAATTTGATAGATTTCTCAGTAAAGTGTAGTTCTATCTCTACGTGACGTCAGCTTTAAGACCTGAATCGTTAAGTGCTTGAAGTGATCTTGGTATATGACCAAGTTCCGTTTTTTTTTAAGCAGGGCAGCTTCTAACTATTAAACACATACGTACGAATACGTACAAATCAGAAGGCAGTGAGGGATGAAGAAGAAGATATATTTCATTATGAGTGGGGTGCTAACGGTATAGTAACGTCTAGGCTGGTTAATTTGAGATCTAGTTGCTTCGCACGTCGTATCATGTCGTGATCTGGTGGTGATGCCTGATCAAGTGCTTTCAGTTAGTTGTGTCCCCTAAAACAAGCATGATCAGCATTAATTACGAGTGCCTATACAACTACTTATTTAACGAATTATTTACCGGTACATGTGTGTAATTAATGATTCTGTTTTCCAGTTATTTATTATCTCATGTCAACTTATAATGTAAATCAGTAATTCCAAAAATGCTAATTCAGACAATTATCACATTCATCTCTATCTAAAATATAAAGGAATGTATTTACATGTTTAGTAATAAAGTTTAAGATTCCGCCTTTTATTTATTGTCATCTGAACTGTATGAATAAATCTTCTTTACACTTTATTAGGGTTATGGATTCAGGTTCAAAGTGAACATCATCAATCTATTACAATACAATGACTGAATGAATAATTCTAGGGTACTTGATGTAAATAAGATTTAATAAGTGTTTATACTACTAGTTGGTACTGCAACAAAAACTTATTATAGCATATTTATTCAAATAACACTTTATACCGTCAACTGTATCATCAAGTTAATACAGTTTACCTATAAAGAGGTCTCCAATTTTTTTTTTATAACACAAATCAAAAACTGATCAACAATATGATTGTTCAAGTTATGTGCCAAGTTACTCTACAAAACGAATACTGATTTTACTTGGCACTCTTATCTGAGAAATTGAATATTTTCAATACATATGACTACTTACAACATATATACTGGTGCTTTTAATCCGTTTAACTAATAATGCACATACATTATCATGCCTCAGTTTCTTTGTAATGTTTCTCGTGTTTTTATTTGTGGCTGAGGTGGAGTCCATTTATGAATATCTATTTATTTATTACAGAATATTCATCAAATTACTTACTTCTTATTAACAATCTCTGTAATACTTTGTTCTTGTCTGTAAAGGAATATACCTATTATGCATCATATAATACTGTTTGAGAATCAATGATCATTACTATTTTTAAAATGTACACATTCAAGCGTTTTGTCAGTTATGTAGCTACTATTTTTGGCTAGTTAATTTCACAATTCATAACATTAATTATCATAGTTCAGACTTCAAGTAAAAAAGAAATTGAAAACAATTCCTGATAGATAGGGGATAAAGTGTCAGTTCAGTGATGTTGCTTGCGAGTTAAATGCTAATAATCACAACGATTAATGATTGCATATTGATTGCAGTTAGAAATGTGAATTACTGCATACATGCTAACCGGGTAGTTTAGATGTAAAACAGTCACTACAATTTTCGAAAGTTCTGGATTCGATTATTTTCGAAGTCGTGGAGGCAAACGACTAGGTAGTTCTACAATGAAAAGTAGTAAATGAAAAGCGCTAACCTAGTTTTCAATAGTCATTTAGTTAAGACAATATAAAGTAATATATAATCAATCCATGGAAATGTTAGATGACAAGAATAATACGACGATAACTTTGAATCTAATGGGTACGATAAAAGTCATTCTTTGCTATTACTAGTAACAATGAAATCTACCATATTTTACCTATAATCTGATTTCATCGGCAGTTAAAACAATCAACTTTAAGGTAAAAGATGTCCATATTGCTGAAAAAATAAGTAGTTTGAATTTAGTTATATCAATTGTTGATATCAATTTAACATAAACTATATAATTGATTGGATTCGTCATAGGTAGATGCTGGTAGGGCACCACTGAAAACTAGGTAGTACTCGACAGCTGTTTCATCTTAGTATGAGACTAATCAGCAGTGTATATACTCGATTCCACAAGGGGACCTAACACACGGAGTACCCGTCAGCCGTTTCATCCTAGTATGGGATTCTTCTGCAGTGATCTCTTTCGACTTCGACGAATGCAATCAACTAAACTTAATGCTCATCTACACAGGACTGCCTCAATTCAGTTAAAATAATCGCCTCTCTAGTGACTAACTTCAGGATGTTCCTAAATTTCCAGTAGGAATTCGTGACTGGTTGAGTTCAGACTTGTTAGAAATAAAACAGTTATCATCATTGATAATGAATGGTTATCAATCTATGACATAACTTGATGGAAGTGTGAAGTTTACCAGTGAACGCAGGCTGACCTAGTAGTGTAGATAGTTAAGAGTTTTCCGTTAGACCTGAAGGTCGTGGGTTTGATCGTCATAAGAAATCGATTGTAGGCACTACTGAGGAGTCACTTACTAGGACGATACAACCGTTGAGTGCTCAGTGGTTTACAGTGATACCCAACCAACATCGACCTTTGACTGATGCAACCAACTAAACTTAATCCCCATCTCCGTAAAACCACTTTGATTCACTTAAAATTAAGAAATCGACATTCGTATCATACATCTTTACATTTCCTCTCACTTGCATACCAACTTGATGATCATCATTTTGTATAAACCTCTATTAGACTAAACTGTTACTTTCAAAACCATAGACAATTGTTATCTATCTCAGGGTTAGTTCAATAATCTTACAAGAATCGACAAGTTAGAATTGTTTTATTCAAGTAAGATAAAATAACAACATATCTACGTGTTGATTAGTGGTTTAAAAGTAATGGATTTCATTTCATCATAAACATTTAACTTTTAAGTTATAATCTGACTTGGGTTAAACAATAACTTAATGATAGGAAATCCTGGAAAACTGTTTCCTCCTGGAATGGGACTCCTCAGCACTAAGCGTGAAAAACTCAGTCAAGCATCCCTATCAAGAACAATCAGGTTATGTAGCTTACGTTTGAGTGTGTTTATCTACTGAGACAGCATTCAACATGCCTTCTCTATTATGGCGCCATTAAAAGATACTTTAGTTTCTTGTCGAAATAAGAAGTATTAACTTCACTATCCATGTTATTTTTTCGTATTTCTGCAAGTAAATTTTCTTTGACATAGATTTCCTTTCAATTTGCAATTATTCAATTTCTATCAAATTAATATTATCAATCTATGAAAATTATCAACTTAATATTTTTTCCTAAACAAATTCATTATTTTTATTGAAGGTAGTAACCAGTCGTGAAGATCTATAAATCGGTTGTACGTCTTCATCTATTGTCTGTTCCAAGTAATTCTACTTCCTTTAGTGTTGTTTTTGTTAGCCTTCTTGAGAATATATTCTGGTTATCTATTTGCCTTTATCACAATGACACATGTACACACACACACACAAACATCTCTACTTTATAACTAACCATTATCCATCCGGCAATATTAGCTATTCATCTCCCTTTTACTTATAGTAATATATACAAATATATATCAATAAATGACATATCATAATTATTAATGTTAGAAATCATATCCGGTTTTTTGCTTGTCACATAGGACGACAACGAGAGAATGAACGAATGAGTGAGAGAGGAGAGAGAGAGAGTGAGAGTGAAACAATCTACAATCTTCTCATACTAACTTCATATATATATATATATATATATATATATATATATATATATATATATATATATATATATATATATATATATATATATATATATATATATATATATATATATATATATATATATATATATATATATATATATATATATATATATATATATATATATATATATATATATATATATATATATATATATATATATATATATATATATATATATATATATATATATATATATATATATATATATATATATATATATATATATATATATATATATATATATATATATATATATATATATATATATATATATATATATATATATATATATATATATATATATATATATATATATATATATATATATATATATATATATATATATATATATATATATATATATATATATATATATATATATATATATATATATATATATATATATATATATATATATATATATATATATATATATATATATATATATATATATATATATATATATATATATATATATATATATATATATATATATATATATATATATATATATATATATATATATATATATATATATATATATATATATATATATATATATATATATATATATATATATATATATATATATATATATATATATATATATATATATATATATATATATATATATATATATATATATATATATATATATATATATATATATATATATATATATATATATATATATATATATATATATATATATATATATATATATATATATATATATATATATATATATATATATATATATATATATATATATATATATATATATATATATATATATATATATATATATATATATATATATATATATATATATATATATATATATATATATATATATATATATATATATATATATATATATATATATATATATATATATATATATATATATATATATATATATATATATATATATATATATATATATATATATATATATATATATATATATAGATTCCTTTCAATTTGCAATTATTCAATTTCTATCAAATTAATATTATCAATCTATGAAAATTATCAACTTAATATTTTTTCCTAAACAAATTCATTATTTTTATTGAAGGTAGTAACCAGTCGTGAAGATCTATAAATCGGTTGTACGTCTTCATCTATTGTCTGTTCCAAGTAATTCTACTTCCTTTAGTGTTGTTTTTGTTAGCCTTCTTGAGAATATATTCTGGTTATCTATTTGCCTTTATCACAATGACACATGTACACACACACACACAAACATCTCTACTTTATAACTAACCATTATCCATCCGGCAATATTAGCTATTCATCTCCCTTTTACTTATAGTAATATATACAAATATATATCAATAAATGACATATCATAATTATTAATGTTAGAAATCATATCCGGTTTTTTGCTTGTCACATAGGACGACAACGGAATATATATATATATATATATATATATATATATATATATATATATATATATATATATATATATATATATATATATATATATATATATATATATATATATATATATATATATATATATATATATATATATATATATATATATATATATATATATATATATATATATATATATATATATATATATATATATATATATATATATATATATATATATATATATATATATATATATATATATATATATATATATATATATATATATATATATATATATATATATATATATATATATATATATATATATATATATATATATATATATATATATATATATATATATATATATATATATATATATATATATATATATATATATATATATATATATATATATATATATATATATATATATATATATATATATATATATATATATATATATATATATATATATATATATATATATATATATATATATATATATATATATATATATATATATATATATATACATATGTATATGTATCTAATAGGAACAGATTAATGTAGGTAAGTATACTTAAGTATTCAATGGATAACACAGCATAGGATGTCAACAATTTACAATTCAAGAAAACATTAACAGCAATTAATAATGACAATAATAATAATAAAAAGATAAACAAAACATAAAAAGTAGTTAGAAGCCATTTTTGATTAACTAACGGAAGTTAGATTTATTCAATTGTCAAATTGATATAATTTACTAATGATTATGTAGTAGTAGTAGTAGTAGTAGTAGTAGTAGTAGTAGTAGTAGTAGTAGTAGTAGTAGTAGTAGTAGTAGTAGATATTCTCCTAGTATTATGATAAGTTATTTACTTAGACTTAGTTACATTGTTAAACACCTCTTAATGAATACATTAAACTTTCATCATTCTATTATTGAATATATTCAATGTTTGAATGAATATAAAGCGATGAGAGAAATACTGTTCAAATTTCAATATTTATATATTTTGTTAAGAATATTTTGATAAATCGGTTAGATGTTTATAAGTTATGTGGAATTATTTATGTATTCGGTAGTGAAATATTAATCCTAGTTGACTAAGAATGCCAATTGAAATGTACAAAGATGATAATATGGTTCAATGAAGAGTCTACTTTCCGGTAATTTCATACTAAAAGCTGTACAATCGCATATGTAGCGGTAAATAATCCTCTACATAAATAGTTCCATAGGCTCTCGACATTAATGCTGACCATGTCTATTTTAACAGACATGACTAGTTGAAGGCTCCCGGTTAAGCATCATAACCAAATCACGACACGACACGATACGAGGAGTAACTATCTCTCTAGTTAGCTAGCCTAGACGTTGCTATCGCATTGACCCTCTACGCATATTTCAAACATCCCTCACTGACTTCTGATTTGTTCATATTCGTACGTGTGGCTTTTATAGTTAGAAGTTGTTCTGATTATACGACAAACGTTACTTGGTCATATGCCTGGTGCATTTTATATATATGATGTAAGTAAAATAATTATTATTGGTTAGACATGGTAACAAAAGAAGTGTGCATAAAATTAGTACTAGTCAGTGAAGTTGATGAGAATTGGAGAATGAATGTCATAGAAACTAGATAGAAAATGTACCATTATGTTGGCCTAATTGATAAGATAATATTCGTACAATGAATCGTAGTCAGCGAGATAAAGCGAATTGTGAATAATGAACAAAGTTCACATGGATATGGAAACAAGAATAAATCAATTCGGGTAAATAATGTTGAAAAAGAGACAATGAAGAATGAAAATATCTAAAAATTACACGACAGTGTGAAGAGTATGAATATAACAATTATATGGTAATATAAAATGGAAACTAAATAGGTAGGTTCATGGTAAACTGAGCGGATGAACAGTTTCTTTATACACATATAGTCCAGGTTTCACTAAGTGTAAGACGATGACTTCAGCGACGCATAAAAGTAGGAAACATAGTGTTTGCCGAAAATTTCTGTTCACTGTAAATTGGCTCAAAGGATGATACTCTATTTATATGGTGGTTAGTATTGACTAGATGTTTTGTTATGATGCTCCTTATTTACCGATAATTAGCTTTCCCCAACCAGCCGTGAAACTGTTCTTGAACTCGTTTGGATTAAACACTAATTGAGAGACCAATACACCTTACCCCACTCGAACAAGCGAATTTATGCATACATTCTGAAGTCTTCAAATGCGATAGTCACTCCTTTGAGCATTTTAAAAAATAAAGATTGATTTAAACACACCATTTTCAATTTAACTGCAAAAAACTTTTGATGGCATTGAAAACTTTTTTCAAGATATTACACAGTGGATCACCTTTGAAGCCGACATTTAAGTAAAGCATATTCTTTGATACTGAGATTGACAGTTCTTATAAAGTTTTAGGTTTTATGTTTATGTTGATAAGTCCTGAGGCACAAACACTTAATAAGTGTCTTATTGAGAAACATTCGCGCTTCATCTACAGAATCAACAGTATAGAATTTCCAGATTATTGATACGATAGATATAATCCTGTCACATTTCCTGATGATTAAGACTCAGCTATAGACATTTATTTTCCAACTCCGATCAAGGCTTCATTGGCTAGTACTAATTTTACGTACACTTCGCACTGTTATCATGTTTAATGAATCGTAATTATTTTATTGGAGTCATATATAAATGTATACGTGATTGTACAGCTCTGAAAATGAAATCTCTGTAAAAGAGTCGCTTTACTGAACCAAATTCTAGTTTTTCGAAATATTCATTTAGTAGTTAAAGCTGTCTACGTTATATTTATTGTCCAACAAGTGTTCATTATTCATCAAAAGTTGGTTTCTCTTTTGTTTTTTCTACAAGTAAGTAGGTGTTATCTATTAGAGTTTGAATTTTGTTAATGGATTTCAATGAAGCTTCTAATGCTTCTAACAATAACTGAACACTTTTTATTATCTCACATATCAGTTGTGCTGTTTTGACTGTAGAATCTATAAATACCCAACAACAAACGCTTATTGTCAGAGACACACGGATGGAAAATAGCACAAAGTGGACTAGAAGTAAGAATGTATTTAGACATAATAACAACAATATTTGTGTATACACGTACATTGTGTATCTGACAGCTATTACTAACATGAAGAGTTATTGTCAATCTTGTAGTCATTACTCTTCCATGCATCTTCAACATCCTTCCATTGTGATGACTATCTGTCTAACAAGTTATCTTCAAGGGATTCACTATGTTCATAGAGCCTTTTGTTACAAATTGACTATCCTATTCAGATAAATTTTGACAATGTGATCATTTCGGCTTACAGAAGTTAACAATAATTATATGCTCTACAAATAACCATTAGTTTACAGTTTCAACTACACTTTCGATTGATTCAAGCCGATAAAATAGATAAAACGTAGAAGTATAGAATACGTAAATAATATTGCGTTATACAGATTGCATAACCGTATTAGGTAAAGCAAAATATGTACAAATGATAGATTTTCTTAATATGATGTGTACTGGAATGACTGGGTAACTTGTACACAATGACATTTCACTGTTGGACACCTACAGGTGAACAAAAAGAGGGTATAAAAAGAAATTTCCGAAAAAACAAGATGACTGTATAAATAAATATTATAGTTAGTATACTAATATGAAGTAAAAACAAGTATGAATTGAAAATCACTGTCACATTGCATTAATTATAGTAAACCAAAGCCTTAATCATAAATTGCTTCAATTTGTTACATAATAACTATACTGGATTTCTGTATTGTTCTCTCCTAGTTAACTTTTAACATTTGTTTCTAGTTAACAAATGAAAAGAAATATTTCAACTTATAATATGTTAATTGGTGTCAACTTTCGGCTCTATTTCATCTGAAGTGGTCTTGTAATTAATGGTTTTAACTTATTGTTTACATTCTCTACAGATTGATTTCAGTAGGGTAAAGCAGAAATCAAGGAAGTACTAGATAGTTGTTTCGTTGTAGTGTGAAATTACTCAGTAGTGTGCACTCACAACTCTAGTAAAGTTATAGTTTGATTGAATTGGAAAACATAACACCAGACACCAATCCAGCGGCACCGATAGTTAATTGATGGCTGTATAACTTAAAGACCTTGGGTTCAATCTCTGATGGCATCATCAGTTGATACTACTACTATTGAGTGAAGTCCTAGCACAAAACAGCTGCCTAGTACACATAGATTTCCAAAGGTACTCAACTGACATAAATGTATGACGCATAAAATGGATTTATTAATTCCGTTTCAATAATTATAGATAAACATGAATTTCACAATGACTAAAGTGCCAAAATCGATTGATTATACAACGGAAATTCTCAGAATACTAAAGAATATTAAACTGAAATAACAAATGATTTAATGTGTTGTTTCTTATCGAGTAATAAATCTTGAATAGTGTTTCACGCATAGTATTTTTAGGTGGTGTCATTTTCAACAACATATTGATTTTGGAAATCTAATTCACATCATTTATTTTAAAAGAAGGATTGTTCAAGAATAATTGGGTGTTGTTGATATTGTTGGATCTGATATCACGAAGTGACATGAGTTAGTCAGACATCAAAAACTACTGTGTGATGCTGGATAACCGTTTTGTTCCAATGTTAGATTCCGCATCAGTACGCATCAGTACGCATCCATGATCACACAAAGGAATTAATTTCAAGACCGAGTTTCTTTGCGAACGCTATTCAGATTCAACAATCCCAAAAACATCCTATGATATTCAATATCATTTAACTATTGATTAGCTTTGGGAGGTAATTCCTGCAGCTCTAGTAAGAAGGCTTGATCAGTGGGTTTCATCCACTTCGTGTGTAGGGTTATCACCTACTTTTGTAATCAGTGAGGTCATACAGATATATAAAGCGACTAAACCGAATTCAGAAGTATTAACTGTTAGATGCTAGCCGGTTCATTGGTCTAACGTGTAAATGTTTGTCGGGGGGGGACCTAAAAAGTCCAAGTCTCGACTAACACATTGGGTGGTGGATGAGCGCTGCCAAGGTGATCTATACTAGTCCGAAACAGTTATTTAATCCCAGTTCTTAATTTTCAGTGGCTGCTTAACGTAGGTCGTTTCGTGATAATGAATTCAGATTACTTAAGTTTTAACATTTATCACTGATTATTTTAAGGGATAATTTAATCAAGGTGTATTGAAATTTTTTATTCCTTTGAATTTCTATCAAATAAAGACATTGATTGGTACTGGATAATGCTGATAGGCAAGATTTGGACTTTGTGTTTGTTAGGACTATCAGTCTACATTCCATGGATTTTCTGTCACAGCCAGTAAACCTTAAACCAACAAACCATTGCTATAAAAGCCAATCAGTTAATACGCTTTCTAGCATGTTGATTGACACAACATTTGGTCCAGGTTTCTGAGTCGCAAATTGACCATAGTACATTTTCCTATTACCAATTTTTTTAATTAGTCAATTACGTCTGGAAATCATGAATATTTACGCACTTTCCTTAACTGCTTACAATATATCACTAGTCAAGTTATTGAGAAATTTGAGAGGTGTTAATACCTCGGAGAAGGGGGGCTCATATGATATTCTTTCCTGAGGGTATGGGGACAATAAACGATTACTACAGAATTCATAAATCAATCATATTCGATAGTGAAAAGAGTTATCACGTCAACAAGAGTGAAATAATAAATAGTAGGTAATCACCTTTTTGAAAACCGTATATGCTTACTTCTTCCAAACTCTGAATATTCCCCACCTCCCTCCCCCCCCTAGGATACATTTTACCTCCAAGTTGTATGCAGACGTAGTGTTACTTGTGAATGCATATTATACCATTAAAAAGATACATGCTTAGTGTTATAACTTATTCTAAATTCAATATTATTTCAAAAAAATTGTTACCTACTTTGCTTACTTATACAGCCTATTTAACCACTATCATCCCCCCTCTTAGTAAATAATAAAAAACCCCCTCATTCCCAAATCAGTTCATAAGTAGTAACAAGCTGTCTAATAGTTTTTTTTCTAAAATGGTTTTATTACTTATTAGTAGATATAGTCAAGATGATTTACTTATTATTTATTGAATTTGTTTTTTTTTCAATTAAAAAGGTGTTTTATAGAATAAATTGCTTTTATATTTATATAAGTAGTATCAAAAAATATCAAAAGTCAAATATTCAATTACCATATGTTTCTATGTTACTATTTTAATGTGGTCAACATTATTTACTCGTTGTTATTAACATGCAGGTATACAAAAGTGCCATTTGGAAAGTCATGTCAAATTCCTCTTCATACACCCTCTACCCACTCATACATGTACAACAATTCATAATTATTCCATATGTGATTTATTCATGTTCCAATTAGCATATCAACAATTCATCATCTATGTTCTATGAGAATAGTCAGAAAAGTAAATACTTATTATCATTTTATTTAAAAGTTTAAATAGTCTTCATTTAAAAAGGCCACTATACAACTTATCGAAAGAAAGCAACAACCACTGAGACCACAGTAACAATGACCATGACTACAACTGTATTGAAAATTAGGAATTTGCATATCCTATGTATCTTATTTGAGTAAACATATTACAATTTATGACAGTCTAACGTTTTGTTTCACAGTTTTTTTTCTCTTGTTAAATTATGATTGTATTATAGTTGAGTTGAGATGGTTTTGTAGAGATTAATACCTAGTTTATTGTTAATAAGCGTCAAGGAATGATCATAGATACCATTGAAAACTAAGGAACAGCTGTTTCATTCAAGTATAGAACGCCTTAATAGCACACGTAGTCTATCTCACCAGTAAATCAAGCCCAGAACACTCAGGTATCGTATTATGTCGAACGCTGGATAATCAGAACATGGGGTCGGCATGTAACGATAGAATTCATTCTCTAATCAATTTTTGATACAACAAGATGACCAGACAACGGCTGTTGTACTCCACTTCTTACCACTTCTCGCAATTTATTACCAATAGCAATAAATAATCACAGCGATTCATCGTAGACTGACTGAAGCAAGAGTGTTATAATTACACTCTAGCCCAGTGGTGGTTTTGGTTAGGCATCTATCGTAACACAATCCAACTTAAATAAACTAAAGTCTTGGGTTCACTTCCATTAGAGGTAAAACTTCTGCTGAGGGCTACACTAAAGAGAGGTTGCTGTTCCTTGTTCCGTAGTTCTCAATGGTATTCAATTGAGATGGGTCAGTTACAAACAAAAGCAAAAAATGAAATAGTATCAACCTAACCTACTTCTAAAAAAAGGCTTCCCAATGTGACCTTTAAAAAAATAGTTAGTCATGTAAAAGCAAAGAGAAGTGACTGATTTTCATGCGGATGCAACTTAGATTGCAAGATCTATAGTGCCACCATGATATTAACAAACAGTAAATGCCAACAGAGAGACGGATTTTGGAATCGTTACATCACAACGCCCACCTGTATTACGAACCTAATCCTAAATTCCTACGGTGCTTCTAACCCTAATTCCTAGAGTATTCCTAACTATAAACCATAATTCATTCCTATAATCTAATGCACCATCAGGAAGACTAGTCCTTGAAATGTTAACTTAAAACAGCGATTAGACTATTCCGTTCCTACAGATTACTTATTCCAGCAAACACTACAACGAATTATCGCACAGCTTCCCAATTTCGGGAATTTTTGAACAGCCTTTTGATTGTCACAATCACAAATATATGTCTTGTGTAATAATTACACATCTGGAAAAAACGTGTGGCACCCCATAGTTCTTTCAGAATTAGAATTAAACAGCAACCATTTTAGAGTAACAATATCACTTGCAACGACCTCCATTCTTCATACGACTATGCGAAACGACCTCAGAACCAATAATTCTCTTGTGATTAGTTAAATTTTAGCGTCCATTCGTCGGAATTATGGGTCACGTCAACTAGAAAAACTAGTCAACTAATATTTTTTTCCTATTGAGGGTTTATACTATACTATTGTTAATATTCGGGACCGAAGTTGAATCAGTGTCAGTTTTTAGTAATCTCATATTATAACCAACGGGAGAGTCCGGAATGCTTACTTCGTTCTTTTCAAGACTAGTAGGTTAAATATACTTAGATCTAATACATTCAGCTTGATCTCCATGTTATGCATTGAGCTAGTGAGTTCAAATAACCATTAACTGATGAATCCCAAATAAGATAGAAGGTGCGTTCCTTATTCCAGTACTAACTACAGCTGAACTTTGCCAAAAACTTGTGATTAAATGTCAATATCTAGGCGATCGATTCACGATGCTCATGCTGAAATATATTCGTACTTTGTGAACCAGTTTGTAGTTATCTGAACTGTGTAGCTCAGTTGATGATTAGCTAACAACTGAAACGATAGGTACTAAGTTCAAGTCACAAAGTGAATACCAAGTCAGGTTTCACTTGACTGTTGGCTATGTCTTAAATAAGATTAAGAAAACCACAGTCTGGCTTTTTTATTATTCACCACCAAAGATTTCGAAAAATTTAGTCATTACTGTCAATCGATTTGTATCTATCAGTGTAAATTTATCATTTCTATAGTTTAGTCACAGTCCCAATAGCTAGATTGAAAACATCTAAAACTCTTTAACTGGGTGATCTAAACGTCGATTCCATCAAGAATATAAATCTTACTGACAAATGCCAGATACCATGTAATCTAGGTCCAGAGTTTCCGCCAGTTACCTAAAATCAATATTAGTGTTTAAAATAGAAATATTGATTTATTGAGTAAAGCATATTTCAGTCGAAAATTTAGTTTTGAAACTGTATCTATAACATCCTAATTTCCAGAAAATATCATGGTTACTAAAATAGACATAAGTCATGTATATCATCGTGATAACACACTACTAATCAGCTACAATTTATAACAAACTAACAAGCCAGTATTGTCTTGTGTTCAAGAACTGCCAAATTAACAATAAGTCTTAATAAAAATTACCGTCAGTATATACATAAATCATCACAAAACCAGTTGACTTGTTCTGGAATACAAATAGTAGCTTCATTCAGGAGAGAAGAGGAGGATTTAGAAACCTCCTGAGCCATGATATCCAATGTTTTTGATTTCAATAAAGGATCAAGAAACATTCATATCAATCCAGATCAACGAAGATACTGGTTTGTGAACCAAGGTGTTTACTTAGTAAAAATAAAGAACATATTACATCTGATCAACATTCTTACCGACCCATAATTCAAATCTAGTGGTAGTTGATTTTTATAATAAATATAGAGGATGTTATTAGTTGCTAGCAATCGGCATGAAACCTTTCTTCACATACGTTGCTTGTTATTTATAACTAGTTAGCAAGGCTTTGTAGTAATGTTCAATGAAATGGTACTCACCAGTGTATTCATCTTTGAGCCATTGGATTTGACAGTTTGTGACTTATCACTGGGTTATCTAGGTAACGACTGAGATATATACATTGAGTGATCGTTGAGTATTAATCGATGCTTTATTTATTTAACCAACACCATCTTCCATCATATATCAGTGTCTGCGATGTTATGTCGTCTAGACTGATAATCACATTACAACTTGATCTAATAGAATTCGATCATCAATGAAATCGAATAGGCAGATGTAACATTAATCACTACTTGGGGATCAATTAACACCAATCCATAAACCACTTTAATTCACTTACAATAATCACCTCACTAGTGATTAACTTCAGAATCTGTGACAAATTCATCAGAAACTAAACTTAATTAGGAAGAACTTGTATATTCCCGTTGATTTGTTATAGACTGAAGCTGGTCAGTCATTGTTGCTATATGTGCATCCTGAGCGGATTGCCTCGATATAGCGATTTTTTTACAGGTATTATATAATTTGAATTGTGACTGGCAAGTGGAATCCAGGACGGGCGTTTCGTCCTATTTGGGACTCACCGGCTGGATGTACCTGCATCCCAATGTTGATGTTCACACTGGGATTCGAACCCAATCCGTCTCGTGTCGAACGTCACCGCGTTCATCACTAGACTACTGAGTCCACAATCCAAATTATATAATACTTGTGAAAAAATCGCTATATCGAGGCGATCCGCTCAGGATGCACATATAGCAACAATGACTGACCAGCTTCAGTTTATAACTGCTTCAGTCTATACAAGTTTTTCCTAATACCAATATGCCCGTTGCACAAGTGTGACTGTCTAGACTCAGTAGTCTAGTGGTGAACGCTGTGGCGTTCGACACGAGACGGATTGAGTTCGAATCCCAGTATGAACATCAACATTGGGATGCAGGTACATCCAGCCGGTGAGTCCCAAATACGACGAAACTAGCGTCCTAGATTCCACTTGCCAGTCACAATCCAATTTATATAACTAAACTTAATACCAGCAAGTTAATATGAAACATATTATATAGATGATAATAAATTCATTCAATTAATTATTTTATAGATTATTAATAAAAGTTTAAAATTTCACAGAATAAATATTCACATAAAAAATTATACCTTCTAAGAATGAATCTATTGGTGTCAATTATCACTGTGTTACAAAAGAATTCATTCTGTTGGTCAATTCATAAAAAAAATAAATAATACTCTCATTATGTAAATTAACTAGACATAGTGTCATACATTACAATAGTTTACATCATTATACTACTTAAATATATTAATTTTAATGAAATATAAATTTTCATTAGTAGTAATTTCATAAATATCTAGTCTATTTCATTTACTAATTTTTTATTTATTTTATTTTATTTTTTGTTGTTGTTGTTGTTGCAACTATCTGACATATCTTGTTGTCAGCATTGAAACACCGCGGTCAGTAAGTTATCATTAGATTCTTTTATTAATGTAATGTACTAATTAATTATGAAAATAGGTGAAAATATGATAACAAGAATATAATCAACGGAATAGTATAGTTTCTATATGTTATACATAGAATACATAGATTTATATATAAAATATACGTGAAAAATGATGGTCATTTCGTTTGACATATTGAATTCAATACAAAAAAAACATATACCTAGTGATTAGAATGATGATGATGATCATTATTCCTATGTCTAAGCTCTTATTGTATACTTATGAGAATATATGCTTTCTATCATGAAGTAAAATACACTTATATGTTTAGTTAATAATAGACAACTAGAGTGAATGACATTATTAAGTAAAAGATTTAAGATATTTTCATATGGGATGTATTCCTTATTTACAATTTATAATAGTCTAAAGGTTTCATAATTTTCATCTAATCACCTTTAAGCACATCATCAAAACATGAGAAATATGATATTGACAACACTAAGACTAGTGACTACATTGAAGCTTGATAATTAAAGTACTATGAGTACTATGAACTAAACAAATAAGTTAACAGTCATTACTTAGTGACCAATGTAAGAAATATTATTCGGGTACTTATTTATATTCTATGACACTTTACATATGAATAACATCAGTGTTATATTGGTCAAGATAGAGAATTTTTGTGAGTACATACTTGATACTCATAAGTGTTATTGGATATTAACCGTATTGTATTTCCAACTAACTTGTAAACAGGCACTAATGTCCACAGAATAATACCTAAGAAATTAATTTTAATTTAGAACTTCTTACTGAGTTCACGTCTTTGATAACATATTAAATCATTGAAGTCTACAATCATGGAAATTCTAAGTGTGAATGGATACTCACTGGTATTAATAATACAAGTAGGAATGCAATGAAGAATTAATTATATTTGGATCTTCATACTGGTAGCAATATGTTTATATGTTCTATGCTGGTGTCTTTAATAGCATGTCTCCATACACTAAAGAGATGAGAGTGCATACTGATTCTCAAGGTAAGATAAAACATTCATCTAGTTCTTCTTCACTAAGATAATATTTCCGATATTAAAGTATAAAACATGTGTCATAGTGTTTGATTCACATGACGCAGAAAGCATGTTATGTTGTTCATACAATCATTACCAATATAACAAACGATGGTTATTCAAACAAACTAAACTTCTCGAAGGAAATCATTGTCGAAGTAATCCACAATTAAGTTTGCTCAAAGAAAGTATAACACATGTACTACGACCATGTCAGTATATATATATATATATATATATATATATATATATATATATATATATATATATCAGAATGAACAAAGCAAAGAAGATTCTTAAGGAAGTAGTTGCATTCAGTGGTTAGGACGTTTCAATATCAGCCGATTAATCTCCGGCTTCAACTTTTCACCATATGTTTTAATTTGACAAATATTGAACTAATAGAAGTGGTAGTCCTTGTAGTATTGGTATGACTAGCCCTCATATTTGGAATGCGACTCGTGATCATTTACATTTAATTAAACGATAATCACAAACTGTTGTCAGTAAAGAAACGTCTAAACCACCTACATTTTGGTTGATAACTGAATAATTTAGTCGATAGGTCATTACTCAATAAGTGAAATATATCAATTAACAATGCAAAATAGCCTACATTTCGAACAAACAAACTATAATTTTGGTTGATTGTACAACCAGGCTTTGTGCTACTTTACACTTATCAGAAACATTCTGGTGTATTCCCTACAAAAGTGACCCCCCCACACTTCCTGCCTAAATACCGTTTCGTCTAGTTTCACAGTCCGCCACCGTTACCACTGGGCTTTACGAGCCATGGCTAACTTTCTGTATGACTTAATATAGTCCCAGCGATGTTGAGTAACCCAGCCTATAGGTTGAATTAAAACACGATCTATAGAATTCGACTAGATTAACATCCTATTAGTCTGTATTCAGTAATAAATCAATGTAATTTCCTTTGCATATCATCGTTTTACTATACAGGACGACAGTCAATCATGAGAAATTAGAATTTTATTAACGTAGTCATAATAAATTGAATAATTTTTTCTCGTTTGGACGGTAACAATTTTGGCATGATAATTTACAGATACTCAGGCTAATCGCCTTTTTTGAACTATTAGCCTTATCGTGATTACGCATAGTAATTATATGTATATAAACTTTATAATGACCAGTATGTCAATTCATTTCTATGTTTTCACCAGGTTCTATTGATAACACATACTGGCCGGGTTAGTTCACTTTTGATAACACCATATTACAGATAATTGCAAGAGAAGAGATAATGACATAATAATGAAAAAAAAAACTGTGAAACTACCATTATTATGTGAAAATAACGTTTCCTCAAACTATTTGTAGGAAACATAATAATATCTAGTAATTACCGTGTTCAATTCAATAAACTAGATAATAATAAAAATACTACTGAAATACAGGAAACCGTGTCCAGTTAATTTACTCAGAAGTAGAGTATTTCACTTAAACGAATATAAGCGCTCTGAAGTACTTTAGTAGATTGTATATTAGTATATTCATGCACTAACCAACACTAACGTAAAACTTCATACACTTTGAACAAGTTATTTTTTTTATCTGAACTCAGTAACTTGAGTACTAGATGTAAAGTAATGGGTTCGAATCTTGATGTGAACACTAATATCTAGTTGATGAATTCTAACTACTGAATTTTGATGAGAAAATTGACCTAGAATCAAATTGTAGATATATGGCCATGATTATCTAGTAGGTTGTGATGTAACGTAGTTATAAGTAGAATTCTCTCGAACTACTATTCAGATATCCTTTGCTCAAAATGTTCTTGTTGCCTAGTAAAACGTTGCATAAACAAACTTAAATGTACTAAGTGTTTAGTTTGTTTTTGTATATACGTTATATATGACTCGAAGGAAAAGGGAGGAGGAGATCAAAGAATATATTGAGTCGCGAATTGGAAGTAGGTATGAAAAAAATAACAGCACTTGGAAAAAACTGGAAACGAAAGCCCGAAACAGAGTTGTTTGGAGAATGCTGGTTGGTGGCCATGCTCCACTTGGGGTAACAGGCATTGATTGATTGACTGATCATATAGGACATTCAAATTAGTAAGTTTTCTTTTACTTTACTTCTTTTTTGTAAACTTGCAAAGAAATCACTTTATTAGTGGTTCACTGAGTAATAGGTGATGTAGTGAAGTAAGAATTGTAAAATAGATAATAATTTCAACGTAGACTGTATGTTGGGTAACGAGGTACTTATACATACACGCTGAATAGTAATATTTTTCTCATTGTCATGGCACGCAACAATCTAGGATTCGTTATTAATGAGGGTTTAAAAGTCATTGTACACTGTAGTTACGTAACTGCTAAGTTTAATAACCTTATTGCAAATACATAGGGCTACTGACCGTATCAATGTTAAGACTTTTCCTGACTTTGCATACTGTGTTCGTCCTACCAAAATATGAACAACTTACACAATTAATGAGTCCCCATCAGAAAGAAGACAGTGTATTTTTGAAAAAATATTCACAGAACCACAGCTAAGTTAGCTCTTAGAATCCATAAGCTCCCATAAAATAAGTGATAAACTAAGACTAACATTATTTCTCTTTTCAGACAAAAGTCAACGATTTCAAATTACTTGATAATAGATTTGCATCTAACATATACTTAATTTAATCATCTCCCACAATAAAGAGTCTACGAGGACACTTTATCAATCTTCACAAGTTTAGAACCAATCTCTGACTATGCGATTATCAACTTATACAATAATTAACATGTGGTTGCATCTCCATCTATGGAAGTACTGAAAATGAAGAAAGATTCAGGTCTAAATGAAACCTAGGAGGGCACTCTTGTAGATTAGAACATGATAAAGCTCACACAAATGTTTTTGCTATGTAATTTGTGGTCAGAACTTTAGAACACTATAAGTGAAGTGTTAGTATCAGCACTTTCTGCTGTATCTTTAAAAATAAGGCTTGATTTCTTTTTCACCTTTAAAGATACTGGGTGACACTACTGTAGGAGTAATTTTTGGTCACTCTTACTTTGAACTGTCAACATATCTTCCTGCCTTTCCGTTTCAGAAGGAACACAACAATAAGCACAGAACTATCTTGAACCAAGAACGTTCTCAGAACACCTAGACGCAGATAACAAGGAACAAATAATTCACTAATTTTGGTAATGAATGTTTGAAGGGTTGAAATTGAGAGATTTCTATGTTCAAGGTTAACACAATCTATCTAAACTCCGGTCCTTAATTTTCATCCACATAAATATTGAAAAATTGATTTAATTACTTCTGTTATGAAGTAGTATTTGTTTGCTCGTTACTTACAACATGGATTCGAATTTGTAAGGTCATTTAAACAACCTCTTTAACATTAACCTATACTATATACATGCACATTAATCACTTGACCTGTTCTACTGAACTTTTAGTACTAAATCAACCTCATCTAGAAGCATACCTTTCAGGTCACTTGATGAGTATTAAACATATTGTAATAGATCCAAATTATTAACAAGTTAAAAAATAACCTAAACAACTACGAAGCTATAACTAAGATGAAGATAGTAAGAAACTGAATGTGTACAAAAAAATACGACAAGTGTTGTAATCACCCAATCAAATATACAATCAACAAGCTGGTATATATCACTTATGAAGAAATTCTCTGAATAGTTTGTACTAATAAAGTAGTTCAGAATCATAACGAAATCTCTACAATTGAACTATTCAACTTTGATAAAGCAATTTCAGATTAACTTCATTGTATCACCTTTTTTTTGTTAAATGACAAATAACGATGTATACATGATATCAGATTATTTATTTATTTATTTATTACGTCATAACAATGAATAATACAAATGAATTCATTGAATAGAGATATTGTACTATTAAAACTAATGTAATAATAATAATAATAATAATAGTTTATTTTAATTTAATTCATCAATTATTTTCTTCTTTTATTTACTTTGTTTACAATTTAAGTTAAAATCAAATCAATATTAGTTCAACTAATAAGTAACCGAAAACAAGACCATAGCAGCAACGAAAAGGAAAAAAAAATGAAGAAAATAAACAAGTTTTAGAAGAAAGAAACAAAGAAAGAAAGAGGATTAAACTTGTGTTTTCTTACTGGATTTCTTTTAGATTATTTTCATCTGTTTTTTTTTCGTTCATAAGTATGGTCTATAGAAGAGAATGATATATTTATGATGTATGCATAGAATTAGTAATTATATTAGTACCAATAATATAACTATTAATATTAATACTATTACCCTAGTTATACATTTGTTACTATTATGCAATTAGGCATGAATTAAAAGATAAATAAACAAGTAAACAAATAGTAAATTACAATAAAGTTACTTGTATATACAATCAACAGACTAGAGTAAAACTTGAAACAAACAAAAAATGAACAAACAATGAAGCAGTAACAAAATGAATAAGTACATGTTGTTAAAAGACAACAGATTTTCTAGCTGACTTTACCTTCTTCATTCAGCTGCCAGTTGCCGTCGTCAAGGTCATGTAGCATATATGTATATAGATGAATATATATGTACGGTTGGGTGTGTGTGTGTATGTATGTATGAGTGAAAAGAAAGCGTTTTGTGAATGCAGTCAAATAATCAGTATCATGAAAAAGTAAAAGTAAATCTAAATTGATAAGAAGAAATACATATGAAATAGAAACAATGGTATTCTTCTTTATACTGTTAATCTCCTCAGCTGTTTATTAATTAAATATAAATGTATTTCATGTTTCTATAGGAAGTTTACTCTTATATACATTCAAATCCTAATTTTGGTATAAGGATCATCAACATCATCATTAGTAAGTGTGTAATCGTATGAAATTCATTATGTAATATTATCAGATGAAATAATCTTATGCATATGTCAATATATGTACATTATGTACAATGTATAATCATACACCATTATTCACATCATTTTAATATTTATGTAATAGACATTGAGTAGTATAATAAAATATACTATAAAAATGCATTCTACCTTCTTTCATACATTTTGATATAAGGTTCGGATAGAATAAGATGGGGAAGGAAGGTTAGTGGGGATGGCAATAATGATGTGGTAACGTCGATTTTCATTTATTCTAATAAACAACTAATACTAAAACTTCGTTTCGGTGAACTGATATGTGATAATGATATTGATGGAGTAATAGAAGAGGAAAAAGATGATGATGATGATGACGTTGAATATGTAGAACATGATAAATAATTTGATTTGTGTTTATCACATTGTATTTCTTTTGAATATTGACTATTATATTTTAGTGTTTCATTGTCCACTTTATCATTGCTATCATTATATTCACCGGTGTAACAATGTTGCTTGTTAAGCATTTTATAATTTTCATTAAAATGTACTAATTCATCAACTATAACTGCCTCCTGAATACATTGTTTCTTTGCAGGCTGTATAAGTTAATAATGAAGGAAAGAAACAATGACTTGTAACTTATCACAATGAAATATCATAAGTATTATTACTTGGAATCAGTAAACAATCAAAATAATGTTGTTCAAAGCGATAATTCGTTCATTGTAATGTTCTTTGAATGTGATTGTACTTCAGTTTCTCTTTACTTTTCAAGCTAGAAAGTATCATCAAAACAGATTTCAACAGAATACCTTACTTGTGTATTCTGGATCGATTGAGTGGGTAATAGGGAGATTTAATATATGGTACTGGGAAAAGATATAAATGTAATGAAAGGGATCGTTATATACTCTAATCACCTATTACCTAAATAAGTTACGTTAGCTACAGTGTGAGCAAATTTATAGAGAAGTGTGTGAAGTCAAACCAAGAAATTGTATCAGTCTTTGAAACCACCAACAGATGGTAAGTAAAGACAGCTTAGTTAACGTCCGAGCGACAACCAAGAATAGTGGTTAGATGTGTTCAGTGAGCTGCTGCATCCACTGTTTATCTCCTTCTAGCTCCTCAGTTTCTCTCCTCCTTAATATATGTCTCTTCGTTTCTTAACAGCCTATAACACTTTTATTATTATTATGGGTGTCACTACTAAACGCTATTCATCCACTTAACTTAATTTAGTAGTTCTGAATCAATATGTCAACTTGTTTTACACACACTCATGCAAGACACTGCGCTGACAGTGACGTACTCAGATACCAACTGAGTACGTAATAAATGCAACCAACTGGAAGCTGACTATAATTTGTTATGTTTGATACTCACCTTGGTGTGTTTGAATCATTAGGTTAATGTCGTTTATGGGATTGCGGCTCACTTTACCTAATGTTAGAGGTACTACCACCTGTTGTTATGTAGTGATTATCAGGAAATTCTGATTGCTTCTTCCCCCCAGTTTTGAATTGTTTGTAGTAATAGGACTGGTTCTGTATTTAGGGTCAGGATCTATGTTACTTAGTTTCACAGTCTGTGAAAAATATTGTAAGGGTATTCTGTAGACGTCCAATTTCCCGCAAAATGTGAATTTTTAAGCACAAGTGTTTCGCGATTGACTGGTCAATGTAAGTAAAGCAGTCATACTGGAAGTAAGTCACAGCCTAGATAGATCAATATCAATGGTTACAAACTGTTACATTAGTGACCCTGGCTGAATCCACAAGGAAATATCAACTACGTCAAGACTGCAAACATACCATGTTGATGAGTACTGGATAGTGCGAAACCTAGGTCAGTGGTTTCCTCAATGTCACCTTTAGTCACAGTTATCTGTACACTAATAGACACTGAACACAGTTGCATAAAAAACATTATTTAACCTAGTTTGAATCAATCAGTGCCTAACTTTCAATGATTCGTTAATTCTTCTTTTTTAAAGTCAACTTACCGAATAACTTAATTTAGTAGTTCTGAATCAATATGTCAACTTGTTTTACACACACTCATGCAAGACACTGCGCTGACAGTGACGTACTCAGATACCAACTGAGTACGTAATAAATGCAACCAACTGGAAGCTGACTATAATTTGTTATGTTTGATACTCACCTTGGTGTGTTTGAATCATTAGGTTAATGTCGTTTATGGGATTGCGGCTCACTTTACCTAATGTTAGAGGTACTACCACCTGTTGTTATGTAGTGATTATCAGGAAATTCTGATTGCTTCTTCCCCCCAGTTTTGAATTGTTTGTAGTAATAGGACTGGTTCTGTATTTAGGGTCAGGATCTATGTTACTTAGTTTCACAGTCTGTGAAAAATATTGTAAGGGTATTCTGTAGACGTCCAATTTCCCGCAAAATGTGAATTTTTAAGCACAAGTGTTTCGCGATTGACTGGTCAATGTAAGTAAAGCAGTCATACTGGAAGTAAGTCACAGCCTAGATAGATCAATATCAATGGTTACAAACTGTTACATTAGTGACCCTGGCTGAATCCACAAGGAAATATCAACTACGTCAAGACTGCAAACATACCATGTTGATGAGTACTGGATAGTGCGAAACCTAGGTCAGTGGTTTCCTCAATGTCACCTTTAGTCACAGTTATCTGTACACTAATAGACACTGAACACAGTTGCATAAAAAACATTATTTAACCTAGTTTGAATCAATCAGTGCCTAACTTTCAATGATTCGTTAATTCTTCTTTTTTAAAGTCAACTTACCGAATAACTTAATTTAGATGAATGTAAATCGTTATAATTCTGTAAAGAATTGCAATCATTTTTACAACATCTATTCATTATTTCATATTGACGTTTTAAATTATCTGTGAAAGGTGAAAATTGTCCATTAGTATACGCAGATATTGTTTTGAATGCAGATGTCGTTGTCAACTGTGAATGTTGTGATAACGGACATGATTTTAATGTTTCCGTTGTAATCACTACTGTCGGTGATGATAATGTTGACATTGAAAACAACGATCTATTTACTACTGTCGATGTTGTTGTTGTTATTGTTACTGTAGACAAAATAGAAGATGATTCATCTGGTAAAAGTGCTAATCCATTTGTTTTGAATATTTTATCCGTTTTATCCATAAAATGATGTTGTGATTGTTGACGTTGAAATTCTGTAGGTTGATGATTTTGTAGCTTATTCAAGAAATGTTCATTAGTTGACGAATCTTTCATCTTGTCGCCTTCATTTAAGTACAATGATGTACATATTTTTGGACAATAATGTACTGTATGTTGACTACGTTGTAAAGTTGTTGACATTAATGTTGAATTAAGTGATATTGGATCAAAACATCCTAAAAGTGACAAAGAATGAAATTATTTAAGTATTTAATATTACTGATATGTAGACAGCAATAGTAATATGAATCTTATTACAATGAAGAGTTTTCATTACCACTTATACAATACAAAAAATTTCTGTTTACCATTCATTTCCGTAGTAATTATTCAAATAGCCAGTATCAACCATCCATCTTTTCAATCAGTTCAACTGTTCAAGTTTTTTTTACTTTTCCATTTTAATATGATCATTTATTGTTATTTTTTTAATGAATTAGACAAGATAGGAAAATTCACTAACAATTACAGTGTTTTTGTTTTAGTTGCCCAGTATTTCGAATCAGTGACCATTCATAGAGAATTCATTCCAAATAAATCTCTGCATTTTATTTCTATATGAGGTTAATCACTGCCTAAGTAGTTCAGTAGTAACGGTAGAATACTTTTAAACTCACAAACCTGAGGTGGAATCTACCAGGAGCACCAATTCCTTCAGGAGTGAGGATATCTTACTGACGAGCAGAAAATACCACGAAACCTAAGTGAATCAGGGTCTCTTTTAAACTATCTTCACCCCACAACAACGTAGTTCACGTGATGTTGAATCTTTTATACTATAAGCCACATTCTAGCATTAAATAATATCTACTCTGTGCTCAAAAGGAGCGAGATAAATGTAATATAAATCACTGCTAAGTAAGCAACCTATGTGTATACCATATTTCAACGAAGAGTTACTGGTAATGGCCTCAAACCAGGAAAATGGTTGGCTTGGGATTAAATCAACCAGGGATGTTAGGTTACTGGTTGACTGCCGTCAGTCATCTAAAACCAAAACAAGGAGTTTAACTAAAACACCTCATCACTGGGAAATTAAACAGTCCAATCGTTTAGGCATCCCAAATTTCTGAACAAATTTTGTTTGGTATAGCTCAAATGAGTCAGAATAACAGTTTTATGAAAGGTATTTACGTTTAACTAGTCAACAGATATATCACTCAGTGACATATTTAGTAAATTCAGTAATTTTCATGGGAATCATAAACTACAATACAACGACTGATCTTATCTGTAGTGATGAACAAGCTAAGATATAAATGTCGGAATATTTGCTCAGTTATGTTCTACCATGGCCAGTAGGTTGGTTAGAGAGAAGTATGATTAAGGATATCAAACTTAAGGTCCGAGGATGTGGTTGTGCTACTGGTTAAATAGAAGTCTAGCGAAAGAAAGGTGCTTCCCTTATACAACCAGCATCCGCCGTAATGTTATTCTATAACAACAAAAGGCCAACCTTACAAACTATTACATTACATCACTCCTTAAGTGTTTCTAACACCAGTGATAATGATTTGCAAATTACACACTCAAAACTACCTAAAAAAGAATAGTATACGGCCCTCCACAAGCAACTCTCACTTAGAATCTTGTGATCACGCTCCTAGCTTGTCGAAACTACCTTTAACATATATTAGTTTTTAAACAGTCCAAAAAGAAATATTCTTTCCTGCTGTTAGAGTTCGGAAAGTGACAATCATCGTCATATTTCCAACAAACACTCATGATCTTCCTATTAACAGTTAATTGATAAAAAGTGTTCGTATAAACACTATACGTGTTACTAGTCCAAAATGCTCTTAGTGATGATTTTGGGGAGTGAATCACGTCTCCTTCTGACTTCAAATAACTTGGATGCATTTTTAACTATTGTCAACTTCGAATTTGATCAAGCGAATTGCAAGAATGACGAAGTATGCACTGATACAGAATCTTAGCATAACAATCAGTTAATGAAGTTGGAATTATATCTCATACATCTATCATCTAATTACCTATTCTACGGTTTATAATTCCAACTTGTTTAGTCGCAACTTAATAATTGAAATATTCAGAGGTCGATCAACCCTTCTGATATAGATACATACTAATGTCTCTAGCCTTTACATACAGATATTGTGGTTCAAAACTGATTATTTAATAAAGTCTCACTCTGAAAGTGATTTGTACTGAATTCACTTGTTTCGATTCATTCGTGAACTCTTCATTTAGAATTCTGTTGTAAGATAGTTGTAGGTAGTCGGGAGGAAGCTCCACATAGCCGAGACCTCGTGCTAGTTACCAGAAATTAGTTAGGCAATATTCGCAGAAATGGTGCTCTCTGAGTGGGGTCCAATGTCGAATCATTCAAACTACTGATCACATTACAACTTGGTTGGCATAATCTCATCAGTACAATATATCACAAATTGATGGAAATGGGAATTCTACTACTGGATGCCACCTAGTAGTGTAGAAGTCTAGGTGTTCGCCAACCTGAAGCTCTTGGGACAGAATCTAGTGTATGTATTGCTGAGGAGTCCTATACTATGACAAAACAGCTTTCTAGTACTCCCTGGTTTTCATTGATACCATGCCAACACCAATCTGTGATGTAATCAATTAACTAAAAATATTTAGAATTAGTTAAAAAATTTGATAGTACACTAATGATGCCTAAAACTTATTCAGCGTTCATAACAGAATAATTCGTACTATTTAACTATTAATTTAAATGAATAGATTGGGCATTCAAGTTATATTAATAAACAGATCATAGTCTAGTATGCCTAACTGTTACTGAGTATTTTAAAACTACATATTCACCCGATTGGTCCCTAAGTAGGATGAAATAACCCATGTAGAATTTACTACTGATCATTATTAAGTAGAGTTTAGCCAATCTCAGTTGATATTTTAAAAAAGTAACATCGAATACAAGAAGATTAGTGCATACCTGACCAAATTTGATGTGGTGATGACGAAGATGATGATGAAGATGATAAGAAATCTTTTGATGTTGACATTTTGTCAGTTGATAAATTGCTAACTGATGATGATGTTGGTACTGAATCAACTAACTTATTATTAATGTTATTATTATTTCTATTACAACCATTTAAATTGTGTACTGAATATGAACAAAATGGATCAGAAGTAGTATAAGAAACAGGTGAATTAGACAGTCCAGTTAATAAATGATTTGATGTTGATATGGATGATGAAGATGTATTACACTCGGAAGAAGATGTGAAAGAGTAACATGACGAAGTTGAACATTTCATATCTAATCCATGATTATTATGCAATAATAAACGATTTGCATATGTAGGAAAATTTAATGAATCCGGGAGTGAAAATTTTATATTGCCGTGTGTTTCAAATGTGCCACTTGAATGTTTTCTTATTAATAACTCCCTTTCTAAACCTTCGATGTCATCATAAGAATCTGAAGAATTCATTGAATGTTTATAGCGCATTCGTAAACCTCTAGAAGGAAATAATTAGTGGAGTGGAAGATTAGGAGCATATAATTTAACAAACAGGTATCAACGTAGGAAGTTTGTTGAGATTGTTAAGTATTATAATTCGCATTATAGACTGAAATCTAAAAAGTACTGAACAACAACTTCTTCTTGTTATAAAACTTTCCAGTAGTGCGTATCTGTGACTCGTTTAGGGATCTAACCCAGAACATTAACGGCTTCTGTTAAGCTCTTACATTTCATGTAGTGTCACAGAATGTTGTATAAACTAGTGGATACTGACTATCAGCATAAAGGTTAGGCTCTAGCCAAGAGCCCATAGAGTCCTTGATTCTACTCCTGACAAGGCTGCTTGCTCACGCGCTTCCTCTTTCTACTGGTGATTGACTGGATCGTGCAGACTGCAACATTTCAAGCCACTCTCGAAATACAGTGGACAACATGGATGTAACCAAATGACTTGGACTTTGTACATGACTTAACTCCTCAATCCCACACACAACAACAAATGCAAGTGAAAACAGACAGTTTAGCAACAGCCACTGCATTTTAGCAATAGGCCTCAACATACACAAAGTTAAAAGCAAGATCCTTTGAAACAAAATAGCGAGCACCAATGCAATTGCACTTGACTTGATGGAGAATCTCTTGAAGAAGTGAAAACTTTTACATACCTGGGTAGTATCATCGATAAACAACGAGAGTTTGATGCAGGTGTGAAGGCGCGGATTGGCATGTCAAGGGCAGAAATTCTACAACTGGAAAACACCTGAAACTCAAACCAGCTGTTAGCCAACATCGAAATCACAATTTTTAATGCAAATGTAAAGACACTTCTATTGTATGGAACTGAAACTTGGAGAGCTACGAAAGAATCATCCAAAAGATACAAGTAAATATAAACAGTTGTCTGCTGTGGCAGAGAACAAACCAACTTCCAGCCGAGGGAGAGATCAAAAGAAAAGCTGAGAGTAGATACAACTCACTTTGAGGAAATCATCAAACTGCATCATACGATAAGTACTAACATAGAATCCCAAAAGCCAAAGAAAAAGAGAAAGACCAAAGAACACAATGAATCGGGAACTGGAAGCAGACATGAAGTGAATGAACAACACTTGGGAAGAAGTGGATATGAAAGTTCAGGACAGATTTGGTTGGAGAATGCTAATCAGCGGCCAATGCTCCACGTGGCGTAAGAGGCAATGATTGTGATTTTGACTCATTTTAGTGACTATAAGAATAAATTAGGTTGGGCTGTGGCTGAAAGTGGAATACAGGAAGCATGTTTCATCCTCATCTGGGTATATCTGCATCCTAGTATTGATGTTTACACCAGGGGTCGGACTCACTTAGTTTTCGTATCAAACGCCTTCGTGCTCATCACTAGACTATTGAGTCGCTACGGTCAAACTTGTGAAACCAACAAGTATATCTAATTCAAAAGGTATCTGTCTGTTCTCGATTTACTTGATAGTCACAACGCAGATCATTTCATACTTGTAAACTACGACTACATTGATATAATTTGCTTAGAATGCACATTTGGCAACAGAAACTGACCAACTTCAATCCAACGAGATTATACAAATTCTTTCAAGTTAAATTAGAAGAACAATTCATCCCTTCATTCTTAGTTTATTGAAAATATGCAATTAAGTTACATATTCATTGAATAAATAAGAATAATACAATGAAATATGACGAATTCACGGTATGTTTCTAGTTTTGATAACGTTGGTAACTGTTTAAAACAAGAATTTAGGTATGGAGTGATCAATTTTCATATCTTAACCACTATTATTACCAATCCCAACTACTATGAATAAATAATTAAGTATTTCAGTCTGATTAATCAAATTATATAATAGAAAGTTAGATACAAAAGATATAAGAAGAATGACTAGTGATATACACCTAACAAATATTTCCAAGGTTTTGTTTTGTTTACACTGTTAACGGTTGAAAGAAGTTTATGTCACCAAAATTGAATGGTACACCGAAGAGTTGTTTTATATGACCATATAACTCTTCAATATTTATCACTCATAAGTTGTTTCTTAAGAATCAAGTCACATGATGGATCTATTACTTTTAGACTATTAAGTTGATATCCTATTATTCACATGCCTAATTTACATTGATTTGTGTTATTTCTCACTGATAGGTAACTGTTGTAGTCTCTCTAGGGATTAACAATTGTTTCATGAAATTAGTCATGATTGAAGATATGAGTGTTGTTTTGTCAAATTATAATCTTTGATTTAAATTAAAACTAAAAATAATTATTATTATCAAATGTATAAGTGATAATAAAAGGAAGAAATTACTTCTTTTCACGACGTCCACTACCATTGTCACGAAATCCTTTAGCGAATGGATTATTGTCAATTTTTAGTTGAGTAATCTAAAAGTAAACAGTAGGTAAATATATAAGAGTATTAGTATTAGTATTGGTAGTAGTAGTAGTTGTTGTAGTAGTATAATGCATAATCGGTTGTCTTCAATGTACTCTATAGTTGTAATTAAATGTCCTTGAAGTAATTCTAAGATGATTTGAATATCTATCGGTAGTCTTTATTTCTAATCAGCATCAGTTATTCGAAGTAAATGAGACTAAGGTCTTACAGTGAACGCTTAACCATCAGCACCACTTGGCCAGAATCTGTTGATCAAACCGCCACTGTAAAACATTTGTAATATATCGCGATGATCGGTTAGTATCATTAGTAGCAACGATCTCACTCCCAACAAATCTGAACTCCGTATATTATAACCTTACATTAAGAATTCAGGAATGTCTTGATGTTAGTCATTGGTAAACTGATTACTATAGTCTACTTGAAATAATTTTGAGTTGATTAGTACTTACTACTTTTACTTTTATTCAACACAATAAAGTCTCATACTAAGACGAAACAACTGTCCACTATTTCATAGTATTCATTGGTATTCAATAGAAATCAATCTATGACGAATACAAACTACCCTATGTAAATATTAACCTCTATAAAATCATTTCAACTATGTTAATGTCTGAATTTTTTTTATAAATTGATTACATTAAAAGAAAAAAAAAAAAGAAAAGAAAAGAAAAATATGCACATGATAATCGAAAGATGTTCACTATTCAATTTGTCAACATAATTAAATTGTGAACTTTATCAAAGATAAAATTACTGATATTCATTAATTCCGATAAGAATTTCCTGTTTATATATTAAAAACAAAAAAAAAATTTTTTTTCACTTAAAACTTTATACATTTCTATGTGTACGGGTATTAAAGGTACAACTATGTATGTAGATGTGTTGCGTAGGTGATGATGGTTTCCTGTTTGTTTGTTTGTTAGTTTGTTTGTTCGATGTTTAAGATCAATCATCTTTTAAATGATGCATAATATTCAACAAAACACGTGGCTAAATGTTTAACTGAAATAAAGAATAGATAATAATAATAATAATAATAATTATTATTATTATTATTATTATTAATTATTATTATCATTATGATTATAGGATCATCTAAAATACGGGTTAACGTCAAGTGAGTTCATAATGGTTTTCATAATTCCATTTTGAATGTGTTAATGGACCTATTTGGATATCGATGTGTTTATCTACAGGTCTGTCTATGTATCCATTTTTTGTCATCATTTATGATGATAGACAATGAAAGTGAAAGTTTTAAAATTTTCACATTACCAATGTATTCATTGTAATGGTTGATTGAATTCGTCACAGACTGATGTTGGTTGGGTATCATTGAAAATCGTGGAACATTCACCAGTTGCTTCGTTCTAGTATGAAACACTTCAGGAATGTACACCCTAGATTCTACCTGAGAGGTTTCAGATTCACTAACAATTAACCTACTTCACCACTGGGCTGATATCCAACAATAGAATTCCCACTTTGATCAATTTGTAATATAGCGAAACAAGCTATAGCACCTAAGTAAGGCAATAGTTTAAAATAAGGGAATGGCAGTGGTCAGTTGTTTAGTTACGGTAATGGACTATTTCGAGGTGCATACTCATGAACGCCAACAGGTAATAGAGTTCAGGACTTATAAGTTTCATAGCGAACTACATTCAAGTTCAATTATCTCTTCAACACCTAATTAAAGTCAATATCAGTTCACTAACGACGAATTTCAGGAGGTAATTTTAGGAGCTTTAGTGAAATGGCTTGACGAGTAGAGTTCAACAATGTTAGATATGACGTGGTTGCCCAACAGCTACAGTTGATGAATTCACTCAGATATATGACCAATTAACTGAATTTAGATTGGGTGCTAACTACTTTAGTTACGAGATGATTAATAATCAGTAACCAAACCTTAGAGTCATAATAGGACGGATTACCTAGTAGGTTCGTAAGACACTCACTACTGTAGAGTTCAATACTAGAACGAAACAGTTGTTCAGTGTCAGTTCCTTGTTTTCGATTGTTGTCTAACCCAGGTGAGTTCATGATATCAAATTCAAAATACTAAGACCTCTTAGTATTTTTAGGAGGTGAAAATGACAAACTAATGGTTATTTCACCAATTCGCTTTTATCATTTATTTCATTAATTGATACAGAACTCATAGATTATATTATTTCTGTTTAATATTTTCTTAATAGAAGCAATAAATTATATTATTTACTACATAGTGATTGATCAGTATGAATAAGTAAATTTTATATGGAACTACTTAAGACATTAACAGATTATGTCTCTAACTGGATGGCTTGAGTACACACCCAATAGATACCATCAGTTTCTTTGAGGCAGTAGCGATTGGCGTAAAATCTAAGACAAGTAGAGTTTCTTGAAAACCACCTCCAACCCCTTAATGTATCAAACCATGCAGATCAATTTCATTCCCATGAGCCCTGACTGTGATTGACTGACCTCTAGTTTTTAGGTTGCTAAATTGACTCAATGTCAATGTCTGATGATTGTCAACTGATATGAATACCAAATTTCTAGAAACTGTTTGGCATTCTTGGAATTGGTTTGTGAGTACGCATTGAGGGTGTTGCTACTCTATTTTTTGATTTAATCCGTGTATAACAATAAAATAGAAGTCGTGTACAAACATTATTCCTCGAAATTATGGAACAAAGGAATTCCGAGAGTACCTGGCAGTTTCTAGAAGTATAGTATTCATATCAGTTGAGAATCAACAGACATTGACAATCGCTCAGTTTACCAGCCTATAAACTAGAGGTCAATCAATCACAATCAGGGCTCATGGGAATGAAATCGATGGTAACAAATTGACATAAGTCCGTAAGGTGATAGTGAGTAAATATTTGTAGGATAACCAAAATGTCCGTTTCTGTTTGAAGTAAGCGTTGATTACATTATTCAGACTGACAATAAAATCTCCGCCATCAAATCAACCAGTCCAATGAACACATCATCATCAGTGACTACGAGATCCATTTTCATGAGGAACACCCATTAAAAATCAGTATGTTCAGTTAAAAATATAATCGATTACAATTTAGTTTCAGGTATACTTAATATCCGAGTAAAAGTGGAGAAAAAGCTTCAACATTATGCTAACCACATTAAAATAAACACGTTCACCTTCATTTACATTTAATTATTAACTTCACAGATAAGAAGTAAACTTACTCGTTCATTCTGATATGCAGTCACAGCGATAAATTCAGTTTCATCGAATATAAATGTAACAAAATTAGACATATTCATCTTATTTAAATGGTCTGCACGGACAATATGAAATCTTGGAATGTATTTATGCATTGAATTGAGGACAGCTTGCTGAAACGACAAAAATTTTCGAAAATAAATAAATAAGTATTTGAATTGAGATGAGTTTATAAAGGCAAGTATAAAGTTTAGTTAAGTGTATTCGTTACAGAATGATGTTGGTTGGATACCACTGCAATCAGGGAGCACTCAACAGCTGTTTCACTCTTGTATGGATTTCTCGGAAGTGCACATCCGATTCAACTAGGGAATCCAATCTAAGATCTTCTAGTCTCATTTCAAACGCTTAACCATCTAGACTACTGGACCAATCAGTGTCCAATGTTAGAATTCCCACCTTCATCAAGTTATGGTACAGCGTGACTATCATTCAGTGCATTGGCACTAGCAATCTCATTACTAATTTGTCTGTAATATCTAACCGATATAATTGTGTGGCAAATGCAATCAAATAAACATTTATTAATTCTTATGAAAAATGTGAGTAATTTAATGAAAAAACCTATCAATATTAATAGATTCTAGGAGGCGTGATAGTTCTCTGTTATTAGTTAGCAGGACTGTAACTGTTCAGTTTTTATTGTCATATATACATTCAGAGTAAATTACTTCTAGATGACATTCCTACTAGCTTTTTACTAGTTAAATCGTAGTTAGCAGTGGAATTCATAATGCGATCATAGTCTTATTTGGAACTCAGTAATTAAGTACATCCATAATGTTTGAGTGGTGATGTTCATGTCGAAACTCTAACTAGTTGTAACTTATTATTCACTAATTTAATAAGTTAAAATAGCCATGAAATTATTCACTGGTATTAGTAAAAGTTGATATTCAAGACCTTAAATGATTAGTTCCCGTTGACAAACATGCAATATCATAAAACTGAGATGATGTCATCACTGAATCCTTAAATTTTATAATTCGTTAATGCCTAGACGATAGATTGTTGGTTGAGAGAAAACTTGAATACATTCTTGTTTCATACTTATCTCTTGTACAGAAGGTTAGTATTCAACATTTTAACATACAATTAATAGGATAGTATCGTTTAATTTATAAACTGTCAGTAAGTATTATGTTTGATAGCTATATAATAAGCATTTAAAGATTGAAGTTGGTGGTGTAAATTTGGGCAGTGTTCTAATAGTTAGATACTCACCAAGGAGCATAAAGTTCCTGGGTTCGATTTCTAGTGGAGTGGATATGGATTCTGACTTCTGATATTTGCCATACCAGAATAAAAAATCTATCCTATATCAGTTTCTGACTTCCAACAATTGTTTTATTAAGGTTGTTTTGTCGTATGAGATATTAAATTCAACACTCTCCATAACACTAGAAGAAGGACATATTCACTCAGTTACTAACTCTGTATTTATTTATGATAATTTGGCGTCATCAAATTTACTTTTCAAAGTCTACCTACCCAAAATGACACATAAAGTGGTGACGGGAGTCAGGATTTAAAGTCTATTTAGTGGATAGGGAATCTAGATCCCAGTATCAGTATCAATAATCAAATACAGATATATATGAATGACTAACACCAAGTACTAACTAAGCGAACGTATTTCTCCTTTAAATAAAATATGGCTTTTATTCAGTGGATTCTTTATACTCATCAGGTTTGGGCGGTTATCTGCAAAATTATCAGTATCTTAACAACTTCCAGATCTTTACTGAATATCCTATAATTTGTCTTAATTTCAAATAAGCTGAAATACACATCAAAAATGTTAATTCACTTGTTTTAAATTACATTTACTAGGTATGTATTCGTGTACTTAACTTCAAATTATGCTTAAAATGATGAAGGCTAGTAGGTGGGACTCGAACATTTTGAATTGCTGATTATACTTTAGAATAAGACTTAGCTATTATTCTAGTTAGTTAATATCCGAAATATAATCATGACTTTATGCTTGAAAGTTACATAGTTAAGAAAATAATTTGCGGCGTTACCTCCCACTATACTTACATTCATGAATATGGAAAGTATACCTTTTTGCAGTTAAAAAGTAAAAGAACATTAACAGTTACAGATAGAAACCAAGATAAACAAAGGCAAGTACAATAACTTACAAAAGATTGTCTTTCAGCTACATTATTAGTTAATTTTAATTTATGAAATGATATTGGTTTATGCATCCATTCTTCACCAGTTGTCGGTGAATCTGGATGAATATATGGTTTACGACATGGTTCTGGATCAGCTTTACCGGCAATTGTCCATTTACCATTTTGAAATTTATAACGATGTTCATCACGTGCAACAATATCTAATAACATAATGTATTTTGCATTTCTATCCAATCCAGTAACACGAACTTTGAATGATGGAAACATTCGACTAAAATTCAAAGAGATAAGGTAAGAAATGATAAGTAATAATGAATATATATATATATATATATATATATATATATATTCAGCAGCATGTAGATATAGAGCATAACCAACCATTGTTTGAGAAAATTAGCTGGTTTCCTAGTGAACAAATTGACTTAGCAAAGTTATGTTCAGTATATGAATACCTGATTCTAAGTTAGAATAGTTATAGCGTCAGAATCTCACATAAATTCCATCGTCATACTTAAGTATTGTTATGAATAAGCAGCTAGTCTCAACAACCTACCTAACAATTATATGGTTTGTTTAGTAGTGTTTATATTGACAGCGTGGATACTTGTCAAGAAGTTCGAAATTTTAAGTTCATGAACATAACTATACTAGATAAACTTTGTCTTTTAAAAATGTTACTTGATACGAGTAATAATTAAGAGTATGCACGGATTAGCCGACATCGATGAAGCTACTCATAGACGTACCAGCCCTATTCATTCAGATTTAGATAACTGTGGTCATCGAAATGATGGATTTATTTAACAAGGATAGTTGGAATTTCAGAATTTTGAATATAAGTAAATACTCATGCTAATCATATAGTAGATAACACTTTGACATGATAATTTATGTAAGTTGTTGACCAACTACATATCAACATTATATGCTGGTTGCATGCATAACTAAGGTTAGTTCATAATGTTGAACACCAAATTCAACAGTCTACACAATACTCAGTGATAATGACTTGAAGCTTACTGCAATATTTGGCTGTTGTATATGGAAAAGTGACTGTGTTAGTAGAAATTTATGACCGATACATATAAAAACAATCATCTTTAAAGCTAAATCAAGCTATTCAAAAGTCTATGTGTGTCCTTTTTGTGTATGATTCTCGTGCCTGGAATTTGGTGATTCTTCTAATGAAACATTTAACTGTATGATACAAACTCATTGGAACACAATTTGACATTACTACACACCTAACAAGTATAATACTCACTGTTTCTTACAGTTACTGTAATAACTTTGAGAAACAGATACATTGCATTATAAAAAGAAGTTATGTCTCATCAGTGTAACAAAGTGACAATAACGATAGTAATTTCACAATCTAGTTTCTTTGTTTATAAGTTATTCATGTTTTCTTTAACTTTTCGATTACTCCAATCTACACAACCTGTCATACTGAAGAAGTTCATTATGTGTTTACTGGTAACTAACTTAGTGAGGTAATTCTCTTAGTTTTAATAAGCTGTACATGTGGGACAGATATCACTTACAGCAATAAGTGGAGGTCCTACAATATTGTAAATAGATTGTGATTGAAAACATAAACCAATTAATAACAAGTGAGTTGGCTGGAAATAAGAGTTTTTTGATTCCTGGTGGGATAGTCACTGTATAATGTCAAGATATCTCACACTAGGATAAAATAGCTGTTCAATTGTAATTGGATGTTGTGGAAAGTGATAAATTTGAACCTGACACGACAAGTTGGTCTGAGTTAGACAGCCATCAAATATCGAAATTTGGTACTGGATAGCCATTTTTTCCTTCCGTAGGACACTTCAGTAGTGACCATTACAACTTCACCATAGGGTCGAAACCAGGACATTTTAACTTCGGGAGGAACCCTTAACAGTTATCCCAGTATTGGTAACATTTAACGGTTCGTATTTCTAACTTCAAGCAACTGACGATGTATTTGCTCGACTGTGTGCATTGTCTTCGATACGTTATTGTCTCACATCCGTTATAGATGAATTCTACTAGTCAAGTTTTCCTACAAGAACTTGAAAAATTACCTTCAGAAGTTATTTACAAATCAGTCTTCCCTAATATTCGAATTGATATCACGTTTCTAAGTGTTATAGACACAGACTTTATTGATGAATGCTTGTACAAATATAGAAATGTACATTCTGACGATCCTGTAGACTATCTCTAAACAGTCATCATATTAATTCTACTTACAATATATTGCTTAGATGCAATAATGGATGTAATCAGTTGATTGTAATTTAATTATTCCTAATATAAATGTTTGGTTGTATCAATTAATTTAAATTGTAAATGGCTTTTATTATGACTCTGTTGTCATATGGTAAATCTTTAGAAACAATGGATTACTGGATATCAGTTTCATAACAGTTTGCATTATTTTGTATGTCGTAGTTGGATGCTCTTCCTGATATGATCATAAACGTACATAAATAAGAATACCCAAACTATAACAACGTAGATATCTAATTGTTCCTATTTCTTATTGGTGTTCATCAAATGGAATCAAAATATTACGTGATCTATTTCACTATTCGGTTATGCTGTCCTATCTTTAGATTTAAATGAAGAGGGTCTTCTGACAATCGTTCTAATCTGTCAGTTCTATTGATTTGCTAACTAGTTTCATATGGAGCTTCACCGGGAACTGTTGGAACAGTGTTTCGTCCCAGTATAGGACTTGTCGGTTGTGTATATCCATATCTTTGACATAAATCAAGACCTAGACATTTAGGTTTCTAGACAAACAAAGTCGAGACCAACCATTACTGAATATTATTAAACAGAATTTTCCAAAAATTAAAATCTACAGCATCAAATTACATCACTTTATCCAACTGACTGATTTAACAATAGTACTATCAGTAACTATCATTTAGACAAGTTTGCCATTCATTATCTGAACTTTGTATGTTTATCGATAAAGTTTATCACAAGATAACCATTGATATAAATGATAGGCATTTTCGAATCAACTTACACATCTATAAAATGCATTTTACACACATACTGGGATAAGTGGATTCTTATTTTTGTAGTAAAAAGGTTATCTGTCTGAGTCGTGAACACTTGCACACTATTGTTCGTCTGAAAATTAAAATTCATTACAAACTTATCACTTTACAAATGTGAAATATCTTAGTCTATATTGAATAGAATAGATTTCTAACAAAAGAATCATGGTAACCAAGTTTTTCAATGCATTCCATATTGTATAAACACGTGTAATACATGATTTCCATAGACTACAAAATGAAACAGATCATAAATTACTATTCTGATAATTATCGTTACCGTAGTCACTATTCAGTCATAAAAGTCTAAAGTGGTATATGTGTACACCAACTACACCAAAATATTACAGATGACCATAAGTTATGTGTATAATAACAGTAATAACAATAATAAAACAAAACATTGGTAACATAGTAACATGAGTGGAAATACGATAGATAGATGCAAAGTGTACTTCTGTAGACCAATTTGTACTTTACATAATTTATTTTAATCAAAGTGGCAATAAACCAAGTTGTTATTATGCCAACTACTAAAATCTATGTGGTTTATTTGTAACAGCGTGCAGATTGAATAGTATGGTACCGGTTACATATATACATATATATATATATATATATATATATATATATATATACAGTCGCATCATAAAAATCCACCTTGGTAACTAGTAGTATTATCATTTACATTCATAAAAGATACTTTGATATAATCTGTACCAATGGATAGCAATACCGTGGAACATTTTCATTTGACCCCTTTTAATGTAATTTAACTTCATTCAATTGAAATGAATTACT
Organism: Schistosoma mekongi; assembly: GCA_034768735.1. Lineage (NCBI taxonomy): Eukaryota > Metazoa > Platyhelminthes > Trematoda > Strigeidida > Schistosomatidae > Schistosoma > Schistosoma mekongi. Next base: position 79,259,535 of record CM068306.1, on the reverse strand, counting down.
TTTTTTCTTCTACTATTATCAATATTCTGATAAAGAGAGTAGTGTGAAACAGTAACTACAATGGACGATAAATTTTACTTAAGTGATTTTCATCAGTTGTGGTTGTTTTTCTTATGCTGTACACTTACATATAACATGTGACAGTTGAAAATCAAAGTGAATATTAACGTTTAATTGTATGTGAATACAAGTGTAGGTATGCAATATATTGATAGGACAACCTAGCTATATCAAAATGACTTTATAACTTTGAAGCCATTCTTCAGATTACAAGCATACTGTCTGTAAATGTCTAATGCATTTAGTAAAAGAAATAACAGATTCTGTTAAAGTGTACTGATATTAGAAAACTTTCTCGTTTTTTTCTAATCATAAGATACTGTAGAAATAATACTGCACTGTCTTGTTTATCAAAGTGTGAATATATATTTACTCTCAGTAGATTCATATCTGAATCGTTGGTATAGCTGTAAAATGTTCTATTAAAAATACATCATCATCATCGTGGTAGATTTGCATTGGTTTGTATTCGTTACAAATGACCTATTTTGGGTACCACTAAAACTAGAATGAACAAAATTACTGCTTCTTCGTGATATCGAATACCTCAGCAGTGCGAGCCATCGAACTAGGTCATAAAATGGTGGAAGTGTGAATCCTGCCATTAGATACCTGCCTAGTGGTGTTGATGACTAAGTATTCGCTAAAAGACTTCAATGTTCTGGGTTGGATTCCTCGGCGGAATCGATGGTACGCACTGCTGCAGAGGGGTTCAACACTGGTAATCAATCGTTGCTTTCTGCTTTTCAGTGGTACAAAGCCGAGGTCATTCTATGACGAATATGAACAATTGAATTCCATATTAATCGATTCGCAGAAAACTTAGAAATATAGAGTTATAAGACATTGACTTATGGAATTGAAAATGCATTGAGAATAATCTATTTCAGCATTCGTATTTATACAGTGAACAAACAATGAGGTGCATTTTTTACACATTTCCCATAGATAAAATACGTAGAAATACAAACAAGTCAATTTACATATTATGCATAATGTACATAGAAATAAATAAGTATTTCACTTTATCATTTTTACTTATTGATGATACAAATAAAGACGATTATCCAATAGCATTAAACACATTAAGTACATTATTCAAAGGTTCAAAACATTTTGTCGCAGTATGGAACTCTTCAGTAGTCTACATCCACAACCCAAGATCATCTAGCTCCGCGAATAATGCTTGCCATTTATGATACGTTTGCGCGATCTCATCCAATGTCATCGGTGGGTAACTGCCTCATGTCCGACACGGCTAAATTCTACTAGTATTATGCTTGTTAGGAACAGATTGAATAGATTTTAGTTCATTTAGTATATTACAAGTAATGAAGTTTAGGACAAGTATGTTCCTCTTATATTATAGTAATCAGCTGAATGTATTTACTTCGGAGTGTTAATATTTATTGGGACTTGAATCCAGCACTTTTTTCTTACAAATACAAATGAATTATCAACTGAGTCAATCCATTTAGAAAGCCAATGAATTGTCTAACTAATACAAAGTTATTAGTAAGAGCTTGTAGTTTCCCTTCGATAATAATACAAATCTTTACATAGATTATATAACTGCTTATAATGCTAAATGTTAAGATATTCCTAAAAATGTAACACGTTGACCAGTATAAGGTTAATAGACATGTTGGCATCAATACAGCCTATCACCTTATTCGTGACACTAATCAATTGATTACATGAGTAAGGATCAGTTTAAAAGATAAGAGACAAAATGAAGTTCCTGAATACAACTAATTACATACAATGCTATTAGAAAAAGTTTCGTTAGAAATAACCTACACAAAGAAACTACATATAATAACTTTAGACTTCATATTTAAAGTTGTTACCAAGAAGCAGTAATGGATGTCATGGAGTTAAGTCATACGTATATATATATATATATATATATATATATATATATATATATCATTTCAAAATCATATACTCTGTCAAACAGTTAAGTTACTCGCTTCTTCATATCCTTACACACAAATCACTTGGTTCTCAGACAACAGAAATGAAGAAAATGATTACCACCTACACATCAATATGTTATCTATAGTTATTGATAGTTGATAAGTGAATTTTGAAGCTTAATACAATAGAGTATCATTTTAGTAAATTGAGAATTAAGGAGTGATCTTAGTTAGACATCCATTGGAAACTAAGAAGCATTGTACAACTGTTTCGGTTTAGTATAAAACTCTGTGTATCAGTGAGCATGTACAACTTTACCAAGGACAGAAGATTGGACCATAAACAGTCACGGCTAACGATTAACTATCAGAACACTGATCTGGATCCCTAAATCCCAATCAAGTAGCTTTTTCTAACTAAATCGGCTTAGTAGCAATCTTGTCTAAAGCTACTCTAAGAAGCGATATTTATTCTACATAGAACTCGTCATTTGAATACACCAAAAACATCTAAGTTAACGCTATCATATTATCTATTTGAAATTAACTTCACAATAATTACCACGATTACGTTCATTGTTCAATGTAACTTGTTTCAATAAAAATGCTATGTGGGTACATTTTTAAACATCATTTTTGAGAAATATCTACAGACTGACAGTAACAACTTTGTGTTATATTCAAAAAAAAACAAACAAGGAAAATTAATAAAAATGTTGTTGAAATTAATTACTCTTATGAATAATGAAATTGGCGCCAACAATAATCAATTTAAAATGTCTCTCTTCACAACTACATATATACATCTATTCTCTTCAATATACTTCAATTCACTTCACTAGTTTATATATACAAATATATGCAAATAAGCATAATAACACTTGTGCTAATCTAAAGATAGTTAAGTAATATAAAGCTCAGATGAAAATGAGTTAGTGAATAAGTAAAAGTGAGAATCATTCAATCCTACATGCCTTATTTTACTTTGTTCATTATCTCTCTATGCCTTCTACATTCATATAAACATACACATATTTAATTAACATAAGATAAAAAAAATCTTTAGAACTACATGAAAAGAACAGTGTAAAGCATTGTATTAGGATCTGTCAACTATTCTCATCATTATTGTAATTATTTGCATTCATGCTGATTAAGTTGTATGTACATACTAATAATGACGATGATGATGATGATGATGTTGGCAAAGAAGTAAAAAGTAGAACATCGTTTGGATTCTGTAAACATAGTGTAATTTTGTTACTCATCTACATTCATTTAGTCGTTTACTATTCTACAAATTACCTATACATACACTTGTTAATTGATAAGTAAATTTTCATTATTTGTAAGTTTGTTGATTTCTATTTGTACACATACAAAATACATGCACAAATATATGTGTGCTTAAATTTAAGTTTAATGCATAGACACCTCAATAGTTGTCATATACAAATAAAGATTCAATTTTGTTTGTATCCATGTTTCTCTATGTAGAGATATTCACCTGTTTATTTGTTTTACATGTATCTAAGGCTCAACATGTATGTGTTAACACGTGTTTTAACATTGTTTATTATTGTGTACTTTTTCTTTACGTCAAACTTTCATTCTCTTTCTCTATCTACTATTTCTGTGTGTTTTCTTATTGTCAGAAGTGGAAACCAAAAGGAGAAAAAAGAAGAGAAAAAGAAACATTAAAGCCTTATAATAACCCAGAAGTTCTATATCATTTTGACATAAGTTAGTCAGAATCAGTCAAACACATAGATTTTATTAATAAATAGTGTTATTAATATAATTACACACAGGAGTCATAGTGACAAAAATTATTCATTCATAAATGGCGCCTATATGGTCTAGTTGTAAAAGACATTCCTAATAATAATAATAATAACAATAATAATAATATTAATATGAAATTTTAAACATAAAAAAACTTGTGACAATTGTTTGGGCGCCAAAATTTATAAAGTTTTTTTTCACTAATAATTAAGACTGTCTATTATTAGTTATTTGTGGGTACATTTTACACCCTTATTGTTATTATTGTTACTATACATTATTTCATATTTATGCATCATTCCCTTAGATAAACAAACTAACTAACTAACTAGCTTGACATAAATACTTTCATATTCATATTTATCAGTTATTTATACATGAATTCATAATATGCACTAATCAGCCGACATATCAACATCCTCCCCCCCCCCACGCACACACATATATACACACACAGATACACTATCTATAGGTGACAAGATTCTTGAATCCTCTCTCTATTTATTGCCTAGGAAATTTACTTCACACCCTGTAGTTTATTTAATTTTTCGCTCTCCTTCGTTATCTCTCTCTCTCTCTCTTACTCTCTTGTCGTCTAGTTGTTTCTTTCCCTATAACTTTTGTTTTCTTTGTGATATGATGCTAGAATTATTTGAGAGATAATTAACCAGAAAGAAGTCGAGTGTAATATACGTATAGACAATCATATTTCGCTTTACTTTTTTCTATATATATGTATATACAAACATACACGTATATAAGTAGTGTTTACAAGTAGTTATTTAACGTCATATTGATAATTATGCTAGGAAGATATATATACATATATATGCTCAATAATTCATACCAACATTTCATGGTGCATAATAATGTAGCTGTTGAAAATGTTAATGATGATGATGATGTTGATGACGATATCATCATTAAATCATTCATTTTTTTTAGAGTGAAACACTTCAGTCACAAGTTGCAATTTACTTATTTATTCACTGATCTGTTTCATATGGGTACCAGCTTCATTGAAGTAAATATCTTCAAGGTTATATGTACATATTTCTGATATGAAGAGTAAGTTTACCATCATCATATGCACATATCTGTTTATCTACGTCTGTGTTGGTTATGGTTATCCATCCTATTTTTATGCTTGGAGAAATACAATATATCCAGTATTTTCGATTATTCTGCCATTCATTTAGTCCTTTAACTGATTTATATTTCAGTGTAGAGTTGTCCGCATAAAGTTCAATGTTCAGTAGTACGGATTGTGAGATAGAAAACATAAATATAGGGATAGTTTGGGTCTGAAAAGAATTCTCCAATGGAAAGTATATTCTAGTATGAAATGTTCAATATCTAAAATCAATTCTTACAGAGAAAATATAACCAGTATAGTTCATCTATGTTGGGCATGAATTAAATTAAATCAATAGAAGCAAATAATAGTTAAGGCAACATAGCGATCTAATTGAAGTTGAAACATCGAATACCAACTAAGTGGTCTTACAGTCCTACGTTTGATTCTTAGCAAAGTTATGGATACATGCAACTATCAAGACGTCTCACACTAATGTCTATACACTAGATACAACTTAAAAATAATGGTATATATATATATATATATATATATATATATATATGTCCAATTGTAATTATCATTTTAAAATAATCATCACTGAGGAGTTTATGATCAACTTAAACAAGTTATTAGTGTAAAACAGTGAAATAGTAAAATACTTCCATTCTAAAAGTAGTATGAATGCATAACTTCATATGAGTTTTACACTAATCACTTTATTCGATTCACAGTAACCATTGTATTACTGAACTAATAAATAATTGCAAATCAATATGTCACACTTTAGACTAGTAATATAATCCTTATTTTCACAGATATATTGTTCATTACATAAGTTACAGTTTAATTAAATAAGCAACTACTGTGAATTCTATTACATATGGTGTAGATTAGCTACATTGATTATTGTTTCAATGAGTTGTGTATTAATCAGATCTAGTTTTACAGAAGTAACCAATATTAATGTAAGAGATAAACATTAACATCTATTTGACAAAATGATCTAACAATCAATATAATATGAGTAGTCTATGTGTTAATGTTATTATTTTGTTGAACTATTGAATTATTCTGATCTTTATGAATATGAGTATCAACAACATTTTACTACAGAAAGTAATGCTTAAAATGACTGAAATTCACGTTTAATCTACATATTAAATTGTGTATACAAGACACGCTTTCATTAAAACTAGAAAGGATATTAGTAATTGACTTCTGAACAAATCCTAAAGATTTCGTGTTCGATTTCTGGTAAGGGTGTGATTGTACCTAACTAAAGAGTCCCATACTAGGATGGAACAATTGCCTTGTTCTTTCTTGTATTTAATGATTGTTTAATCCAGGTCGATTTGTGACGTTAAACTCAAATTCAAATATCTCTGCAATACTCATTTATAATGCTCTTATTATTACAATCTATCTAGAAAATACAAGGACAACAGATAAAATACGATATTCAGTAATATGTTCAGCACAATTTAGTAATTCACGTTTTACCGTAAATTGTATTAAGTTTAGTTTTGATCTCAATCAAGTCCCTTTAATTGAAAAGAGGACAATAACAGAACGATCAGAGAATGTAACCAAAATTTGAATAGTTCAACATGACAAATTTGAGGTTGTTTAAAAGTTGGTCAACAGATTTAAAATAATTGAAATGTTACGGTTCACTTGCAATAATTAACCCATTAGTGATTAATTTCAGAATGTTCTTGATGCTCTAGTAAAAAGTCGCGACTGGTGGAGTTCAGAATTGTCGGGACTCAGACGGTTATCACTAATGAAAATGGTGATCATCACGCTACATACCACAAATTGAAGGTGGAAATTCTACTTCTGGATGCTGGCCCATTGGTGCAAGGAGTTAAATGTTCGCAAATTTGGAGCCCCTGAGACTGATCCTAGGGTGTGTACTGCTGAGGAGTTCCATACTGTCACGAAGCAACTGTCGAGCGCTTCCTGGTTTTCAATAGTACCTTGTCGACATAAATCTGTGACGAATTCAATCAACTAAATTAAGGATAAGTTGATTAATTATTATGAAATATATACTGACTAGGTGTAAATTCTATTCATCATAATAACTTAGATGCACATTTCTCAATTATGAAGCAGTGCTTGATAAATGTTTACTTCTATCGTCTATCTATTTAAGTTGTGTTGAGTACTCTGAGTGGGATGGTTTAATCGTAGAGCTTTTATCTTCGCTATGGACAGCTCCGTCGACAAAAACATATGATTGTTGACCTAATTAGTAGTGTTCAGTCACAACTACGCATAGTATTCAATTTGAAGTATTCAGTTCACTTAAGAAGCATTAAATCCTCAGGTAAATGTGTTATAATTAAACATTACACTTTGTTGCACATAATCAATCCTACTTAGTTCCTGAAGATATTTTCGACTGTTATCAGTTCGTCATAAAAAAAATTCACTTGAATTATACTAAATATCTTCAAAATAATATTCATATCAACACTAATGACTATCTAAAACATGGATTTGCTAAATAAATCATTCCATTATTGAATCAAGAAACAACTCATGGATGACATTGAAATAAACATTCTTATATTCTACAAACATGGGATTTGAAAATACCAACTACAAGAATGTAATTAAGTTTCCTTTAGAAGCAAGATCCACAGATGAAAACAGTGACCACCAAGCCAATTGCACTTGACAGAGAAGCTCCGGAAGATGTAGGAACTTCTACATACCTGAACAGCGTCATCGATAAGCAAAGTGAGTCTGATGTTGATGTAAAGGAACTTATTAGTAAGTCAAGGGCAGCATTTCTACAACTAAAAAACACCTGGAACTCAAACCAACCATCAGCCAACATTAAAGGCACAATTTTCAACACAAAGGTGAAGACGGTTCTATTACGTGGAGCTGACACTTAGAGAACTACGTAAAGCAGTCTCCAAAAAATGCATATATTTACAAACAGTTATCTGTGCTAGATACTTCGAATCAATTGGCTAGTTACCCTCAGCACCAACTTACTATGACTCAGAATAAACCAACTCCCAACCGAGGGAGAAATTAGAAAAAGATACTGGAGGTGGATAGCACTCATATTGAGGAAATCACTAAACTACATCAGAAGACAAGCACTAACATGGAATCCTAAAAGCCAAATAAAAAGCGGAAGAAGAAAGAACACGTACCACCTTGAAATGGGTGTAGATATGAACTGCTGAATAAATGACACTTAGGAAGAAGTAAAAATGAATGCCCAGGATAGAATTAGGGGGTGGGTAACATGCATTGATTAATTGATTCATTGAAAAAAACAACAGCTTATTGTCATGAATACAAGTGTACTGAGTAATCCCTAACAATATTTTTCAATCTTATACAAAACAACTGTTCACATGACGATTATTATTTTAATTCTAACACGTTTATTTCCAATTAATAGTCATCTATAATACAAATAGTTTTCTTTTTTGAAGTAACATAAGTTCATAGTAATGACAATCATAACTGTTTATCGATCTGTTATCATTCATCTTATTAATACAATTAAAATGAGGTTATCATCCAGAAAAATAAAAAAAAAAAGAAGAAAAACTTATTTTCATTATTCTTCAAATACAGACTATGAGAATAAAACGTGCTTGTATAACTTATAGTGTATTTATTGATCAGATTGTATATAATCACATATACCGATATTACTATCATTAAACTACTTAGAAACATTGACAGATTCTAATACAAATCTGTAAACTTGTCATTATCATTATGATAAATATAATTTAAATTGAATATACTTTGATTTGATTGATTACTTTGAAATGAATTACTACTTATTACACATTCCATTATTAACTGAAACAATGAAGTATATAAGAGAACATTTTTGGTAGAAACACATACAACAACAAAAAAACGGTTCTAATCATATGAAATTTACATTTTCATGTGTTGTTTTTTTTTTCTCGTGTGAAATATCATTGTGTCATCTTGTATTGATTGAATTATTGTCAACAGTTGGCGTTAAACTATTATGATGTCAATAAACTAAGAGGTAAGTAGGCGAGGGATTTATAACACTGTATATGGACATATCTTTACAACGCTCAGTGGAAATCACCATGATTACATTAGTGACTAACTTTGGGTGGAAATTTCAGAGCTCTAGCGACATGTAATGAATACAGTTCAATTAATCATATTAGATGTGTTTTACATACTTACTAATGATAACCGATGAGGTTAGTCAATATATGACAAATTAATTGAGCCTAGAAATATCCTCTATTGTGTATCCACTTAATGGTTTATATATATATCGTCAACAGGAAAAACTATCTCTTTCAAAGTGCCTTTAGTTTGCTTGAGTACGTAGTACTCAAATACAGGCGTTTATAACAATAGACATATACTTTCATCTGTAATATGCAGTTGCTGGAGATAGTGAATAAACAACCCTGTTTGAACTAAGGTTAATATTGCTTGACGGTTATCAATAAGTTATATAACACAATCTTAAGAGATTGATGCTCTATGTGCGATTCTATCTAGACTCACCAAGCTTTTTAGTTTGCATATGTTATCACTAAGCTACAAAGTTAAGCAAGGTGTACTCCACAATTGGGGTAGTGACATTAGTTCGCTACTGAAAAGTGACAACCGTTATATTTCTCTAATCTTTAACTACTGAACGAAATCTATCAACCATTTTTACAAATGGTAGGCAGCAATTCTTTAAATAGTCTGGTTCTATTTTAATAAATCATTATTAAGCGAATTAATTTCGACTTGACTGGAATTCAAAATGGGAGCTACTAAGTACTATTTAAGTGGTGAAAAGTTATTTTGCTTTTGGGTATGATCATATGTAAGAGTTTCTTATTCATTACTTTGACCAAGTATTCTTAAACTAAAACAAAAGCAATTATTTTGTTCACCATTTTAATAAATACATAATCATATATTTGGTATCTAATCACACTTTACATTTGTCGGTTAGTGACACATACTATTCATTTCAGTAAATCAGTATGTGGAGCTGGATATGAATCGAATACCTTTAACAATCAGTCATCGTTTTACCATAAGGTTCACTTGATAATATAGGTTATCTACACACCCACCCACTCACATACACAATACGAAACACTTGTATTCCACTAACTCTATCTGCATAACTGTATATTTAATCACTAGTAACATTAGTTCACAGTAAATTTTTTTTTATTACAAAATCATCTGATCAAAAAGAAAGGTCTATAGATAGTTGTTTAATTGAAAGGCAGAAACTAGCTATAACCAAAATGACATATTGAGTAATCATGTGTTCAATAAGTAAATTATTTCATATTACACCTATTACACCAATTCAACAATCAATGATAACAATAAAAATGAAATGAATATCTTTCATTGATATAATTCACGAGGTTGATGGAATAAATTGATAAATTGTTAATTGTATCAAACCAATTAGAAATAGCATAACTCCAATTCATTTATATTCTTTTACAAATATTCAGATAACTGATTTAAATCATTGCATCAATTAGTGAATATTAATATAGATATTTAATAAGTAATAGTAGGGAATTTATCATTTCACTATCGTTGATTCGAGTCCTAGTTGAGAAGATACTATTAATATTGTCGATGAATATAAGTTTCTAGTATATTAAGTTTGTTAATTTGTTTCGTCCAAATGATTAGTTCGAAATAAGATATCAAATATACATTACTAAATTCTATATTAGTTCCAGATTACATACCACTTTTTGCAGTAATCTATTAATGGATCCTACTTACTTGAAATTGGATATCTTGTTATTTAAACTGATAATTACATAATAAGTTAATTAAAACAATTCGATGAGTAGTATTAGTCTACTAGATAAACAATGATAATGTTCAATATACAATGAATAATTAGTGTTAATGTCGAAGTCATACATAAAATCAATACCGATCCGAATATCTCAGTGGTAATATTGCAGAGTGTGTAGCTAAGTTATGTAAATTTCATTTGGATCAATTCCTTTATGATCGAAGATAAACGTTGCTGATAAATGTAACTTAGCAGGAAAACTAGGTGGAAAAACAATTCCTGCTGCCTAACTCTAACAACTTAACATCAATAGTTGAATGTTCATAGAATTGTTTAAATTCCACTTTGGTGTAATACACATCATTGATTAATGTCGTCACTTAACAACGACATATTTTAGCTTTGATTTGTATTCTCCCCACCCCCCTTTCTATTCAGAAACTAATGATATTAACCGAATAAACAAATCGAATTTGGCAAAACAACATTTATTCTACGATCAAATCGACTGAATGTGTAATGTTTTCATCAATAATGCTTTGTTGAAATGACCACCTACTTTGGTAGAATATTTTATAAAAAGATCAAATAATTACTTTCTTACAAGAATCTGCTTTATTCTATGATAAATAACTGAATCTATGTACACAAATATTAACATAGAAAAATTAATGAAATATAACACCATTTATATTTTAAAAAAAATAAATAAATATTTAAGTAGTATAACTTAGTTCTGAGATTATTCAGTGTGTCTATTTTCAGTACGGCACCAAATAGTGTTTTTATTTATACTATGAATCAACACTTTGTTTATTCTATGTACTTACCAAGCTACTTACTTACTTAGCTAACTACCTTCTTACCTATGTATGTGTTAATTGAAGTTGTTGATTTCATTGTGTTTCATTGTAGATTAGAATTTTGCCAATATTTGTGCATAGGTATATTTGTATAGCATGATATGATTGTGAACCATCTTTGTTATTTGAAACCGGACTGAATATTCTTATCCATTCTTCATTGCTTTCTTTCTTTTCTATCTACTTATATTAATATCATTGTGATTAATTCTCTTTTCTATTACTTTATTACTATCAATATTATTATTAGAATGAGGGTTTGTGTATAAATACCATGATGTTTCCCCTCCCCCCCCTTCAAATCATAACAGAGTTGTAATTGAAGAAATGAATTTTGCAAAGTTCTACACCCCTCCTATTTCATCATCATCTCCACCACTTCTTTTGTGGTTATGAAATAAAAAAAAAATCAGATCAACATTTGAATAAAGTAATTTTCTAAAAATACTATCAGACTAACTAAAACATTGAACATGAAATAAATGTACCTTGAATCTGATCGGTTCCGGACATTTTATTTATTTAGTTTAGTTCAGAAAAAGAACAGTTAATAGAAACAAAATCATTCTAATAATAAATACTGATTCATTTGGACATTGAAAAAGTACAATGAGAGTATCATGAAGTAATGAGGAAATGGAGTACAGTCGGAAAATTATGTAAACAAGTACAGCATATAGTGAACTTCAATTAAAATTAAGACCATGAATGACTTCTTACAAGTAAGATAGTTCATTTCACATTTATGAAGAAAAATAGAAAGGGATCACTAATAAAATCTAATACGAGTTATATATGATGATATTGTAAGCTGGAGAATTGCAATGTTTTTAGAATACTAGCTGCGAAATTGTGATAGACCAATTGATTCCATTTCTAAACAGCTATCTACCATAATACACTGCTATGTCATAAACCGACCCATCTCAATGCTTTTGTTAACCAGTTGCAGAGTTAGTAAATAATCAGTGATTTTAAAGTTGCCATGACGATATTTATAAGGTATATTCAATCCACAAAATGTATGGGTAGACACTAAATAAATACATCTAATAAGTTTTTTTCCTTTTATTATTTGGTGTTGTGACAATGCTATGATATATATTGGCCCTTCTGAATAGGCCATAATTTGTATTGCACCAGATTACTGAAAATTTGATAGATACGGATTCTAAGGGCTTTCAATAATAGATCTAGGGACCAACAAATCCATGAATGATCATTTGTTGTCTAATTCCCGTTCTAATATAAATTGTATGCTATCAAAGATACTGTAGGTTAGATTAGAAACAATTTCCAGCTGGGTGTTATTTGACAATAATGAATCTGTTGTCTGAATTATCCATTCAGATTTCATCTGTAGTCATTGTTATGACTAAGGTTTCCAGGTATCTGTCATATCTTAAGCTATCTTACACAGGCAATTAGAAATGATTATTTAGTCTGGCATATATATATATATATATATATATATATATATATATATATCTGAAGGTCACACCCATTGCCTAAGAACATGGAATATGATTGTTGTATTACACTAATCTCCTTTATTTTCATAATTAGGAGCCACTATCATAATGTAAACAACTTTAAAGGCGTCTACATTAATAAAACAATAACAAATAACTCTTAAAACATTCACGTATATTTATGAATACATTTTTAATTAAATACTGATTAACTGTATATAATTCATTATTATTATTATTATTACTAATTATCAACAGTACTTGTCTAAATCTGTCAACATGGACTAGTTAGTTAAAAACCTTTGATCTATTGAACATTGAATTATTGTTTGTATTAAAGTTCAATAAATTGTTTATAGGTTAATTAAATGTCTAGATAGAAAGTTAATTTCTCACCTATACAATTTATAAAATATCATGTAGTCAACAATAGAATGAACAATTGAAAAGAAAAGACAGTAAACATTATGTAGATTGATAGTTTAGATACTACTTATATAATGGGGAGCGGGTGGGGGGGGGGGTAAAATAGTGATGCAAACTAAACACTTTTATATGAAGTGTAAACTTCATTTTATGTATAAATCTATATGATACTAGAACACTTTCAAATTATTTGAAACAATATAGTAGATTTGGACGATATATCGTTGGGTGGTAACTAGAATTTAAGATGGATATCAGTTGAAGAATCATTAAAAACTATGGAGATTTTCTAGCAATGCTTATCCTTAACTTTATATTGTATTAAGTACATAACAGCTAACTATAAATCAATGTTAAATTTTATTAATCTAGGTATGATTAACTTCATTGTTCATCGCTTTTGAGCAGCTCCTTAACTGGTGTCATTAGATGATTCACAGTGTAGATTCTGCATATTTATCAAAGTGATGTCTACACCAATCATTACAGTTGTATGCAAATATACTTATCATTTAAAACTGACAGATCTGACTTATGTAGGAGATGTCTGCAAGGTACACTCGTACTAAAAAGTTTCATAATAGAGAGTAGATTCACTTTATTATTAGTAGTATTGAAGCATACCAAAAACGTCATCTGACAATACATACTAACTGATAAAATTTCCTATCAGTATATTATAAATTAGGTTTTCTAAACATATCTTAAATAATATTTAAGTTGGGTTGTGACTGGAAAGCGGAATCCAGGTAGCGCGTTTCGTCCTGTTTGGGACTCATCTGCTGGATATACCTGCATCCCTGTGTTGATGTTCACATAGGGACTGCAACTCAGTCCGCCTCGTCCCAAACACCACTGCGTTCACCACTAGGTTACTGTGTCCAGACAGTCACACATGTGCAACGGGTATATATATGTAATTATGATAGGCTTGTATTTTCTGGTTGATTTGTAATGGACTGAAAATACTTAGCCTCTGTTGCCATATGTGCAACCTGAGCGAATTACCTCGATATATATATATATATATATATATATATGTATATATATATATATATATGTCAAAATTTAAGCTACTAATGATGAACTAGGACCAGAAGTATGCAGGTGGAAATACAGACACTGAACTTTATATGTAAAACGTACTATTTAATAATGGTATAATTTGCAGTTGTTATTACATGTATAAATGACACATTACGTTCAGTCATATATTATATATGCGGTGTGAGGAGTTATTGTCATCATCAAGATGCTTAAACTGAAGTAGTAACTAAACCTACGATGTGTATATGTTCGAAAATTGAACATGCTAATTGAAACCGATGCATAGATATATCAAGTTCAGCATTATTAAAGACTAAGTCATAGATTTCCCTAGTTTTATCTGTTTCAATTACTTTATGGCGTTTTATATTCTGAATCGTCAAAAAAAATAAATAAAAAAAAACTCCACCTATTGTTTAAATATAATTGAATTAACAAGAAAGAATGACTATCACCATCTCAGAATTATCATTAAATAACTACGTGTGCTTATAGGCAATGAAATCAACAGTTTTTTTTTTTGTTACTGTTACAATAATAGTGACCACAAGCACTGAATTCTTTTTTTTCTATTTTTTTTAAGAGAATTTTTTTTCATTCTTATTAACTAAATAAAAATGATAAATAATTTTCTTTAAATAAAGTCGGCATTCCATGTTTATCTATGCTTGTGTATTACTTTTACTGGATTAAATTATCATTAACATTATGGTCTATATTCTTCTTTAGAATAAAAAGCAAATAAGAGAAGTAAAAGAAATTTAAAAAAAAAAAGGGTAAAAGATAATAAGAATAAAATTTTCTTTCTTTATTACATTACTCTTGTCGTTGGTGCTGTTGTTGTTGTTGTTGTCGTTGTTATCGTTGTTGTTGTTCTTGTAGACATTGTTGTAGAAAGAAAAGAAAAAGATAATAAAATGACCAAAATGATGAATAGTTCTAGGTGTACACATTTTTATGGTATTTTTTTTTTAAAAAAAAGTAAATAAGAGGTATATAACATTACCATTTATATTAATATTGACGTGAACTGAATTGGTTCAACATTTTTTTTGAGTTAGTGGTCATTCACAAACCTATTAGAAGGTGAATATCATCATTAGGTGGCTAGTCACTTACAATCTAGTGGTTCGTAATGCATATATGATACATATGGTTAGTTATAAAATGAATAATTAATGTGTTAGTATGAACTTATGACTGGTGGAGTTCAGTTATGACATAACAAAATTATTGAACGTTTTTGCACATTATAATTAGAATATGTTTGGATATTCTTGTTGATTTATCATATACTGAAATTGGTCAGTCTCGCTTGATATATTTTCATCCTTAGCGGATTGCCTCATTATAGAGAAAGTTCACGTTTCGTCCTATTCGGCACGAAACGAATTGAGCTCGAGTCCTGGCGTGAGCACGAACGTTGGAATCCAGGTATATCCTGCTGACGAGTTCCAAGCGAGACAAAAAGCGCCTCCTAGATTTCTCTTACCATTCACAATGCAAATTAAACAATGTTTGTATACTTTGTTTTGCAAATAGATCAAGGTTATTAACTGTGAAATAACTGATTATGAATAAATAGTTTAAAGCTATTATTTTCACTGTAAGAAATGAATTTGTTTATTTCGATTGTTGATGAGTTAGAGAGTGTAATAGTTGAATGAAAAGATTTTTTAGAGTTCCTTAAATTCTAACTAAAGTCAATCAACAATGTGAATCGTGTTTCAATGACCTACCAGTTTTATATCTTGTTTATTAAAATATTTTACACTCAACTAATGAACTGAAGATCTAAATCCTGAGTAGTATTTTTTAAGTTGGTTGTTAATATTATAAACCCTTAAACTATAATGGCTAGGATTTAGACTAAAGAGAATAAATCTCCATACCATGATAATCTGTTATCATTATTATCAACTTTCGATAGAGAGAATGAAAATAGTATTGAATTATAAGTAATTCTAAACTGAAATTGTCCTAAACTGATTTCATAATAAATCAAACTAAATTTGGGAATACAGATCATTCTGTTCAAAATTAGTACATGCTTTTTATCATGACCTTTGTTAGACTTATTGGTTTCCAACGGAATTATATGTGTACTTAATGTATACTATGGATAAACTCCTAAGTAAATGGAGAAATTAGTCAAATATTTTCTAGTCTTTGTTAATGATTATTCAATTGTTGTGTAATTCCAAACAATGCATTAGAGACTGCCTCACAGTTTATGCAATTACATTTTACCAGTTACAAGTTGTTTTTACATGAACTTTATAATGTCATTAGGAATCCAGTGATTTGAGTACTAAATTTGATTGACTAATTTGTATCAATTACCTTATATTGAAGATCATTTTTTATAAACTACTACAAAGTTCTAAGGAACTGCCTGAACGACAATTTAATATGTTTTAAGTTATCATGTTGTAATATTTTTAAGCCAATTAAAAGTATTTGTAGTTTGGGTGCAGTAGGATTTTTGAAGGTAGTTTTGTCTGTACGGAAAGAAAATAAAACTAAAACAGCTAATAGATTCATGATGTTATCTTAATTTAGAAGGCAATTTCAGAGCTCAAATAAAAACACATGACAAATAAAGTTCAGCTGTATCTTATGTGTATGATTAAGTTACCCACTAATATAAACAGATGAAATTATTAATCCAGTTATTGATATCAATCATTGATTGTCCTCTCAGTGGTCACAGGTCGAGCATTCGTCTTGAAGCTCCAAGTTCTTATGTTCTATCCCTTATGAGTATATAGATGACCACTGCTGAATAACTTTAGACTAGAACAAAACAACAGTTTAACGCTACAACCAATGGAACAAAGTACAATTGCCTCACAATCATTTATATTATCTACGCTACTCGTGACAAATTTACTGGTTGATATTACCGCAACAAATTGTACTATTAAAGATACCTATAATTGTTCACTAATTTTAGTTGTTAACCTGTTAAAAATATCATTTGAACATTCATCATTTGCTGGTGAATATCAATAGAAAAAACAATAATTTCATTTTTAGAAAAATATCTGAATAGAATATTGTGGCCACAGTAACAAGTGTAATACCAATAATGAAGTTTTTGTTAAAATAAAGAAGCTAAAGTGAATGAAGAAGGTAAACAGAGAAAGTGAGGAACATATAGTCGTATATATTACAGTCTCTTGACATTAACTTTCATCTTCATTCCAGACAACCTATACATTGAAGTGAATATAAATTTTCAACAATGAACATGTGTATACTTGTAACAGAATAACTTTAAATTTCATAGTTAACAAATATACCTATAAGTGCATCTTTTGTCTGACGCCATTATTTGCTCACCTTTATAATTATTATGTGATAGAATTAACAACAATTATATAAATAAATATTCTATAGAATATTTTGTATGATACTAGTCAATCAAATGTTGAGGAGAGTTGTGGTGGTGGTGGTGGTGGTGATAAAGTGTGGGACAATTCACATTCCTGACCGACTTTCTAATAAATAAGCATTGGAAACTAGGAAACAATGAACAGCTGTTTTGAAGCCTACTTATCTTCCAGCTACATTCCAAGTATGAAGATTATACTATTGTCTGATACAAAATAAAGTAGTCGAAACTGAATTGTAACCACTATTTACTAACAGAAATTCTAACACTCTAACTGCTGAACGCAGCAGTAAATCATGCAATTACAGTTATATATATATAACACATGTATACTAATAGAAATGATTATTATTAACACTGTGCATCTATGGTAACATAAATTATTGATAATAAATACTAGTGAAGTTTATGCTTCACTCAAGTTAGATAATCAGGTAAAGCTAAGATGAACTGAAAAACTGCTTTGACCAAATTTCACACAAAGGCGCTAATCTATAGACTACTGAGTTGATATTCAGCAGTCCATATTTCTAATTTCATCCATTTCTTAATCTATTATACAATATCATTCAAAGACACATACTGATAACTAACGCAAACTTATCACGATTAAACATGAATGATCACTTTTCCTCATTAGAACTCAGGAATTACCTCTTGAACGTAATCATTAATGCTCACACAATGATCGTTATTGGGTTTTGTGGAAATTGATAATTCGTTAATTCATTCTATTCCTAAAATATGCCTCGATATTCACGTTGATTTGTTGTGGACTGAAATTGATCAGTTACTGTAGTTATATATGCATCCTGAGCGGATTGTCTCGATATAGCAAAAAATCCACAAGTATTATTTGAGGTTAGAAGATCCAAACATATCCTAATTATATATACATACCCGTTGAACAAGTGTTGCTATCAGGACTCAGTAGCCTAAGGGGTAAACTCGGTAGCATTTAGCACAAAGCGAATTGAGTCTAACTTCTGGTGTGAACATCAATACTGGATATCAGATACATCCAGCTGACGAGTCTCAAACAGAACGGAACACTCGTCCTGAATTCCGTTTGCCAGTCACAACCTAACTCAAATAATATATACTATTCTCGTTCTTATTGTTTATTATAGAGTGTTAAATGTACTACAAATCTCTAGGCATTAATTTGTTTCTATGCAGTAAAAGTGATTTAGTTATTTTTAATCAAATTGTCTGTATTCTAATCAATCAAAAAGAAAAGAAAATATTTCTCACATTTAACTGAAGAGATAACAAAAATATGTGAGCATTAAACTAAAGTTAGCTGAAAAGCTTATCTGAGTTTTCTTATTAGGTAAGTCTACTTCGACGAAATTTACAACATCCCAACATTGAAATAGTTGTGAATTGTTCGTATCAAACAACTATTGAATGATGTATAGATGGTTGTCAGTGAAAGTAAAAGTACAAATCGATTGAATGAGGAAAATGTGGATCAATGCATTCAGATTGTTTGAGTAGTATTGTAATCACTGTAAGATGTAAACTAACTTTGGATTGATCTTGAGAGGTCTGATTTAACGTAATACACAATAATTGAGTGTTTAGCTTCAACTATTATCACGTTTGTAAGTTTTTAGGGGAAAGGTTTATGTGTCACTGTGCATTATAGGTTCATGTTCCACAGCCTATCTCAAGTTTTCACGATACTACAGCAATTCTTGACTATTTTATTATTTAAGGTTTTTTAGTATCTAGAGCTTCCACAAGTGTCAATATGTGCTTTTGATTACCTTTATGCATAACTTAAAAACCTGTTGCAATGTCATACTTAAAACCAGTCCTAGTTATATTTTGCTGTAGATGTGAAAGGCTTTATAGTTCCTGTCTTTATTAGGGTATTTGATTTAATTTGACTTTGTGGCTATTTAGGAACGCAATTCATCACCATTGACTGTATTATGGGATTAATCCACTGTATCTACGTGTATTCACACGTCCACTTGAAGCGATAAATGTCGACGGATATCTATCTAACATTCACGATTTTTTTGTCAACTCCATATTTTTCGTTGTTATGTTTGTTGTGCAGATTCACTGAATTTCAATGAAGGGGCTCGATATCTTATCTTGCTTATATTGTGACAAACCGCAGAAAAGAATCATGAGTTGTGGAGATTGTCAAACGTAAATCTGATATCATGAATTAGTCTAAGACAATCACTGACAACCAGGAAGTACTAGACAATCGTTTCGTCTTAGTATGGGACTCTTCAAATGTGTGCATCCACGACATTCAGGTCTCGTAGTGAACCCTTAATTATTGGACCACTAAGCCAACAGGCATCCGATTGTTGATATTTTTAAGTCAATCAATTCGAGATCATGTTGCTCAAATCTATATGAATAACCTGTGTTCGATTTGCTAGTGGGTTATGGATAATTACTGCTGAGAAGTCCCATATCATGATGAGACATCTATAGAATGCTTTCTGGTTTTCAGTGGTTATCTAACTATGACCAATTCATGATATCAAATAAACTATTGGTAAATTGACTTGGCTTAGGGTCATATTTTATAAGTAAAGGCTAGTGATACTATTTGGATACCAAATCAAACACAGAGTGAAGTTCATACATGATATCTAGTAACTGGATTTAAAACACTTTAATTATTTCCATGCCTTATCAGTATCAAAATAGAGCCCTATCGATTGTCAATGATAATAGACCTCTAAAGTATCACATTATTCCATGCTGCTTCATAATTCAAAATGTTCTCTCTATGTCAAGGAACAAGTCGCACAAACAAAAGCAAATGCATTTAATCCATCATAAGATACTAATACATCAGAGATATACCTTTTCATTTGAAACAAATGAAATTAAGTAGTGAATGGAATACGTGTATAACAAACTCTCTTTTCAATCTTCACAAACAAAATTAATGATACAAAGGTTTTGCAGAAAACCTATTTGTAATTTTATTTACTGTAAACTTAGAGAACAGTAAAGAGCTTTGTATACTTCGGCCAAAGCTATACTTTATATGGGATTGTTAACTAAGTAGGCATGATTTAACTTTAACTTACAAAGTCGAACTCCGTCAATCAATACATCACCCCTCGTTAATCAAATGAATAAAAATTTATTACAAAAATATTGTTATTTAAATGAATTTAATAAGTTATATACTACTTACCGCCCTGATTTTGTAATCACCATTTCAGTAGTCATACTATGAAAATGCTTCCACAAATCGGAGTCGAGTAACTCAGTTCGCTGAATTAGTGAGTTCATTTGATCTGTTTCACTGTCCAACAAATCATTCATGATATATGGGTTAGACGATGGGTAAACACGACTATTATTCTGGTTATGAGTAGTAGCAGGCACCATATAAGTTACTTTATTACTAGCTGAACTAGCAGTAATATCATGGAAACTTAATCTCTCTGCGAATACATTCGATGAATTTAATGTAAATTTAGAGTTTGGCTGACAATCTTTTATGCTACCTTTTAATGGTTTATGTGATTCATCTACAATGTTTGAATAATTTGAGCTATGCATCAGAGGATAACGATGTTGATTAGATCTATCATGGTGCAATATATAATCATCCATGAATTGATTTATTGTGGTTGTCACATTTGATCCCATTGTTGGTGATAACAATTTCAACATAGAGGAGGAAGAAGATGACGGAGGTGATGTGGAAGATGCAGATGACAAAGATGATGGTGAATTATTCAAATGGCCTGGAGCTGTTATCAGTGAATTGACATTTCCTCGCACTAACATCATCATCAACATCATAAGTAATGCATTACTTTTATCTGACCAATTTGTAGGATCGTTCAAACAATTCCGCAGATAAGATTGTGTATCATATTGTTCATGACAACGATAATGATAATCTTCCTGTGAATTTCGATGATTAGAGTGGATCGAATCATTATGCAAATTATTTCCTATGTCAAAATGTTCTAGTAAATCAAAGTTATTGTGGAATAAATTCATTGGTATCGATGATGATTCTTCTGAACTTATCATTGACTGCAACGCAGCTTCTGCTATTACTGATGATGTCGATATTGGTGTAGACGGAGGAAAGGAAGTGGGACTTTTTAATAAATAACTTGTCACTGGGTCGTTTAACATTTTCATAAGAATATGTAACTGATCCGAATCCATTCTATTTACTAAGGAAGCATATAATGACGTAAGATTTTTACATAGATGTGAAGAAGGCGATAGGGACACAGGAGGAATTGGGAGCGACAAAGATGCTTTGTGTTGAAATGGCAACGATGACTGTAAGTGAATGTTGGGCGGCGGTTGAGGCGGAGTAGGTGGAGATCTAAAAGTTGAACCATTGGGTAATGTTGGTACCATTGGCGATATTGGTGATTTAGAGGTGGTTGATTCATTGGAGCTACGTCGAGCTCGATTTTTTAATAATAAATGTGGTCTATGTATTTCTGTATCAAATGTTTTCACTTCATCTTCATCATCGTTACTACTACTATTATTATTAGCGTTAGCATGTGTTTCCGTTGGACTCGGATTAGAGATGATAGCATTTTTCATTGATGTTGACAAATTCATTGATGGTGTTTTATCAGGGAAACATAGGTTTAACATTTTCTGACTGATCAACATTATTACTGTTTAGTAGTACTGTACAAGTTTATTTTTGAAGAAATATGTTCCGTTAGTTTTTTTCTTTCTTAAATTAATAACTGCTGTATATTCACGTAACTTTCTCATAAACACACACACACACATACACACCGCTCTAGGTGAAATGAACGTTTCAATAAAACATTAAAATGATTGGATATTAAAATATTTTCTATTATTTAAAGGGGGCGGGAAGGAGAACATATAAGATTAAATGTATAACACTTTTAACCAATAGGATATGCCTTCACACCTGATATTTGAAAAATTAGCAGATCATAATTATTGGTGTCAAGTTTCGAATGTATGTCTGTTTGTGACACCTACATGCTCACAAAGAATAAAAATGATAATCGGAATTTCCTTGATAATATTCTTTCACCCTTGTACTACCTCCCACCTACTGAAATGTACACTATTTTTTACGCTTATTTATCATACATATTTTGACTAGTTTTCTGTTACTGGTAACCTTGGCCAATTGAAGATACTCAGAAAGGAGGGGGAGGAGAATGTGTATGTGTGTGTGCAGGATTGTTGCAAAACTTGTTTAAACGCAGGAAATTTTAGGTAGCATAACTGTTGGATTGGTTAGAGAATAGTTTACTTTTTTCAACTCTTCTTCTTCTTCTTTTTCATAGCCAATTCATATAATTTTCTTCTCTCACCATCTTTTTTTTTCAATTTACTTTATTCTTCAATATTTCACACTCGAAACATTCATTATAACTGCCTATCTATGTATTTATGCAAAGATGCCAAGTCTAGTAGACATAGACACGGTGAATGGGTCATTTATAAATAATTTTAATGACAATATTTGTAGTAATGCTAATAATACAAATCATTCGTAATCATACTACATAATTTTCATGAGGTCAAAAACCTAGACATTTCATTTATATGATGGTAACAACAATAACATTGACGCGATAGTAAACAACATTCAATTCACTACTAATCCATACACAAATAGACCTAAACATACAGAATGTAAATAATAGTACAATATTGAAAAAAAAAGTAGATCGAATCTGCCTATACTATTAATATGCATATGAATTTAAATGAGGTCATATTAGATAGTGATTGAAGTTATTGTCTGTACTAAACGTGATTCTTTTGAAATTTGTATGACGAGGTAATGTGAAAATTATTATCATTGTTAAATGATATTTATCGTAGATTGATCTTATTTAATAAACTAATGAAAATTGAAGAGTATTGAATAGTTGTTTTGTCATTTGTGGTGTACGTCCATAATCTCACCTGTGGATCTAATCAAGAATGTTCTTAAAAGTCTTAAAGTAAACATTTAACTAATAGGACTACTACTTTGATGTTCAAGTAGTACACTTTTTAACTGTAATCAGTTTGCATTATAGTGCAATTATCATTCAATGTCATTCAGTATATACATATCTGAATTCAGTTGGCTACGACTTCCTACTAGAATTTCAGGAATTCACTATAATGAGAAACACTAGTGTACACTCACTGCCGAACAATTTCGAATGAACCCAACAAATCTCTCCTCCTGTTAACGATAACGCTGATTTGTCATCAACGCGAAGTATCGCAGCCGACATAGAAAATTTACTCTTGACTATGCTGTTTTTAGTTGCATTTCCATCACTAAATGCTACTTCCGAACATTTGGTTCTAAGTTGTCGACTGTTTAAAGCCATTGGATTGAATGGGACATACAAAACAAACAATAGAGTATTTTCTTATATCAGCTGGTTCCGCCAGATGTTAGTCTAACGGTTATTCTAGTAGCATTTGCTTTTATCCGAAGAGAAACTACTACAATGATAAATCAATTTCTAAATTTTTTCAAGAAGTTACGAATAACGGAAACGTGGATTGCTTTATAAGTGACGATGCAGGACTGGCTGGAGCAACAGTCTACGCCTTATATCCTAATGCTAATCATGTGTTGTGTCGTGCTCATAATATCCGAAATGTTGTAAAACAAGTACATGAAGCAAGTAATAACGTAATAAACTGTAGCTACTATACCCTCAGGTAGTACGGTTTATTTATGGATTGATGTACGCCAAAAATACTGATGGACAACTTTCAATAAATAATATAATACTCTCATTTTTTCACGAACTTTATCTTTGTTGGGAACATAGGGCAGTGGCCTTCGGACCCATAGGTATACTTCCGGAGTAGAATAATGCAAACTTTATTGAAACCACCCGCAAAATAATGAAGCTACACAAATTGCCAAGATGAGTGCCAATCTTTTGCTCAATATTTCACTTTCTACTCCTGATTGGGTACTAAATATAGGCCCCGTTACAGGGGTATATTCAGAATTACAGAAACAAGTTTAACATCTACACACCTCAAAATGCCGAGACATTTATGATTACAGTAATCATATGCAATGATTGCGAATATCCCAGTTACGGAGTCCAAACAGAGCGATTCGTTGATGCGATAAAAAGAGCTCTGGTTAAAGGGGGAGGAAAGGGTACTCCGATGCAAGTGATCAGTAAGTTCTTAATGTCCTTCACAGCTACACCCAATCCAACAGTACCAGAAGGTAAGTCCCCATCTGAGTGTTCAGGAGGAAAGTCCTAACCATCTTTAACAGTATATTTCCACCGAAGAAGACAAACAAGCCTACGAGCGAGTATTCGACAGTTACTTGCAGCTTCCAGGTAATAGAAAGGGTATTAATTAAATCACATCAAGGTAACAGGGAATGAGAACCAGGCATTAATGAACGACAGATTAGAGAAGTGATGTACTTAGTCCGGGGGTGTGTCGGCACTTGCAAGACACATGTCAATCTAACAGGATGGGATGGAAAAACAACGGTTATGCAAGAACGACTACCATCACAGATGCTCATAGACAAGTTTAAAAAAAAACACTAGTGAAAAAGAAAGCAAATGACTTAGAGAACACAGGGTCTAAACAATACAGCCCTCAAGAGTGATGAATAGCAAGAGGAATACAGTAACCTGGATGCAAGTGGAAACAATCGATCAATCAGTGCCTGTTACCCCTTGTAGAACATAGGCCGCCAAACAGCATTCTCCAGCTAGCTCTGTCCTAGGCTTTCCTTCACAGCTCTCCCCAAGTGCTCTTCATTCTCTTTATGTCTATCTCCAATTGCCGACTCAACGTGTTCCCAGGTCTTCCTCTTTTTCTTTGGCCTTTAGAATTCCAAGTTAGTGTTTATCTTGTGACATGGTTTGATGGCTCCCTCAATGTGTGTCCAATCCACCCGTTCCCAGCGTCTTTTCTTCCTCGGCTGGAAGTTGATTAGTTCTCTGCTACAGAAGGTTGTTGTTGATGATATCTGGCCAACGAATCCGAAGTATTTTATACAGACAGTTGTTTTCAAATACTTGTATCTTTTCAAGGATGCTTTTCGTAGTTTGCCTTACAAGTCCTAGCTCCATACAACTAAACTGCCTTCACATTTGTATTGAAAATTTTAACCTTAATGTTGACTGAGAGTTTGTTTGAGTTTCAGATGTTTTACAGTTGTAGAAATGCTGCCCTTGCCCTTTCAATCCGCACCTTCACATCTACTACTGATCAGGCCCTCCTTGTTTGTCGATGATGCTGCCCAAATATGTAAAGGTTTCAACGTCTTCCAGAATTTCTCCCCAAGTCAAGTGTAATTGGGTTAGTGTTTGTTGTTTTGTATCTAAGGATCTTGCTTTTCCCTTTGTGTATGTTGAGGCCTACTGCTGCCGAAGCTGCTGCTATATTGTTGGTCTTCCTCTGCATTTGATGACGTGTGTGAGAAAGAAGAGCTAGGTCATCTGCAAAGTCCAAGTCATCTAGTTGCGTCGATGTTGTCCATTGTATTCCGAGAGTGCCTTCAGATGTTGCAGTCTTCATGATCCAGTCGATGACCAATAGGAAGAGGAAAAGCGAGAGTAAGCAGCCTTGTCTGACACCGGTCTTCACTTCAAATGAATCTGTGAGCTGACCTCCATGCACGATTTTACAATGTAGTCCGTCGTAAGAATTCCGTATGATGTTGACTACCTTTTCGGGTGCACCATAATGTCGTAGAAGGCTCCATAATATTCTCCTATCCAAGCCGTTGAATGCCTTTTCATAGTCGATGAAGTCGATGTAAAGTGGTGAATTCCATTCAATTGATTGTTCAACAATGAACCACCTGATATGTTGAAGTCATTGTTTCCTTAATCTATTTCTAGTTGTCTTCCATATTAGTTCCACCTTTTTCTAGTAGATCATAAAATGCCTGGAACTTATTATTGAGAGTTACTTTGAATTCGTTGAGTTTGTTAGTATCCCGGAGAAGGGCTGTATTAAACTTTTGCAATACTGCTGCTCCAGTTGTCCAGTGCTTCTTTAGCTTCAGTTTCATTTTAGCTATCACCGAATGATGGTCTGAAGCCTTGTCAACTCCTCTCTTTGTTCTTACGTCTTCGATGGTCATTCTAAACTTCATATCGATGTAGATGTGGTCTACTTGGTTCTCCGTAATGTGGTCCGGTGAAACCCATGTAGTTTTGTGTATACGTTTGTGGGAGAATATGGTGCCACCTATTATCATTTTGTTGAAAGCACATAGGTTTGCAAACCTCTCACCGTTATCGTTCCTTTCTCCCAGTCCATAATGTTCCATGATGTCTTCATATCCGGTGTTGTCCATTCCAACCTTGGCGTTTAGGTCTCCCATCAGAATGGTCAGGTCCTTGGCTCAGCATTTATCAGTGGTTGATTGCGATCCCGCATAGAACTGGTCTTTGTCGTCTTCGTGGCTGTCATTGGTGAGTGCGTAGCACTGAATGATATTGATTGCAATTCCTTACTTCTTTGTCTTGAAAGATGGTTTGATGATCCAAGGTCCATGTGGTTCCCATCCTACAAGAACCTTCCATGCTTCTTGGGACAACATTGATGCTACTTCTTGTATGTGGGGGGTGCGTTTTCTTCTTCGTGGCTGGAATATAAAGGCACATTTCCTGAGGGTAATCGTTTCTGTGCAGCTTGTAACCAACTCGTTTTGCTTATTCCAAGTATCTTCAGGCTGTATCTTTTCATTTCTTTAGCTATTTGCATGCTTCTTCCTGTCTCCTACATCGTGAGGACATTCCATATACCTATATTAATTGTTGCTCTGGTTTTCAGAAGAGATATCGGCCTCGTGGCTTCCGAAGAAACTCGGCTTTCACCATGAGGCGTCATAACAGACCTTCCAACTCCCAGGGCAGAGTGAAAATGGTTATAAAGCTTTTTACTGGTTAGCGTTTTTTTTAGCAAGGTTTTTGTTTTACTGAATGGGGTTGCTAACCCCTTGCCAAACCCTATACCTTTATCTGATCATTGGACTAGCAGGAACCCTAGGGGCTCCAGTCAGAGTTGCTGCAAGTGGACCCGAGCGAAAAATCTTACGCCAAGTGCTTCAAAAGAGGAAAGGTGTTAAAGAGTCCTGAAATATCCCTCCGAAAAGTCGATGCACGTCCAGAAACGCCAGGAAACTTTTCATCCAATCAGCACTGAATAAAACCTTCGCAGAAACATCTGGAAAATACAGAGTTACGTGCCTCTATTGTGATTGAATGTTTGGTAATACAGCTATTATATTTAGTAAGATTCCTCAACTCTCCAGAAACTTTAGATTATTTGTAATTCTATAAACAATCCATTTTTCTGTAAAGAAAGGTTATCTTGGTACAAAGCGTTCATTTCCTGTTACGCGCCTTCTCTATGTTCAAGTTACGGTGTAGATTTAGCCTATGGTTATTGGAAGCAGATAAGAATAGGATCTTGCTTCTATCCAACAGACTTATCACTCTCCTCTAACTATTAAATATTTAACCTTTGATTAGCACCCCATGCATTGGCACTTCGTTATTATATTTCACTGATTCGTTACTTAAGCAATTAAAGTAGTGTGAATACAACATATCTCTGGATTCATGATCAAAATAGAAAAACCACAATCTTCGAATATAAAGAGGGCATACAGATTTTCTGATACACTTAGATTCACCTTCAAGCTATTCATTGTGTTACCACTTACAGGTATAATGAAGAACTAAACAGGAAGTCTTCGGGTTTAATAATAAGCTTAATTATATTGATCGTGTGCATAAAGTTCATCAGATATTCAGAAGATTTTAAGATTATTTAAATGAATATTTCTTATTCATTCTGTTTATATTTAGCAACTGAAATTATTGAATATTATTATATAATTTAGTCTGTTACATAAATCGGGTCTAACATTAACTTGCCTTAATCGAACAGTCATTAAATTATTTCCGATATTGACGTAATCATTCGACTTTATTTCATCAACCCATTAGAGTGGATACAGACATCATATAGCATAGTCCTAACAGATATACTGAACCTATATTATTACCAGCAAGTGGATATTTACTACTTATTAGTTGGTAGCGTTTCCATTTCAATAAATAAACAGCTACTTAGATTATCTACTTCATTCGTTGGTCATTTTATTCGATTAGTGGCTTACAAAGATAGAAATTGGAAAGAAAATGAGCATAGCATAGAACACTAACCTACATATTAATGTAACTACTATTATTTATGTGACTATTATTATTTTTGCTTATTCATTAACACTAAGTAACCCAGTTCGTCAGACTTCTCATACGAATTTACATAACTTGGTGCTATAAACAGAATGAATAAGTAAAATTTAGTAATCAACTACTAATAATTATAAACCCAAATTTAAATCATACTATTCTTAATAGAATTGGTGTAAAGTTGACGATTATAGGGTTCCAATAATACAATTTTATCTTCCATTTGAAATGAATCCGATACAGCTATTCATCTATGTTTCGTTATTTATTTATCTAAGTTGGCAAGAATACTTAACTCGGTCTGTAGCTCTCCTAGGGTTACTGCCTGTCCCAAGACTGGTAAAGGAGGAGGATTGGGCATGGGGCTAGTATTGCCAAACCGTAAAACCCAACCTTGCTAAAAATACGCTAACCAGATTAAACAAGCAAGAATATTTAGTTTCTCATGAGTTGAATCGTTCTCCGAAAAGTCTTTTATCAATTACTCATTTTGGTGAAAATTCAATAAAATTTTACAACCAATTCACAGCAGATTAGTTCAGTTTCATTTACCTAATCAGATTACACCAAGAGATGATTTCGAGGGACCAGTAGCACAGCGAAAATTCCATCCTTTTCAGTTGTCAACCAATCACATTTTAATTATTATCTACGACAAAGAACTAAAAATTCAAACCACAACACAAATAGATTCTACCACCTATTAGGTTCTATCCCAATGGTTTAAAAGTCGTACTTCTGTCACTAGCACAGAATGTTCTACGCACAATCCCTAATGTGGTTCTGGCCTCAAATTCATGAAAATTCCGTCACAAAGGAAAAGTATGTAACCACTACTAGCTGGTTTTCAACAATCGCTTGGTTAAAGTCACCATGAGGTTTCAGTCTATTGCTGTCTATACTTATAATCTTACTGATACTTACTTTTTTTCACTTTCCTCATTCCATACGTCATATATACTATGCGATTTTAAGAGATATTATGACTGATCACAAAGAATCGAGAATCAATATGAATAGCGGAGGTAGGCAGAATTCAACTGCCAGCGAAATATGATTTCCTTGTTTTATGGAATTGTCATTCTTCCAATGAAATTCGAGTTGGAAATTTCCATTGTGACAGTCAAAAAGTCCATCACTGACTGATCTCATGTAGAAGTGTCGTGTTCTAACTAATCATCTAAAGTAAGTAATTACTGAGTAGTGATTAATTTTATACTGTTTACCCATGAGTTTTTATCAAATTCTATAAATAAAGATTATAATCTAGCTGAAAACACAAGTGACTTAACATTTTTCTGGAATTTGTGTTGTCTCTGAAGTAGAATTAATTATATCAAGAAAATGGATACGCTTTACTGATGAATGTCAATAAGCAGAAAGTCTATGTAGACATACTGTTTCTCATCAATTAGGTCTAGTCACCTAAAATTGAACAAGGTACTCTATTATATTAAAGCACTATAGGATTCAAGCAACATTTGCACCTAAGTAACATTCAGTTCTAGTATATTTGTAACGTAACTAAGAGTGAAATTCATAAATCATATTTCTTTTTATTCAGGATTCGTTGTCAGTTGGATCGCCTACACTCCAGTGTTCATATTCACATAAACATTTGGACCTATTACTTATTGCATCAAACTTCAATGTTTTATTCACTAAGTCACTAATTTATTCAACAGGTTTGAAAGCATTTTGATGTTTCGAGCTACAATGACTGGATTCAACACTGAATATCTATTTTCATGAAAACATAGTATGAAGCGGAAATCACATATCTCCATTATAATAGTAAGCACTATCAATCAAATTCCTTTGAAGATAGAATGGATCTATTTAAATAAAAACAATGATAAAGTTTGATCACTGAACAACTGTCAAAGTAATTTAACAATATCACACTATAAGAATATTAATAAATCTACACTAAATATGTAAATAAATAAAGGAGTATTAAAAGACAGTTGTTCTACTCTACTATCTCATTTTTTATCTCTCTTAAAGAAGGACGGCAAATTGTGTTAAACATATGTGTGCATGTGTCACCGGTTCTTCGTTAGACTCTAATTGTATATTATTATTAATATTGTTACTAGTGTATATACAGTATTACTAGTAAATCTCTCATGTGTATGTATGAAGTAGTATCTACACGCGCATATATTTATACAGGTCTACTGACTGTGTGAAAACTTCCATATCAGTGAAAATGAGTAACATTTACTAATGTTAATAATAATAATTATTATTATTGTTAATATGGCGCCAAATGAAAATATTGACCCTTCATAAATAAATTTCATTTATAACAGTTTAATTCATCAAATTTATTATAAGTATACAGTTTGTCATGATTGTTGTTGTCTTCGCTGTTGTTCTCATTGTAGTAGTGGTGGTAATGCCGTTTGTGTGTGTGTGTGTGTTGGGGGGGTGAGGTTCAAGTAATTACTTCAAGTAGTACTATTGAAGTGTTGATAAATTGTAATGCATGTATATGCATGTCTCATTAATAATTGTATGTGTATAAAACGATGAAGAGATAGTAAACAAGTGAGGAAGTGAGTAAAGAAACAAATTGGACAAAAGAAAAGGGCATCATCAATTAACTACCAGCGTTTTTTTTTCTCATTTACATGTTATTATTTGTATGTATGTTCATATATATATATATATGGACATATATACTTCAAAATCTAATGTGAATAGGCTTCGTATAAACAAGAAGGTTACAATAGAATGAAAAAAGGCAGCAACTCATTTTAACCAGCTGTTCAGATGTGTTAAGAGTGATTGTTATTAATGAATATAAATATAATTTTAATTTGTCAAAATATTCACATTGGAGTTGATCATTTGTTATTACAGATAGAGAAATGGCGTTGATCATAATTAATATTCTTTTTTTCTTTTTAATTGTGTATATACTACTATTGATATTACTAAAATAAATACTAATACAAAGTGGATTTATATCTTTCAATGAATAGTTTCCATGTAGGGATTATTGAATAATCAAACAAAATAAGGAATCTTAGTATATCGTTTCCTGTCGACTACTATCAACTACATGACATGCAAATGGTGAATAAGTAGTTAATTGGATAGTCAAACTGTAACAAAATTTCATTACTGACTGATATCAACTCCATATACACTGGATACAAGTCAAGATATTTCCAAATGTTCATCTAAGACCCCATTATGATCCAGGTTATAAACTATCAGATATTTCAGCAAACATGATATTTTTATAACAATCAGTTGGAATCTTAAAGCTCATATTTCATACTTAAATCGACCTAAAATATCATCGATGTAGGTATATCCACCTGACGAATTGCAAATAAGATTAAATGAGCATTATGAATTCCATTTGCCAGTCACAATCTAAATTAAGTTGTTGATGATGGTTTACATTATGGCTAAAAATTCTTTCAATATGGTAAAAAAAAACAGTATAAGTTCACCATTATTCAGGTGATACGAACATTTTTGATAGACAGGTAAACAAACTACCCGCCTTCTACACTATTTTTCTAAAAATAGTTCATTAATTGACTATCAGACTACATAATGACAGTTCTTTTCAAAGGAAACGGTTTTCACGAATTCGTTCACATTTTACTTTGGCTTTTGTTTGTTTGCAAACATTATCTTAACATTTCCATTAGATTATTAAAATGTCAATAGTTCATTTGTCTTTTAGTAATCACTAGGTTATTATGTTATTAGATTATTGTATATAATGTTTAAGTTGGAATGTCAAATCCTGCGAATGACATTTACAGTAGGTTTCTCACTTTCCATTTTGTGGTATATCACAGACGGTACAGTAATAGTAATAATAATAGAAGCTTTATTCATTGTTATAAATTTTGTAACAATAATTAATTGTAGGTGGTTTCTATGTGGTCTGTAGGAAACCCTGGATCTAGGTTTCTTGTTATGAGCGACACCTCAGCAATGCATACCTGCAATCTAGACAGAATAGGTGCTTCTTGATTTATTCTGATTTGTATCACCTAGCTTTTTATAGCCTACATCAACTACCACTCAGTTATTTGAACCACAACTGACAGTAATTATTTCTCAACATCAAACATTGAATATTACAGTTCATTTCTGTTTCATATTCATTCAAATCGGGATTATGCATAGAAAGCATATTTTTTAAAAAGTTTCCCGGTAACCAACATCTGGAATCAATTATCGACTGCGATGGTTTTATACTAGTTCCACTGGTACAAATGTCTTCGTTCCCACTTGTCATAGATATATATGATGCACGGATTCCAATACATTCATTTCAAGGATAGATAAAGAGAAAAGTAGGCCAACAACAGACATTTTCCTATTCAAGTTTTTTACTAATTAACATTCTCATAACTTGTAAACTTCTAGTAACAACTCATAAAGACACACAGCAGTTAGTAATGATAATTAATAAATTCAAACAAAGCTAAAGCATAAACGTTAATTGAAACAATGATACAAATATTTGAGAAATCCATCGTGTGGTCTGCTTAGTCTTATGTGAATGTGAGTAAACAATGGAATATCTTTTCTTACATTTTAATCATCCATTGATGCATCCACAAACTAATTAACTACATGTGTAAACTGAAGTTGGAGAACTATGAAAAGTATCCTTGAAAAGATACAAGTATCTACAAACAACTGTCTGCTCAAGATTCTTCGGATTCGTTGGCCAGATACCATCAACAACAACCTTTTGTGGCAGAGAACTAATCAACTTCCAGCCGAGGAAGAGATTAGAAAAAGACGCTGGAGGTGGATTGGACACACATTGAGGAAACCATCAAAGCATGTCACAAGACAAGCACTAACTTGGAATCCAAAAGGCGAAGGAAACAGGGGAAGACCCAGGAACACATTGCGTCGGGAATTGGAAACAGACATAAAGAGAATGAACAGCACCTGGGAAGAGCTAGAAAAGAAAGCCCAGGACAGAGTTGGATGGGGAGTGCTGGTGGGCGGTCTATGCTCCACTTGGGGTAACAGGCAGGCATTGATTGATTGATTGATAAACTTAAGTTACTTAAGTAGTAACTTGAAGCTGTTAATGCAAATGTCGAGATTAGACAACCACTGATTTATTTGGCAACTTATAAATCTTTATCATTTTCGGTGAAGTACTGTACAACAGTCTAGTTGCATTCTCATTATGTTTAAATAATGAACGTAACAATAAGAGGATCAGAAATTTCAATGATGTGGGTTGAAGCAACAGTTATATTACACTGTATTTTAACTCTACCAAATACACAAATACAATTAATAATAAAGGCTAGATAAGCATGACATAGATCGACACTCAGTGATCAATCAATGGAAACATTTCAGTTATACAAGAGGTCAGTTATAGCCCAAATGCCTCAATGATGGTGTGGCGGTAAATAATCCCCTTAATAAATAGTTATACACACTCTCATCATTCATGCTAACCATGTGTGTTTTAGATGACACGACTACATGAAAACGCTCGGTCAAATATCACCATCAGATCACGACACGACACAACGTGAGAAGGCATCTCTCTCTCTCTCTCTCTACTTAACCAGCCTAAACGTTGCTATCTTATCGACACTCTACTTACGATCAAATATAACTTCTCCTCCATCGTTCATTGTTTTCTGATTTATTCTCATTCGTGTGAGTGGGTACACTCATTAGAAGTTGCTCTAGTTATACGACGAGCGTAACTTAGTTACATACCGGCTGTACTTCAATAGTGTCACAGTGTCAGATAGTGGAAGTAAATGACTCGGGCTTGTATTGAACAAGAATATTAATCCCCACCCCCACCCCAGGATTACTTATTAGCCTTGCTGATGACTGTCAACTAATACGCTCTGTAAATGAACCAGGGAACCCTAACAATTATCTTCCCCAGCTATCTACCTCAGCATTACTAAAACACTTTGCTTACAAATATCAACTACAACTAAACCCCGAATAATTGGGTTTCTTGATAATTGCCACCTAACATCTGAATATAGATCTCAGTGCTATACTGAATCAATTAATCTGTCAGCAACATCGATCAATGAAATCATGTTATGACTATCAACTAAGATGAAGATGATGTTAGTTATTATCGTATGACCGTTTATTGAGCTGACTTCATCTAAGTACCTGTTATTCACTAAACAACTAACTCCCTACTGTGTTTCTTTATATCTTTTATCATCATACTCATTATTCTCCCTCACTCTGCCTCCTGTATGTTAACCTTTAACTATTTTTTAAAATATATGATCAAGTTACTTTTCATATTGTTATTTGATAAATAATAAGTTTGACTATTGTTTATGGTGTCAAAAGTACACCATGGAAATGTTAAATATAATATGTGTACAATGTATTTTACTTTGTGTCAATTATTGAACTTGACTACGATTGTTTTACTCAGTGTTTTGTATTGTTCCTACTGCCGCTTACAAATTTAAAGTACAATGCATTCATTGTTCAATATTTTTGTTTATTAAGAAAGGAGGAATATTTAAATAAATAGATGACCTTAAATTATTGTGAGTAATTTAAACAAATGAATTCACTGATAAAGCTCACTGTTGGCATTCAGTTGAAACTAAGTAAAGTATTGGATAAATATTTTATATTAGTAACATCCTAGAAGTAAAAACTTGAAAGTAAGTATAGAATAATTATATAAGATGGATTGTGACTGGCAAGTGGAATCCAGGAAGCAGGTACACCCAGCCGATGAGTCCCGAATAGGACGAAACGCGCGTCCTGGATTCCACTTACCAGTCACAATCCAACTTATATAATACTTGTAAAAAAAAATTCGCTATATCGAGGCAATCCGCTCAGGATGCACGTATAGCAACAATGACTGACCAGCTTCAGTCTATAACAAATCAACGGGAATATACAAGTTTATCCTAATAAGCATAGAATACTTGTCGTTCTTTCTGATAGTGCACAAATTTTCGTGCAGCAGATTGGTCATGAATAGACAAACACAATACCCATCGATAACAATCGTCATGTGTCAACTAGGAAATAACTTTGTGAAGCAAATTCTGTAGTTTCTATGTGGCGATGTGGCCAGTGAAGTTCAGTTATGTAGAGAATGAGGCTGATAATTAGTGACATTAAGTAACACAGAATAATAACGCGAATCGACTAAAGTTGGAAGCCGTTGGATCACTGGTTTGGAGGTGAGGTACTCAAAACAAATCTTGAACATCTTGTGTTCGAGTCCTAATGGAATCATGATTGATTAACAATAGGACATTTCAACAAATAAGATTTTATTTTAGCCGAACTTATTTAGGGATTATTAGTAGTTTAACAAATACATCAGTTTAGTGAAAAATAGAAACTAATTGCGTGGCGAAATGTTTAGAAAATGTGCCAAAAGAATTGGATGTACACTGGTTTGCATCTCTATCATATCTCTGATACATACATTTTATTCGTCTTCTAAACATTATTGTTGTTCTCGAACAAGTAGTTTGAAAGTTACGTGTTGGCTGTGGGTTCAGTCCATGAGGGAGATCTTATCTGTTGTGATTTCTAAGGAAATAAAACAGTGATTCCTTACTTACATTGCTATTTATCTATGTATCTTCGTCTCTCTCTCTCTCTCTCTCTCTCTCTCTCTATATATATATATATATATATATATATATATATATATATATATATATATATATAATTGAATTACCACTTCAACTTGGCAGTTTACCTTGTCAAGACTGTAGCTGATTTTGATACTGAAACCCTTATCATCCGACTTTATAAATTGTGACGTTATTGCTTGAAAGTTTCGAACATGACTAATCACTTTCAGGACTGAGATTTATATTTTCATTTAGTCTTTAGTGATGATTGAATCTTGTCGACCCACTTGAAATGTCTCTGAACATGTGAAATATGATAACTATGTACACCGTTTCTGATTGATTGAAACTTAGTGAATTTTTCGAGATACATCTTATTACGGATAAGTATTTGTTAGCGAAATTAGTTTAGCATTTGAAATACCAAAGATACATACTTGTCATAATCTGTTTCTAAGTGTCCAGTAAATCTGTTATCTACATTATAATGAAGGACAGTATTCACTGTCTTCAATACTTTCTGTTAATAATAAATTACATTTATAGAAATTCAATAGTAATATACCATTTCTTGATAATAACTGATTTCTAAAACTTCATACAGGTTTAAATTAATTGCATTTCAGTTCTTGTATTGAATATAATGTCATTAATCTTCTTAATCAGTCAGTATTCAATGTGAAGCGCACTTGGTATCTGACTAAGTTACGTTCGTTGTATAACTAGAGCAACTTCTAATGAGTGTACCCACTCACACGAATGAGAATAAATCAGAAAACAATGAACGATGGAGGAGAAGTTATATTTGATCGTAAGTAGAGTGTCGATAAGATAGCAACGTTTAGGCTGGTTAAGTAGAGAGAGAGAGAGAGAGATGCCTTCTCACGTTGTGTCGTGTCGTGATCTGATGGTGATATTTGACCGAGCGTTTTCATGTAGTCGTGTCATCTAAAACACACATGGTTAGCATGAATGATGAGAGTATGTATAAGTATTTATTTGGTGAGATTACTTAACAATACAAATGGTTCGATGCTCTACGAAATTGAATTGTAAAATAAAACAATTGCTCAATACATCGTCATTTTTAATTGTACTTTTCAAAAATAGTTATCAAAAACACAACTACATTTAAAACTAACATTTGTATTTATCATACTGAAGTTGTACAGTGCTATTCGTTTTTTGTCACTGTCGACAGTGATAACATTACTCTTTATTGATACAATAGAATGATCTTTCATTCAATTGATTTTACTAATTCCATGATCATGTTTCAATATTAAACTACTGTTAAGTATTAAATTGTGTATAATGTAAATACATATATAATCATAAGTGTCATAGACAATGTGTGATATTTGTCATCATATGATGTATGGATATACTTAAGAAATTTATGAAATATCATAACTTATATGACATCATAATCTAGAATATGAATGAGTAGAATGACAAAAATGTAACACAGAAAACAACGACAGCGACTGTAAATGACAGTAGTGTTAGTAATAGCAAAGCAATAGTCTATAATTCAATAATATGTTTATAGTGAGTGTATATGCACATCATCGAGTACATATATCTGTGTATGTTTGTGTGTGGGTGTGTGTCAGTAGAATAGAATGTTCACCGGGTGACGAGATCAATAAGGTGTCGTACTGAAATTAGTTAGGTAAATTAAGACGCCATTATAAATTTCACTGTTATCCATATATATATATATATATATATATATATATATATATATATATATATATATATATATATATATATATATATATATATATATATATATATATATATATATGGATAACAGGGAAATTTATAACGTTTTTTTAGCCCTATTTGAGAGATGCCAGATGGATATAGCAACATCACTGAATTTCTAAACTGATTGTTTGCTTTAAAAGTGTATTTGTATTTACAGAAAGGTTTGGACTTGCCTTGAAGGTACAACGTATGGTGATGAAAAGGATTATGTGGAGT
The DNA here is from genome assembly GCA_034768735.1 of Schistosoma mekongi. Lineage (NCBI taxonomy): Eukaryota > Metazoa > Platyhelminthes > Trematoda > Strigeidida > Schistosomatidae > Schistosoma > Schistosoma mekongi. The sequence goes on along the minus strand of CM068306.1, from coordinate 79,220,840 downwards.
GGAGTGTCTATTAGAGAATCTGAAATAAATAAAGTAAAGAAGAAAATTTGATCTAACAATTCAGTAACCACGCAACTAATTGAGTACAATTAGCAATCACATATACGTGGAATTAAAGCAATCTGATGACCAGACCAAGATGATTGAGCAAGACTGTAAACGGATTACACACCTTCCATCTTGATAAAAGAACACTTTTTCCAGCGTTTTAAATACCTGAATCCATGGATACTATGGATATATATATGAATAATGTATGATGCTAGCGAGTTACACTAAGTTGGTTGACTATTGTGTAATTAGTGTCAGTTTGATGGAGAACAAACTTTATCAGAGTTCCCACAACGTACGTAACATCCAACTATAGGTGGGTTCTGTGCCTGTAAAAATAACATGCTTAAGAGAATCTGAGATCAAGAATAATAGGCGAAAATGGCGGTTCACTTATTCAGTAAGCATATAAGATAATAACGGAAACTGCTGATGACAGTTAGTAACTACATAAGCATGGATTTAAGGAAGTATAATAACTAAAACTGTCATGTGATTGGGAAAATTGTAGTGTATCATGTACGCTTGGATTTCCAGGTTTCAATCCATAACTTTGGTCATTGAAATCTAATGTAAAAATTATTATTATCGTCCAAATATGCACGATGAGCCTGTTTGATCACCTGCTAGTTCAAAAATATGCACTACTAATGTGTTGTATACTAGGACACAAAGCTATAGAGACTGGCTGTATTACACTGTCATCTATGGATTCTAGAGGTAACTACTGATATGATCTAATAATAAATTCACTACATTCTTATGGCTTTAAAACAGTTTTCAGCAAATGTCACTTAGTGATGAAAAATAATTTTTGAATAAATTTCTGGGGAGGGGATTATTACATTTCTAATGACTACATATCCAACAATCTCTTCATAATAGTTAATCTGAGTTGAATTTCATATAATTGTGTTACATTCATTGTTTACCAGAAAATCGGACATTAAACAGACTCTTTACAGTTGAATAATACAGCTTCATTCGTTGGCATAACTATACAGGTACTATGAAAATTGGTAGATCGTTTTCCGGTATACACGTTCATTAATCATGCTGGTCAATAATACAGAGAATGAGCATACCATTTCTGACCTAACTCGTGTACACCACAGTCAAACTCATCATGATAAGCAATGGAGATATGAACTACAGCAACCCATTGACAGCATAGAATGCATCAATCAAGACCAATGGACTTAGTTACATAGAAACCCGATTTGGAAGCTTGAGGTCGTCAAGACTATTTACTATGCCAATTGTGAATCGTCTTTTGCGTAGACAATCGTCCTTCAAAATACACTAAACCATTATCTGCAGTATTACAAGGGTATTTAAAAAAGTGATCTAGTGTAATACCTGAACGATGCACTCGAGCGCCAATTTAGATTTTGCACGTAAGTGATTTTAGATGAACTTACTGGGTTTTTGCTCATGGTTGTGTTGCTCCCTTTTTGCCTTGTAGACTGTTCACCTTTGATGTCAAGATCGCTTCTTTCAATTACTGACCGAATACATACGCATAACACCAATTCAGCTCAGCTTACACTAAAGCCAGCTGTTTTTGGACGAATGATTAATCACTAATCTTACATTTGTTTAGTTCTTCGTGTTACTAATCTGATTTATTTAATCAAGCTTTAGTGTAAAGTCTAGTGTAGGTGACTCGGCTTGCTGACAGCTTCTAACTAACATGAAAATATATCCACAGTTTATTGCCGCCTACGGTCAACCATGTGACATCAAAACAGTTTATGCGATAGAATTTAACGGTACTAAGAACTAGACATATATAAAATTGGTCACTGCTCAGCCATCACTCAGTAAAAGTATAGCAGTTTTATTGGAGATCAGTCATGGCCCAAATATCTTCATTATGACCACTACATACTGTGAAGCTCTATGGAACAGACTCCACTCTCACAAGTGTCAATAGGCACCAAACATTTTCGATAAGGTGTTTCTTGTTGACTACTTCCAACAACTGTGGATCTTCGAAACTGTTATATTGAACTATTAAAGAAGAACAACGAACTTTCAGAACTGTGTTTAGGAGGACTATTTTAATTATTTTGGTTGTAAGTAGTGTAAACATCTCATTTCTATGAGTGTTACGTTCCTTTTACCATAACCTCCTGTTTAGTATATTTACTCTTAGTATATTGTTTATTACTATGAACTACAGTTACTTGGTTGTGTACAAGTTGTCCCTATTCACTACCACTATCTCCTTGGCTCTGTATTAATGTTAGATTCCTGATTGGTTTGGTGTGCGGTTTAATTTTGAGGATGTATAAAGGAAAGTGTGAAATATAATTTTAATTCTGTTTCTTTCTGGTTGGTCTATCGTCTTGTTCTTCTATCTCCTGCTTGGGACCGCGTGGGCATAGGGTAAACGCATATTTATCTACTAGGCACACCTAATTGGCATTTCTCTCAATCGATCAATTATTTTGCGTCATAACAGAAATCCAATGATCTAATGCATAATTGCCAATATATATATATATATATATATATATATATATATATATATATATATATATAGTTCATTGTTTACATTATTATGAATAGTTTATGTTATCTAACTGATGGTTTCCATTTGCCTAATCTTTGTTGACGTACATGTATCCTGAACAGATTTCCTAAGTGCTACCACATAGTAAAATGTTTATTATAAGAAATGCATTGTGACCAATATTAAAATGTGTCATAAGCATCGAACCAGTTCGCTGTACCCATTGGATAGCGCGTTAGTTTCTTGAAGTGAACGGTATTAAATTCACTTTGAACCATATGCATCAATAATGTTATGATTGGGATACATCCGACTAACAACTCCTAAATAGGGTTAAACTAGCCTCTTCTTCTTTACTACTAGCCACAACTGAATATTATTAAAGATTGGTTCGGAGTAAGGTTCTCATTTTCCTTAGACTATCATTTTAAATCTGTTTTCATTATTGTTATATCGGACGATTTAAGAAGGGCAATTAACTCCACGGACTGTCTTTCAGAAGACTGTTTCATTTATTTTCAATATATGTACAATGATTATTTTATTTCTATTGTTGTTATCTTACCATCACCTTAACCACTCATTAGACTCGTAAACTGTTATCATATCTTATATCATTCAGGGATTATAATCTACTAATTATGTATATACAGCCCCTTTTATTCCCATGTCATTAATGTTCCCGTTTTGTATAAATGTTATTCTTCCTATTGGTACGTTATATGACCACGTTTTATATGTATATAAATGGATTACTGGAATATAGTCTGACTGTTTATTTGTTGGCTTAGTTGTCTTATGTTCTTTATTCAGGCTTGCAGACTAGTAGTCACGGGACCAGCGCATGCCTTCACTGAGTGGTACTATCGAGGTCACCGTTTTCCATATATTGCCCGATTTTTCAAGATATAACAATTATTTCATATCTGATCGATTCATTTCAACAGTATGATAATGATATGTTATACATGTAATTACATTATGAAAACAACTTTCAAAGTTAAACAAAAATAAGTAATTGACTTGTTTATACTTCGATTTTCGAATATCACATGATTTCTAATTTTCTGGTTTTTAGTGAATTGAGAGTAAGAGAGAACAAATAATGAATGATTGATGACATAATGATTGTTGCCTACACATACTACTAACATTTACATCAATACACATACATTTTTCACACTATCTGTTAAAAAAAACATTAATTACATTTTATTCATAATGTATAACTATAGGATACTACAATTCATTCATTAATATACCATTACACATTTGAAAACATGGATTCATTATGCAAGTGAAACAGAACCAGTAGGTGTGTATGCCAAAAAGTGAGAGATTTTAAGTTTAACAACATACATTCCACTATATGTGTGAAGTAATTTATGCCACCAGTGTGAAAGAAATGTTTGAAATAAAAAGAGAACAATTTTTATATGTATACCACATTCTTACTAGGTGACAAATCAGAATTAAAAGTAAAGTTGAATGATAACTGATAATAACATTCATTTTAATTTGAAAACATTTTTGTAATAGTTGGGTTGAAGTCAATCAATCGATCAGACATTGCGTATTAAGCCACGTGGAGCATAGGCCACTGATTAGCATTCTCCAACCAAATCTGTCCTGAACTTTCATATCCACTTCTTCCCAAGTGCTATTCATTCACTTCATGATTGCTCTCAGTTCCCGACTCATTGTGTTCTTTGGTATTCCTCCTTTTCTTTGGCCTTTGGGATTCTATGTTAACACTTGTTGTATGATGCAGATTAATGATTTCCTCAAAGTGAGTTGTATCCATCCCCAGCTTTTCTTCTAATTTATCCCTCGGCTGGAAGTTGGTTTGTTCTCTGCCACAGCAGACAACTGCTTATATTTACTTGTATCTTTTGGATGATTCTTTCGTAGCTCTCCAAGTTTCAGTTCCATACAATAGAAGTGTCTACACGTTAGCATTGTAAATTGTGATTTCGATGTTGGCTAACAGCTAATTTGAGTTTCAGGTGTTTTCCAGTTGTAGAATTGCTGCCCTTGACATGTCAATCCGCGCCTTCACACCTGCATCAAACTCTCCTTGTTTATTGATGATACTACCCAGGTATGTAAAAGTTTCCACTTCTTCAAGAGATTCTCTAGCAAGTCAAATGTAAATGGGTTGGTGCTCGCTATTTTGTTTCAAAGGATCTTGCTTTTAACTTTGTGTATGTTGAGGTCTATTGCTGAATGGAGTGGCTGTTGCTAAACTGTCCGTTTTCACCTGCATTTGTTGTTGTGTGTGGAATAGAAGAGCTAGTTCTGTCATGTGCAAAGTCCAAGTCATTTAGTTCCATCCATGTTGTCCCCTGTATTTTGAGATTGTCTTAAGATGTTGCAGTTTTCATAATTCAGTCAACCACGAGAAGAAAGAGAAACGGGGAGAGTAACCAGCCTTGTCTGACATCGTGCTGACCTCCATGTACGATTTTGTAGTGTAGTTAGTCATAATTCCGCATGGTATTGACTATCTTCATCTCAGTTGGATGCAAATGAAATTCATGGGACAGTGGATGGCTACTTTGCCGTGGGTTAGGATTATTTAAAGGTGTTCAGTCGGTAGACATGACTTTTACGGCCCAACTTGATCGACTACAATATGACCTTGGAAGCCTTAATCGAAATGAATCAATCATAGACCTTTAAATCAGAACCACGATTTTTCCATAAATTCTAGTGATTTATTAGAGAATTCTAAACTCAGACTGATTGTAGTATTCCTTCCCCCCCCCCCTAACGGAAATCTTTGGTGAACGAAGAAATATTCATCCTTTCAGATTATCTGCATACGATATTAAGACTTAACCATAACCCGGAATATAATTTCTAACAAATTATCTATAACTGAAATCTAAAAATAATGCAGGATATATTATTTTTATATCATCAAGAAACTTATGTAAGTTATTCTCGAATTCTGCAGACTTAATGTCACAATGCATTTTATGTAAATGTTCAACTAGATGACTCCATAGCATCCTTCCTTGAGATCCAACGTACGGTTGCAAGTGATACCTAACTCGAGCTCCACATTGATTCGATATGCTTAGTATAAACTCCCGTTGACGAATCAACGAAGTGTTTCTTATACATTACGACTCTATGAATATACCCCTTGTTTGAAAGCGATTAATAGGGTTTCCAAGTGTCACTATATAATTGTTCCACGTAAGATGTATTTTACTACCAGCCCAAGAAGTGAAGTAGGTGATTTGTCACAAATCCTCTCAAAATGTCATTTGTTTGAAGCTCCGTTCCATATACCACAAATCTACAAATATTAGAAAAAGGAGCTACTTACCCAGTTTTCTTTAACCTGGCGTCCCCTATAATACTTTCGTTTACAAATCAATGCTTCATCGATTCAGACTATTTTTCCTCGTCCTACATATTCGATTTGTAAAAGGACTAATATGCCGGAACATATTTCACGGCAATATTCATACCACTGAATTGCTGCGTTTTTTAGAAACATCAGCAAGTGAAGCGGCGGTCGTTACTTTAATTTCAATCACCCATTTGATAGTTAAAATGAGGATTAGTTTCATTTGTAACCTGGAACGAGTAAACAAAGAATCCGCTCGGATGAACGTTTTACACCAGCACTTAGTACAACGAAAGCAATAGCCATCTCATGTCCCTTGTGTGTTCGAAAACTGTCATTTCTTTGCAACATTGACAATTTAGTGCCTTCTTAACAATCCCATAGTTTGCAAACGAACAACGAGATTTTTATCACTAATAAGATCTAGAACGCGCTCTATCGTTAACATGCTGCTTTCAAGTGTCTGCCATGACCTTGAAACGCTTCCTTCGTTCCTGATTGGAATGACTGTGTAAAAGTCATGTCCACCTTTCAGTATTATTCTCACCAACTTTTAAGTAATCTTAAACAAGGACGAAGTAGCTATCCAACGTCTCTTGAATTTTATTTGTTTCCAGACGAGATGGATCTGTGATGAATACAAAAAATAAAGTAGTTACTAATCTCAAAACTATAACAACCCTGTAGTTATATTAGATTTTATATTTCTGATAAATTTGGCTTGATAAAACTTATACATAGAGCTAAATTAGCGAGGTTAATTGAAAGCCTGATATAATCTTGGGTCGTGTGGCTTATTAAATAAGTCTCAATGCGAATATCCTTGAGAAGTTAATGGTCGGAATCTCTTAACATGACGATTCTGTAATATCTCAAGTTAACTGAAGTTAGAAATGTGTTCCGCCCCATTAATCTAATGATTGAACACGAACAGAGATATCTGAAGATTCTGGTCACGACCACTGTTTGGATAAGGAATATAATACGCTATTATGAGGTTCCATACTAAAACGAAACACCTATCTAACGCTCTATGGTTGCCAATGATCCTCTATCTATAGTCAGTTCATGTTGCAATGACATGTTATTTTCTACTCAATGATACTTGTTAATATGAATGCGAAGTTAGTTTAGCAAGCATTCCAAAATGTCACTCAGCAGATTAACTTAGACTTTAACACATTTGATGTAACGATAGTAAGTTGTGTGTCCAATTCTATGTAAATCTATTTACATAGGATTTTCAGTAACCTGAGAAATTAAATCAGCCTCAGAATAATCTTCTGTGATATTCAACTTATATCGCACGAAGAACCTGATATATCTTTGACTGGGACATATATGGAAAATGACTTCGATAAATCAATGATACCAGACCCTGGAAATTAATGATTGATGTTATAATATTTAGATATTCTTATTAATGCATTACTCCATTAGATGCGCCTAGCTCGATCGGAAATGAATGAAGGAGAAACCAATATGAATCAACGGTATATACATGACTTTCTCAACTATGCCTAAATAAAATTAGGAAAATAACATGATTACGAAACAAGAGTATTTGTGGTAGAAAATCAAAGTAAAAGATAAATGGATAATTAATCCTAGTTTACGAACTGAAAATGATATGATAGTAGTGTTATGACGTGAAGAAGAGAGAGGGAGGACGGATTTGGTTGGTGGACGCGAAGACCAATGAGATGTGTGCCTAGTTGATAATGTCCGACTGACCTAAACCCACTCACCCCCAGGCCGACAATAGGAGAACCAGAATTAAGAACTAGAAGACGGAGAGAGCGAGATCTGAGAGCCGAGATCCGAGATCATATTATATTTTAATCATACCTTTATATATACATAAAACCAGACCACACATTGAACCAATCACAAATCTAACATTTATACAGTACAAAGGAAGGAGTGGCAGTGAATGGGTACAACTTGTGCACAACTAAGTAACTGCAGTTCATTGTAATAAACAATATACTAAGAGTAAATACACTAAATGGGAGAACCGGGCAAGGGAAACGTAAAAGTCATAGAAGTAAAATGATTACACTACTCATGAATAAAATAATGAGAATAGTCCTCTAAAATATAGTTCTGAAAATTCGTTACTTTTCTTTAATCGCCCGGCGTAACAAGTAGTTAACAAGTTAAATGAAAGCTTGGTATGAGGGATATATCAAAATAATAGAAATGAATTACTTGATAAGTACGCTGTCTGGAAGTTCTACTATTCTTCTTTTATTATACTTTATACCAAAATGAAAACTATTGATATACATCAATCAAGCTTATTTTATTATATGGTTTTACACCATGAACCGAAGATTAGATATTCGACGATAGGCTTAAATACTGTAAGTTCAATCTTCAAGTCATGAAATCTACGATCTTATAGAGTCTCGTACTGAAATGTAATGGTTACTTAGTTCTCCACCCCACCACCACCACCACCACCACAATTTTCACTGGTTATCAAATATTATATCTCACATATAAATTGAAACTAACAATCAATTCTGCGTTAAATTATTACTTTATTCACTTAATTTATTATTTAATAGCAGAACAAAAAGTTGTTTTATATCTTACATTTCTACTTTTACTTAACATTTACGGAGAATAGTTGATTAAATTGACACGCATAGAAAGTACAAAAGTTGAAAAATTATTCAGACTTTAATATCTTGTTTGGCATTGTTCAGTCAGCTGTTAATTGTTCATATGTGATAGACGTCTATACAAGTAAATTACCGCATTCATTCATTCACTTACTCACTCACTCACTTAAACATATAAAGACAGAGAGAGAGAATCATTTTGGGCCTGCTTATCGTGAATTGTTCATTTAACTTTGTATTACAAATCTTTTAGTGTTGCTTATTTTTAGTTAATAATATGTCGGATTATTGTGTGGTTATTATTATTCTTTATTTTTTGTTGTTGTTGAGAACAGTAGCATATATACGTAGACATATATACAAATCAACTTAAGAGAGTTTAATGAGCATAAGGAAATGTCTCTAAGCATTCTATTAGAAGAAAGATGAGAAACTGACGCCAATCCAATATCAACAATAACAATACAATATGTTTCATTCAGTCACTACTTTTAAAAGAGTCTATTCATTTCATTTAAATATGAACTGCTAGTAGTAACAAACAAATAAGAGAAAGAATGAATAAAACTGTTTGATGACACACAGAATAACGCATTCTTTTATGATATCGTCAAAATTCCTGAATATTTCTAATAGATTAATAGTCATTATTTTGTGTTAATGTTACTATTTATTACAATTTAATAGTAGTATTGTTAGTGTAGTATTTTGGTTGTTTGCATTTATAATTGAATTATTCTAATTGTTACAAGTTAGTGAAGAGTTATTTTGAAAAAAAATAAAAACGTTAAGTAAAATTTTTACAGGCGCCATTCAGTCGGTTAATTTAACGTTATTATTGCCTGTTGTGGTAAAATGTCTAATATTATTACTACATATATAGTTTTTTCTATAACCTTTAATTTTTGTGTACTTATCATTTACTTACTAGCTAGTATGTTTGATTGCTTGGTTACTTGTTTCCTTCTCTCTGCCTTTATTATCGTCTTACCCACCCACCGTCCCTCCCCTCCCTGCACAACTACATTTATCTCATCCTACTCCCTCCTCCTTCTTCTTCATCTACCTATGTTGATTTCGTCTTCTTGCATTGTAAATTATGTTGTGTACAGAGATGATTTCTATGTCAAGTTAGTATTCTTAATAAACATTATTACGATTGTGATAAATGGTGGTTATTAGTAATGAGAATAATGTCTCAATTTGTCTGTCTGTATATGTAGGTAGGTGTAAGTATTTTCATTATGGTTGAATAGTTTCTATAGTGTATATGTACGTCGAAGTCAGTCGTGTTGTAACAAGGTGGTTACTATTGTTATTAATGTACCATGTAACTAAGCTACTTGTTCATTTATCCATGTATTTTTACATATAAATATGCATATGCATTAATAACAAATTTAAGTATAAATGTACGCCTGAGTATACCTTAGATTACAATTATTACTTATTGGTCTGAATAAATTTAAGTAGTATATTTAATGCTTACAGAAAGTAGTCTCTTTTTCCAGACTTACGAAAAAATGTCGTTACTTTATACTTTGATAATAACAATAATATGTTAGATATGACAAATCTACTACTTACAATTCAACAGGATATCATCTACGATAGTAGTCTATTTCACTTCATATAATGTATATGTATGTATGTTGTTCAAGTGAAATCTTCTCATTTTCGATTGGCTCTCTCTCTCTCTCTTTTAGCCGTCCCTCTCCTTTACATCTTTCTTCATATTGTATCACAAAAATACGGGTATTTCCGTTGCATCTAGTTAAGTTTTCTGAAGTGAAACATAAAATTGTTGTTTTTTTTTCTTTTTTTTCTTAACAAAATATATTCTAACATCTAATTATTGTCTAGTAGATTTTTAATCAACATGAATTGTACATGTATAAACATATTTATCTATAAAAGAATTGTATTCAGTTTATAACTTGAAACTACTTATTAATTTCAGTAGTATGTAACATATAATGAGTTGTTTCATTTTTTGAAACAGATATAAACTATGTAATCGTTTAAGTTGATAATTTAAACTTATTACTTTACTGTATTCTTTTCTATATTGAATTAAATGTTAATATTTCAATTTCATTCGTCAACTGTTACATACTTAACGACAAGATATTATATGACAGTTTGTTTAAATGTTTGGATCATACATTTTCCATGTTTAAAGAATGCTAACTGTTATATGTTTAAGCACGCTAACATAAAAGGCTTAAAAGTCATTATGATGTTACGTTTCGTGAAACTGAATTGGGGACATCTAATTCATTAACATATTTTCCTATGCTTAGCTAATAGTACTGATCATATTCTGTTTATCAAGTCTTAATACAAAAATGTTCAAAGTGAACCGATATCGTATGTACTATTCTTCAATGCAAAGTTTTCGAAATTTGTTTGCAAGAAACCATAGACTATGGTTTTGTGATGGCTTGAATTCGTCGGCATGGCGTACTTACAATCTTAAGAGGACTGATATTCCCTGGTGGATTAAAACTTGAACTTTTCTGCATCAAATGAAGGTAATTATTGTTTGGATTCCACTTCACCTCATTAGCCTAAATATTGATGTATTTCTAATGTCTAGTAAGAACATCTAATAATCCATTCTACAGTACCAAGTATAAATGATAAATTACGAGGCTGAAGTCAAAAATCTTCGTTAACTGGTCGATTTGAACATGATATGGATTCTTAACTGCTGACTATCTAGGAAATGACAGGTTAGTTATTATAGATGTAAATTATAGAAATATTTCAGATGACACATCTCCAGTCTACAGTGATACTAATTGTTAGATTTGGTTATTTAAGGGAGAATACCAAATCGAAGACTAGAAATATTAGATGGCATCATTCGAAATGTGTGATAATGGTGTAGTTACATTCTTTCCTAATCTTCCTGTAAATCTTTAGTTTAACTACCGACTTACAGTTTTAATATTCGATTCATATTCGTTCATCATGACCCACAATCTTTATTTGCTTAGTAAGATAAAATAAATACGTAACCGATAAGTGTTTTCTTAGATTCCGCAATTATTACTCCACTAATATTACTCTGTGTAAGAGGTCGCTAGTTACATCAACTGATTATTGAGTATACAGTGTTAAGTAGTACTCTCATTCATTTTCGTAATAGAAGGCAAAATTTGATGAATACTAATGACTATAATGTTAGCTGTTTAGAGGGAATTGACAAGAAACCATAAATTTATGTCACATGGTAGTTGGTACTAATCAGTAAAGCATATCTGTAGTCGACAGTGAACTGTTACTTTATGCATGATTCAAAATTATGTCAAAATCTCAGACACTAACAATGAACTACTGATCTTCTCTAGGACTGAGATATTTTAGTCACACACTATGAAGCCGGATCAATATTCGTTCAAATCCAACAGGATACATCTGTTCGCTATAGTTTCTAGGTACCGCTTTCTGGCATGTTCTAAGTATCACGAAGTGTAGGCCCATACTTTTCTACTTACCATTTAACATCATCGGCATTTACCTAAAACTGATCTGTTTTCGAAAAAAAAAGAATGATGAAAGTAGTGCCTAATATCGTTTATCTTATTTTAGTACTTGATATCTGTATTTCTAAGTAATTGAATAAATAATGTGAATTTACTGCATACATATCATTAAGTAGTATACCACTTTGGATTAATATTAACACAAGAAGCAGTAGCATTCTATGTAGAAAAAGAACAGACTAAAAAGAACAGGAGAGAACAATATCACATTACCCTCCAATATATACAGATATATATCATTAGTACAACAAAATATCATGCAACCGAAAGCTGTTATATGTGTATACGCATTCATCGCCATGTGATTTTTCAAAGTTGTGAAGTTTGACAATTCTGACATGTAAATGTACACATATCGCCTGCATAATGTAACCTTATTTTGAGACATAGAAAATAATTACAAGTAAGTAATAAATTAAAATCCTACTAGTGATAATAATAGTAATACACATTATGCATTGACGATACAATTGATGACAAAGCGATCAGTGAGGAATGGTTACTCTACGAGATTTATTAATCGAAACACGTAGTATAGGCAGTAATGGGAAAAGTTATCTGTAGTTTCGAAGAAAATTTGCATGAAAGTTTAAGGTGAAAGTGATACTTAGGTGAAGATCGTGAAAAATAAACCGTCGAGATCATTATGATAAACTTTCTACCCAACCAAGCTTTGTATTATCTTATTTAATTGGTCTCTGATTCGTAGGATTGTGAAGGATAAAGTCATACCTCAGTAAAATCAATGTACATCTATAAATTTACCGGTTCGTGTGGAGCTAGATACGTTGATAGGACAAAGTAAAATCTTCTGAAACATATTTTCAAACAGTGTGTTACTTTGCTGTCAAAAAGATTATCCCAGTCCGTCAACACTCCAGTCTCAAAACACCTTGTTACTGTTACACCACTAGAATTTTCAGTCATAATTATCCATACAGCCAAATGAAGTGATCCCAATTGGGTGTGTAAATAAAGAAGTTATGCACTGCAAAAGCTTTTGTATTCCACAGATTTAAGTACAATCTCTGTATGCAAAAGCGTTACATTCAATGCCTAACTTAAGATTGGTATAAACCTCCTTCATGTTCTTAATAATCGATTATTATCAAACCTTTATTCCCTCTTTTCACTTCCAAAACTGCTTAATAGATCATTTGCTCAAAATTTATCATATAAGGATGTGCCACATTTGAAAGCTTTAAATTATCTAATCAACATACAATGAATTCACATTCCAGACGTTAGTAGGAATTTCCAGCGAATATTAATTGACCAGGATATTTTTTAGCGGTTATCTAGGCTATAGGACTTTGTAGAGGAATTTTTGAAGATTTCCAACATTCTTAGTTTATTGCAGATCTGATTATTTTAAGACCAAGGGTGTATCATTATGATGGTTGACATGTTTTATTCCTTATTTGTCCTTCAGTGAAACAAGATGTGATTATCATAGACTTCACATACCGAATATTTTCTGTGGTTAAAATTAACATCATGGAATTAGGTCTGATCGCAAACATTGACGACGAATATGAATACAGTTAATCTTCGTTTTATAAATGTTTACGCATAATTCTTGATTATTTACAAGTTAAACGATGATAAAATGGACATTTTGTTAAAGTTTTAAATGTTTTATACTGGATCGTTGATGCGCTACAGAAGGGTTCCATGTTACGATGAAATAACTGTCTTGTACTTCATTCTTTCAAGTGTTTATCTAACTTAGACGAGTTTGTAGTATCAAATGAAAATTGATTACTGTGATCAAATATATAACAGTAAATAGAACAAGTACGAATATGTTATTATTCTCATACTCATTATGTACTGTTATTAGGAGGAGAATCATAAAAATTATAAGTAGATTAAACGTTTGTTCACATGTTAATTAGAAACTTTCTTAGTATTACGAATCTATAAACCTCAAGTTTCATGTTGCTGATCATTTTAGAGAACAATGGACTTGATTTTGAATAATTTACATGTCCTGATTTCAATCAGTTCATTAATGGCTGAAGTTTTTTTTCTTTTGTAAGCCGTTATTTTTGATGATAAATATGCTTAGAGTGAAAAAGTTATCCTTAAGTGATATTACATGTGAAACAAAGACCCATTGGTTAATGCATTCAATTCTCAACTACTTAAATGTAAATTGGAGTCACGCTCATACATACCTAGTGGTACCATTAACCTTTACACATGAATCTGTAACGTCTGGATGAATTCAGCTACAGTATTCATTGATGGTTGTGTTACAGTGTGGGTTTAATTTGATATAAAAAACACACTGACCACTGGGTACTGAAATGAATCAAAATTAGGATACCAGTATTTCATAATTTATCAAAGTAGAAAATTGCGATTGTTGAAATAATACCTAATAAGTGAATAGTATGCTATGATACGACAACTTTAATAAGGGATTATTATATATTTACTAAATACCTAATCAGCTCATTTTATGAAATAGAATGAGTATAAGATAGTAATCTAAGTCACTTAGAAGTCCGTTTCACGAAACAGAAAGAATGATTATTTACACTTTTTACTTTCTATCTGGTCTTGTGATGAATGTGACATCTTCCACCTCTATCCTACTCAGCGTATGATTTGAAGAAATCCCTATCTAATTTTACTGGTAGGTTAGTGTCAGGCTTCTAAAGCTTCATTGTCCTTGTCTACCAGAGTTTGACAAAGTAACTTTGAGAAATCAACAATGGGATTAATCACTGGTAGCTGTTGACTATGCTTTCGTATCATGCTTCAGATACTTCATAAAGCAATGTTGCAAAGGAGATTAACTAGTACGAATCGAAGCGAATTGGTTTAGTGAATCAACATGACGATCTTGAAAGCACAGTGGAAATTTTGAACACTAAATGTTATGACGCAAAGAAAATTGGTTGATTGTAGCGAAAAGCCTATTGGGTGTGCCTTGTCGATAAATGCGTGCCTACCCTATGCCTACTCGGTCCCAAGCTAGAGATAGAACACAGAACGATAGACCAACTGAACAGCATCAGAATCTATTGTATTTCCAAAGATTCCATTATATCTATACAAAACCAGACAGCACAGCAAACCATTCAGGAATCTAACATTAATACAAATAGGAGTAATAGTGAATACAAACTGGAGTACGTTTACACAACTGATTAACCATAGTTCATCAATAAGAAGTAATATACTACAATTAATGTTACTTGGGAGGATAAGACAGGGAGAACTGGATGATAATAGAAATAAAGTTTTTACCTTGAATATAACCAAAAATACTGAAATAGTCTACAGAAACACAGTTCTTGTAGATAATCAATCTTCTTTAGGTGCCTGGGATATCACTAAAATATTCACCACCTACGAAGAAAGTATTATCTTTTGTCGTAGTAAAATAGAAATGGCAATCACATACGAAGGGACATTTGAAGTGAAAAACAGAAAAATGAAACAAAAATGTTGAGGTTAGAATAGACTTTTTCGATGTTCACTAAGTGTACCATCACGCGTACTTATAGTCAATTTTCTTCGCATTCAGTGGATGAATGTTGCATACCAAAATGTCCAGTATGTTGATTTACATAACGATGACATATCTGAATAACTTTAAATGCTCGAAATGAATGACCGACTACTTAAATCGGCAGCAGTTTCTTCACTGTGTTGTATAAAGTACATATAATGAAATGAACGTTGACAACACTGTGGATGATTTAAACCCTGAAATATATTACTCAATTAGTAATTACTTTCATTGAGTTGCAATATTGCTTTCCACTATCTAACAAGTATTCAGTGGTTTGTCTTTTCTTAAATTATGAATTCATGTTCAGTCTTGTTCATTATCATGACTTACTATCCAATATATGAAGGTCATGTTTAATGATTCCAACAGTATTACAGCCATACATTTCGGAGTTATTTTGGTTAGGATAGTATTGGAAATAATAAAGAATTGGTCATCTGTCTTTTGCCCATGCAGTATCCAGGATTTTCATAGCTCATCGTATGCTTTTAAACTCTGGACCGGTTAAGCAGCACTAGATGGTGAACATTTCTAAATTTTCTCAGTCGTATATACTGTGAAGCGATTGCATACTAATCACATTAGAAGTCACACAATATATCACATGCTGACTAAAGCTAGCAATCTAAAATTTTGCTTACCGACCCAGTGATCTGAATGTTAAGTGCTCATAGAGAAACCTTTATATATTGAGTTTAATTCATTGGTAGGATTGTGGATGCAAAATCGTTACTACAAAGTCCTGTACTAGAACGAAATAACTGTCTATTGACTTCTAGTTTTCAATGGTATTTTAACTAAAATCAATCTATAGTGTGCAATTTTATTTAAGCGACCCCCACAGCATCCCATTTCACTTCTAAATGAAGTAAAATATTGTGAGTTTGTGTTGACATCGATGCTTTGACTACATATAAACACAAACACATTCACTCATTCACACAGCTGCAGTGCATATTCTTATATACTTACTTACTTACGCCCGTTACCCCTCACTGAGGAGCATAGGACGCTCACCAGGATTCTCCATTGAACTCTCTTCTGAGCAATCCTTTCCAATTTTTTCCAGTTGCTGTTTATCTTTTTAATGTCTGCTTCTTATTCTCGATGCAGTGTGTTTTTTGGCCTTCCTCTTTTCCGTTTCCCAACTGGATTTCATGTTAATGCTTGTCTCGTGATGCAGTTTGATGGTTTCCGCAATGTATGTCCTATCCATTTCCAACTTCTTCTCCTAATTTCCTCTTCGGTTGGAAGTTGATTTGCGCTCTCCTAAGCTGTTCCTGATGGTTTCCGACCAATCGACATTCAGTATCTTTCGTAGGCAGTTGTTTATAAATACTTGTACCCTTCTGATGATGTTTGCAGTAACTCTCCAAATATTCTTATATGCATGGTTTTAATTTCACTTAAACGTACTTATAATTCACTATACACTCTTCAAAGTGTCTCCAGCTGATATTATTTTGTTACTATTATCATTATTATTACTATTCTCATAATACTTATTAATAAATATTTATCCATATATAAGGCGACATTTATCACAAGAAAATTATCTTCCCTTTAGTTTAATAATATAACAATTGACCATATTTATACTTTAATGTTTGACAAGTTCAGTTTAAATTTGACGCCAAATGAATAAAAGAAAGGAAAATGGTGAAGAATTCATGGGTGACTTTTATGTTACTTTCATATATTCATTTAAATATTGCCATCTGTCATCACTGAACTTCTCTGTGTTTCACTCGACTATGCTTACATGTTTCACTTGTTTATTTCAACCCATATATCTACAAACATTAAACCACATTTATTTATTAGCTTTTTCTATTTCCTATTGACATTTTGTTGATATTATTTCCTTTCTTGTTCACCTTGTTTCTTACAGTGTTGTCAAATAACTTTAATCTCGATATGGACATCAGTTACTAACGCTAATATATATCCATAAATGTAAGCATACAAGTGTAGAATTTTGCATATATACACACTAACACGGTGAGGCAATATAATGATGTGTTAGAGGAGGGACAACAATGGAAATTTCCTATCACGTCATTCTTTCTCTAATTTTTTGTTTACCTTGACTAAAGAATACGATGTGTATAGTTCATATGTGAATATCATTAGGGTGTATTAGGATGGAATTTCTACTAGACTAACCCAAATTTTGTATAATCGAGTACTTTAGAAAAAAAAAGACTAATTAGACAGTGATGACAGTAAAGAAATCACTCTTTCTGTAAATGAAGAATACAATATCAACACTGATGACCATGAGAATAAACTATGCAGTGAATTTGTGATATATCTTGAAGTGAGCATTGTTCAACTTCAATAATATGAATAGAGAATAGAGATGGTTTATTAAGTGCTTCTTTAATATGATACATGCATATATGTTGTGTCAGCTAGTTACAAAAAATGGCGACGTCAAGATTTTTACAATTCACTATTCAATAATACTGTTATAATTATTAGAGTGATTATGACGTTTTATATTTTACAAGTGAAATGATGTTAATAAAGAGAATTGTTAATTTTCTGTAGAATTCACCGATGATGCCTTTTTATATTTGTGAGAATTTTTACTCGTATTTTTGAAATATCCAACTGTTTTTCTCTCCATTTTTACAATGTGAGCCAAAATTTGGAAAATCATGTAGGGGTGAGGTGTGATTGTGTTGGTGGTGGCGGAGGAGTTTCGCTCCTAATTGAAGTGATCAGAAAGAATAATTATATACCATAGAAAATAAAAAGGATGAGCTAGGGGAGAGGCAGATTATTGAATCCTGGCCGTTTTATTTCACATACTGAACCTCGTTGAACGATAATTGAATATTAGGAAGTTCTGTACAGTTATTTTTTGGTTATAATATAGAACTTATCAGTAGGAATATTCTTCCATGACCCTAACACGGTTCGTAACTAGAACCCTCAGTCTTCTGGGTAAATGATTAAATTGTTCTAGCGTGTAAAATTTCAAATTTAATAAATAAATTTTGGTTTTAAAAAGATAAAATTACCTTCAGAAGGTGTAAATTTTCAAAAGCAAGAATTAAGGATGTTCAAGTGACGTTATGTAGCGATTGGTTAGTGCAGTATGTACTCAGGTAATCGTCAATAACTTATCAATAAATAAGCGTAAATGGAATTAGCCTCTCAAGAGTCCAAGTAGTTTTCTGAATAGGGCAAAGATGGAAACGTATTAACAATAATAATAATGTTTGTTTCAATATCAAATATTCACTATTTGAAAAAAATTCTCAGCACAAAATAGATGAAATTGACGTTTTAAGACCATTTAACTGGTGATTATTAAAATACGTAAACATATAACAGATTTTTAAATTGAAATTAGTTGACTGAATGCATCACAGATTGATGTTGGCAAGGTAGCATTGAAAACCAGGGAGGACTGGATAGCTGTTTCGTTCAAGTGTAGAACTCAGTAGTGAGCACCTCAGATTCCGCACCAGGGGCTTCAAGTTGACGGCGAACGCCTAACCCTTTGCACCACTGGGTCGGCATCTAATAGTAGAATTCCCACTTCTATCAATTTGTGATATATAGTGCGATGATCATCCATTGTTATTAGTGATAACTGTATCACATCCGACAAGTCTGAACTCCATCAGTCTCAACTTCTCACTAGAGTTTGGCTGGTGGAGTTCAGACTTGTCAGGAGTGAGACAGTTATCACAAATGACAATGGATGAGTGTCGCGTGATATGTATATATATATATATATATATATATATATATCACAAATTGAGGGACGTGGGAATTCTACCATTGGATGCCAACCCAATGGTGCAGAAGGATAGGCGCTCGCCATCAACCTGAAGCCCCTGGTGCGGAATCTGGGGTGCTCACTACTGAGAAGTTCTACACTGGAACGAAACAGCTGTCCAGTGCTCCCTGGTTCTCAGTGGTACCCTGCCAACACCTATCTGTGATATATTCAGTCAACTAAATTACCATTATCCACAAAAAATAACCATCTCAATTGAAATTGAAATTAGTTTACTCGTACATTCATCGGTAATTGTTTAGTCAATCTTGATCTCTTGTCTTAATCTTTTTTAGTTATTTTGTATTTGTTACAGACTAATGTTAGTTGGTTACCGGTGAAAACTAAGAAGTGGGAATTCTACTATTGGACTCCGGCCCAAAAGTGCAGAAGATTAAGCATTCACCGTGAAACATGAAGGCCCTGGGTCCTATCCCCTGGCAGAATCGTAGGTAAGAATTACCACGGGCGAGTCTGATGCTGGGACGAAACATCAATCCAGTGCTCCCTGTTTGTCACTAGTGCCCATTTAATATCAATCTGTAAGGAAAACAAACAACAAATTAAATACCAATCTCCACAAAAACCACTTTAAATTAGCCTCTTTCATCGCTGTATGTATGTCATGAGTAGTTATAATCCCACGTTCCTCCAAAAGACAGAGGCTAAGGTAGAAGCAGTGTAGTGATAGCACTTTAAGTTTGTAGTAGTTAGATTTGAAATGCATCGTACACATTTTACAAAGTGCCTCAGTTTAAGCGGATTTCGGGCATAGTTAGAGAGTTAAAACAGACCTAAAACAGCAATCGAAATTTATGGCAGCAAATCAACACCTGCAAAGATAATGGTCCGAAGGTTTAAACTAGATGTAGTAACCTTTGGATATAGACTCTATGGTACCTACGTAAACTGTCTGTCCTCATTTTTAAATACAGTGCTTGCGTACCCTTGAAAATCTAAGACGGCTGAAATTCAGGTTAAATAACAGATCATTTATTTTGCATGATTAATAGATTCCATTTTGTTTTCCGGAATTTCATATGGTTAATAATCTGTTGTATGTAGCTATAAGTGAGTTCTATGATATCATAACTCCCTTGCCTATAGACATGTATCTGTGAGCAACAAACGAGTTGAAATAATCTGGGGGAGGGACATCTATGATAGTAATGAGTAGTATACGCAGAAAATAAGAATAGAAAAGAGTGAATCAATTTGCACAATAGAGTAATTTGCAGTAGTATCGAAGCTCAAGATTTGTAGTGACGAAAAGTGGCATCGAATGAACTAATTCACGTATACATCCTAACTAGCTTGTATGAATCTATCACTATGGCTGCAAAAAATAGACAACGATTTTGTGAACCGATACCATATCATAGTTTGGCTTTCTCCAACTTTAGAAATAGCTAAAAGCTTTTGACCAACAAACTTTAAATTTTACTCTTTACTAGGTAATATAGGCGATATTTTCCATTGGAAAGTCTGCCCTCTTTCTTTATGTTCACCAACAAAACAACTTCATTAAATTGTCTATTGTGCACATTATGGAAGAATAATACAGAACGTGTTGCTATACTACATCAGCGTATGTGACGAATTCATTAAAATGAATTGCAAATTAGTTAAAGGAATAGTAGTATCAGTGATATTATGGATAAAGAGATTAGGCACAGAAAATACGATGAAAGGAGTAGTAATAGATTCACAGAATAAAGAGTATAGAATAAAAAAGAGTGGATGTATCTACCCTATGATATCGATTTAAAGACATGTCACTTAACATCTATAACGACCTCAACATAAATCACACCAGTAACCGATATCCTCATGCACTGATCCTATGTTTTAAGTTTGGCTTCTCTATAATTTCTTCTAATCTACTTTTTCACCAATCAGCGTCGTGTATCAAAGTAGTCGGTGATTGAGCATAACTTAAGAACATCCTCCCCTCCCAACTAATCCAGTCAATGTTAATTTATTACCTCATCGGTACTGTTAATACATTTGTGAAGCAATGATAATTTATTACCTCATCGGTACTGTTAATACATTTGTGAATACACTAATTATATATATATATATATATATATATATATATATATATATATATATATATATATATACCAAATAAAATTTTGAATACCTCCACATTATTTCATCTAAATCATAATCATCATCCTCGTCAAATTAATTGTGTAGATATTACTGATAAGGTGAAGCACGTGTCTATTCATATTTGCAATATACATTACTATATACATATAATACTAATGTACAGATGAAATTACAAACAGTGTCAGAAGTATTATCTATAATTATAGTAGAATCTTATCTCTTCAGACAAACACAGTTGTATTCCCTTGGTATGCTCATCTGTGAGTTGGTCATGTGACAACCGGCACATACGTAGTGTTTATAGAAATAACAGAAATTGTGTTCTCATTTTATTTTATTAACTGTACTAAACAGTAATTATGATGATAACTACAACGGTAGCTTAGATTGTTCTACTAACCAGGATTTAACTGATAAATTTTAACTAAAATATATTGATTGACCACTGTGTAGTGACCAGTCCGGTATTTATCTAGTTCTAAGTAAACTATGTCGATCAAATCGTAATGTGGCCGATAGTCGAAGTGGAGTGACACTGGGTGAATAATATTTGATAGAAAGTGGTCTAAGGGTGATTGACAGATAATCCTACTTAACCCAAGTTTCGTATTAGTCGATACTAATCAGAAAGGAGTACCTGAGATCTTGAAAGGAATAAAGTTCTCTAGCAGAATCGATCCTGAGTCATCAAGTTTTACAATATGCAATGATTATTTTATTTCCGGCCAACCACTTTATATCACAACATGCGATGGTGAGTCACTTCGACAGCGTTCACACCGTGACATGATATTTAAAATTTGATTAACACCATAAAGAACCATATAAGCATAACACGCCACTACTCAATGACCAATCAATATAGGCATGTTAGTTGAAGAGGTGGTCGTTTGTTGCTCAAAACAGATTGTGAAACTGAGTGACCCAGGACAGAATCCGTCAGATAGTATCAGTTTCCTTACTGACTGATGCCAGATAGGACGTAACTTTGATCAAAGATTTCCTACTGATGACTCCTAAATCACATTTCATCAAGTATTCTGATGTTCCTATAAGTACGAATCTGTTGTTGTACAAACGTAAATAAACTATATATTTAACCCAGATGACTAACAAACTTCAATTGATATTCCTTGCAAAATGTACTCCATATTGTTGATGTGATTTAAAAGATTTGGTTTAATCGATTTCGATGAGAAAAGGCACTACCAAGTGTGTACAATATAAAAATTAAGGTTAGACAGCGAAAGTTCACCGTATAGCTGATTGGTATCAAGTTTAAGGCTTTGGATATCGCAGATGTTTCTAATTAAGTATAATTAGAATTCAGACATTTCCGACTCAATAAATTTCAATGAGTTAACAACTCATGGGATAACCAAAGCCATTCTCATTGAATTTCAAACACTTGACAGCATTCTGGATATCGCCTTATCTTTAATATGACATGATGGAAATGGAGTTTGAAATTCTTCTCTGATTCTAATGTGAATTCAAATGTATGATGGCAGCTTATGAATTTATCCAAAATAACAATTAGTTTACTATTTTTATCACAGATAACGAAGCTGTCATCTACGTATCCTTTGTAGAAACGAAAGTTATGTGTTGATCTGAGTATCGTATTCTGTAGATTTGTGATGAAACAGTCAACAAGATGAGGGCCCAAACACCAATCCATAACTATACCCTCCGTTTGTTTACAGTACTCACTATTAAACCTCAACTATACATCAAAGTGAGCTGGAGAAGTAGTTCTTTCAAATAATGCTTTGGTATAATAATATCGAGGTTGTTGTTTTCGACATAATCACATAGGAGTCACATTCCCGCTCTAAGAGGAGCACTCGTGAAGAGTGACTGAAAATCTAGTGATATCATTTTCTTGCAGTCACATTGATTTTGTTAACCTAAACTCTGAAATGTCTTTTATCTTTTTTAATTGATCCGGTGGATTTCATTTGTATATTAATTTTAGGTCATCTGAAATGTAAATGACAGTGATGTGTGAGTATTTAAATAATTTGCAAAGATGTGTTATACAATTCAGAAATTAAAAATCCATAAACAGTGGAATTTAACAATTCTGAATACGCGGTATATATCTCTAATGCGAATAGATAATGATTAACCTAGAATGTAAGCCATTCGATACCACCTCAGTAATCTGAAGTGTACACTCTTTCACATGGGTCCTGAGTATCTTAGTTATAATCACCGATCACCTCCTGGTAGCATATTTTTGTTAGGATATCACATACAAAGATAAAAAAGTTGTTTAATGAATTCCAGTTTTCAGTAGTCATCTATCTACAAGTTAGTTCATGATGTATAAATAACAAATTAAAAATTCGTCGGTATATTTTTCGAAAAGAAATTTCCTTCATCTTAAAAAATAAAATCGTTAAATATTACGCGTATATGATTAGTAATATCCATGACGTCTTAATGTCTTTAGACTAGCTGACATTTGATTTGACGAAAAATGTTACCTGACCATAGATATACATTGTTTTACTGAACCGGTTGAAGTATATTAACAAAAAACTGTGGTTAGTTTGAAGGTAAATTAGTTATTAATTAGTGATATTAAACGGAGATTTCATTTGGTTCTATTCGTCATGGATGGATCTCATTTGGAGCATCAATGAAAACTAAGGATTACTGAGCAGTCGTTTCATCCTAATACCAGACACCTCATTCGCTGACACCAATGATCCAACGAAGTGGCAGATTTGAGACTAGATAAACTCGCAGCCAATTACGTTATTACATTAAGAATGAATTCATGTTGAAACGAATGATTGATGAGTTCATAATAATAGTTTAGATTAAATGGTATTTTAAAAGACGCATAGGTCTTAAGTTTAATCTATCACAATGACATAAGCGGACACTGTTGATGTAACACATCAAAAGTACTTTAGTTTTAGACGAACGTCTGGTTGATCTGAATCTTTAATGAATACCACTTGCCGATTAACTTAAGCTCAATATTAACCACTTCATCTATTGTTTAAATAGTATGGAGAAAATTTGGCATTAACTTCATCTGTCTGGAATTAATATATTCATAACCTAAAATCTAAGCTTTTTAGCTACATACCTTTCCTAAAAGATAACAAATGAATACAGAGTAATCATCCTATGTTCTCTAATGTATAATAATTTCAATCTTCCAGTTGTCATTAATATCATAATATTAGTAACGTCTAAAATGTCGACAGAATTTAATTTCGACTGCAATGAAATTATTGTCCATCACTAGCATCACGTGCTTCCCATTATTTATGAAGCCTGATATCTTTGATTTTGGTTACTCGTTAGATCATGGAGTTTCATACTATGACGAAACGAATGTCCAATCCCTCTATGTTTTCAATAGTTGTCTAAAGTTGATTAGTGATGTAAAACTTTGAATTATTTTCATCATATCAATTCCTTTTCGAAAGAAACTTTCCAAAAAGAATCATTTCTATAAGAGCACTTTATTTAATGTTTTTATTACTTAATCCAAATCCAATCATAAATTTAAGTGTAAACATCATCACTTAGCAACACATGTATTTATTGCACCAATGACTAGTGAGTGAATTAGTAGATTTCACTAGTTAATTTATCCATAGGTACCAATTCATATCAAGATAATGACTAATAATAGTAAAGATGATCCTTGATCTCTTCGAACAATTAATCACTTTTATAGACAATTTATTAAATGTTTAATTCAATTTTGATGGCACGAATTGATCTGAATCAGACAACCATTGATCACCTGGAAGCACTGGACAGCTGTTTCGTCCTAGTATGGGACTCCTCAGCAGTGCGCATCCACGACCCCATCGGGGATCGAACCCAGGACCTTCTGGTTCCGCTTCCAGGTGATCAATGGTTGCCTGATTCAGATCAATTCGTGCCATCAAAATTGAATTAAACAGTTAACTATCTCTACAAACTCCCTTAATTGTAATTTATTAAATGTTTTATTTGTAAATGCTAATTTATAAGTTACCATTACCAACAACAATGAATTATCTATATACATGTAGATGAGTAGTATATAAATGAATCTGTATGAATTCATTCATATTCTTTATAGATCCATATGATGAAACCGTCTTATATGCACTTAGTAAATTCTTAAACAAATGGTTGTTGTGCATAAGTGAATATGAGAATATACCTCATGGATTATGAATATACATGTATATATAACCAGTGTGAAATTCAATGTTCATCAGTAATGAAGTTAATATAAGTGGGATTGACCGTATGAACAGATGATTTGATATGATCTTATCTTATCGTTAAATTTATTTATTTAGTTAGTTACTAGGCTTTTTGTATCTTTGATGTTTATGCATTATGATTATGGTGGCTACATCCTAACACCATTAAGTTTAACTCATCACACATTTATCTTTATGCACTAATCTACATAATATTTCATTATTAATCATATCTATAGCCAAAGTAGATAGAAAAATACTGGAACAATGAATAAAACACACTTTAAATAAAGAAACTTTTTAAAGATTTTATTGATATCTGTATTGATATTCACACAATAAATTATCAATGTCCAGTGTCTTGTTGTTTCAATGAACAATCCTATTATGTTTCCTTTGTAAGTGTTTATCGGTTAGACAAAGTATGTTTTATTCTAAATTGAATGTATCACTTAGGCATACTTAAATAAGTATATGGCGTTACTTGATTAAAGTTATCCATGACATATTCAATGCCTTCGGTCATTTATGAACTAATTTATTGATTGGGTACTTCATATTAATCAGTATGATTTACCTGTTAATTGCATACAATAGTATAACAATAAAACATAGCTCATGAGATGTCAACCCATCTAGGTAAGCAGCTACATTGAAAACTGATCGACAGAGCACGGTCAGTGCTACAAAGATTAAGGCAAACTAATCATTTTGTTATGAATTATTAATTGACAATCAATATCAATAAAGGTAGTGAGTTTGAAGCGTACCCTGTATGCGACGTAGAGAAGCTTCTGACGATTAAACCCATACGTATGGATAGGTAAAAGTTAGGAGGATGTGGTCAGTAAAGAGGAAGATTTATTTGATTGTAAGTAAGATGTAAACTATGCTTGACTCAATGCCTTCGCTAGAACAAATATAGTTAGCATCTATGATGAAAACCTACACCACTATTTATTTTTGAGTAATCATTTGCTGCTTCAAATTAGAAGCGACTTAACGACAAACATTTGACTATAGTCCTCAATTCGCTGTACTACAGACATTGACATATCTTGCAGCATTAAAGAGTAAAATCCCTATCAGGCTGATTTTTAAAAATCTATTAAGGAGTTACAAATCAAGACTAGATTGTTTCGAATTTAGAAGGTACAGAAAGTAGTCGCAACTATCGTATAGTATATTTTCACATTATGAAGTTAAATCATTGACCTCGTCAAAGATATAGTTTCACTCTAGAATGAAACAACTGTAACAACAGTTCTCTTCGGCTCCCATTAATGTTGTTTTGCTATAGATTATCTGTAATATGAAATTCTATAAGACTAGATTAGTATTCAATACTTTTTTTTTCTTTTTGATCTTTAATGATACCCTGACTACTGCTGTTATTTGTCAACTTATAACACTTTTATGAAGTGATCATGTTAAATCATATTGAGTCCATACTCTATATATATATTGTGATTTCTCCATCTGATTGTAATAGATTCACACAAACATACATACACATACACGCACACACAATGTTCATAATAACATGTTGACAAAAAAGAAAAAAAAGAAAAAAAAACGAACAAACAAAAAAAGAAATCAACGCCATCAGTTTAGTTAATTTACATAGATTATCATGTAGATCATGTTTAATCATGTTACAATGGCCACCTGATCATTTCAATATGAATATATGTGTATACCTATGCATCATATATAACATAAAAATGATTAATATACATTTTTAATTAAATGAATCTATTGTATATTTAGAAGTTTTATTTATTTGACATTGTCAAATGACATTAACTATCGCCTATTTTATTTTATTTTTTTAATGTTGTATATTGAACTAATGAACGGAACAAGTTAACACATTCATTTAAGTTGATTAACTAGAACTGTCTTTTATTTTTTTCCTGTTCTATTACATTTCATACATACATACATACACAGTAACACATGATATGAATAATACTTTTATATAACACAATATACACATGTAAGTAGTATTATTAGCAGTAGTAGTAGTAGTGGGAGATAGAGACTGGAGAACAACATGATAGACATTCTCTGTTTATTTAAATGAAATGAACTCAGATTATCAATGATTTGAACTTTATTAAAACAAGATCATACTTTGAGTAATAATAACAATAATAATAATAATATGAGGGGGGGGGGAGCCATTTGATAACAAATAAACAATGAGGATATGGCGAGGTGGGTGGGTGGGGGGAATATTAACATGATATATTAACAGACGTATATGAAAATGAATAGAGATTTATTTATTCAGATATAAATTTGAACTCACAGGCTTTTGAGTGGGTGGGTGGGTGGGTCAGTAGGTGGAAGGATCGATGCATGGAAGGGTGGTCTTTGAAAAGTTGATGTAGTAGAAAAATAAACGGTTAAGGTTAGGACTAAGTGAAAAATGGATAAGAGATTAGTGTATTATTATGTTGTCGCCAAATATTTAAATAGTTTATTTCAAAATAATCTGATATTTATTATGTAGTAACAATAATAATACAAGATGATGTTAATCAACTACATGATTCAGTTTAATGATATATGACTGGATAGATTTAGTATGTTTAGCAAATTACACATGTTTTAGCGGTGATCTGTTATTACTTGTTAATAGGTCTAAAAATCTTGGGTTTGAGTCCAAATGAAGTTATTATTGTATACTTCTGATGAATTGGATACTAGTAAGTAACAAATATCCAGTAGTTTATGATTTGTGAAAATAATGACTTGAGTGTTTATTTATTATGCTTAAAATGATCTATGTAAATAAGTTAAATTATATTGTTAACCCATAGTAACAGTACAACAATAATAGATCCACACTTGAATAAAGGCAAGGAAATGTAACTTCTAGAGATAATTTCTGGAGTTTTAATAAGATGTGATCAGTGGAGTTCAACCATGTCGGGTGTGGATCAGTTATCCACAGATAGCAATAAATGAGGCATTGCAAGTATATCGTGAATTGACTGGGTTAAAAATACCAACCGTTAGAAACTGGCTAAGTTAGTAGTCAAGTGGTTAATTGTTTGACGCGAAGCATGAAGGTCCTCGGCTATATATCCTGGTGAAATCGTAGATATGTGCTGCTGAAAAGACTCATGCTAGGACGAAACGGTTATCTAGTGCTTCCTGGTTTTCAAGGGTCGTCTAATTCAAAACAATTCGTGATATCAAGTTAACACTCAACTATCTTTACACCATTTAATTACAATAAAAACAGAAATTGTTAAGTGGACATCGATTCTCTAAAATAAGCTGACGATCTAAACAGTCACTAAATTATAGATTAGAACATTATTCTGTCTACTTTGATTTAGCCAATCCAGTAATATCTATCACTGGCCTTCTCATTTTTAGGTGCCACTCAAAATTAAACTTACGAATTTGTAACTGACAATTGAATTAATAATAACGACCTGCTAACAAAATTATGTAGGAGTACTACATTACAGAAGTACAATGTGTAACGCTTTATATGGTAAGGTAAGCAAACTAGAATAAATAACACTAAACACTTTATATTTGGATCGTCTCAATGATTTAGGTTAAGAACTGATACTAATTATAGAAGCAGTACAAGTAACTACAATCTTTAATAGATCTAAACTATAACATTTGGATGTTGATATTGAACACTATAATTGTAGATTACTGAATTACTGTCCAACTAAAGATATCCTGCGAATATGAAAACTTGCATTTGATTAATTCACAAGTCGAAACAAAATGATATTTCCTACTAATCACATCCGTTAATTCTCTGGCGAGTAAGTGTAGTTCACAATGCTTCAAAAACATATTACTATTCTCATGACCATAAATATTGTTGATAACAGTCAATAAATTCGGTTTAAGATATCTCTTCGATGATATTCGGTCGTGTAGTATTAAATGGTGTTTCCCATATTGTCGAATTAATTAACTTTTTGACTAGATTACAAAATGATGGAAATGGTAATTATCGCATGTGAACTCTTTGGTGGTACTATGTTCTTTCAGCTAGGTACTCTAAATAATAAGCATTTATTGTCATTCTAGGATAATATCAGTAATTTATACAAAGTAAATCAATCACATGACTAGATATCCGCCGAACAAAACATTCAACAGGAATGTACGAAAAAGCAAAGAATGGACAGAACCAGTCAAAACAAGACCGTTGGGATGAACTACTTAAATACTTGTGGAATACCTAAGTGTAATAGGAGTGGACAGTGATGTTCAGAATGATAATGAAAACTTTACGATTAAATCTCCCACTTCATGGAATACAGAAGAGCTGAAATAATACAAACTTTATAGGCAGACAATGAAATACTGATTACCATTCCACAGTGGTGTTATAAAGGATATATGTAAAAACCAACTCATTGATTAATCATCTAGTAACTTCGGTTATACTACTAACTGATGAATTTTCCATAATATACTTTAGAAACTATAATCTTTGGAAACAAACTAAATCGACTGAAATTGATCACCTAACAAATGCTGAAACATTTTTGCATAACATTTTTATTGTAAAATGTCCTGGAATTTGATGAAGTCGAATATCTCCATCACAAACTATTTGAATGTTTTGGTTCCACTTCTTGGTGAAGAGGCAGATGATTGAATTAGTCACAGATTGATGTTGGTAGGATACTGTTGAAAATCAAGAAGCACTAGATAAACGTATCATTTTAGTATGGGACTCCTCATTAGTGCTCACCCTAGGTTCCACTCCAGGAGCTTCGCCTTAGCGAACACCTAACTCTCTGCAACATTGTGTCAACACCCAGTCATAGAATTCTCAATGTCATTAATTTGTGATATAGTACGACAATCATCCATTGTTATCGGTGAAAACAGTCTCACTCTTGATATTTATCAACTCCACCAATCATAACTTCAGATAATACATAATTGTTAATTTTTATAATCTACTTTCTACATTCATCTATTTTGTTCACAAGTGAATTTTATCTCATAATTTCATTTGGTTTACTTTTCAAACTAAACAATTCTTTCATTCACTATGAGTTGCCCTTTTTTTCTTATAACCACATTACTGATAATTTAACTAAATGTCATTCAATAAATTTTTTATCTTTATTATTAACTATTGACTATATAAATATAGTGCGAATTGTTTCCTGTTAAGGGGGTATCTTTTAATCTGACTTTGTCTTTCCGTTTTTTTTTTCTTTACTTTTCTTTTCATAATAGCAACTTTTTCTCCATCATGAGCGTACGCACACACACACACATACACTCCCCTTTCCCTTTTTCTTTATTAAGTCACATTTACTTTAAACGTGTTATAATTTTGTCGTATTCAATGTTCAATTTATTCAAATTGAATTTTGTACAACTAACAAACAAAAAAAAATAGTAAAATGAGTGATTTTTCATGAATTTTGTTAATAAGATTGTATACCCCTAGTGAAAAATTTAATTGGCGTTTTTTTTTCTTTATTCAACAAAACATATCATACTGATTTATTAACTGATTATTGTAACATTGAACATAATGAATTGTTAACTTTACTGCATACAACACATTCACACATGTACATAACTAACATTAGTAGTATGAATATTATTATTAGTAGTAGTATTAATGAATAGAAGAAAAAAATATTCTTTTACATGCCATTAAAAAAAATGTTTTCTAAAAAATTCTATGGTAGAAACCTTTTTTTGATGTTGTTGATTTCTTTCAATTAGGCGAAATGAAATTATTGAATTCCGGTGATGGATATGTATCTGTGTAATACGCATACGTGCATTACACAGCTACATCCGTATAGACACTGTGTAATTTACTTTGTGAATGAGAGAAAATTAGGGAATGTTATTGTGTACCTGAAACATTTGAGTGACAGTTAAATCAAATGATAATGACGAAGGTATCAAGGGACTATATATATATATATATATATATATATATATATATATATATATATATATATATATATATATATATATATATATGAATTTCACACATATACACTCATTAAGAGGGAAAACGTAATGAATGGGAGAGAGAGGTGAGTTGTAGTGATGAAATGTTGTTAAATGTGAATTTCCTGAATAAGAAAATGAATAAAATATGTATGATTAAATAAATTCTTAACTTTTCTTCTCACAAGCAACAAGTCATAATGAAGTCATCTGACATAACGACAATTGCATAGCTAAAGATTAAGGACGGTAAAAAGTAATGAATTCGTAGACTGATTTTCGTTAGATACCTATTAAATACTGAGAAGTGATGGATAGGTGTTTCATGATAGGATTTGTCTATTATTCCACCAGAGAGGAAATGTAGATACTTCGGAACTTGTAGTAAAAGTATTGCAGTTTAGGTTACTGAACTAGTACCGACTGATTTGTGTATGGCGATAATTCCTTGTAAAAGACTTCCGAAGTAGGGAATATGTTGAAAATAATTTGGCTAATTAGTTAGGGTTGGGTTATAAACCCTACAGAAGAATCATAGTAAACAAAGAACTGTGTCATATATTTGGTGGACAATTACGGATCTTTTTCTACTGAATTTAGGATGTTTATCATAAGCCCCTAGGATTTCATAGTTGCATATAATGCAGTAAGTACCCTTCTTTTCTGAGCATAACATAGTCTTGGTAGCACTGTTTCTCTCATACTTCTCATCTTTTATTACTGTAAAAAATCTCGAGTACAACAACCCATGATTTAAAACTATTGGATTTTAAATCTTAGTATTATTATCTAACACACTTTGACTTGATTCACGTTGATATTATTATCATTATTATTACTAATATTGTAAGATACATATATTTTGTTGGCGTTGATGCGTGACAATAACTAAATGAAAAAGAAGTACACTCTATACTCTGTTGTGATTTTCAGTAAAAAACATGATTGAATTGCTTTGGTTCTGTGGAATACTAACAACATCATAAATGTTTAAAGAATAGACTAAAAATTTCTTTGCTTGTATTCAATCAGTGAATCTCAGAAAGTATTGGATAGATATATGGTCTTAATATGGGACTGTTCAGTAGTATACATTCAAAAACCCACCACGAATCGATTAAGCATCAGCATAACTGAGTTGATTTCCTATCACAGAATTCTTATTTTAATCAAGTTGTGGCATATTGTTACGATTATCAACTATCACCGATTCACTTCAAATATGCCTAAAATCAATTAGTCACAACTTACTATTAAAACGCAAAGCCAGGGCAGCATTCCTACAGTTGAAAAACATATGGGACTCAAAACAAATATCAACTAACCTCAAAGTCAGACTCTTCAATTCGAACGTGAAGACAGTTCTGCTGTATGGAGCTGAAACTTGGAGAATTACTGCAAACATCATCAGAAGGGTATAAGTATTTATAAACAACTGCCTACGCAAGATACCGATTGTCCTCTGGATGGAAACCATCAGCAACAGCTTACTATGGTAGAGGACAAATCAACTTCCAACAGAAGAGGAAATTAAGAAAAGACGATGGAAATGGATAGGACATACATTGCGGAAACCATCAAACTGCATCACGAGACAAGCATTAACATATGATCCTGTTGGAAAACGGAAAAGAGGAAGGCCAAATAACACACTGCATCGAGAATAAGAAGCAGACATTAAAAAGATAAACAGCAACTGGAAAAAATTGGAAAGGATTGCTCAGAAGAGAGTTCAATGGAGAATCCTGGTGAGTGTCTTATGCTCCTCAATGAAGAGTAATTGGAGTAAGTAAGTACTATTAAAACATTTTACAGTTATTCTTATCATAAAAGAATTTCACACTAGTTTGAAATAGTTATTCACTGTTTCTTAGTTTTCATTAACACTTAACGAAGATCAATCTACAATTACTTAAAACTAATCTCTATTAAACTACATCAACTTTAAGAAATGAATCTTATATGAATATGTATATACTTTTTTATATTATTTTTTTTTTTTTTACAGAAATCAACATTTCATCTCTAATTATATGTTCATATTATATTTGAAGTACACCCGATATATGACCAAGTTACGTCTACGGTATTACCAGGGCAACTTCTAACGTTTGAACCCACTCTTACGAATGAGAATATATCAGAAGGCAATGAAGGATGGAAAGGAAGTTATATTTGATCGTGAATATGGTGGCAGTGGAATAGCAACGTCTAGGCTGGCAAACTAGAGAGAGGGTTGCTTTCCACGATGCGGCGTGACGTGATCTGGTCGTGATGCGTGACCGAACGCCTTCAACTTAGTAGTGTCCGCTAAAACAAACATGGTCAGCATCAATGTCGAAACCTATGTAACTATTTATTTTGGGCATTATTTACTGCTACATATTCCTTTTATTAATTCAGTTAAGTATACTCATCAATATATAAATATGAAAAATGTGAAATCTAACACCAACCAGTAGATTAACAGTAATAATCATATACTAATTTCAGTTATGTAATAATAATGAGTAAAATACATTTTGTTTATTTAAGATTGAAATAGACAAACATTAAGAAAAAAAAATAAAAGAAGATAGAAGATAAAATGGAAATGAAAAAGGTGGATGTATGTTTATTTATTCTACATTCATTTACTTTCGTATATTCAATTAACTCCTGGTACCAGCATAAAAAAAAAAAAATAGAACGAAGAGTATATTTTGGATAATAATGCCTCTCTACATACATTAAACCATTTCTTAAAATGAAAATATTTCATGTAGATGTAAAATTTACGATAGACATATGCAAACAAACACAACTACAAAGAGAGAGATAGACATATAAAATGAACACAGATCGACGGAATAACATATAAAGCACTAATGAAATAATAATAATAATAATAATAATAATAATGATAAAATAAGGGTTTGGGGTTCCAATTCATTTGAGTTAATTTACACTTTTGAAAAATAAGATTGAATTCCGATATGAATGTGTTCAATTATGTGAGTTATTTAGTTAGATTTTGAGCTTCTTCTATAAATCATAAATATGTTACAGGTGAAAGATGATTAAAACAAATCTTAAATGAAAAAGAAGTGGATAAAACACAACTGCATTGATATTAATGAGTATTGTAGAGATTTGTTGTTTGTATTCATCATAGACTAATTTTACTAGGATACTAGATGTATGTTTCATTTTATGTCGAGAAATCTTAGAAGGGAATACTATCGACCCCATTAAAGAATTGAAGGTAAGATCATTAGGTTTCCTAGTGGAACATTTAATCATCAATACCAGTGGTAAAATTCTCACTACAATTAATCTGTGATATAACCTAACAATCATTAAAGATGATTGGTAATAACAGTAGGACGAAACAATTATCCAGTGTTCCTTGGTATTTAATGATACTCAATCGAGATGAATTAGCGATATGCACAACAAATTAAGTACCAATCTCCTCAAAACCACTTGAACCCAACTATTGAGGAGACTGTTATATTTAAAGTTTAACGTTACGAATGTACTTTAGATAGACAAATATTGGAAACTAGATGGGACTAAGTATCTAATTTGTCGTAGTGGTGAACTCCTCCGTAGTGTTCATTCATGACTCTATAGTGGATCGAATCCTATACGTCCAGACTACTCACTAACTTCGCGATCATCAGATATCTGAGTTGAGTTTTATTAGTCTACATTACTAACTTCATTTACTCCAGGAAATTGCATAACATCAACCGCCATTAATTAATTTCCTGACATCAGACATTATTGTAATCTTTATGTGACGTTCTCTCACTGGAGCTCCTAAATCAGCTCCTGAACTTAGTCATAAGTAAGTACATATTTATTAATCTAACGTATTACAAACACTTTTAAGTACAAAAGTCTCGACCGTTGGTAAGTAGTGGCTTCTTGCTACTGAGGAATCGCATATTAAGAACTTATGTAATTTAGTAGTCAAGAAGTAACTACACAAAGTTTTAGCGACGAAACTTTTGTAAGGTGATACTCTTTATTTACTGTACATCAACTAATGTTGGAAGTAAAGTTTATCTTATATTTTCAGCCTCATGATGTTTCATTACGATTCAACAGTAAAGAACTTTAAGTAACTAAAAGGCTACCAAGTTGGTACATAAGTGTACAAGAACAATCATATTTGCAATGTTAAGTGCGATTCCGAAACCTTAGTAGCTTTTGAAAAACATGGTAAGATCAATAGTAAATCAGGTAATGATGGAAATATAATCTGCCATTTACTGTAATTCTCTTGGGAACTTCTAATAAAACACTGATATCTTACATAATTTTTGAATTTTCCTAGCTTCTGAAATCCTTTCGGAGGAATAATCTAAGGATCTTAAATTGAGAACGAAACGGTAGCACAAACCGACGATACTAGATAAAGATAGGGATATCACAAAGTTATAATTACAAATCGTTGAATTTCGACATGACGGTTTAGGAATAACATACTTTTTCATGAAATAATCCCTTGCATCTTTTATGGTGCTATTAGTTTTCGTCTGAAAATTAAGTTAAATTGTAGGTAGATTTATTTCACGTACAGTTGAACATTTAATTGAACTGTTAAAGAATATACATTCAATTTATTGATTTGTGGATTAAATAATTCATGATTTCATTCGTACTTTGTATTGTAGCAGCCGATGATAACCTTTACCATAATATTAGGATAAACTCGTATATTCCCGTTGATTTGTTATAGACTGAAGCTAGTCAGCCATTGTTGCTATACGTGCATCCTTAGCGGATTGCCTCGATATAACGAATTTTTCACAAGTATTATATAAGTTGGATTATGACTGGCAAGTGGAATCTAGGACGCGCGTTTCGTCCTATTTGGGACTCATCGGCTGGATGTACCTGCACCCCAATGTTGATGTTCACAGTGGGATTGTAGCTCAGTCCGTTTCGTGTAGAACGCCACCGCGCTCACCACTAGACTACTGAGTTCAGACAGTCACACTGGTGTAACGGGCACATCCCAGTGTGAACATCAACATTGGGATGTAGGTACATCCAGCCGATGAGTCCCAAATAGGACGAAACGCGCGTCCTGGATTCCATTTGCCAGTCACAATCCTTACCATAATACTTTTCTTTGTTGAATGTATATTCAATGTGTGATTTAAATCAACTTGAAGGTTGATAACTCCTATCGGTTATCTTGAACCTTTATTTATTGGGTTTACATTCAGTTCAAATATAATTTTCACGAACTCATCGTTACTAACTTCTAATATATATGCAATTATCCTGTTGTTTGTGGATGTGTATCTATCAAGGTGACATATTGTGACATATGGATGCATAGGAATTATGCTATTACTGAACTGAGTTTGATTATAATTCAACATACAGAAGCAATCAAGATTCATAGTTCAATAGAATATCCAATTTGGATGATGAATACATAATTATCTATCACAAAATATTATTAACATTCTCTAGTAGTCAGTAAACACTAAACAATTATACACTAGTAGTTTACCTTAATTCTTAGAAAATCTTCATTTTCATAAATCGTCGCTGTCAACTTTTGCCTATACATTATCTGATTAAAACAGCAAATTAACAGTGCACAAGATATTAAGTATTTCAAAGTAATAATAAACAGCGAAATTGTTTATAGGCATATCAAGATTACAGTAATCTCTCAGTAAATTAACCATTCAGTATTTGATGATTCAAAATGAATGATAATTGATGAAGTATGCATGCTTAAAAAGATGTAATTGAATATTCAATAAAAAATAATTGAAACCATGATTTGATGTGAAGATAGTGGTAAGAACATGGATATATTATGAACAATATTATGTATTTCGGTTTCTAGTAAAGGAGTAATTAGTTTTTTTTTTTTTTACCTCTTCTTTAATCATCACAAATTTTGTCTGCTACTACTAATCTACTTCATTTTCACTATCATGTGTCTAAAACTAATAATTTAATTGTATATATTTTTATGTTATGTAGATTAAGTTTATCGTGAAGTTCCAAATGAACTAAGCGAGACTAGAAGAGGGAGGAGGGGAGGGTGACAAATTAGGAGAAAGGCGGTAAATTGTTAAATTGAGAATAATAATAACAGAAAATAAACAATCAATAAGTGCAGCATTACCATTAGTAGCATAGTGATAATTTCCAGTTAATTAACTGTACATATTACAACTATTAGAGGCGTGGCTACAATAAAACCGAATGAAACTTTTATACGTACCATTAAGTAGTGTAAATTATGATAGTGAAATAAACTTGAGAAATAAGATCCAATTTGTTTCTAATAGAAAAAATAACCATTATTGTTATTATATGGTAAATATGTAAACAAATTAACAATATAGTAGGAAGTACAATGCGAAACGATATATTTTGTATATGTACACGATATATGTTCAGTTTATTTATTTATATGTTGTTAGTGTTCGACATAGATCGATCCCAGTTTGGTGTCACTGAAAAACAGGGAATACTTGACAGTTGTTTCGTGTAAGTATGGGACTTCCTTATATGTGTACCCCACTTTCTCACTAGGAAGTCGAAAGCAAGACTATCAGGTTTCACAACAAACGCCTAACCATCAACACTTCTGAATCTGTGTCCAGTTGCCGGATTCAAACTTCATTCAGTTTGTTATATACAGGAACAATCAGTCAAAGCCATTGGTGATAACTGTTTTACTCTCGACACCTCAGCGTATGACAATCGTAGGTTTGATATCCTGGCTGGGTCAAAGATGTGCACCGGCTGACTAGTGTCATAGTAGGAAAAAACAACCCTCTCGTGTTCTCTGGTTTTCAGTGACGTTCAGCCAAAATGAATTTAAACACCAAATTAACTGTTAATCTCCAGACAACCACCTTAACTCAATTAATTATTCATAAATAGGTAAGGGAAAATAATTTTTTAGTACTATTTGAATTTCAGTAGTTTAACAAATTTTAGCTTTTAATAAAAGTCATCATTATAACAGACAATGTCATAATGAGATTTCGTCAATAATTCATGACTAGAGTTTAACTTGATTTCTCCACATTATACAACTATGGTCCATGGAGTACATCAAGTTGGGAAGATGGCAGGCATCAATAGTTTACTCGGAGTAAGGATGTTATATCACAAATCGACTAAGGCTGAAAGATAATACCACCGGATGATGAAAGTCAATGTTGAAATAAGGAACTAAATATCTGATCGTTTAGTCAGTTTACACTGATTAGTTAATAGGAGGTTAAGTAGTTCTAATCGTAGATGTTGAAAAATCTTAAGTTTCTGACAACATCAATCGTATATAATACTGAGTCCCATACTACGTCTAGCCTACACTTTTTACTAGCTATAGAGCTGTAATCTATTTTAAGAAAAATATTCCGTGGTTCTAGAAGTAGTACCTAATCATCATCTCGTTTTACAAATCATAAAAAAGATACCTAATCAATGAAGGGTATAACTACATTTACAGATGATGGTTATATTCATGTTACTACTGATAAAGTAATGGGGTCTATCTTAACTGTGAAAAATCTCCGATCTTCTTCTGAAACTGTTATCCATAATTTTAGCCTACGGTCAATAATTGTAAGTCGGTGAATACTCATTGTAAGGTAGATACAATTTGTATAGAATCGAATGAATCAAGATATTATTAACTTAGAAATTGGTAACCAAGGATCATATGATAATTCAGTAAAAATTGAATTTATACAGATTACAAAGATGGTACAAAACCATCAGATCATTGAGATGGAATTTTCTGATCCAATGTTTTTTTTTAAATTGTCATTTTATTATACAATGCAGATCAATTGATGAATCCCATCCGTGATGATTGTCATTCACATAATGTAGTCGAATTTTACAATCCATGAATTCTTAATATGGACTTCAAAAACTCATCTGTTAGTTAATCATTAGTGAGTGAATAGTTGTTCAGTTAGTTACTTAACAGGGATTATTAAAATCTGAGGCATATTTTGCTACCAATGATTGACCTCAAACGAATAACTAATGAAAACGTAAGACAGTAGTTTCACTACACTATTACACTTTAATGACGAAATGAAATAAGTCAGTAAGATAATGTCAATTTTATCATCTGGCCTTTGGTTTAAATGTCTAGTTCAGTTACGGTTTAGCATAAAAAAAAACAATTTATAAATAACAGCTCATACTATGCACACTATTTTAGCAGATGGCATTGGCTTACTGAATTGGATTTAAGTAGATAACTATTTTAATTGGGATGGTTATTTTGTTTGATTAAATATATCACAGATTGATGTTGGCAGGGTACCATTGAAAACCAGGGAGCACTGGACAGCTGTTTCGTTCTAGTGTGGAACTCTTCAGCAGTGCGCACCTACGATTCCGCACCAGGGGCTTCAGGTTGACGCGAACGCCTAACCATCTGCATCACTGAGTCGGCATTTAGTGGTAGAATTCCCACTTCCATCAATTTTTGATGTATAGCGCGCTGATCATCCATTGTCATTGATGATAACTGTCTTACTCCCAACAAATCTGAACTCCATCAGTCACGACTTCTCACTAGAGCTTCAGGAACATCTTAGAGTTAGTCACCAATGAGCTCATTATTATAGTTCGATTGGGATGGTTATTTTTGTCAATGGTACCCTGCCAACATCAATCTGTGATATATTCAATCAAACAAGATAACTATTTGCTAAAAATTATTAGGATGAACTTGTATATTCCTATTGATTTGTTATAGACTGAAGCTGGTCAGTCATTGTTGCTATATATGCATCCTGAGAGGATTACCTCGATATAGCGAATTTTTCACAAGTTTTATACAAGTTGGATTGTGACTGGCAAGTGGAATCTAGGACGCGCGTTTCGTCCTATTTGACTGACCAGATTCAGTCTATAACAAATCAACGGGAATATACAAGTTTATTCTAATACCAATGTGCCCGTTGCACAAGTGTGACTGTCTGAACTCAGTAGTCCGGTGGTGAACGCGGTGGCGTTCTAAACGAAACGGACTGAGTTAGAATCCCACTATGAACACCAACATTGGGATGCAGGTACATCCAGCCGGTGAGTCCCAAATAGGACGAAACGCGCGTCCTGGATTTCACTTGCCAATCACAATCCAACTTATATAAAATATTTGCTAAAAATCTTCTAAACAGTAAGTGGTTCAATGTCAATACTCACTCATTAGTGTGGAATTAAGAGAAAAGGATGTTTATTAGAACTTGTCACTTCATAGTAAAGATCAATCACAATAAGGAGAATATAATTTATAAGTTAATAAGAGTAAAAAAATGGAATCAAATTTCCATAAAACCATACAGTTCAATAGACAAATTACATGAAAGTGTATACAACTTTCTGTTGACATTGTTATGAACTAAAACTAATCAATCTTCGCTGCATCCCGATTTAACTACCTCGATACAGAGATAGTTCAAAAGTGTAATTACAGTTGGTCTGTATCTGGCAAGTGGTTCAACACCATTTGGAACTATAAGTGAACACTGTTAAATCAACTTCGGATTATGATGAAAAGTAACTTTAAGGTGAGAAAAATCTCTTTATCTTCTAGTTACACTTATTATTAGTGTTGTTATGAGCAAGAGAATATTTGTAATTATTTCTTATATTCTAGATGAATCGACAATTACTAAGTGTTAGGCATAGATAATGAAGTGAATAAACTCATAAATGTTAATTTAAGCATCAAAACAAGTAGTATATGTATGTACAAAAATGGAAATTACACCACATTATGGAGAGGTTTATGTAGACAAAAACTCAGACAAAAATTCATAAAAATAAATAACACTAAGAAATAGAGTTCTCAATCGACGAAATAATGAATAACGTTTGTTTTTAAAGTGGTATATTTGAATGTTTTTTCCAAGGGTTATCTAATTTCTTTCTTTCCAATAATTCCAAATCCTGACATAAACGTAGACGAGTTAAATGTGGATCTATAATATCGTCGATGTAACCACGATTAACTGCTGGGAATGGATTAGCGAATGCTTTAATATAATCTTCTTCAGCTTGACTTTGATTATCTTTTCCACGAAAGATAATTTGAACTGCACTCTTAGCTCCCATGACAGCAACCTGATTATAGAATCAAAATAAATGAAATTAACTTCACGGATTAGTCATTAGTTACTAGACGTCAACTGAAGTTATTGCACTAATCCAGTGGTAGGGTTTGTATACTGTGATAGTTTATTCGGGATGTATGGGTTTTTAACACTAGTTTCTCTAGGTCCTACTATGCTACACAGGTCGATTGAATAGTTAAACTAAAAACGGCAAAACTGAAGTCGGAGAGTGAAGTCATACTTGTGACTGCCCTTTAGTGTGGTGATAGAAAGTTGTTCACTTATAACCATTTGCATTTTCAGAGATATTGAGCATCATGCAACATGATGTGAAGTTATGAGTATAAATATACTGTCAGGTAACGCAGAGAGCAGTTAAGGGTATGATGAGTTATTAGTTTTCCGTTCCCACAAAGTGGGACGATTCTTCACGAAGCACCTACAGACATAAATTAGTTAGAGGTGGTTTTGATGACCTGAAGAAGTGACCACAGAGCTCAAGGAATAACGGATTCAGATTAGTTACACATAATTTTATGAATAGTTTTAGGTGTTTGAGTAATGTACTTCTTAGACCGCATCATTGGAGACGAGGATCCGCGGAGTAAAATGAGGTGTATATTATCAAGACTGAGATTTTCTGAAACACTTCCTTTAGTTGTGAGAAGATAGGATTGTTGCAAATGTTGGTGGACTTCAAGGGAACAACTAACTGTCATCATGCCCCAGTACAGTGGGCAGTATGACTCCACTCTCATAAATGGAGTTTGTTGCCTAACTTTAAAAGCAATTATGAATCTTAACTATGTGAAAGTCCGGTCCTCAAATCGGATTAGTAGGTAAAGGTCTACCTAGGGGAAACGACAAAACCGGATTTTAAATCAACGGTGCACATGGCCTCCAGGATCCTGAGGAAATGAATTGCATATGAACTTATCTTGATCATC
Source organism: Schistosoma mekongi (assembly GCA_034768735.1). Classification (NCBI taxonomy): domain Eukaryota; kingdom Metazoa; phylum Platyhelminthes; class Trematoda; order Strigeidida; family Schistosomatidae; genus Schistosoma; species Schistosoma mekongi. The sequence continues at coordinate 79,178,013 of CM068306.1, read as the reverse complement.
GACTTTTACGGAACTTCATCGCCTGACGATTTTCCACTATTTTTTAGACCATGCCTTTCGACCAAAGACCCAAGAAATAGCTTCCCACCAAAAAAAATCACCTTCTTTGGCATGGACATCCAGACAGTATCCCAGACCACACAATTATGGTGAACTCTAATTATAAACATGATATCTTAGAATTGTGTGGTGCATGCATATATGGTGACCATTTGTACTGAATTTTGTGAGTTAAAATAAACGAATTAAAAGACTATGCAGTACTAATACGGATTACCTCTATTGAAAAAAAAGTCATTTACATATGTACTAATATCACTTGAATGACAGTGCAATAGAGAATATGATCATATATGCTATTCAGTAACTGATCTTTGACAAAATAGAACATATTAACACAGTACTAGATAAGGTAAACAACGGAGTAATGAAGAGTACGGATCCTAGAATCATAGAAAAACTTTTTTAAGCAGAAAAAAGGATTAAAACTATAAAACTAGTAATATAGAGCGTGTAGAGTACTCTCCTAGGAAGCTAAACTTACCTCAGCAGTTGGCCAGGCATAATTGATATCTCCTCGTAAATGCTTGGAACTCATAGCACAGTAAGCACCGCCATACGACTTTCTAGTAACTACTGTAAGCTTTGGAACACTTGCTTCAGCATATGCAAATATAAGTTTCGCACCATGTCTAATAATACCCCCATACTCCTGACTTGTACCAGGTAGAAAACCTGGAACATCAACTAAAGTTATTAAAGGAATGTTGAATGCATCACAGAATCGAACAAATCGAGCAGCTTTAATAGAAGCATTACTATCTAAACAACCCGCAGAGATTTTTGGTTGATTGGAAACCATACCAACAGTTCGACCACCCATTCGTGCAAAGCCAACTATAACATTTTTAGCATAGGTAGGCATAATTTCAAAGAAATCGCCTTCATCAATAATATCCTATACTCAGAAACGATAAAAAAACGTTGCTACAAATACATTTCAAGAGAAATCTATTGTCAATAGACGCTGATAAAGTGTAGTAGCATTTCATGAATCAGTTATAACTGACTAATTAGTTAATTAACTAGCAAGTAAATAATTTTTAAGGGTTTGTACTTTCACACTGCCAATAATAGAGTAAGTGACCAGTCATTGTGAACACATACGCGTCCTTAATGGATAGCCAGGATGTTATCCTTAGGTTACATTTTTTAGTAAGGTCAGATTGTGGCTTGTAGTGGAATCGAGAATATGTGTCTCGTCTTATTTAGGATTCATCACTTTGGTAGTGATAAATGCTTACAAATAACCATTGTAACAGTGGAACGAGTTAATTGTCATATGGAAAAAGCGTTTAAAACAAGAAGCATTGGGTTAGAATCTCAATGTGAATATTGACACTAGGATGCAGACGAATCCAACAAACGAGACTAAAATGTGACGAAACGTCAGTTCTGAACTCTGTGGTTGGTCACAATTTAACCTTGCTATACACAGCAGTTTGCTTCTAATAAAAACTGAAACCAGATGGAGAATCACTGAAAATCAAGAAGTAATTAACAATTGTTTCTTTGTAGTTTGGAACTTCACAACTGTGTACCTTGAGGACCACGTAGATTTTAGAACACAGTGGATCTCGACGCAGTACGTCGTGAAAGGTATGTTACAGACAAATGATTCGACATCTAAAGAAGTCCATGCTCCTAGCTAAATAGACTTTGCCGCTTAATTTCGCCATAATGGGATATCATAGACTAACTCTGTCCCACTCCAGGAGACATGATTAAACTCTGACATGTTAATAAAAACGGAACAACTCGCCAACCAACCATTTCTACTTATTAAACTAAACGAATAACTGATTATTTAACTATTGTAACGCAGTAGAGAGGAATAAACTTTAATACTCCTTTGCGAGCCAAACTTTTGACGCGAAGATTAATGACAATACTCAACTGTTGACAATAAAGTTAATGAAGTGAGGTTTCAAGCTTTAACTCAGATAACTGAAAGTTGAACGTTTTATTTATCAAGTACCTGGGTTAAAATACAATAGCCAATATATGAATAAATCCCAATAATAAAGAATCCAAAATGATATCAATTGTATTATTATCATTTACAGCATGATGATGCAACTAATTTTCCGAGTATAGACTCACATTTGAGTCTTGTTTTATTAATGAGGGTTAATAACATTAACCAGATGCTCAAATCTAAATAGCAGAAGCAGGACTCGAAAGTGCTACCTATTAATTGGATTTTAAAGCCCAAGCTGACGTTTTAGATTACCTCAGTGAGAATAAAAATAAACATAAAAAAACTTCGTTCATAAAACTTATAGATTTAAAAGTTACCCTTATGATATCCTCCATATCATATGCAATCGCAGGCTCCAAAGGTACTATAGTGTTCAGAGAAAAAACTAAACGATCAACTGGATCATGGCATTGTTGAATTGGTGGCTTTTCTTTATTGGATAAAGGTAAAAATGTTAAAAATTTACGTAATGATAACAATGCGTCAACATCGTTCTCGAAAGCACAATGAGCTACTCCTGATACAGTAGTATGAGTTTTAGCTCCACCAAGTTCTTCCTAAAACAGAACATATATATGTATATAAATGTCAGAAAATGACGAGAAAAGAATAAAACCTAGATATACATTAGTTGATAAATTAGTTTATACAATCTTAATAGTTATAAAATATTTGATTGGATATATCACAGAATGATGTTGGCAGGGTACCATTGAAAACCAGAGAGCATTGGACAGCCATCGCAATTGAGTTATAAAATAGTTGTTTTATAATATTTTGTTCGTGTAGTCCTAACTGTAAGCTGTCTATTGACCTATTAATTGTTGTAGCATCTTAGACCATTATGATGGGACAAAAATTAAGGCATAACAACCTAAGCAATATACTTTTGTGTCATCAAGACTTATATTATTAAACCGAGTCTGTCAGCTAATTAGTTCATAACATTCATGTATTCTCTAGCCTTCTATTGATTTATCGATTGTTACCAAACCCCTTTTCGTTCTAGAGTTATTGCAATTTTACGCTAAACCGCTATACATAGTTTTCGTATACAAATTGCTGGTTTTTTCTACAATGTGTTTCATATCGCTCTCTAAGTGGTCTATCATGTGATATACAAAAGTAGCTATACTGATTGCCTACTTGATATGCTGGGCACCTAATGAAGATTGGCTATCTTCGGCAACTGTGCTTTAGAATATTATTTCATTTATTATAACTGTGGACAGTGTTAACATTTCATTTTCTATGACTGTTACGTTCCCCTTGCCCGGTTCTCTTGTTTCGCATATTTTGCTCTTAGTTTGTTGTTTATTAACTATGAACTATGCCTACTTAATTGTGTACAAGTTGTAACATTCACTGCCACTCTTCCCTTCGTTCTGTACAAATGTTAGATTCTTGATTGGTTCACTGTGTGGTCTGATTTTATGTGTATATAAAGGCATAAATAAAATATAATACGTTCTCAGTTCTCGGTTCTCTCCAGTTCTTGGTTCTCGCTCTCTCAGTCTTCCTGTTCTCAATTCTGGTTGTCCTATTGTCGGCCTAGGGGGGGGGTGAATGGGCTTAGGTCAATCGTACATTCTCAACTAGGCACGCATCTCATTGGTGTCCGCATCCACCAACCAAATCACCCCCTCCTCCTTCCTTTCTTCGCGTCATAACACTACTAAAGGTATGTTCCGACTTCTATCTCTCTCATTCAAAGAGCTTTAATTGAGTATTTTCTATGTTAGGGTCAATGTAATATAGTTATGGGTTGTAGACGCCAATTTTATTGCTTTCTTGTCGAATAAAGGATGTATCATCTCAGGTGGAAGGCCAACCCCTCTACCTATGTCGCATCAGCAAAGCGATTTTATTTAACAGATACAGATTCATGTATTTGACTCAAAGCCAGTGTATATGTGAAGGTTAGTGATACTACTACGTTGTCCGAATTGAAGAAGGTAGAGAGGAGTCTAAATGTGTGACTTCGTGGGTAAAAGTAAAAACCTCGTTTAATTATCATTTGATCCACACTAGTTACTTGAAGATGTAGTCGCTAATATATAATCAATATGTTATTTACTATAAACACTTACTTGTGTTACATCTTCATTGGTAACAGATTTTACAACATCTGGTCCAGTAATAAATAAATATGATGTATCACGTACCATAAATATGAAATCTGTTAATGCAGGGGAGTAAACAGCACCACCAGCACAAGGACCAAGAATAAGAGATATTTGTGGAACCACACCGGAAGCATCAACGTTGCGTTGGAATATATCAGCATAACCTGATAATGAGGCAACACCTTCTTGAATACGTGCACCACCAGAATCATTCAAACCAATAATCGGAGCACCTACTAACATTGCTTGATCCATAACTTTGCATATTTTTCGAGAATGAACAAGACTCAAACTACCACCAAACACAGTGAAATCTTGGCTAAAATAGTATCCACATGAATAAGTTTTCATGAACTTCGATGACAGCTAGTTTGTATTAAAACAAATTTAAAATGTGTAGTAACGTCTTAAACTTCTAATGAAGCCACTTGTTCTTTTCAATTACCACTTTCAGTCGTGTGAGCAGATTTGATATAACATGTATATTACATGAGATAAATAAAAGACAATAAAAACATCCAAAGGAAATTCTATTGAATCAGAGATCAATTTACATGAAAACTGAAAGAACATTATAAGTACATAATCAGTTAGAGACTCACAGATGATAAATTAAACTGGTGTACCTACATAGGAGCAACTAGGAAGTGGATTATTTAAAATAAAAAAAACAGCATAGAACTGTAAATACTATGATAGATACTGGGTAGGTCTAAAAATTTAAGCATTTCAAATATTGTTGCAACGGCTGAGCATTTATTGTGTCAAAATTAAAATATCTGGATTGGGTACAAAGTTTTGGGCAATCAATATATCTCTGACTAAGTACCGAGCAAGTAATGGTGAAGTTGGATATAGGGTACTAAGCGTTGATGGTAAATGGATTGATAAGATAATGAATTTCACTGACTGAAGTAGTCAGGAGATGCGTCGTGTCCAAATACCCTCCTAACTCGACTTTCGGCGTTGACTGGTGTAGAAGTAGGTTTAGAGATAGCAAAGGGTGGTCAAAGTAAAGCGTATTAAGCTTCATGAAAATTTTAACAACGGGTCTGAGCCATATGGATAGATGGGAACTATCCGATTGGGGTCCGTGTAATTATCATGACCGATAGAGACGTCGAATAGCATGGTCCAGAATCAGTGGCAATAACATATATGCGTTTTCTTTGTCTCCCCTTAAGCTGCAAATAAGAAATATTTCATACCTCTTATTCTATGAATTTATTTGTCCTTTTCGGGACGTTTACATTTCTAATTTTATTTTACTATCTCTGACACTACTGTCTTTCCCTTTAACACTTACCTCGACGTGTTAATGTGGTGTGACAATTTGAATATACATACATATATTTACTAATTTCCACAGTGCTCATGAATAAACGACTGAATACGAACATAAATTCAATAGACAATGCTTTTTTGTTACGGCCTGATACCATGATAATGTCATCGCTGTTAAGTCATCCGACAAGGGATTCTAATAGAATAAGAGAAAAAACCTACACAATACACCATAACAATATAATTTAGTTCTTTAGAGACATTATCAATAAAAATATTCACTAACATACCACTAATCGTTTTATTATCAAGTAAAATGTGTGAGGTATTCAAGTTCTACCCACCTGAACAAATAAATTGGACGTCCGTTGACTTGACACCGACCAGTGACAACACTATCACAAGGAATCCTTTGCTTTTGCATATTGAATTCATGGCAGTCATGCTCCATAAAAGCATCATACTCAATGAAAGTTCCAGCATCAGCCAGTACTTCTATACGTTCACGAGCTGTAAGTTTACCACGTTTATGTTGGGCTTCTAAGCGCTTTTCCCCACCACCAAGGAGAATCTTTTCACGTGTTTTTTTTATTTTCTGCCTTACATCTAGAGTATTTGCAACTCCCGATATACTCCTAACGGTCACATTTTTTAGAAATGACTCAAGTCTACATGAAGAACAGACAAGGTAGAGCATCTGAAAGACGAAAAAGGGTTATCCAATGTAGATTAAAGAATAAACCGTATTCCTACAGCAGCAAAGTATGCATAAGAGAACCGAAACAATTTACCCCGCCAACTACTAACAGCGGGAAGATAATTTACACGAAACTAAGATTTTGTCACTACTATGTGACTAAAGTTGCAACAGAAACCTAAAACATTTCAATTTTGAATCAACTGCTTCGTTAAATATCATAGGTACTCTACTAAGATAACGTAGCTACCACAGTAAAAACAGAATAACAAACATAGGTATGTACAAATGATCCTGACTTATTATAACCACTTTCGTTTCTGTAGAAGCTGGTTTTCGTCAACACCTGAACTAAAGATAGGGAATGAAGTAGTTGAGCACGTCGACCACTTCACTTATCTTGGAAGTCTGATTAGCTCTAATGGGTTAGTCTCTGACGAAATATCAGTACGAATTCAAAAAGCTCGTTTGTCTTTTGCCAACTTACGTCACCTATGGAGTAGACGAGATATTCATCTCAACGAAAGGGAGAGTGTACTGCACAACAGTTCGCTCTGTCTTACTGTATGGGTGTGAGACGTAGCCATTAAGAGTAGATGACACTCGAAGGTTATTAGTTTTTGACCATCGATGTCTACGAAACATCGCTCGAGTTAGCTGGGATCACCGAGTAAGTAATAACGAAGTTAGACGACGGATGTTAGGCAAATGTGGTAAATCGGTCGATGAGGTTGTGAATCTTCATCGACTGAGGTGGTTGGGACATGTGTTGCGTATGCCCAACTACCGTCTTCCTCGACGCGCAATGCTGGCTGATATAGGAATAGGATGGAAGAGAGTTAGAGGTCGCCAAACTAAAACATGACATCAGTCCATGAAGTCACTGACTGCTGGTTTAAGTCGTGTCGGTAGCTGCAGACTACCTGGATGGGGTCCTCGCAATTACCGTAACCAGTGGCTAGAAACACTGAGTGACATGGCCCAGAATCGGTCACAATGGCGCAGATGTATTCACTCATTGTCCTCCTTTAAATCATGAGCTTTAAATTATTCCATAGCTTTCTTTCTACGCTTCCTGAACCATATTCTATATGTTCACACTCCTTGTTACTATTATTATTTTATTTTATTGAAGTAACTTCTACTAATGGTGGGGTGGTGTTAATCTTGCGGTGCCATGGTGGTATGGCAACTTGAACCGATGCACACATGTGCCAGGTTCTATGTTGATTGTACATACATACATACAGAAGCTGAGAAGCACTTTATTTCTTAAAGAATACCTAAACACGTACTAATCTAACACGCTGGCGATATACCTTCGCGGTTGTATTTCCAGGCAGAAAGTGTCTTCTTTCATACCGTTAAGTAATATATCACTATTTTGTGTAGATATCCATTTTACGGATGGATTACATGTGAAACAACATAGAGCAGTCTAGTTGATATAGCATAAAGTATATTTTGCGAGATATTATTCATCTAACGGTTTAAACGAACTTTGTAAATAATTCACAAACGAAAGTAAAATATGAGCGACAAAATGACAAAGCAGAGATGGATGTAACCTCTAATCATAAAGACGGTACTACGTTCTCTAAAGTAACATTCAATTGTATTTGCACAGCGGATAACAATAAGTGAGCATGGAATATAAGGTCCTCAGTATGAAGTAGTTTAACTGAGCTGAATCTAATAAGACAAGAACTGTTACTAGCTACACTTCGTAAAAACTGAGTACAAAGTGGGTTTTCCGTAAATTTAGGAGGTAGTTCTTCGGGCTAGTCATATATAAGCATACTAAGGATCCAAATTTCTCAACCACTACCACTGTTAATGAATGATATGCAAGGTTCTTGGGGTAGAACTCATGGGAAGGCATAAATTATTCGTGAAAAGTATCTTGGTGACAACGACAAGTAATGTCCAGTAGGAACGCTATAATAATGCAGGAATCAATCGTGTAAGGTGTATGGATACAAAAACAAAGTACAGTGTCTCAACAATAGCGAATAATGATAGTAAATAATAGCAGACCAGTATTTTCTTTAATGTTTATATGGCTTAGCAGTAATTTTGGTTTATGCAGTTCAAACTAGCATTGTATACAAAAAGATTGAACTACTAACAGTTCTAAACAAAATCTTAACTGTACACAACTACTGCTTATGGAAATCACCATCCTTATATCGTTCTGCACTAACAACCACTCAGGCAGGACTAGAGAATAGGGACGAGCCAATGAGATGGCGAATTCTTATTTTAAGGTCATAGAGCATTGTTAGAAATGTTGACGATTCGTCATATATTAGCTAATTTTGACGAATTATTATCAGCTATTTGCAGGAGGAAGTTTTACTACGAAGAACGTTCTTATGAGGCTATGGTATATATATGCACTTCGCTAAATGTTTGGGGAAGCGTGATAAACTGGTTTTTCGGGGTCACAAATGGTGGCTAAACAAACCACTTAAATTTGGTTTATTCTTTATGCATTTTAAAAATTCCCTCCAACAGATAATGGTCCTGGTAACGTGGTGGTTATTAAAGATACCCGTAACTGCAGCTGGAGCCATGGAATAATTTAGTGAAGTTACATCTGTCTAGTGCTGTCAATACTGCAGAGGTGTTTGTTCGGAGATACTACTCAAAGTACTTATGTCTATAAGTGGCGTCAGTAAAATTGTCGAGATTGATGAAATAGTTTTCAGTAAGAGCAAATGTAACCAAAGATCCAGCATTCACACAGTATATGTAGGCAGTTTCTATGCTAAAATCTACGGAAGATATTTGGTATTTGGGATAGATATCTTAAAAAAAATTCGAAGGATTCCAATGTGGCTAAGACTAGGAAAATATCTTCACATATATAAAGGAAATAGTGAAAAATGCTCTACAGCCACAGCCATATCTGCAACCCTTAGATAATCTTGAAAAAATTATTAGTCAGATAAAATTACTGTATACATTTAAATGTTTCATTTTTGAAGTTCTCTAGAATAATAATATCATTCCAACTTCAGTCGCTTTTAAACTGGTTGATTTTCGCTCAGCTAGCATCAAGGTCAAATCAGAAGTTGCTAAGGTTCGCTCCCAATCTTTAGCCCTGCCGTCAGTCAAAAACATGACAGAATGCAAAATGACATCTTATGAAGTGGAACATACATTATCAAAAATCCACTTGGTTCGTAGTGCTCCTGTAAGTATACAGAAAACTAGTCAATTGTGACTTTTCTTATTCAAGGATCATAAGAATGAGATTCAGAGAATGACATGACTGCCTCTGAAGAAAATGGACATTTCGATCGTTTTGCTAAATACTGCGCGTAAATAAAATAACAAAAATGTAAGTAGTATTTTTTAAGAATATTCTCAGTCTACGGAATTCTAAAGTAAGGAGATTAACAGATTACTTACCAAGTATTAGGACTGCAATATTGCAATGGGTTGCTTTTTATTCAGTGGTAGAAGGAAAAATCACAAGCACTGGCTTCTGATGAAACGTTTGGTTAGCGCGAAATAATAAGGCTAGATTATTAGATGATGTCAAGATTACGCAACATTCCACAGTTCTTAACACCGCAAAAATGAGGTAGAGGCAAAACCATATATGCCGCTTGTCCTTGAAATTTACCTCCAATACCCAATATCACATGCCAACCTAGTTTCAACCTACTGATTTCTTTACTCTTGTGTCTTAATAGTGAGGCAAGGTTCATGACTTATTATTAACAAAAACAGAGACAAAAGAAATTTACTTTCAGTTAATGGAAATGATGATCGACTGTTTTTAAACACGGAAGCCAGTAAGGCGAAAGCTTTTCTATCCCGTTCACAACTATTTGTAAGTAATTAAAACAAATATAAATATATATATCAATACAATGAAAATAAGCTTAATGTCAACGCATGAACGTATACGTAGAGTTTGGTTCTACTACGTATGGACGAGAAATGTAAATAATGGACGTTAACGCATGATTAAAACGGAAACATAATGTTAACAGCAAAAGTTTTCGCTCAGTAAGATAGTAAAATAAAGATTTTAACACATGAACAAAGCAGAATAATAAAATTTTTGGCGCACAAAGGATGAGAATATTCCGGTAACTGTTTGGCCGATAATAATCGAAATATCTATAGTTGCTGCTGGCTAGGAGTTTCTAGGTGTTTTCAGAGTTGCTTCGCCGAGTTTTTATGATCTTGCAGTCAATGTATTTTGTAAAAGACATAAAAAATCCGTATACTTTGTTGTCAACAAAAACATGAAGAGTCCGTCACTGTCCATGATTACGGGGGGGGATGCATTTGAGAAAATTATGTAAGATTGATATTTTACAACACAAAATGAAGCTTGCGAAGCTAGAAACTTATTACTGAAAGTTAGTTGCACCTAACTATTGCGTGTCTAGCACTATGGATAGTTGACGCATGCTCATTATGTCATGAGGGAAAATAAGCCGAATAAATAAAACTTGGAATTACATTATCATTATGTTGCTTTTGTCTGCTACTTCTGCCACAAAATGGAAGGTAAAGAGGTGATTAACCGTCATCATTGATTTGAATCTTGTGGATCTAAGCTCCCTGACAATAAAGCTGCATCGAATTCAATATGAATAAGGCCAGTTTGTGGTAATACTCTGCACGACTCTGCGTAGCCACCAGTGTGACGTGAAATAATTGACCAGCGATCATTGGTATATAAAAATTAGTGTCTAGTAATTGTAAATCATAGTCTCAACGGTTTACATCCTTTCGGGTCCTGCTGAAATTGTTAAGTATATTGGTTAGAATTTTGACAAAATAACCACCTTGAATAGTTACAAAACACACACACCAAGTAACTACAGGTTAGTTGTTTGCAAATGGACTTAAGGTTAGAGTGTGTACACTGAATATGCAGTAAAGCACATAAGGAGCTTTGCGAAAATTTATGAAGGTTATAGTGAGGTGCAATATTAAATAAATCACTTGGCTTTTAGTACCTGCGATCAAATACGTACGCATAAGCGTTTTCCGGCGTATATTGATTATAGAGAAAATACTAACAGAAGGACGTAAATAGACACCTTTAATTGCATGATTCAGCTGGTTTCAGTTGACTACCATCTTCGTTGTCTGGTATTATTCTCCTGGTTTAAGCAAGAAGCAGGAGACTATTTAGTATGGATTTTCGTCAACTTCCGAGTGATCATGGGCGATGCAGGTAAAACACAGACTTTTGTAATGGATTTTCATAAATTTGAGTATACAGCTTCCAACAAAGATGATAGTTTACTTTATCCGTGAGTTAACGTCTAAAAGATACGAAGAGATAACATTTTCATTTTTCATTTAAGCTAATTAAAAAATAAACCACAAATTTTTATGGTAGGATACGTGTTGCATATATTTATTGTTTACTACTATATAAACATTGCTACGCCTACCAAATATATGTTATTAATTCCCATCATATCTGCTTTTTTATACTGGGTATGCACCTGCGGACGTGCTATACGTATAAATAGACTGTAATTAATGGATTCACAATTGATGTTGGATATATATTTGAACATTTTGGGAACCAATAATATTATTTATATATGTATAAAGTCATGATAATCCGCCTCATGCCTGTGGATGCACTTGCCTATAGATATAATGAAATAAACTGTACTGGATTGCTGTCTGTTACTGACTCGTAAGATTTTGGAGCTCATGTGTTCATAGACATGACAACAACGAAAACCTGTATTTATGCACTTATGGCATTAATGGTACTAAGGGTAATTAACGAGTCTAAGGTATGCATTACGACATTTTAGGCATTATCAGTATTCCTTCTATCCTAACTGCATATGGAGCAAATTTCATTAATTTATAACTGAAGGCACTTATAATAAAGCTGAAAACAATTTTGTGATTGAAACAGTTATTAGGACAAATGCTTAGAGACTAAAGACATATCGTTTTATTGCACCAGCGATACCTTGTTTCCGGAAGCAGATACACTTTCGTTGCCTTGAGACTCGTTAATATTCGAAATGCGTAGTCTCAAAATATATTGGAAACTGTTTAATAAGTAATCTAAAATGAATAGTTCAACAAATCTATCAGAAACTTAAGCGCGCCTTATCAGCTTAGTCGTCCGTTTGTGGATATATCCAGTGAACACGTTTAAGTTAGCGGCGATTGGCTAGCTTGTCACGTACAAATGAGAATAGTGAGGTTTAAGCCAAATATTTATTTACAGTCACTTTTATTACAGTATGCACAAATAATAAGATAATTGAATAGTAGTAAGACATTGTTGAAAACGATAAGCATTAGTAAGCCCCCATGACATCATGAAATACAAATAGAGTGAATCAAGTGCCTATACAGTGAAATAGTATCAATATAACCTGTTAGAACTAGATGCCAGTTTACGTGAATGACGGTTTTCTAATGAAAAGCAGTGGTAACTTCTGCCAATTACCGTATGTGAATGAGAATGAACTGGAAATCACTGACATGTTTAACTAGATTTAATAAACGTGTCACATTCCTCAAGTGCGTATGCAAGAGAGTAGAATTAGGAACTTAAGTTTCAAAAGATTAATAATCCTTCTGTAGAAACCATTAATATTTAAAGCTGCTTAGGAGTGTATATGCTTTGCTTATAACGTTTCTATAATTTGTCCTTCATGTTACGGAAAGATCTTTAAGTAACAATATCATTACTACTGAATTGGAGTTGAAATCAGAAGGCTTCGTACATCCACAATGCTAACCTTTGAGCAATTACGTGACGTGTTATAAAGCACAACTGTTCATTCGAACTTTCAGACAATGATAAGACGAAAAGTCAAACATCGAAGTGTTCAGGAACTTAGGGGGTTTGTATGTAGAAGTAAATGCCAACAAACGTTTGTAGTGTTGCCGCTGCCGTGGAGCCAAGGTACCTAAATTTGGCGCACTTCTAATGCTTGTCACTTAATCAGATATGTGCTAAATACTATCCAATTTCTTCATATTTAATGTCATTTTCATCCATTTTGTTTTTAATTATATAAAAGGTCTGTACCTGGTAAAATTGGTAATCCACTGCTACTATACACGTAAGCCCTTTGAGTGAAAGTTATTTCTATTCAGTCCACAACTATTTGAAGCTAATCTACTAATTAATATGATGAAGTAAGATAGTCAATCCCTCTCAATAGAGTGAGTATTTCCGTGCTGTACATGAATGAAAGTAGCTCAAAAAGTTAAGTAGTACCTTACGTCTTTAAACTAACTCATTACATGAAACGATTTTTCTCTGATGGCAGAAAATCGTAATTTTCGTCAAAAATATTAAAAACAATACTCCTAGAAATGTGTACATCAAAGGTGTCTTCTATTGAGCCCAAATTTACTAACAATTAATAATACATCCACAGGCTTCCAACACAAATTTAATAAGTAAATAACCCGCCCTCCCAAGTGACTACGGATCTTATGAAGACCTGAGATAACGTTCCATAAGTGAACGCTACACTTAGTTTGAATGAAAACGTTGAATACAACCGATCCGGAGTTTTGTTACGTTTAAACAATTCTGAATAAAATAGTAATAGGAAGTTACCAGCCCCAGAAATCGACAGACTTTCTTGGAAGAGTCTTTAATTGAATCCACTTATTCAGAAGTAAACATAAAGCTTTGAGATCGTATAACAAGCCTATGAAGTTAAACTGAATGTTTGTGAACTAACATTTTACGAGTTGACAGCTATATCATGCTATTGTGGATTTTAGAAGAGTTGCTGAAGATGTTACATATGCTTCTCGTCTAAACCATCCGCTACTAATGAAGCATTGATATGGACACTCACAAAGAGGATACCACGAATAACTGTATCCATGCTCTACTAGAAAGTTTGAGCAGCATTTGTAAGCCAAAAGGACATACGAAAGGATTCGAAAAGATCATACGGAGTAGCCACAGCTACTTTAAGAAGGTCCTGCAGGGTCATTGAAATATGAAGGCACGTACGTGCCAAATCCACTTTAGAAATAATTATGGCTCCTGGCAGATTGATACAATAATGCATGTGTGGAATAGTGTCTATTATTTACCGTCTTATTATTTAAGGCTTTACAATGTTGTTGCAATGAACTGAGCAAATCTATTCTCGTTAGTTGCAGCCGACGTATCGATACCAGTCTCATGCGTAATTGTGAAGCAACACAGTATTAAACTGCGGATTCAGAATTCCTCACTTGTTTGACTGTACTTCTTAATATTGCGGCTATTTTTAATTTCGATTAAATTACTTTAATTATATAATGAAAACAGCCTTTACTGACTTCATTTGTAGTAAACATCCACACATTTTTCATTCACGTAGCAAGAATAATATTGGGTGCTGCTTTATTTACAAGCCTACTTAACCATTCAAAAGAGGTCTTTGCTACATATGATGATGAGAAATTCCTTAAATTCTTATAAATTTGATACTTAAATCCAATTTTTTTATAGATTGAACTCTCAGTTCCAACTAACGCACTATGAACTTCTAACTGAAATACAGTAAATCTAAATAAATGACAACTTAATTTTACATGTAGATTTCTCATCTGGAGTTAATAATGAACCACTGATTCTTTTTTGCCTTTTCAACAGTTAACATTTGGGATAGGTATTATGGGGGCTGGAGGAGTGAGGATAGATTAAATTCTATTAATGAGGTTGTTTATGCTAAGCTCCCTCTACATACTTATATCACGCGTTCGAGAGATGCATGTGTCCAATATCAAAAAAGAATTTACAATTCATATAGTAAAATTCTGTCAGGGCATGATAAATAAGTATATATGAACAAACTTCAGTTCATGAAATGACTAGGAGTCTTTGACCGATCCAAAGAAAGAAACCACTACAAACAGTATGAATTCACAGAAACATACATAAAAAAGTGACAGAAAAGAGATTTGTCTTTAGTCACATAGATACCTAAAATTTGGAGCTAAATAATATGCATTTGCATTGATGAAATTGATACAAACAAATGGAGGTTAAGTGAAGTTAAGCAATTACCAAATTTCTACTAAGGAACGAAAAATGATGCAACTTTAAAAATGAAATAAATCAAACGTTAAGCATAGTTCGAGTGAAACGAAGAATGTTCATACCTACATCAAATTTGTAACAGATAACACTGTAAGCTACTGTTTAATAATCAGTAGTATAGATATGTACACAAAATAGATAATAAGTTAATCTTAATGAATTAAAAATTGGCTTATTCAGTCAAAATTTTTATTATGAATGAGCTGGTACCTTTAAATCGTATAACCAAAATCAAATCACAACGAATGGAAATCAAATGAAAGCTGTAGTACACGTGATAACCAACTCTGTCGTGACTCACTAACGCGTACGTATAAATCAATAATGAACAGATCATTTTGATGAGTACGCTATTTTTAAATCACTTAGTAAAAGTGAACTAAATTGTACATTCAGCTCCAATTAGTTCACAATTAAGAACAATTACTATCTAATATCGTTAGTAATATGTCTCGCATTCCTAGTTACGTAATTAAAACTCTTCGGTTGCATCTTTTACAGATAATTTAAAAAGTTATTGAAAAGTTAATCAGGAATGAACACATTATTACTGTTGATTTACTTATAGTGGCCCAATTGTCACATGTTTATTAGTATCAATAACATGAAATACTGATAATGAGTAAGCAGTATAAATTAACTTTTTAAAGTGTCAAAAATGTAAATAGTAAAGTCATGAGATACTTGTCAATTATGAACAGTTTAAAGTAACCTAATTAATTATACGGTTATCTATGAACATGTATTACGTTGCAATCGTAAATACGTTTTAAAATCAGTTGGATCCTATCAATTCACTTGAATATAAAGTGACATAATGAAATGTGTTAAATGTTATCAATGTTATAGATCAATATATTATTTAGACTTTAGAATTTTTATATTTTGTTCTAGTATGATGTGCATAACATTATGGATCTATTGATCAGAACTGGGAGTTGTGGTGATTGTTGAATGTTAATGTGATATTACGAGTTGGTTTGAGTTATACAACTATATCAAATTGACATTCGATAATTTCCATAACATCCAGTTACAATCAATATAAGCTCAGTAGTGACTAACATATCACAAATATATCGCTGAATTACTTGGTTAGAAACATAAACCGCCAATAACCTGCTCACTCGTCTAGTTGTAAATCGCTCCAAACGGATTCTGAAGGTCCTGGGTCTGATCCATGGTGGGGTAGTGGATCTACTGATGTTGTTATATGATTGTAAAATTTTTCGGTACCTTTATTATTCATTCATCATTCTGGATGTTAATCATTCTTTTGAAGAAAATTTTACCTGGTTACAATTTACATGATAACTGATGTCATTGGTTGAAAACGTTAAGTGATATGACTTAGAGTCACTTACAATAGGTTTATGGAGTGATTGGAATACTTATAGTGGCCCAATTGTCACATGTTTATTAGTATCAATAACATGAAATACTGATAATGAGTAAGCAGTATAAATTAACTTTTTAAAGTGTCAAAAATGTAAATAGTAAAGTCATGAGATACTTGTCAATTATGAACAGTTTAAAGTAACCTAATTAATTATACGGTTATCTATGAACATGTATTACGTTGCAATCGTAAATACGTTTTAAAATCAGTTGGATCCTATCAATTCACTTGAATATAAAGTGACATAATGAAATGTGTTAAATGTTATCAATGTTATAGATCAATATATTATTTAGACTTTAGAATTTTTATATTTTGTTCTAGTATGATGTGCATAACATTATGGATCTATTGATCAGAACTGGGAGTTGTGGTGATTGTTGAATGTTAATGTGATATTACGAGTTGGTTTGAGTTATACAACTATATCAAATTGACATTCGATAATTTCCATAACATCCAGTTACAATCAATATAAGCTCAGTAGTGACTAACATATCACAAATATATCGCTGAATTACTTGGTTAGAAACATAAACCGCCAATAACCTGCTCACTCGTCTAGTTGTAAATCGCTCCAAACGGATTCTGAAGGTCCTGGGTCTGATCCATGGTGGGGTAGTGGATCTACTGATGTTGTTATATGATTGTAAAATTTTTCGGTACCTTTATTATTCATTCATCATTCTGGATGTTAATCATTCTTTTGAAGAAAATTTTACCTGGTTACAATTTACATGATAACTGATGTCATTGGTTGAAAACGTTAAGTGATATGACTTAGAGTCACTTACAATAGGTTTATGGAGTGATTGGAATACTTATAGTGAATAAACAAATTCAGACAAACACAATATGGTGTGTAAATTCATATATTAACATTTACTATAGGTACATTGATGGATGCATACATGTGTCAGGTTCAAAGTTATTTATGCTTACATACACAAACTGATGTAATCAATAGTTTATAGCAATTCAAATTACTTGTAGGAATAGTAGTTTGTATTTAGAAGGCTGTATTCCAAAAGCTTCAGCACATTTAATAATCAGTAAATACAGTATCCAGACAGATATTAAGGCTAAGTAAGTCATGACCAGAAAGGTAGATTTGACACCACTAGTATTAAATCAAAATAATCCAACAGTGCAAATTATAACAGAAAGCAATGACTAATTTCAATTTATCACAAAAAAAACGCGACTGTGGAAGAAAGATAGTACAGACATATATATTTAATCATCAACAGTAAGTGCATCAGGCAGATAATACAACCCAGCAGAAAAATCAAGCTTAAAGGGGTATCATTTCTACGTTTTCGACGAATGTTGTGTTATGACGCCAACTGTTATGACATGAGAAAGAAAGGAAGGAGGATTTGGTTGATTGCAGCGAACTCCAATGGAGTGTGCCTAGCTGATAATGCACTACTGACCTAAGCCCACTCGCCCCCCCCAGGCCGACAATAGAAGAACCAGAAGTGGGAACCGGAAACAGAGAACGTAATTTTATTTTTACCATGCCTTTATATATACATAAAATCAGACCACAGAGTAAACCAATCGCAAATCTAACATTGATACGGAACAAAGGAAAGAGTAGCAGTGAATGGGGATAAGTTGTACACAACTAAGCAACTGTAGTCTATAGTAATAAACAACGTACTAAGAGTAAATATACTAAACGAGAAGAACGGGCAAGGGGAACTTAACAGTCATAGAAATGAAATGCTTACACTGTTCACAGTTATAATAATTGAAATAATGTTCTAAAGCACAGTTCTCGAAGATAGTCAGTCTTCGTTAGGTGCCCGGCATATCATGTTGCTAAAAATGTGGATCAAAAAACATGTCACTTTAAAGTTAGTAGATATAATGTTGTAATAACATTCTACATGAATTAATGTTCTTAGACCATTCCATAGGGTCAACTGTTTTCAGTGCTTGTCGTATTTAAGATCCTTAAGTTTTAGAATTATTTTACACTTCTTAATTTCATCAATCATTTCTTTCTGCTTGAATCATAATCTCTGTGTCAAAACATTTCTACTATTGTAGCGAAGTTTCTATTCTATGCTTAGTTCGTTACTTATGCACATGGAGAGAAGCTACATTCTCATTTGTCCCCACCTCCCTGCCCCTACTCCATGCACATATGCAACAACTATAATACGCGTATAATGATGAATCAATAACAAGGAATTAGATGAGAATATATTTTAAATTGATTCGAATCCACAAGCGAACAGAAATCCAGCAAAACCACCAACTATTCACTTGTATTCAGTTACATGTTGAATATATATGTCAACATAGAAATGTTGAAAATAAAAATTACTGTACTCACGGTTATTACGGCTGCTTCACTATCAGCAGTTTTACTATAACATTAATACTTACCATTATAATGTCATCTTTCTGCATTATTCTGGAGTGGTAACTGTTTAGGATAATCGTTGTTTATGACTGTATATTACCAGAAGAAAATGGCAATTAATGGCTACATACGTCTCAAGATTGTTAACTATAGACAAAATAGAAGTTAACTATTTCATATTTACTAAAATGTTTTTTTTTCACAGTACCCTGAATTCATCATTAAAAACCAGAAAGCACTGGACAGCTGTTCCTTCTTGGTATGGGACGACTGTGGAGTGAACATCCACAATCCCATCAAGAAATCGCGTCTAAAATCTTCAGACTTTGCATAGAATGCTTGACTGTTAGACTACTGAGCTGAGCGAAGTCCAACAGTTGATATTGTAACTCTTCCCATTCAGAGATGTATTTGCTCGACCTCATCCATTGACAACTACCTCACATTCAATATGATTGGGCTCCACATATCACTTCCTCTCACTTGAACGCCAGGAATCGACTGTAGGCCTAATGGTGATCTTAACTAGGTTAGATAACCAGTTTAACTCAAACCAACTAGTGATATAAAACTTATATTCAACTATGTCCAATACATCCATTTACTACAAATGCACTAATTGCTATTTAAACTACCACAGTTAGCAAACAATTTATTCAGTATCACTCAATAGAACAGATGTAATAAAGATGAATGTAGAATTAAACCCACTAATAGTCTACTGATGTGTCTTATAGAAAGATTTGTTTAGTTTGAGGATGGTTAGTATTTTAAACTGATATCAACCACCAAGCTATTTATACGTAGGAGGCATCAGATAAATATTTTATCTGAATTTATGAATTCCTATCTGTGCTCACTCAATTGAACCTAGGGCTTTACATTTCCAAAACAACTATGAGAGTGTCAGTGCTTCATAATGCCATCTTCAATCAATTTGTGTTGATGAGCAATCAGAAGCAAATGCTATTGATATAGGGATTTACTGTTAAATTGTTCACTAGGTTAACTTCAATGGTCATAGCCTACTACTAGAAATACATCTATATATCAGTTACATGAATGCATTTATGATTTACTAGGATAGATTTTTGTGTGGTAAAAGTACGTTTATCTTCTGAATTATCTTCAAATCAGATTGAAGAAGAAGTTAATCAAAAGTCTTAAATCACAACGAAACAATTGATTGTTAGTTGATTGAACTTAAAACTTAATGATCGATTACTTTGGGTTTAACTCCTTGTAAGGTTATTAGATGCATAATCTGAAGAGTATCCTCCTTGATTCCAATAGATTATCAGATGTTGACATAAATCATCTTAATAAATAATCATTATGTAATTCATTCATGTATCTTAATTAGATTTACTGATACATAGAATAGTGTTTGTAAACAAAATACAACATTTTATGCTGTTTGTATACGTAACAACTATACTTAAAGGTGTTTTTATTGAATATTAATTGATCATTTAAACTGATTCATGGATATCAGAATACCACCTACACAAATGATTAATATGAAGTTAACAATTAAAACACCTAAAGATTGATTTAAAAATCTTAATGATATATTCAGAAATGAGAAATGTTCAACTGAACTATTATTTTCAATAATTTAATCACTAAGCTACTATAGGTATAAAGTGAATTGAGTTGCTTTGTGTAGATTCGTGTAAAGTTTTAGTTGATGAATTCGTTGCAGATTGATGTTGGTAGGATGCTATTCAAAACCATGGAGCACTGAACAGCTGTTTTGTTCTAGTATAGGTCTCCTCAGCAGCGCGTACTTCAAGACCACCTCAGGGGTTACAGGTTGGCGAACGCCTAACCTTTTGCACCACTGGGCCGACATCTAGTGGTTAAATCTCCACTTCCGTCAATATGTGATGTAGCCCAACGATCATCCAACTGTTATCCGTAATAACTGTTACACTTTCGACAAGTCTGAATTATAGCAATTTGTTCACTGGTGATTATAACTTTAGTGTGTTCTTTGTGTTCTAGTGAGAAATTGTGACTGGTAGAGTTTACACATGTCGGGAGTGAGATTGTTTACAACAGGTGGTCGTCGCGCTATGAATATTGTGTTGAAATTGCAAAAAAATAAGTATTTATAGATATGTTGGGAAAATTGGATAATGGTAACTAGTGAAATAATGGACTTTTGTAATGATATCAGCTGAAATACATCTACTAAACTTGTTCTTTGGTGATTCCAAAGTAAAATTTGACACCCATACTTAGCTGAAAAGTGAGATAAACTCTGAAAAACCGAATTTATGCCGAGAGGTCTACTCATTTACTTTGTTTACGATCCCATACAAATAGAGTACTTCATGCGTAGGTTGCGTATTGTGAATATCTACTATACAAATTCCAGATTTTTATACTTCTACCTTTTCCATTCTTAATTGAGTAACTGATATTTCGCAATTCACGTTAATGTTGTCATTTACTTTGGTCACATATGTACAATGATGTCGCCAGAATGAACACTATGACTGGGCAAATAAAGATTTTCTAGTCTAACACTTGTAGGTTTGCCCTAACACTATCAGGATTCAAAGAGGAATAAGAAGAGCCTTAGAACGTTGAGTCAATCAATGGAGGATTTGGAACGACCTTTTATTAGACCTAACAGTCAAGTTTAAATTCATGTAGAAGTGAGTGTTTTACAAAACGAAATCAGTGGAATTCAACTATGTTGGCTGTAAGATAGTTAACTTCCGACAGAAATAGATCAATTCGCTCAAATATTTTGCAAAATAACTAAAGTTAGAAATACCAACTGGTGGATGCCAGTCGCCTCAGTGGTCTAACGGTTAAGGGCTAATCACTAAGTTCAAAAGTTATGGACTTGATTTCTAGATGTTGGCATACGCGTAAGTTGTTGAAGAGTCACATACTAAGACGAAACAGCTGTTTAGTGCTTCCTCGCTTGTCTAACACAGACCAATTCGCAACATCAAATTCGAACTAAATAATCTCTAAAGCACCCAATTAGAACAGATTTCTTCTAATTTTTTTTGACATTTAGTTGTGTTTAATTTTTCCGTAATATATCTTATTCTCCTGATTAATGATTTTATCTTCAATGTTAATTACTCTTGGGGAATTTAGCCTACATCTCTTAAAATGTTTAGTCGATGAATCCCAAGCTTAATGAAACTTATGTTACTTTTTTCAACTATCAGGCGTCATCTACTATAAGAGAATGGAAAAACCTTCAGTTTCGTATTCAGCAAACAATACAATTCTTTGAATCATATCTTTTATTCTTTACGGTTTGTGAAATTACTACTGTATATAAAACGTCATAAACAATTGATTCTTGTATATTTGTACAAATTATATGTGGTTTCATTGGGTTGTAAGCTACGCTAACACTCAATAGCCTTTACGGGCTGGTGGAATTTCTCACATATCTTTCATATATATGATAGGATGTTTCGTTTGTTGGTTTCCGCTTTTGATTTTGTGTTTGATAACGAACTCGAGAGAGACTTTCATGAAGGTAAGTGGAGAGCTATTCTTTCGGAAAAAAATCATGCATTTCTCTTCATTTCTCTGCGTAGTATGTGTGACATAGTGTGCTTTTCCTCTATGAAATGCGGCATGTAAGTAGTTGATTTTATTAGTTGTCGGATTATTGGTATCGTAAATGAAGAGCCAGTCCATATGAATTCGTATACTATGCACTTCAGTCTCCAATGTTCCCGTGCTTGTTCTGGTGATCAGTATATTAAAGAGTGATAGTCTGCTATTTGATTTCTTTTCCTATAAGAATTTTATATTATTGAAGAACTTGATCAAACTGTTGTCGCTTTTTATAACAGAATGGATTGTTTCTGACTAAACTGAGTCTACAGTTTGACTACCTTTGACGACAGAAAATCTACATTGAAAAGCTAAAAAAATCAATAGGTTCAATTCTATGCAAGTCCCATATGTATACTGTTTAATGAATTTAATGTGTGCCAAAAATATCCGCTTGTAATAATGTACATATGTACAACATAAAGCCTGACACGTATGATCATCAGTAGTTGCCACACCAAACCAAGATGAATACAAAATTAGTAGAAGCAGTAATTACTTCAATGATAGTAATAAAAGTGTAGACATATAAAATGATGGAAGGGGAAAAATTGATTCACCAAAAAGTTATATGATGATTATAAGCTGACGATTTAAGGGAAGACAAAAAATTTAGTGCACTTCCATCATTATGATCGATTCAAAGCTGCGTTACCCACTGACTCCAACCATTAATTATGACAGTCACACTGACCACAACCATGTAGTCTACTATCTACCAACACTGCTCAAACTAATAGTCAGTAACTTCATGAACCGATACCATGTTTTGATATATCGTATATCTGTAGACAGGTATCTTGCTTACACCATAGGTGACGTAAATTGGCAAAAATAAAACGAGGTTTCCAATCCGTGCTGAGATTTTGTCAGACACCAATTCATCATGTGTAGTCAGACTTCAGAGATAAAAGAAGTAGCTGACTAGCTGAACTTCTTCACTCCCTACCTTTATTTGGGGTACTGACTCATATCAGTCCTGAAACAACACATTGTATTTCGGGTGGTGGTGGTGGGGGGTGTGTGGAGATGCATTTCGTGCATTCTTGAATTGTTACTGAATGCTATTAAATACTGCATATTATCAGCGTCTTCACCAAACAGGACTATGTCATTCGCTTATTCTAAGTCAATTAGTAGACCATGTGAAAATTAGTAGAAGCAGTAATTACTTCAATGATAGTAATAAAAGTGTAGACATATAAAATGATGGAAGGGGAAAAATTGATTCACCAAAAAGTTATATGATGATTATAAGCTGACGATTTAAGGGAAGACAAAAAATTTAGTGCACTTCCATCATTATGATCGATTCAAAGCTGCGTTACCCACTGACTCCAACCATTAATTATGACAGTCACACTGACCACAACCATGTAGTCTACTATCTACCAACACTGCTCAAACTAATAGTCAGTAACTTCATGAACCGATACCATGTTTTGATATATCGTATATCTGTAGACAGGTATCTTGCTTACACCATAGGTGACGTAAATTGGCAAAAATAAAACGAGGTTTCCAATCCGTGCTGAGATTTTGTCAGACACCAATTCATCATGTGTAGTCAGACTTCAGAGATAAAAGAAGTAGCTGACTAGCTGAACTTCTTCACTCCCTACCTTTATTTGGGGTACTGACTCATATCAGTCCTGAAACAACACATTGTATTTCGGGTGGTGGTGGTGGGGGGTGTGTGGAGATGCATTTCGTGCATTCTTGAATTGTTACTGAATGCTATTAAAATACTGCATATTATCAGCGTCTTCACCAAACAGGACTATGTCATTCGCTTATTCTAAGTCAATTAGTAGACCATGTGGTAGATCAATTCCTGTAATTAGAATGCATTACGTAAATTTTCAATGTCAACAAATTTTGTAGTCAATAAGCTGGATTCCACTTACACAATACACTACTAAAATAACATAGTTATTAATGAATTTAAATCGTTAAAATCAAGTAGGATTAAATATTTCTATTATGATGTAAATGGAAACTAGAAACTGTTGTGTTCGAAAATACGAAATAACATCCTTGTCAAAGCAACTACGTCGAAATCGCACCATAACTTGAATAACTTTATAATTCAAATAAAATTAGATACTAGTAATGGTTGTTAACTACTTTTTGAGCAACTCAATGAGTATCTGAAATGATTAGGTTAGTCAATAACGAATCTGCTTTTGAGGCGGTAGGTATTCAGTGTAGAGATCAAGATTTACATTCAGATACATCGGCTATCTCAAATAGGATGAAACGAGCTTCCTAAATTCCACTGCTAGCTACATTATAAACAATATTATCGTATTTGTTAATGAAGTCTTTCAACCCTGATTCTAATTAAATCAAGTTATGTAGTTTTATTAAAACTTCTGTTTATTTCAAATCATATTCCAATACAAAGTGACATCAGTTGAAGACCTATCAGAATCTAGGACAAAGATATTCAACGATTCCTCATTTTTTAATCCATATGACTAAATTCGAGATGAAGTTTAATTAAGAAGACGTGGTAAGTAAGAATAACCAAGTTTGAAGAGAAACAGTAGTAACTCACTATTAACGTTGAATTGTATCACAGACAGAATAACATTGAAAATGTCAACCTTAAATAACGGGCTCAATGGTTTAAACTTACGATAGTGAACGAGTTGGATTCAGATTAAAATGCCCATTTAATTGTTTACGGTTGACCGTCACTACTAACCACCCACAGGATATTTACTTACTAAACTGAAAATATCCGTTGAAATATAAAAAGACGGAAATGTGGTTCAGTAAAGAGATATCATTTCCAAAGCTGTACAATTGCAGATTTATCTAAATATGATTTCAAAAACAGTTGAAGATGGATTTCTACCAAGATTTGTTAACAAAAACATGAAACATTAACCTTCAAGAGAACTACCGGTTGATGTATCGAAGAAGGGATTCGATCTAAATGTTGACTTTCAAAGGTGATATATTGGCTGACATTATATAGAAAAGTCTCCAACGTCATTAAAAGAAATTTACAGCGAGTCTGAGAATAGTGTTTACAAACAATTCAAAGGATAAACGATCGCATTTGACCTCTTCAATGTGCATCTATAAATTCACTTGTTCCTGTGGGGCAATGTATATTTACAGTTCAATACGTACTCTATCAAAGAGTACATTCCTGCCTGGTTGAGGAAAGGCAATAAGGTTGCATTCGGAGCTCAATAATAGAGTACCTAGTTAACAATAACCATTAAATACATCTTTCAAAGTAATGCAGAGAGTGAACTGGAACCTTTCAAAAGCATTACGTCCTCAACTCTTATGCCACTACTGAAGCAGTTGTAATAAGCATAGAGAAACCTAAACCGTGTGTACAAAAGAAAATTGTCCAGCCACTCATTTTACCATGAACCTAGTTAGTAAGTCTTTATATAATATTACCATTCAATTGTTATTCTTGTGCTCTTCATATTTGTCATATACTTTACAAATTTTCACTATTCATTCTTTCTCTCATTCCCAACATTAATTACCCAAATTGACTAAAACTTGTTCCGATGTCCATCTGAACTTAGTTCATTTCTCATAATTCGCCTTATTTCACTGATTACAGTTCATCTTACGAATGTTATCTTATCAATTAGTCCAACATAATTGTACATTTTCCATCTGGTTTCTATGACATTCATTCTCTAACTCTGATTAAAGCCTCATTGACTAGTACTAATTTTATGTACACATCCTACTGTTACCATGTTTAACCAATTATAATTATTTTATTGAAATCATATTTATATAAATATGCCATTGTACAGCTCTGGAAATGAAATCGCTGAGAAGAGATATTTACTTATATTGATTGATCACTGAGTAGTGACCAATAGAATGCGATCAACATGAAAGATCGACCTCATGTTAATATGAATTTTATTTTGGTAAAAGAATGTATTATTCATAATGACAATAATAATAGTAACACGAATAATAATACGTCTGTATGGAATTACAAAGAAATACAAATCAATGCTTATTTAAATAATTACATAATAGCCGCCGGGAGAATGTCTGTTCACTGGGAATTATTAATACAAAAGTAAAATAAAATGACAATTTTTTTTTTTTTTTTGAAAAAAAATGTAGGAAACCCCATAAGAGATGAAATCTTCATTATGAGATATAACATACATTACTTTCCAAATATCAATATACTACTGATTTCGTAGATATCTATATGTTACATTAAATTAAATATTGGATAAGCAGATTTTTCAGCTGTATTAAGAGAATAATTTTTAAAATTACATTTTAATGGCACTTGGTAACATGTGAGATATCTAAAGTCTATAATTATAATATGAACACATATAGGGATTCGAGGGAGAGGGTATTGTTGAGCGAGAAATGTACATCATTGAAGAGTAAAAGCAGTAAAAATAGAAAAAAAAAACAACATCAAGATGAAAATAGAAATAAATCGAATAAGTAATATCTTAATATATAAAAAAATTGTTATGATAATTAAAATTAAAACGAAGGCATTCTGTTGTATACAAATCAATTGAAATGAAGTAATCAGAAGAGTGAAACAATTGTGAAAAATCTGTAGAAAAGTTAAGTAAAAGCATAATTTTATTGAATGAAAAGAATAACATGAATTCAATCTTCTGCTTTTAGACATTACTGATTAGAGGCATATATCGAAGTTAAAATTACGATTATTAATAGTAATATTACTAATATTAACAAAGTATTATATAACATAATCAATGTAGTTGGATTTGAAAAAAAAACATAAAGAAATGTATTATGTAATAATATGACTTCAATTTCGATAAAAGAAAATATTCATCAGTAACAACTACTATATTGTTTTGCAGCTTTTCTTTTTACTAATTTTTGTACTATTTCGAACTTAAACTACATTGAATAGGTTATGTAAAGCTTTGCTTATAATGATATTATTATTATAATTATTACAAATTGTAGCTTTAGTTTGATTATGCAACTGATGAAAAATCTGTAAAGTAGAATGATGAATTCATTTTGTTCTGAAAATTTAAGTTATGCCTGGTTTGTTTATTGATTTATGAGAAGAGAGAATCAGATTTGAAGAAATGAAAAAGGAGTCGTATTATGATCGTTATCATTCTTTTTATTATTATTGATTTAAAGATGAATAATTATTCCATGACTTTGCACGAATGATAGACGGTTTTAATAGATGAACTTGTTCTTGTTCTATGGTTGGTAAACGATTATAATTACAGAATCCACTACTGGATCCATAATCACCACCACTGCAACTATCAGCACCCTCTGCATCATCATCATCATCGCCATAATCACTAGAATCAAATGTATCTGTATGATCTAGTGAATATGGTTCAGAAAATTCACTTCTATCTGGGAATTCTTCTTCGCCTCTGATCATCACTGAATCCGATGCATTTGGACAGCATGGTAATAAGGTCACATCGAGTACACGATTATGAATTAATGTACCAATAATAAGTAATGCAAAACCATCGACTAAAACAGGAAAAGTAATAAAAATAAAATAATCGAATAAGAATAACACAAATAGGTGTAAATAGAGATGAAGCTACAGCATTTAAAAGCAGGTTCCGACTATCCACCCAAAAGCTATTGGTTTCACTAGGTAAACCAGTTTATCACTATTTTTACAAATCTAACAAGTTCCTAACACTGTAAAATTATATAAAGATGGATTATGAACTAATAATATGTAGGCCAATGGCATTGGTTAATCGTCGCGATACATAACAAATTAACCGAACTGAGAATCTCACGATTGGACACCCGCCTTGATGGTCCTGATGGTCGCGATATCTTGAAGTTCCATGTTTGATTCATGATGAGGTCGTAGGTGCGAACTGTTGAGGAACCGCATACTGAGACTAAACAGCAGTTCAATGCTACCTGATTTTCAGCGGCAGCCAGCCGAGATCACTATGTGACGAATACAAGTAAATGTGACTGGCGCTTTTTGTCACCTTGAGCTTTTGGTTCAAAATTAGCCCATCAGAAAGTATAGATAAGTTAAATAATCTAAGAAGGATTTCAAACAGTTGATGAGTTTTTCGAAGTTAGTAACTAATTCTTCAGTCTTTGCATGTAAGCGTGTTTAATCATACAAGAACCATTCCATTTGGCTCCAGATCATCTTGCTTCCAAATATTGGCATACATATTAACTCATTTATCAAGTGCATATTCACACCTTCAACTACTCTAATTGTGAGGCCCAGTGATATTACCCAGTTGATCAAAGTGAAGTAGATGGAAAAGCGTTCAAACCTGCGGACACAACCGTCACTGTTCCATATATTCGCATATTTTCTTGTTCAGCACCCACTTCATATTCCTCCTATGTTAGTAATGTGTACATCTATCAACGAATCGACAAAATATAGTTAGTGTACAATGATTTGTCAATAATATTCTAATCTGTGTGTAATAGAGCGTGATTTGTGGGTAAACGGCAAGGAACGCTACTTAAGCTGGGTTTTGCGCCACTGAACAGTCGTCAGTAAGGCATACCTTTCATCACAACATAGTGCACGATATGTCGAGTCAGTCTAGTGGCCACATGACAACTTGATCGACTGCATTCAATCAATACTATAACGGACTAGACAATCACCAGACTAATCACTATTACAGACTCAATCAATATGATCTGTGTATAAGTAACTACATACTATGAATTATATGTACATGCACTTGTGATAGACTGCACATACTCTCCAAATTATGCGGTGTCCAATTCTAGTATTTAACTAGGGTTATACAAGATGTTTTCAATGTTCACTAAATGTGTTTTGTATCTAGCATACTCGATTATTTTCTGTTTATTTAGTACGTGATCAGGTGTTATAAATTATAACATGGCTGTCACTAAAGATCTTAAAGTCCTTACTTTCGTGATGTTTGTGTTTTAGATTTGATATTTCAGGTTATGATACACTGGAGGTAAGTAATAGCACACAGTTATGGGTAAATTCAAACGATTGAAATTAAATCTACATTGAAAAGTGCATAATGATATGTAGCACTCACTAATCCACTAAACGACAAAGAAAACAACCAAAACAGCTGAATACAAAACATACATAGTGAACACTGAAGATGTTCCCGACAAAAACAATCTAAATAGTCAGCATTTTACTAAATGTACACCGCATTAAGACATCAAATATTATTTTAAACCTAACTGACTTGAAGTTGGGAAACACTTTAACCCATGGAACGATAGTGTAGTAGAATACTTTTTGCAGTGTTGACTTGTTGACTTTTATTTGATCGTATTTTATGATACTGTACTAATCACATTTCGATGCTTTGTTGATGAATCTCACAACCCTTGTAACTTCAACGTTAATTGATACTGACAAAACGGACAATTCAAGTGTTCAGTTGAGGATCTAGTATTCATAATCACTTCAAATACAAGTGGTAGGCGAACAAAATATACACCAGTCACCTTACTGAAACAGGCAAAATTATTCACTTATATCAGCTGCACGGATAAATGTTCGTCGTCCAAGTTAGGAACATGAGCTATGTATCGATCAAGTAAGTTGGTTAAATAAACATCCTATCCATTTCTAATTCACTTCACTTCGGATTGCCGATTAGGCTAAAGTGTTACGAAGCACTTATGCATATCCGATTGGAATTGGACACCATAAATTATAAAATAAATTAAACGCTACGACCTCTACATGAAATATATGAAAAGGTTCAAGCATTACTAACCTTCAATAAGACCCCATCCAACATCGAATGACTCACCATACGTTGGACCAATTCCATAATATAAGATTAAGCTACAAATCCATACTAACGCAGTACGCAAAGAATCTATCAGTGTCCGGTGAACAGCTACAATTAAAAAAAGTGTAATGTAAAGCAAAGAAGTGAAGAAACTACCACTCCCATCATCGGATCCCATACAACCTGTAAGCAGACAAGAATCTCTCCCTATGAACGTTTCAGTATTGTGACAGTGGCTGAATTCTATTCGTCACTGACAAAAGATACGTTTCATAACCTGTACAACTTTTTATGTAAAATGTTACCAGCCAACTTACAATTGTGAACAAGCGTTTTCACACAGAACTTCGATAAATTTAAATATAGATATCGACTAACAGATTCAAATATTAACCACAATCAACATACAGCCGTAAAAAACGTGTTAAACCAAGCTATCATATCAGTACGATATGAATAAATTAACAAGATATTAAAATAAAGAGGTCGAAATAATGTAATGTACGTGATAATGAGAACAAACAAGCATTGAAAACATATTGCGGTAAGGAAAGAAAAAATATTTATGAAGGAATCCTGAAATCAAGGATCTAAAGGAGGCTAAGGGATAAATGTATTTCAGGAAATGCAAACACCGATAGCCCTTATTACTCGCACCCAAACTAAGTAGTTTTCAAACAAACAGTCAATGACTTCATACCAATCATGGTTAGGTCGCTCAAACCTTTTCGCCTAAATTACTAGTATATTTGTCACTAGTGTACATCGAGTTAAGCGGTGGTTGTGGATACATACGGCATGCCCAACTTCCTCAGACGTTAAAACTTCCCAGGACATATAGAGTAAAAATTACTCGGGACAAATAATCTTTGATTATAACATACTAGTAAGAAACTTTAATAATAGAATACGTAAATATTATATTAATGACCTAACCATAACGATATATATATATATATATATATATATATATATATATATATATATATATATATACAGGATGTTTCTCGCTATGATAAAGTCACACACTATGTCCCGAAAGAAAGCAGCTGAACTGGAAATAAACAATTTAGGTCATTGGTTAGTAGTGAGATAGGAATTTTTCTAGTTTAATGTGGCAGTCGAAAAAGTCAACTTTATAAAACAATCTATTGATACAACCGGTCAATACGAACAATTTAACAGCTTTTTATGTTGCTTAGATGTATGTATAAAGTATGATATTTTCCTGAAATATGGGTATTCTGACACATTTTGTCGCTTCATTGAGATACAAAGTTCTGAATGGGTAGTAATCATATTGACTGTCGATTTCTGCATTATCAATCAAAATCCGTTCGGTTATGTTATATCTATAATGAGATTGGACATAGAACACCTAATATTCATCCAGTAGTAGGTGGAGATCTGTTGTTTTAGTTTCCTTTATTTCAACCACTTTGTGGAACATAAAGTCTTCGCGAATATTATTGACAACTAGTTATGATTTTTAGTTTTTAGCCAGATATATAACGCATATTAAGTTGCTTACATAAGTTTGTGAGAATTTTACATGACACATAATCATACCAGCTGCTACGTTGCCCATGATTGACTAACTGATATCAGTATATAATGAAGTAAGTGGTTAAAATAATCATGTCCTCAGAAAAATATTAAGGGTTTACTTTTAAAAGACAGAATCGACGCACATGCAATTTATTTGACACAAACAATTTACTCATATTCTTCCCGTACACAGTTGATTGAATGACTTCGCTTTCAGACTTTATACCTGTTGCTGGCATGGGAAGAAGTGTTTCAACTAATATAGCTAGACTAAGTCATCAAAATATGCATGCCTTATCACCACGTCAAGATAAGAGATACTATATGGAAGAAAAGAAATTACAAGCTTGTCTATATTCATTGTTCAAGGATATCAAAGCAAGAGTGTTTTATCTGTGGCAAAATTAATTTAAAAACAAGAATAACAAATTCATCTGAAGGAAAATTTTACAAATCAACCTTATTAAAAACAGAAACAAGATAATTTAAAGATGATTAAATCTCATAACTTACAACTAAGACATCGAGCAATCGATAAACCACAATAGTTGAATACGGCGATGGAAAGTACGTAAATTATACAATTGCCTAGTAGGACGTAATTATTCCCAATTTGATAAATTGCATCGATTACATTTTCATACGATCCATTTAAATCATTCCCCGGAATGAAATGAACAACTGGAAGTGCAATCTAAATAAATGATGTAATTAAAGATCCTAGGATACATACGAATATTTGTCAATGTTGCAAATACTTATTTGATTAGTAACATCAATAGTCAGTGACTTAATGCACTGATGTCAGATCTTGTTTCAGCCACTCCTTAGTCTCTGTGAATCTACTTTTATGACAACAAATATCTTATGTTGAAGTACGGAGTGAGTGAGTATAAGTAATACATATCTCAACTAAGTTATTCGATGATGATTCTCAATTAAATCAATCGACTTACCATCACTATCCAACATCGTACATCTAAACTCAACGTTATTTACTCAGTGATCAGAATAGAAGATGATATCTTGACAGATACTCTTTTGTAAGTAGTTTACGAATACGTCATCTAATTACATTTTATTTATAGGTACATCAGTTTTAATTGTTCAGTATAAAATTGCAATGAACTCTCTTTCCATTTTAAGAACATAAAATCTTTGTATTAGTCAACAAAATATAAGTTTAGATATGTTAATCAAGGTTGGGTCGATAATAAAAATTAGTACATTGAGCTGTGATAATAATGTCAAGTTTAAAAAACGTAGTGATTTGGAATATCTCTTGAAAGACATTAATTAACCTCCACGAAAATAATTAAATCATTAGTGGAGTAAATATATGTCCAAAACTAGTATCACTGTAATAAGTTAATACAAGCAGAAAACAACTTACCCCACACATTAAAATACACCCAAAGATACCTTCCATACCAACAGCTTGTAAAGGGTGAAAACCACGTTTTTTCAAAAAAACTTCTTCTATTACCATTTGTGTAGCAGATGTAAATGCACCGGCTAGTACTAGTATGAGTCCTATTTTTTGAACAAAGAGAAAGAAGTCGTAAGATAAAATAATCTCACAGAGCTTGTGTAAATTAAGGTGAGAGAATAAATCTGACAAAATTAATCAAATTAGGCCAATTAGCATTCATCGTTCACAGCAAGAACATAATGCCGATAAAAGAAATATCATATCGCCTAGATATGACTGAATAAAAACAACATTCACTATTCTCAATGCTTCTTCGACAATTTTGTAAAACAACTACAACAACAGGTGTTTAAGCCATCGCATCAACAAACAGAAATGAAGTAATTGCCTCCCATGGATAATTTTCGTGGACATTAAACTAGTTAACAATATGTAAATGACACAATGTCTTTACATGTTGGCTGGTTATTAGCCCTTATTTCACTTATGACTATTTACGTTTGACGAGAAACTGATTTATAATCATACAGACATTTGGTTATCATACTGAAAAGTATAAGTGAGCCAGGGAAATCTATTTTTTGTATTCATTACTACTGCTACACTCATTAGTAATAATAAATAGTTCATTAAGTTACGTTGATATGACTCGTTAAATACAGATTGTTGTACACACCATCAACGCTGTGTGAAAGCCAATGATACTATTGTCCAAACTGAAGTAGATGATGCAGGAACTGAACCTGGAACTTTGTGGTTGAAAGATGAGTACACTAGACAATAATCTACCGCTCCAGTTATACATTACGTTACCTAATTAAACAACAATAGTCAATACAACTTTGTCATAATACATAAACATGATTAACAAAGATAATAATCGGAGTTATAAATCAAAATTACCTATGATTGGACAAAACTCATAAAACAATAAGATAAGAATTCGAACACATAAAAGTGAAAAAGATATATACCTATTACTGAGTGTGCAGTAGTTGTTTTGACCGAATTCCCACTGAACACAGACTTAGAACCAACAAGAGCCAACCCAAACACAGTGATTAAAATTCCAGTCCACTGAAAGTAACGTAAACGCCGTTTAAGGAAGATAACCTGGAAGAATAGAAGTAACGACCCTTTTGGGATTAAATATAATAATTTTTAGAATTTGAAACATACTAGAGAAGAAATTTAGAGGTGACAGGATGATTGTTATTAATAAGGACAGAAGACGAAGTCTTACTGCTGACTGTACAGATGTGATGGTAGTAAAGTGTTTTCCTCAGAAAACCAGCATCGCAGTAGTGCTGTCTTCCCACAAGTAAACGCTTCATCATATTCCACAGATTTCCATCCTCAGTGATAAGGCCTCAACGAATACGAAGTTAACATAACGAAAATTACCCAGAAAAAGGCCGCATGGAACTGGCCTTAGGCAAGTACCCCTTAAGTAATGTAGTCACGTTCCAAGGTTATCAAGACCACCCTTAGCCCAATTTCTTTTTCAGACACCTCAACTAGAAAATCCCCTCCATAGCGTGATCAACCAGAAAGTGATGACCGCCCTTGTACTTCCAACACTACTCAAGATCATAGGACTCATGATCAAATTCCTTCTTAAACTTTTAATATTTCTTCAACTTAGACTATGAACCCTGAATTTCTGGCCCCGACCTACTTTACATATGGCACTACTTCTAACAATTTGAGTTCACGAAATATCATCCCAGAACTATTCGAACGATGTTACAAACTACATATTGGATTAACGAATGCACGAATCTCACGTCAAATTGGCTAACAGGCCTAGCTAAGACCCTAAAATCTATCTCAACTTCTTTATAACGCCAAACACTCAGATATAGTGCTCATAGTAGGTGATTTTAATACCAAAGTAGGCAGCCTAAAGCGAATTGAAGAATACATAGGTGAGTCTTTCGGTGTACCAGTTCAACAAACAGACACGTGAACATCTGCTGCAAACTGTAAGCATAGAAACCACAATAAGAAGACATTAGAGTTATGCTCAGTGATAAGAAAGCCAACGGTAGGTTCCAAGAACAAAGAAGTCACACTTGAACAATTATGAAAACGACGCCCACTCTGACATAGCTTGGCAAGATATCCAAATAGAAATGATGTCTATCAGTGACTTGGATAGAAAGTTGAGAAAAATAGGTGAATTTCAGAGACACCTATTGAACTGATAGATTTCAGTAAACATGTCCTGAAAGACTCTGAACACGATGAGGAGCAAGGATAAACATTCTACGAAACGAAAGCATAAGAAATGAAAAAGAAGTAGCTACAGACAACACAGACAGCTCTCCAGATTTGTAAAAGACCCCAGTGGTGAAAACTCAACTGTTAGTGAGATAATCAACGGAAAAGATGGAACGTCTGTCCACTCTCAGTTTAGATATTTAAAATGGACAGAACAATCAAAAGAGTAGTTCAGTCGGCTTTCGGTTACTTCACAGCCACCTACCCAGCTTGCGTAGAAAATAGGCATAAGTCTCCAACGGCACTTGTCGAAGTTGAAAAAGTAACAGCTAACTTGAAGTGAGGAAGGCCAGAGGGCCTAGATGGGTTAACTCTAGAATCCCTTGTGATGATGATAAAGTTTCAGCAATTAGGTTGACTGAGATTTTAGTTAGTTTGTATGTATGTATGTACAATCAACATAGAACCTGGCACATGTGTGCATCGGTTCAAGTTGCCATACCACCATGGCACCGCAAGATTAACACCACCACCATTAGTAGAAGTTACTTCAATAAAATAAAATAATAATAGTAACAAGGAGTGTGAACATATAGAATATGGTTCAGGAAGCGTAGAAAGAAAGCTATGGGATAATTTAAAGCTCATGATTTAAAGGAGGACAATGAGTGAATACATCTGCGCCATTGTGACCGATTCTGGGCCATGTCACTCAGTGTTTCTAGCCACTTGTTACGGTAATTGCGAGGACCCCATCCAGGTAGTCTGCAGCTACCGACACGATTTAAACCGGCAGTCAGTGACTTCATGGACTGATGTCATGCTTTAGTTTGGCGACCTCTAACTCTCTTTCATCCTATTCCTATATCAGCCAGCATTGCGCGTCGAGGAAGACGGTAGTTGGGCATACGCAACACATGTCCCAACCACCTCAGTCGATGAAGATTCACAACCTCATCGACTGATTTACCACATTTGCCTAACACCCGTCGTCTAACCTCGTCATTACTTACTCGGTGATCCCAGCTAACGTGAGCGATGTTTCGTAGACATCGATGGTCAAAAATTAATAACCTTCGAGTGTCATCTACGCTTCACACCCATACAGTAAGACAGAGCGAACTGTTGCGCAGTACACTCTCCCTTTCGTTGAGAGACGAATATCTCGCCTACACCGTAGGTGACGTAAGTTGGCAAAAGACAAACGAGCTTTTTGAATTCGTACTGAGATTTCGTCAGAGACCAAGCCATTAGGGCTAATCAGACTTCCAAGATAAGTGAAGTAGTCGACGTGCTCAACTACTTCACTCCCTATCTTCAGTTCAGGTGTTGACGAAAGCCCGTCCTGGAGCAATAGTTTGCATTTAGAGACGGAGAAACGCATTCCAAACATGCTTGCATTGGAGCTTATTGCTGTTAAAAGCTCCTGCATCGTATCAGCGTCTTCGCCGAACAGGACTATATCGTCAGCATATTCTAAGTCAATAAGTGGATCTCCTGGTAGGAGATCGGTTCCAGAAAAGTCAGACGACGAAAGTGTAATTTCCAACAGTATGTCAACCATGAAATTAAACAAAAATGGGGAAAGTGGGCAGCCTTGACAGACACCACTTGAGGTTACGAGTTCAGATGACAGTTTGCCAAATGCTCTGACACGACTAATAGTGCTTAAGTAAAGAGCTTTAACAAGTTTTATGTACTTTTGGGGCACACCTTTCAATGAAAGACAATGCCATAGAACTTCACGGTCTACAGAGTCAAATGCCGCTTTCAAGTCAAGGAAACCACTATTGTCGGCCGCCGAAAAGTATGTCTGTGTTCTAAGATTCGACGAACAGTGAATATCTGGTCTATACAACCGCGACCAGGTCTGAAACCAGCCTGATTTTCTCGTATTTGGAGATCACGAGTTGCAGTTAAGCGTCTGATAATTATAGAAGCTAGTATTTTAGACACTATATTAGTCAAACTAATTCCTCTATGGTTATTACAGGACGATTTTGACCATTTCTTATAGACTGGGACGATTAACGATCGACACCAGTCAGACGGAATTATGTTAAGTTCCCAAACCTTACTCGAAATATCAGTCAGCCTGGTTGTCAATGTGGGACCACCATCCTTAAACACCTCTGGGGATAATCCGTCTGGACCCGCTGCTTTGCCTCTCCTTAGATTGGCTATAGCTTTTTCGACTTCGACAAGAGTCGGGGGACCTAATTCGACTTTCCATTCTGGCTGTCTCGAAATAGTAGGAAGTTTTAGAGTAGCTGAAGGCCAACTAAACTGTTCCTTGAAGTGTTCAGCCCATCGTTCTAAACGTCTAGACTGAGAGCTAATAAGCGTTTCATCTTTTTCGGAAATCGTCTCACTAACGCTGGATTTTTTAACCCCAGTTTCTTTTATCAACTTGAAAAGTTGTCTAGTGTTACCTATCGCCGCTGCCTTTTCCATTTCCTTTGCTTTCGTTACCCACCACTGCTCACGGTCGTTTCGCAGACTTTTCGTCAATTTATGCCTGATTACTCGTCGCTGATAATCGTGTTCGGAGCCTGATGGGATAAGTCTTCGGGAGTCTATTAAATCAACAGAAGCCATTGAGATCCATTGATTTTTCTTGACATGTTGATTTAAGTCCTTGATAGATATCATTGTAGATGCCACAGCTGCTTGAACATCTTGCCAAGCAGTATCTAGTCGGGACGCATCTTTATAATTGCCTAAGTGATTCCTCAGTTGTTCCTGGAACTTAATCTTGGCTGTTTCATTACTAAAATGAAATCTAAAAGGTTTTCCTGTGGTAGTTTTTCTTCGCCCGGTAAGACGCAAGCAAACGCGTGCTCGCACTAGAGCGTGGTCAGAGTCCAAACATGTACTCCAGAAAGATTGGCAATCTTCTATCGAGCCTCTCCAACGGTGACTAATCGCAATATGGTCTATTTGAGTCCACCGTTGAGTAGGGCCAGGAGGTTTAGTTAGTCTGCGAGCTGGGTGTAATCCCATCTGACTGGTCTCGATCGCTGAGCGTCCTAGTATGTAAGAAAGGACCGAAATTATTTTGTGATAAACACAGAAGTATCCAAATTACTACATCCGATAATTATCGGACACCTAACAAAGACCCGTAGACTGTAAATGTGAGGAAACCAGGCTGGTTTCAGACCTGGTCATGACTGCATCGACCGAATATTCACCATAGATATACTTGTGGGAGCCCGACAATGATGGTTTTTCTTGACTCTAAAGTAGCATTTGATTTCCGGAGAGAGAGGTTTTATATAAATGTCTGGGATTGGAAGGCGTACCTCGGGAGTCTGGAGGAAGACATGTAATTGGTCAATGATCGTGTGATAGATATGTTTGAGGAAAAGTTACTAAGCCTTATATAATATATATATATATATATATATATATATATATATATATATATATATTGGTCATTACAATAATATAGACTCTGCTGTGACTAATCAGCTTCTTAATCCTTCAGTCGGATTAACGTGCTTGAGTAATGTAAGGAAAGACTGTGATTAGCTGTAAGATGTGGTATTGCGTATGAAATCTGCATTAATTGAATCAGTCATCCCACTTAATATATAACAGAGGTACATAAACTTTTTAGAGTCTGCTTAATCGAATACTACTAGTCGAGTAAGAGCATAAGGAGAAATTTCGTCTGAGCTCGCAACATCAAGTGGCATCCATCAAGACCGTCCACTATTTTCATTTTCGTTTATTATCAACATAGACTTCTTACTAAAAATAACACTTTCATCTTTTTCGGAAATCGTCTCACTAACGCTGGATTTTTTAACCCCAGTTTCTTTTATCAACTTGAAAAGTTGTCTAGTGTTACCTATCGCCGCTGCCTTTTCCATTTCCTTTGCTTTCGTTACCCACCACTGCTCACGGTCGTTTCGCAGACTTTTCGTCAATTTATGCCTGATTACTCGTCGCTGATAATCGTGTTCGGAGCCTGATGGGATAAGTCTTCGGGAGTCTATTAAATCAACAGAAGCCATTGAGATCCATTGATTTTTCTTGACATGTTGATTTAAGTCCTTGATAGATATCATTGTAGATGCCACAGCTGCTTGAACATCTTGCCAAGCAGTATCTAGTCGGGACGCATCTTTATAATTGCCTAAGTGATTCCTCAGTTGTTCCTGGAACTTAATCTTGGCTGTTTCATTACTAAAATGAAATCTAAAAGGTTTTCCTGTGGTAGTTTTTCTTCGCCCGGTAAGACGCAAGCAAACGCGTGCTCGCACTAGAGCGTGGTCAGAGTCCAAACATGTACTCCAGAAAGATTGGCAATCTTCTATCGAGCCTCTCCAACGGTGACTAATCGCAATATGGTCTATTTGAGTCCACCGTTGAGTAGGGCCAGGAGGTTTAGTTAGTCTGCGAGCTGGGTGTAATCCCATCTGACTGGTCTCGATCGCTGAGCGTCCTAGTATGTAAGAAAGGACCGAAATTATTTTGTGATAAACACAGAAGTATCCAAATTACTACATCCGATAATTATCGGACACCTAACAAAGACCCGTAGACTGTAAATGTGAGGAAACCAGGCTGGTTTCAGACCTGGTCATGACTGCATCGACCGAATATTCACCATAGATATACTTGTGGGAGCCCGACAATGATGGTTTTTCTTGACTCTAAAGTAGCATTTGATTTCCGGAGAGAGAGGTTTTATATAAATGTCTGGGATTGGAAGGCGTACCTCGGGAGTCTGGAGGAAGACATGTAATTGGTCAATGATCGTGTGATAGATATGTTTGAGGAAAAGTTACTAAGCCTTATATAATATATATATATATATATATATATATATATATATATATATATATATTGGTCATTACAATAATATAGACTCTGCTGTGACTAATCAGCTTCTTAATCCTTCAGTCGGATTAACGTGCTTGAGTAATGTAAGGAAAGACTGTGATTAGCTGTAAGATGTGGTATTGCGTATGAAATCTGCATTAATTGAATCAGTCATCCCACTTAATATATAACAGAGGTACATAAACTTTTTAGAGTCTGCTTAATCGAATACTACTAGTCGAGTAAGAGCATAAGGAGAAATTTCGTCTGAGCTCGCAACATCAAGTGGCATCCATCAAGACCGTCCACTATTTTCATTTTCGTTTATTATCAACATAGACTTCTTACTAAAAATAACACTTTCATCTTTTGGATTTTCAGGAATTGATCTGCCACATGGTCTACTAATTAACTTAGAAAAAAAAATGACATAGTCATGTTAAGTGAAGACACTCATAAAATGCAATACATTGATAACATTCGATAACAATCCAAAAATGCTCGAGATGTATCCCTACGCCCTCCCCACCACCACCTGAAATCCAATTTGTTCTTTCAGGACTGATATGAGTGAATACCCCAAATAAAGGTAGGCAGTGAAGAAGTTCAGATAGTCAGCCACTTCATTCATCGCTGAAGTCTGATCACTCATGATAGATTAGCGTCTGATAAATTCACAGTACGGATTGAAAAAGCTTGTTTGCCTTTTGTCAACTTACGTCACCCATGATGTAGGCAAGATATCTATCTATCAATTAAAGTACGAGTATACTGTATGGATCTGAAACGTGGCCAGTGAGAGTAGACACTGAGTGACATGGCCTAGAATCGGTCACAATGGCGCAGATGTATTCACTCATTGTCCTCCCTTAAATCATGAGCTTTAAATTATTCCATTACTTTCTTTCATCGCCTCCTGAACCATATTCTATATGTTCACACTCCTTGTTACTATTATTATTTTATTTTATTGAAGCGATTTCTACTAGTGGTGGTGGTGTTAGTCTTGCAGTGCCATGGTGGTATGGCAACTTGAACCGATGCACACATGTGCCAGGTTCTATGTTGATTGTACATACATACATACATACAGACGATACTTGTAGGTTACTGATATTTGATCATCGGTGTCTTCGAACACACCTCTCGCGTTCCATGGGATCACCAGTTAAAAATGAGACTAAACAACAGATACTGAGAAAAAAATGGTAATTAAGTTGATGAGGTTGTGGATCTTCATTGACTGAGGTAGTTTTGATATGTATTGTGTATCCCTAACCATTGTCTTCCTTGAAGTGCGATGTTGTCTGGTTTTGGAGTAAGATGGAAGAAAGTTAGAGACGACCAAACCAAAACATGGTATCAGTTTATGAAGTTACTGATTACTGGTCTGTGCAGTTCTGGCAGATGGTAGACTACATGATTGTGGTCAGCGTGATCGTCGTAACCAATGGTTGGGTCATAATGTTGGAAGTGCATTAACTCTATGTCTTCCCTTAAACCGTGAGCTTAGGAAGATCTTATTCATTTATGTAAAACGTAGAACCTGAC
Organism: Schistosoma mekongi; assembly: GCA_034768735.1. Lineage (NCBI taxonomy): Eukaryota > Metazoa > Platyhelminthes > Trematoda > Strigeidida > Schistosomatidae > Schistosoma > Schistosoma mekongi. The sequence goes on along the minus strand of CM068306.1, from coordinate 79,136,045 downwards.
GTGTATATGCATGGGTCCAAGTTGCCAAAACACGTTATCAAGAGATTAGATTCACAATACTAAAATAATGGCATAATTCAACAAGGAGTAGAGCAAAAAATTAGGGAAGGATAATGGAATTTGAGATCTAGGAGAACATAAAGAGGGATTATATTTACGCGACTGTGACCAATTATGAGCCAATATCATTCAGCGCATACAACCACTGATCACGACTATCACGCGGATTCCAATCAGGTAGCCTGCACCCATCGACATGACCTTGGTCAGCAGTCGAAGACTTCATGGACTGATGGCATGTTTTGGCTAGGCCGCCCCTACCTTCCTTCCATCCTCCGCCCAGCCCAGTCAATATAGTTCGATGAGATGAAGCAGACGGTGGTCAAGCTTACGCACCACATGTCCCTACCATCTCGGTCGATGATGGTTTATGACCTCTTTGATTGATCTGCCATGCTTTCCTAGCACTGTCTAACATCAATATTACTTGTTCATTCCGTGATATATGGGAAATACAACGAAGACTTCTAAGACCAAAGACCTGGGACTACGTTACAAGTGACGTAAATTGGTATATAATAATCTCATACCCTTTTTCATAAATCAATAATTTCGACCTTCTTTACTTTGTCTACACTTCTTTCATACTAGTGGTATGATGGAATTCACAGTTATAGTAATTTGGTACTGACCCTGTTCAATACAATGTAATAACCTAGACTAATATACATATATACCCAGTTCTACATCACATATGTCTAACTGTAAAGAATAATAATATGCCATTAAGTTCAACAACTCTGGAATAAGAATATTCAAGCAACTCATCTACTAAGGAATGATCTATGTGTAAGAGATAGTGGTACTATCTCGCTAATCAAATCAAAGTACAAGCATAGTTTGAACCTGTAATTTACTTGTTGAAAGCTAAATGCTTTAATCAATAACTTTTCTGGATCTGGAATGATCAGAAATGCTCTAACCCTCGGATGAGTAATAACTACTGCACCTTCGTAACGAACCTTAATGGGATACACTCACAAGCGTAGTGTTTGTAAATGAGAAAGCCTGATGGTCATTTCCTTATTCAAATGGGTGATTGAGAAGTGCTACTTTTAACCACTAAATCGCAAGTTTGAAACCTATCGCTCCTACATAGGTTTTAGTAACAGAACAACCAAAAGTAATTTTATTGTTACGACGTGCTCATTTTAATAGAACACCACCTTTGCTTATGAATACAAGTAGTGATTTTTAAATACACTAAATATCCAGTGGTGGTAAGGGTTTTCCATATTTTGCATCACACTGACTAGTTGTGTGGTACTTGATCTCGACATGTCAGAATTAATACAGATTTAAGTTAGTTTCACCTGACGTAAATGCTAACCAGTTAGTTACCACCATTCTTTTATCAATACTGAGAAAGATGATTTCACATAAGGCAAGTTTTCTAAAGTTTTTAATAAGTTCCTGAGTTCATACCAGAATACCCACCGATTATTTAAATATTAATCATATAAAATAAAAATTCGTTATATGCATTCTGGATCTGCGATTTAAAGAGGAAATAACTTATGGATCTAACTGTTACAAAACATAAATAACGTAATTTTTAATTAGAACGTAAGAATTGACAAATGGTAAAAGTCATACAAAACACATCTGGGTAGAGTAAGTGTTATGATTAAGATTAGTAGAAAAGAAAATATTAGGAAATAAATACTGTCTACCTTTATATTTAGATTAATCCCTTAAACACACCATTACATAGTTGTCTGAGATCCAATAGATATAAGTAATGATTTCGCGGAAAAAGACAGTCTTTAGAAGATAACTATGATCAAATACCCGTAAACTATGCATGTTATCCGTATTTAGTAGTTATGTTTAAATATAGTAATATAATAAAAGAAAAACAGAAACACCTTCGAGAAGATACTTAACATTTAGCTTGCATCACTCATTTCACTACAACTAACTGACTAGCTAGATACAGATTAGTTTGAACCATATGCTAAGTGTGAGAGCTAGTGATATTACCCAGTTGGCGAAATCGACGTAGATGAAGAAGGGTTCGGATGTCACTCAATGGCTAGAAACGTATCTCCAGAAACCAAACTTGGCATCTCGAATTTTCACGCGACAAAAGATTAGCTCAAATCGACTAACTAATTAACATGGAGAAACATTTCGGAAAACCAGTGATGCTACTGGGACAACAAATTTAAAAACTGGGATTATGATTACTCTTCAACTGTTATATAAATGTACCAGAATCCTGACATTAACACAGAAAATTGTTGGACCTAAATTCAATGGCATGTTAATTATAACAATAGAACATACGGAGAGAAGCCCAGCAAATACAATAAGTGAGCCACGCAGCATTTGCCAAATAGATGCATCAATATATAGAAGGCCAATGCCTAACAGTAAGCTAATTATAAAATGTATACCTGCCAATGTTGAACCCAATAGATCACAGCACGTAGGTAATATGAAAATCCAGTTGAAGATACTGTATATTAACGGTAATTATATGACTAACTCACGGCGTGTTTACTAGGCTTCGACCTCGTAATTCCATGAAGCTAGCACCATAACCATGTAGTATAGCCCGCCTTTTCTTCCTACATCTCATTACCAGAAAAGCAATAGTGCAAAATGACTCCCCTCCGAACATAAGCAGAGTCTGGAACCATGGTTTATTAAAATAATGGGGAGAACGTGTGTTATTTGCAGAGTGATTGAAGTATCCACTAGCGCTATTTTGATTAATAGATTTGAATGTGAGACAACTAACATGCAATCCAGCTGAACCTTCTTAGAAATTGTATTAATAGTTCCAGAGAAGAGCATTCCAAAGATTAAAGCATATTGCTTAACAGACAAACCCATTATAGCACGTTACAGAAACAGACCGCATATACTGAAGGCCAAACGCGTAGCCACACCTGTCGACGTTTCAATCTCATTTTTATCAGGATAAAAGTTCGAATTAATTATGATAGTCTGGGCAATGGCTTTCTCAGGTAATCTACTATCTTCTTGAATATGTGGGTAGAAGGAGCTGCAACTACGTGTTTAGATAGAGAGTTTGTAGCTGTAAATAAATCCCTAAATAAGTAGTTGCATAGGCTCTCGTCATTGATGCTGTCCATGTTTATTTTAACATACACGACTATTTAAAGGTGCACGGTCAAGAATCACTACCAGATCAAAACATGACACGACGTGGAAAGAAACTCATCCCCTAGTCAGCCAGCCTTGATGTTTCTATCCAGTTAACGCCCGTCTAGCGATAAAATATACCTTTTACTCTATCTCTTACTGCTTTATGATTTATTTTTATCGGTGCTTGTGGGTTGAATCGTTTGAAGCTGCCCTGGTAATTCAACAAACGTAACTTAGCAGCTCTTTGGATATCCAGTAAAATCGGGGGTCAGTCGGGAGATTTATGGAACGTTCTTGAGTGCTTTCGTAAGTTTTATGGATAGCAAAAATAGAGTTTGCTCTGTTTTGTTTAACAAATTTCTGAGGTCTAGCAGAGTGTCACGTGTTCCGTCCCTGAACTACATTACTTATTGTTTATGAATGGCATTCCTTACAGCCTAATGTCACAAACCCTTCTGTATATAGGTGATCTGAAGATTAGAAAGGAGATTTAAGGTATCTCTGACATTTTGATTCTTCAAAAGGACTTGGATAGGATACGTGGGGCGAGGGAACCTTCGGAAACTTACTTCTTACTGCCAATAAGTGCATTGTTAACAGTGAATAATGAGGATGTGTTTCCTGCGTGCACATTTAGTAAGCTCACTGTTACACTTCCTACACTAAGAAAAAACCTAGGTATAGCTATGTGCGATACTCTCGGGATATATACTTATTGGTATTCTGAAGTCAATGTAGCTCAACAAGTTTTACAGTTTGGATTTAAAATGTGCGGAAACGTAACTCCTAAACTTTCCATCGATGCTTTCAACGCACACTTAAGATCTCACCATCAAAAAACTCAGATATCATGTCCCCTTACCTTAAGGTGGATATCCTAAAACTTGTATAAAGAAAAGAAATCAAGAGTGTAAGTTGCACCGGGTATATGACCAAGTTACTTTTGTCGAATAGCCAGAGTAACTTATAACGATTGGACCAACTCGTACAAATGAGAGTAAATCAGAAGGCAATGAAGGATGTAGGAGAAGTTACATTTGATTGCAAGTAGAGCGTCAATTGGATAGTCACGTCTAGGATGGCAAACTAGAGAGAGACGCTCTTAACAGTGAGTCGTGTCGTGATCTGGTGGTGATGCGTAGCCGAGCGCTTTCAACTAGTCGTGTCCACTAAAACGAACCTGGTTGGCATCAGTGGCGAGATCCTATGCAACCATTTAGTTTGCGGATGACTTACGGCTACTAATGTAACGGGGACTAAAAGTAAATGCTACACAGCCTACCTGAAGGCAGCAAACTTTTTGACATCAAAGCCTAGGGGTGAGAGGGGTTATATGTAATATAGCTCACACCCCCCTCCTTCCAGACCACTAAAAATATTCACTCCCAATCTGAGCCCTAGCCGGCACTCGTATAGGATGAAACAAGAAGGGGCTTCTACAAGAACTGGCGTTAACGGTTACGTGGTCAGGATAAGCTGACACTGGAACTCCTTACATGGAGAGGTGTTATTGGTAATTTCTAATGAGTCCTTTCAAGGGAAAGCTCGATGAATATTCGTTCTCTGAGAGAGCTGAGGGACAAAAGTATGAAAGTAACACTACAGCAACCCTCTCCCCTGGCTCTTAACTTCATATTTTTCTCTTTAGTTTCGAGAAAAATATAGCAAGCGTTGTACTCTCTAAAGGTAAAAACAACCCTTCTACTTAAACACAGATTTGGAGGAACGGTATTTCGCCAATCCTCCCAGTCGGAGTAGAAGTTCAAAATGTTGAGGATGTATCAAGATCAAGTTTGTTACTAATAGTTGTCAAGACTACTATTAAGTACCTCTCTAGTTCTTCTGCATGAGAGGGGAAATAAGTTTAGTTCATTCATTCTCTCGTCGTGCAGTGACCCTGGGATTTCAGGATTTAACTAAGTTGAGGGTTTTTGAACTGTTTATAACATGCAGTTAAAGTCTTATAGCTTGTATACTGTATTAGAGTTTTGGGCTTTATAAACAGAATGCAAAGTCGGAAACGTTTTAGAATTAATGTGCTCGGTACTGAAGGGTTGCGTCATTTTAAAAGCCGTTCAGGGTGATAAACCTGCTAAGTGTAAATTTATTCATCCTTAACGAAGAGCAGGTACCTGGATTAACTCGATAAACAATCCCTCCTGCACATGGAAATGGGCGTGTTACGTGTTACAGGCGTAACAACAAAGATTATCTACTTCTCCGACACTAGAGTAGAAGTGGGTGTCCGACCAACAACCTGACATAATTGTCCATACGAAGCTGTTACCGATCAATAGATGGTCAAATGGGAAAAACTATCATACATCTGCAAAATTTCTAAGTAGTGGAGAGTGTTTCTCGGTATACAAACCGTGGGTAGGTATCCAAAGAGGCCGGAGGATATTGTGATGGCTGTTTCAGAGTTATCCTCCTCAGCCTCATGGTCCTGTTTTTACGCCTTCATTAAACCAGGTTTTAAGATGGGTCCGTTATAAGCCACAGTAAGCTTTACGACAATCTCCATAAAACTACTGAAGCTTGATAAATCGATAATTTCGCATGAGGTATTTAGAGGGAGATACCACATGCGCTAGGTTAAGCGGTAGAGTACACTTTCAACGTCCGTATGACTTCACCATGAGAAGGAACTTTGTTTTGGTTTCAACCGTGAACTATGAAGAAAATTTTCGAACTCCTATTTGATGAATACACAGCTAATACGAATAATTGTATGATGTCATATATCTACGCCACGTCTCATTTTTTCTGCAGCGGCCTCTTCTATTCAGCACTCGGAGTGATTCATGAGCCTAGTGGTTCTCAACTCATCCTATAATTCTTCTTCAACATTACACAACTATCTTATTACTTATTACGGTGATAGACACCTATCCTACAAACTCTATCGTCAATGAAAACCGAAAAAACACCAAGTTGAAAGTGAGTGGTATTGTTGCCAAACGTATTTATATTTAGGATAGTAGCATAATATTTTACAAAATTAATTGAAAAACAACAACAGCAATGAATGGGAATTAAAGACACTTGAAAACACCTATCTTTCCTAAACCACTTACAGTTTGTTAGTAAGACAGACCTCTTTACTGTAATTAAAACGTCCGGAGCAGTACCAAATGCAATTATCGGAGTGCCGAGAAATCAGTTGGCTAGTTAAAGAATACTAAATTTAAAAAACACACTCCTATCCGTGTTGTTTATGCATAATTTCATTATCCGTTATGATAAATAGAATTGAATGTCATTTCAAGCGACCGTAATATTACTCCTGATAAATTACTTTTTTTCCAAATAAACAGTTAACTGTTAATGGAAATATAAGGAAAGACTATTTACAACACATGTTTAAGCAAGTGGATTACATGACTTAGTAATTGTTAGTGGTTTATAAGTTGTTCTAAAGTTCAGGAAACTAGTCTGTCACACACTGACCAAGTGACAGTACAGTTATTTATTAATTTTTGCTTAGTTCAGGCGGGAAAGGCTCTACGCATTTTACATTGTTTATGACTTGTTCACTATGTTATTTCCAACAGCATTGCTGCTTCAGATCTTTCAGTTTGAAAAGTGTCTACACGGAACTGAGAATCGCGTCATCCAAGGGCAATTTAATGTGTAGACACATTTCAATTTAAAACTTATGTAAGAAACATAGGGGTGGCCTTTATCTTGTGTATATCGTAATAAAATGGACATTTATTGACCCATGGTAATATAGGTATAAGTAAGTCAGTGTATCGTTTACCAACTGAGTAAAAACATCCTGTAATGTATGACAGTATTATGGAGAAATTGATTGCGTTTATATTGTGATAACTTGGTCTTGCTGGCTAGTATTTCGAAACTTTGTTTAGTCACATGGTGTAGCCAAAAATTCTCACATCAGAAAAAGCGCACTTTGGATTTCTGTCACGCTTATTATTATGAGGTGCGGTAGTTGTTCAGTTTTGCTTTAAGGTTTATCCACCCCTTAGTTAGTGTTCCACTTTTTCGTTGACTTGCAGTTGTTTAAGCAGAATTTCTTTCAGGCCTCCCATAGTAAAGATAGTGGGTTTGATGGCATTTATTATATTTGCAGTATTTTGTTCCTTGAGGATCGAGCTGCCCCTACAAAGAGTTCGCGGATGGAGTTTATACTACTTGTTCTAGTCGCTCGTTCGTATGGTCGACCACTTGAAGGTGGAGGCAGTATCATTCCCAGATTTTATTAGATCTCAGTTTCCGGACCTTCGAGTTTATTATTTCTTGAGTCGTCGAAAACATTAGACGTTTCAACACCCAAATTATCATTTTGAATATCGATTACTACTTTAGAGTTATCTCTTGCTTTACTATATTTTAAGGTAAAAAGATCTAGGCATTTCAACCGCTCATCATAAGAGGCTTTTAAGGCGTTACAATCTTTATACCTTCCCAGAAATCCTGTTCGGATATTGGCCTCTTAAATGTATGAACTTTCTGTTTCGTTGCATTGATGTGTGATCTCACGTCTGTAATATATAAAGATCAGAACTTGTCAAAAAATTAAATGCCTTGGGATGTAACTAACACTCGAAGAGTTTCTCACCTACTGTGATGCAGTGTCAGTGGTTTCCAAACCAGGACTTGAAATTTCCTTAACTCAGAGTAAGAATATGAATGGCTCTAAGTTGGTGCTTTTTAGAACCCTATTTCTAAAGACTTTCATTTACATAATATTTCCTTAACCTATGCCCCTTTATCTTTGCTTACACATCATGGTCCCAGTCCACTTTCGAATTCGCCCAGTTATAATTTAATACGAATGCTTTCACGTAGGGACTGAGAGTTTATTGAAGACCTTCAAATAATTAATATCGCACCCACAGCTTGTCAACCATATGTAGCTATCATCCTGTACTTCCCCAGTTACTAAATCACGTCAAAATGTTTTATGAGTCTATATGATTAAGTATATTGTCCAATTTCGATTATTATAACTACTATGCAGTCCTAATTACCAGTCTGGCAGTTGGAAGCTTACTATTTTCATATTTAAAATTAGGAGTGGCAATATTTTCTCGTCTTTTGAATGTTGTTTCAGAAGTATTTCTAACTAATCAACTCTGCGAGTAGTTCTGTTAAGATGTCTGTAATGTGTAGCAATAACTGAGAGTTCAACGAATTAGCAACCGTTTTCATGTCAAACCACTCGGAATCTTTCGTCACGACAAGGACTAGTTTCGTAGTCACTATATCGGTTGCATCGATTTAAGACGTATTACCATTGGTGATCATGAAGTGTACCTCACTGATATAGTCTGTTCCTTAATCTTGGTGAAGTTGGGGTCAATTAGTATAGTGGAGTTATTTTATGCCAGTAACGATGAAATCACGTTCCAATAAATCCTAAAATAAGGAAACATTCTTTTAGGGTAGTTACGGAGATCCCGTGTTAGCTGCATTCCATAGATAGCACATGATCTGTCGGTATCAATTTTACAAATATCTCTAACCCTGCGGCACTCTAAATGTTTTGGCTTGTCATAATGTACATGAATTATGAGAACTTTCTGTCTCAGTAGCCCTCGTATGTTCTTATCTATAAAAAAGAAAAATGCTATAATTTACAGGTAGCCGATTTTGAAATGGAGAGGGTTGTGACCTCTTCAGATATGTGCCTAAATTTCATGGTTCTGGCATTAATCAACCGGTTTACCTAAGTGGTCATCTGCCACCTGAATATCTGCCCTATACATACTTGAACAAGGGAACAGATTTATATTCAATATCCTTAACCTAAAGTACGTTGCCATTTGATAGCTATTATCCGGCTGAGGTAGGAATTAAAAATCTGTGTAAATGTAAAGTCCAACAATGATGGTTTAGACTGAAAAATGTCAGTTTGGCGACACTACTTGAGCACAGTAGAACTTGTCTACAACAGACTGCTTGCAAAACATCCACCTAGGTTTGTAAGTTCCATCTAATTGATGTGTGACACCTGATGTCATTTCTTCACTCACATATATTACTTTGAACAAAATTAACCTTCAGGCAGCTCAGACTACGGTAGGTCATTCCAATGGTAGCGTGGCTAGTAATTCAACCAAATTTGTAATTATCAGGATAAATATTTGATTTACTAGATATTACAGTTTCAAACTATCACAGTTTTTAAGTGATCCTAGACATGCAATTTTCAGTTATAAACTAAAACCACATTATCGGCTTCTAGAATCTTATCTAAGTGTCCGCGTACCCTGACTATAATATGTCGCAACATCATCTCATTTTTTAGATCAGACTCACTGACTAACACTATTGTACAGTGGGAATACTTTACATCAGTTCTTTCGAGCTCGTGCGTTCTTCAGACAGCCTGTGAAGTTAAGATAAGGTGCCTATGAAAGAAACTAACAAATGACAATATATTCATTATACTAGGAGCTAAGACTAGTTCTCGCGTTCACATTTCTATTGACATCTGAAATCATGTTACTGTAGTTCATGAAAGCTTGGCGTGACATTAGCTATTCACTGTTGATAATGTCACATCTCGTTTCTGACATAACGAGACCAAACAATTCGTTTGTATTTACTACTCGCAATGCTCCTATGTATCAGTTAGTTCTTTATTCGGGTTTACATTAGTCTCTCAGTTCATAATTGTCAAATCTCTCAAAATGTTATTAGATTTTTGCTTACATGCTTTTACTTTTCATTAAATAAAGTTTTTCTTTTAATGATCATTGTTTGATAAGGCTGGTTACAGAAAACATGTCAACCTGAAAGCTAAGTCGTGTAGTATTTTAATGATAACCTAGCTTAGCAGCAATGTGATTGTTATATCTGCATTATCTCAGTCTTGTAGGGTGTTGTCATTTAGTTTAAAAAGTGCTTACTCGTGCGTATAGTTGTGTCTATTATGACTTAATAACTAGAGTAATGACAATGATAATTTTAAGTGTAGTTGCGTATGTCCATTCAGTGCTTCCTGATCTTTAGTGTTATGCAATCACTGTCAAGCTGTGATGATTTTAACTAACCAGACTTTTACCTATTTCCACAAGACCACCTCAATTCAATAATCGTTCTAATTATGTAGGGCGTTATTGTGAGTATCAAGCAATTAATTATTGTACATACGTTAGAAGTCAGTGGTAACTTGATTCGTTCAAACTAATTTTGTTCATCTTGCAAAATATGTAGCATTTCATTGTATAACAGCTTAACTTCAAGCATTCTAGTTAATTACATATCTAGAGAAACTAATGCAATAGTGACAAAGACCAACATTCCCATTAAACGCAAGTAGCCTTTTGAATTTATAAGTGCAAAGAAATTAGAGCAGATATTTTGTTTTCCATGTGTCGTAGTACGATATTTTGGGACTGGTAACAAAGCTGCTCCTCCCCCTTGAAACTGCTTTCATGATAAAGCCGATTATGTGTATATATGCGGCACTAATTTAGACACTGCTATCCAGCTCTACTAAAGTTAAATAGCGGACGTCGGTTGGGGGGGGTGTTCCGCCTAACAGGTGTATCCAATCATTTCGTACGCTAACTGCATTTGATCAGTTTTTTGAAGTATTTTGACAGTGCTAAAGATATGAAGTTCTTTAACGTACTTAGCGATTTTATGTTTCATTGGGTTTTGATGTTTCTCTTTGAGTTAGTTTTCTAATCAAACAACTACCCTAAAAGATGTAATTTCCCCCCTCGATTATTTATCAAATATCTCCTTGAGGGTGTCCAAATTTAACCAGAAAACTTCCTAAGATCTCATTTAAAATAGATTAGGCGCACACTGGTTGTTTTTATTACTACAATTAAATAAACTAAGGATATAATAAACATTTTTAACAAATGTATATTCTGTTGCCAAAATAAAGTCCAGTCTCTTTAGCAATAATAAAAATATCTTTAAGTAAACTGTTCAGTAAATAAGGTTATTTTTTATTTTGAACTACGTAGATCAATGGTACAGTCATTAAACATAAAGGCAAAACCATAGACTGCATTTTAAGAATTGATAATTACCAACAATTTACACGACCCATATCGTTTCGTGGATTGCATGATGGTTTACAGAGTAGTTGGTATTTAAATCAGCATTCAATAACGTTCAATGTGATTGCTCAAATTTAACCACACTTTTGTTAACATTTTAGCAATTCCACAGAAGATTCTGAGATCGAAACTAATTATTATGAAGTTGTCGATGGCTTCGAGAAGTTAGGATTAAAATCTGAACTTCTTCGCGGTATATACAGTTACGGATATGAAAAACCGTCTGCTATTCAACAGCGAGCTATTAAACCATCCGTCGAGGGTCGTGATGTTATCGCTCAAGCACAATCAGGTACAGGGAAGACGGCAACATTTGCCATCAGCATTTTACAAAGGATAGATGTTTCGTCAAACGCATGTCAAGCCCTTGTCCTTGTACCAACTCGTGAACTTGCGAGACAAATTCAAACGGTAATTAGTTTATCCATAATTTAAGAGAATCTCAGGTTGTGCAACGCATTGGTTCTTATTTGAACGTCAGGTGTCATACGTGTATCGGTGGGACAAGGATGTCTGAAGACGTGGCGTGCCTTCAGCAGGGCCAACACGTCGTTGTAGGTACTCCTGGCCGTGTCATTGATATGATGAATCGCAATATCCTGGCAACTGCTGCTATCAAAATCTTTGTGCTAGACGAAGCTGACCAAATGTTAGGTCGGGGTTTTGAGCCCCAAATCAAGGAAATATATAAATTTTTGCCAGAATCTGCTCAAGTAATTACTTTTCTACCTATTTACATTAAACATTAGATCATGTTACTGTCCGCTACTATGCCGAAGCAAATGCTTAGTATTGCACGCGGTATAATGCAAGATCCTGTTCAAATATTGATTAAGAAAGAAGAATTAACATTGGATGGGATCAAACAGTTTTATATTAATGTATCCAAAGAAGAATACAAGTTGGAGACTTTAATGGACCTATATAAAGTGATGAATTTAAGTCAAGTCGTTATTTTCGTTAACTCTGTACGAAAGGCTTCATACCTTTCTGAAGAGCTCGCCAACAGAAATTTCCAAGTTTCCTGCATTGTAATTTACCATAGTGAATCTCTAATTGCTCTATACTTTAGAATAGCGACATGGAACAAGAAAAACGTGACAGAGTTATGGAAGAATATCGTAGTGGGAGATCACGGATTTTACTGTCCACTGATGTTCTGGCGCGTGGTATTGATGTACAGCAAGTTTCCCTAGTCGTTAACTATGACTTACCTGGTGATCGTGAGACTTATATTCACAGGTGTGTTTATATTAAATAACATAATTTCCATTTATACAGAATTGGTAGAGGAGGTCGTTTCGGTAGAAAAGGAACAGCAATCAACTTTATCACTGATTCAGAAAAGGAAGCTTTACGCGATTTGCAAACATATTACAACACAGAAATTCTTGAGATGCCTGATGATATTGTTGACTTTCTGTAACTGATCCCGAACTCTGAGCCCACTTATACATTTGATATTTGTTCCTAGCTGAATCAATTTCAATTTCTCTTGGTGGATATTCGGTCACTAATTTTTGTTTTCCCAACCAATTCACTCCACTCTTTTACATCTTTGAGCATTACTGCTCCTGATTCTTCACTTTGTTCATTAGGGTGCTTAATTGGGCAATAAAGCAGAATTTACGCATTATGGATTTAAGTGTCAGTCGTTACGTTCTGTTTTATATAGTAAAGGTTGTCATACATGCTATTCCGTTAAATGCTTTATCCCATTCACCGAAAAGCTATCATAATTTGTATCCTACAATAATAGCAAAGATACAAAACCCAACTCTGTAATTTTGATGTGTTAACTGTAATGAATAAATATCAAAACAGTTAAACAAAATTGAATAACCCGTAAGTTACATATACAGAGTGTCTTTTCAGATGTAATTTATGTTTATAATGCCCTAGGATGCTGTATCGTTTCCTCAAGTAGATTTACAAATATTTAGTTGAACAAAGCGTTTTTACTTAAGTGTCACAAACATACTGCTTCAAATTTGATACATCAGCTTTCATTTGTTCATATTGGTTATCAACTTTATTTGATTATTGCTAAAAGTCTTTTATGAGATCCTCCTAATTAAACTAAGAGCATTACCCTTCCATTAACTGATAAAAATCACCATATTTTTGGAGTAGAACTGTTGCCACTACAGTGTACGTAGTGTAACTGGTGGACTGAGCGGAGATTATCAAACCAAAACATGGCATCAGTTTATGAAGTCCTTGACTGTTGGTCTAAGCCATGTTGGTAGATGTAGATTACCTGGTTGAGGTCCGCGTGATAGTAGTAATAAATGGCTGTAGACACGTGACGACATGGCTCAGAATCGGTCACAAGGGTGCAAGTGTATTCACTCTTTAACCTTATCTAGATCTTGAATTCCATTATTATTTTCTGCACACCTTTACTATACTCTCGTCTCTTGTATTCTGTTATTATGTTACCTCTGTTATCTCATAGTGCTAATGTGGTATGACAACTTGAACCTATGGGCATATGTTTCCGGTTCTACGTTGCTGCTGCTACTGATGATTATCATTCACTCTTCATAATAAAGTATCCAAACCCAAACTATCAAGTATTGTAATCGAGACTGGTTGGTTTTTGTCTTCCCACTGTTAGAAGTTGAGGTTTAGTCAACTGTTATAATTACCGTAGATTGTTCGTGCTCTAATCTTATTATGCCTTATTCCCATCAATAACTGTTGGGTTTATAAATAAGTGGGAATGGTTAAATGCTTACTTTGGTGATAACAAGTTGTTGGTTTAATGAAAATGTATTAACCTGGCCAATTCGATAAGTGGTTACGTAGCATCTCACATGTATGCTGATAGCTGTTACTTCCAGGCGGTTTACTTTCCTAATCAGCATTCCTATAGACAGAGACAGTTACAACGTAGAACTTGGTACATGCGTACGTCAGTTCAAGTTGCCATGCCTCAATTAGCAGATAGAGATTAAATTGTCGAATGAAATCCCGGAGTAGGGTAGGTAGTAACAGAGTTAGTATTAATGGAAGGGAATAGAGATCGGTGATAAGATTTAAGAAAATATGATTCAGTAAAGAGAAAATTATGATAAGTTCAGAAACTTAGAGTTTGGAGGAAGACAAGGAGTGGATGCACCTACGCCATTGCCAACGACTTTGAGCCATATCACCCAAGGCCTCTAACCATTTGTGACGAGCGTTACGCGGACCCCAAACAGGTAGTCTGCACTTTTTAACATGGCTCAGCCCAATTGTCAATGACTTCCTATAATAGTCCCTGGTGTTTTCGACGTCAGTTTGTTAAGTGATAACGATAAAGTTTACTGGACAGTTATTACATAAGTATAGTATCCTGATTTACTAACATGATTATGTTCTTTTTGACCAGATTGGTGAGCTATATATTGGTAATATCAATACGTACAATTTGGGCTGCGATGATTATTAGACCGTTGACAATAAAGTACTCAAACTCGTTATTAAAATGTGCGGCACTGTTTAAGGAAAATCTATTGCAGCCTCAGTTGCTCTATCTTATGGTTATTGACCGTTGCTACTGTGATACTTAATGAAAATAGTTCTTTAGAAATTCACCTGAATCAATAAACATATCTGTTCTACGCATGATCTTGCGATTGTTAGGTCATTTTTGCACTGTTGTGATCAAATCGAATTTTGTTTCAATGAGCATCTAGATATTGAATTTTTTTGGATTATTATACTAGCATTCTCAAGAGATTGATTTATATTACATAGCTTCTCTGGCTGTGCTGAATAAAACGTATATAAATGGTTGAAGCAATTCTACAAAACATGATGTCAATCCTGTTTGTAAATTCGACCATGTATTTTAAGGAATTAAACAATAATGTTAATGCCATTAGTATAGATAACCTAGATGAGAACACAACATCTGCGATAATCTTGTAAGCAGTTTTGTTTTTATTGTGATGATAAGTAACCGACTGTTACTTTGTATCAGGGTCAAACACAATTTCTTCTAATAGGCAAATTCAGCAACTTGGAGGTTTGCACCGGTATGGTGTAGATCATTTTCCTCTGTGTTATATAGCTGTGAATGCTAATCGGTAACCTAAATTAAATTAGCATGTTTATCGAACAATCTCATTTTATGGCTTAGAAGGTGTGTGGCCGATCCACTCTTTTTTGTTCATCACTCATGACTTACAAAGTACGCTGAGACCTAATGATACTATTCTGCTACCAAAACCGAAGTGGTGTTGAGGCTTAAGGACGCAACGTGGTTTAAAGTCGAATACCGTAACCACTAATTCATAACTGCTTACACAATTATAAATATGCCCTTCAAGATAGTGATTTCACATTGGTTTTCATTAAAATACCACTGATCAATCGTGTGATAAAACTACACACCAAAAAATCCAGTGAACCATAGAACAATAGCAAGGTGGAATCCTTACATATATCACACAGCTATCACTAAAACGTAGCACACAACAATAAAGTCATACACCATCTTGACGATAACGCAATCCGAAGGTCAAGAACATCAGAGCACTCTGCAAGTTCGACGGCACATCTTAGTAGTGTGTTGATACACTGGTCACTCAAGTTTCCATAATAGCTCGACTGACATATCACATTTCAAAATCCCCACAACACTTCAGTAATGTCACATTGATCTCTAATGACCATGCTGTAAAGATAAGTGATTAGAAACTTGTCAACTTCATTTCTGAGATTTAACCATACATGCTGTTCTATTCGTTAGTGTAATAAAATCCAATGGTCTTTTTGTTTAACATTTGACAAGAGAGTGTTTAATCAGGATTTCAAGAAATCGTCCTGTGTATAGTCGTAGTTAATTCCCTTTAAAACTTAGTACTAATCTGTAGACATCATTCAGGCTTGATAGCACTATCTCACTAAATTCACAATATGAAGTTGAAAGTTCACAAAGAAGTTCAATGAAAGCTTGTATTATAATAGAAAAATACAATGAGTAGCTTATATGAATCATAAGAAAATCAGTTTTGTGGTGCTCAGTAAGTTATTAATGTCATTTATGCCAATTAGTCTGTGAATACTTCTTGTTGAATTCAGTCAAGTGTATTCTCAACAATGACTGAATATTTGTATTTCTTTGAATTATTTATATTGTTCAGTATCTATCCATTGTAATTTCAATTGTTTACTTGTAAGATCTAATTTACAATTAATTTTCATTGTTTGAAAATGTAAATATATTTTATTTCGTTGATAAAGTTTCAATGTTATCATATCATTTAATTTAATTAATAATGATTGAAAAGGTGGTGCATGTACATGTTTCTCTCCAGACCATTTCCATTTGCATATTTTTGTATACTTGTTCATTGGTTCTTTGAAATGTACGCCTTCATCTGGATTATATTGTAGTCTAAAAGTAAATTCTCTTTTAGTTATTGTCAATAGGAGTTGTGGATTAGTGATTAAAGGATTTGTATATCAACCAGTGGAAAGTAGACTCAAAACTCTCCAGACTTATTATAGTTTGGTCAACCGTATAGTATCACTAACTTCCATGATATTATTATTTATTATAAACTAATTTACCAAATACAGGTTTATTTACCAGTAACTTCCAGCCACATTCTAAGTGTTAAAGTTGAGAGTTAGTCATACTACTTGTTTACTTAAACATAAGTAGACGGAGCAAGGTTCCAACTTCGTGGCTTGAAGTTGAACGTCCTAACCAATATGCTACTATCACTATATTTATTAGTCATTATAATCTTAGAACATTTTATGGAACAATTGTGTTACAATGGCTATGATACAGTGTAGTTAAGTGATTATTTACTCGTTAGTCGGTATGTTTTACACAGCCTCTTAAATAAACTTATATCAGAGATAAGACCACTAGTAAGAAGAATAATTTATTCTATCTAGCAGAATAGCGTACTTGTATACTAATCATTGACGGGAATATAAATCTCAGTAGTACAGATTTCTATCAATTGTCTATTGATAACGTGTTACATATTATTAAATCTAAGTGGGACAAAACGTAACCGAAGAAGTTCCGCTCTTGTAGACTTACACTGTTTTCACATTACTGTTGTTTTATTTCTATTATTGCTAATAATCGCTTAACTGTTATCTCTTCGTTGTGCTTCAATTAACAATTCTAACACTGAATACTGATTTAATTTGCGAACGAATAACTGAAATCAGATTCCATTCTAATTTAGTCTGATATTAGCATTTATCGAAGAGAATAGCACATGAATCATTCAATATGACATCATTAATAATAATAAGCAAATAGCGTGTGAGGTAATTAGAAATGAATTATTTCCAAATTTAATTTAAAATTCTCAAGATCATCCTAGCAACAGATCAGACTGCAAAGTTCATGAATATAAAAGTCATTATTGTATACATTTATTGTCTATATCATGTTAAATCGACAACATATATTTTAAAAACCTCGGGAAATGACATGAATTCACTGTAACCATGTATGGATTATCTTGAGTACATCAGCAGTAAAGTCTTTTATTGATGTATCCGTTGTAGTGCGGTC
This sequence comes from Schistosoma mekongi, assembly GCA_034768735.1. Classification (NCBI taxonomy): domain Eukaryota; kingdom Metazoa; phylum Platyhelminthes; class Trematoda; order Strigeidida; family Schistosomatidae; genus Schistosoma; species Schistosoma mekongi. The sequence goes on along the minus strand of CM068306.1, from coordinate 79,118,279 downwards.
AAACATGCCTGATGGAAAACACAAATATAAATGATTTAACAGCTAAGAATGAAGTACTTACTTGATATTATATTTTGATAGGCAACACACCCACCAAATGGACGGAAAAGTGATAAGTAGGGTGTATGTTACACTTAGTTTATATCGGAACGTTGTATACGACCCTAATCGATAATTTTTATTAAGCAAATAACGTAAGGTACTTTTATCTTAGGGAGATTTTTCTAGCGTTGTATTCTCTAAGTTAAATGATATAATGATGAAACCACCTAGACAAAATTATCAACATGCTCTGCAAAAAGAAGTGACCTTTCGTAGTTCTCTTTACAATTGTTAGCTTATTCTCGACCTGATTGGTTGTTGTGGTTTATTACGCTGACGTTGCCAGAATGTTTATTTTGTTTGTAAATGGTACAACGCTGTTTCCAATCAGATCCTTATCCTCTAGTTTGATTTATACAGCAATATTTATATATAAATGAGTAGAATTTTAAACTTATCAATACAATTTGTGAGTTAGTGATAACAGTGAAATTGATTACATAACTAACCATAGTAAGTGAAAAGTATAAATTGCTAGAAAAAAAGACATTTGTGAGCAATGATGCAGTATCTGGAAATGTCAAATACTTGTCATTCCGGAAAGGGGATCGAAACTCTTGTAAGTTATTGATCAAAGCGTCAAAGACGTCTTCGACCTCATAACTGAAACGAAGAATATACATTTAAATACTAAATGTATGATAACTTTATAAATGTTACTTCTTTATCCATGAATATACTAGCAATCAAGTAAGTTAACTTTGTATAACAACAATAACAACTAGCTGCGAAAATCAATATTGAAATTCTAGAGGTTTGCATCAAACAATTTTACTATATGCAATGAATGTTCATGCTGTCTTCAGTAGCACAAATTATAAACAAATTGACAAAAATAGCAATAGTTTTACCTTTACAGCCTAATTTAAATGTTCTCCTGGCAAAACTGGAAAACAAACCTATCAAAGAGATTACTAATAAACCTAACTTTTATTACAAAACTCCTAATTCATACTAACTATATACACCCAACAATCGCTTTCATTTATAACAACGAATAAGATAATGAATTGTATCTAATCAAACATATATGAAACAAAAGTGTTTATAGATAGAGTTCCTTCGTATATCAATATGCATCTTTAGCTTCAAACTCATTCAATACAGAAGAAATCATATAAACTGACTGAAAATGATTTGTTCACATGGGACCATGTAGTAGAAAAGTACAATGAGCGAAATAAGTTAGCTTGAAGATCTTTTGAAGTATATGAATGTAGGGAACATGAATTACTCAGATAAAGCTCTTCTTTTTATAAATGTAATACAGTGGAGACACTACTGGGGATATCTTTATGGTAAACTAATGAAGACGGTTAAAAGGAGCTTTCATGCACTTAAACGGTTGTTGTTATTTTCTAACCGATTAGCAGAGTTTACTGAAGCTAAATATAAGCTACTAGATTTGTATATACTAATTCAGCCGCTCCCGAAGTGAAAGCTATATAACGCATACCACCAGGAAACTTAGCCAACAAATGAATGAATATCGCCTAACATTGTTTGGTAAAGGTTAGAAAGAACTAATACTCACTTAGGTTTTATCACACATGATAAACAGAAGTCACGTAGTGGAAGAAATTTATCATTTAGAGTGTAGGGTCACATATCATTACAATTTCCTGAAGGGGGTCGGAATTAATTTATTACAAATAGCAGAAGAAATTCGCTACTCCACTGTCTCTTATTCGGCTGAACAAGTTTCAATAAACAACTTTATTGTTTCGCCGCACTTATTCTGTCTTATTTTTTTATACTCCTTCCATATCTTTTCTTCATTACGTATATTTCTGAACTGTTTACTTATACGGTTTTTAATAGGTAGCTTCTTGGCAATTGTTACTACTTTATCAGAGATTTGTACTAATTTTTTGCTTGTATTCGTCAAATTTATCTCACTTCCATACTATTAAAAACTGAGGAACACTAGATATCTGTTTCATCTTAGTATGAGATTCCTCGACAGTATCGCTTACCTGTCCCGACTGTAGCTGCTACCTTGACGTGGTGGTCGGGCTTGCCTATCGTGATGACCCAACCGAGCTATATTAGCTGGAATGCTTGTTCCTCTAGGTCCTACCATGCCAAGCAGGTCTGTTGGAGAGCGATAAGACTAAAAGCAGCAACCTAAGATCTGAGGGCGAAGTCGTACTGCTGGCTGCAACGGGGTGTGACAGCAGTAAGGTGTTTCCCTCGGATAACCAGCATCTGCAGCGATGCTGCCTTCTCACAAAGGAAGGAAGGGATTAGAAAAGGTCGACCCTAAAAATGTCACACCTCACCTTACTCCACGGATTTCCGTCTCAGGCAGTAAGGCCTTTTAAAGAGCGGACCTAACACTTCGAAAACATTTCATAACAAGGTCGTGCGTGATCGGCCTCAAGTAGTTGCCCCTTGGGCTCTGCGATCGCGCTTTCAGGTCACTATGACCAATACTAATCCAGTTTCCTTTTCAGGTACCTCAGGAAGTAATATCCTTCTATGGTATGGGCAGCCAGGAAGTGAAAACCGCCCTCATACCTCTAACAGTACAAGAGATCATTTTGCTCGAGGTCAAATCCCACCCTTAACTCTCAATAACTCCCTTATTCCCACGATTAACCCGTCTAGCCTAACTTTATCACCTCACGCCTCTAATGCTAATGGTTTGAGTTCACGAAACGTTATTCCTGGTATCCTGAAACCTCGCACTAAACTACATATCGGAGCTTTTAAAGTTCGAACCTCAAGCCAAATAGGACAACAAGCCTCTCTAGCTATGACCCTAGATTCTCATTCCATCGATGTCTGCTGCGTCTCCGAAACGCGTATACAGGATCCAAATACAATCATTCACTTGACCTCACCTTGTGAAGATAAAGAAGCGATCCGGTTCACCCTTCGTGTTTCCGGAGACCCCACTGCTACCATTCGTGGCCTTGCTGGTGTAGGTATAGCACTAAGTTCAAAAGCTGAACGGGCTCTCCTTGACTGGATTCCTATAGACAGTCGCTTATGCGCTGTCCGTCTAAACGGGACAGTAAGAACTCGGAAAGATAAGGACACGCGTCTTTGCCTCTTTGTTGTCTCTGCCTACGCTCCTACTGATTGCAGCTCAGATGAAGTAAAAGATGAATTTTACAGAAAGCTTTCAGACCTCCTTCGAAAAGCTAAGCGTACTGATGTAGTGATTATGGCTGGTGACTTTAATGCCCAAGTAGGTAGATTAGACGAAACCGAAAGGCAGCTAGGTGGATCCTATGGTGTCGAGGCCCAACGAATAGATAATGGCTTACCTGTGATTCTATATTATAAATCAAACTTAGAACCTTCAGGTCAGTTGGTAAATGTTTAACTATCAGCACCAATTAGTCAATTTTCAGTGGTATAATTCTCATTTTAATCAATTCATGAAACACTACAATGAATATCTAATACCATTTATAATAACTATCATACACCTAGCTTATCTAAAACCACTGGCTAAAAATTTCGCACTACAACTACTATAAAGTTTTAAAATGAGTAACGTATTATTTTTAATAAATTCACTGTAGTAAGCTTTGATCCATTTTCTCCCCCCCCCCTCTCCTCTTTTTTATATTAAAGCTCTTTTGATTATTTTTATCACTTACTAGTACATTTATCAATATGCACTTTTAACTTATAATGATTATTTATGTAATCAATTCCATTATTATTATTATTATTATTATTATTATTATTATTATTATTATTATTATTATTAACTTACAAATTGATTTGTTCAGTTCATTATTATACTGTATATATATCCGAGTAAAACCTAATGAAGAACTAATTGGTGACAATATTATTCATTTATATATACTATTCTAATTGTATATAATGAAAGTTTTCAATATCTTATATTGTTTTTTCTTATAATCTATTAATTGACTTTAAGGTAAAATAAAATCAAATGAAAACATAAATTAATTTCAATAGACGTTCTAATAACTCACTTCTTTACAAAGTATATACTAATGATGTTACATAAGAACAAGATCTAAGCTTTATTATTCAATCATTCAATTGAAAGAATAGAGCATCATCATAAAAAATAAGCAAATATTCATAAAGTACAATTAAGGGAGTTTGTAGAGATAGTTAACTGTTTAATTCAATTTCGATATCACGAACTGATCTGAATCAGACAGGTGATCAATGGTTGTCTGATTCAGATCAATTCGTGATATCAAAATTGAATTAAACAATTCATAAAGTACTTTAGTTAGTTGATTATTTTTAATAATTAAATAGTTATTACTTACTTTATATTATTTTTATTATCATAAACTACACCATGAATATTTGTATTGAATATACCAATTAATTGACCAACAGTTGATTGTATCTTCTTGTTATTCAACATTGATTTATTGTTTATTACTTTAGAAGAAGTGATGTCTTTTTGTTTTCGGTTAACTTTTAAATTACTTTTCAAATTTGTTATATTCAAATGTAGTATATCGTGTATAACGAATAATAAATCGTTTGATTCATTAGGTAGAAATAAAATTGCTGGATTACCAGTTGGATAACTAATTGAAAAAAACTTTTGTTAAAGAATTTGCATTATTTTGTATATAAAACATAACATAATTTAAGATGTTTATGTTGATTATTTGATTGAAAGTATGTTTCATCATGGATTAATATCAGTTCAACTTTACAGAGCGATAGAAAGAACTCGACATAGTTCTATCGATCTTATGACTCTTACGTGAATGTCATAGTTGCGCCTACATATCGTCAATATAGATTGTCTGGAAAACCTGTTACTTTAAGTCGGGCAGAAGGAAAAATAAAGCAGAAAACTGAAAGTTTGAGAGGAAAGTTGTACTTCTAAATTTACAGAAGTGTGATGGTAGTGAAGTGAATCCTTCAGACGATCAAAGTCTGGAGCAATGTTAGCTCGTCGCAGTAAAATAAGTTTGAAAGGGTCGGTACCAGAAACACACTTTACTCGAAGGTACGTTTTTTAAAAGTACACGGCTGAAACATCCAGAATTATTCGTAAAAGGACCGTTTTTGACCAGTATCAAGAAGTTATCTTTTGAATTCTGAGTACACTCATAAACAATATAAACACAAAATGTAAATTAAAATATTTGGATATAGCAGCTAGTGTGAAAATACTAAGCCACAGTCTGTGATGAAACAGTCTTCTATTTCTAAAAATTCAACCGTCACTTAATGAACCGTTACAACAAACTTCTCATATCAATAATAAATATGTAATGATTTCCTTGATTTTTCAATTTAATCATGGTAATAGTAAAGTGTATATTACAGCTGACATTGGTTGATCACTAAGTAGTAATTAATGTCATACTGATCTAATCGTTAGTTACAATCGAATTTCGTCGACTCGGAGTCAACATGACTATTAGTCTAAGTGATTTATCATTTTGTGTATGGTATTTAGATGCTAAAGAATAAAAGGTAGTAGATACGAAAAGCTGAAGTTAGATTTCGTGGTTGGTGGTGCTCATCGCTAGAGCATATCTGCAATCTTATGGTAGACTTCCGTTTCAATGAGAACCTCATCCCTTTAAAATTGTATGCACGCCTTATTTACAACTAATAAATAGCGCGAAATGTAAGTCAACTGGAGTACGTTGTTGATCACCTTCAGCCACTTTATACACTGAATTATAATTGTACTTTATCACGATCTGAATGAAACTGAAAATGTGAATCAGAGAGTGATCAACTAATATCTGGCGTCGTAGTTGTGAATGCACATTATGGTAACGTCATCAATGTTATCTAATTCTTAATGATTATTTTGGTAATATAGGTTCGTTTTAAGAAAGAGAGCAACTATAAGATGTTGAGAAACTAATAAGAAGAAAGTCATTAATGTACTACACATAGTTTTAAAGAATATTACGTTTTAAGTGCAACTTCTCAACAGTTTTTCCTCTTCATCTTCATATTCAGTAAAACCATCAATATTAATTCAAGAACTGGAGAACAAGATAAGTTCATTAAGACTCATCATTTAAATGGGTAATATACTCTAAACAAATTTGTTGAACATGATTGTAGAAGATTAAAATGGAGTTCTGTTTATTTAGAGTTTTGTGCTAGTTGGTACTCGCTAACAACTTCATTAATTGTAGTTTACAGATGATCAATTTTCCAAGCAGTCAGAATACCAAAACGTTACTAATAAGCTACTGTTACTTTATAAAAGTAGATACAAATGAAAATAACGAAATGAAGAAATGAAACGAAACACTATGGTGGTATATACAAAATGCAATTAAGTTCCACTTCAAACTACATCACCCAACAATACCATATATATACAAATATATAATTGATTAGTATGAGTATCGTTGAAAATGAAATCTCTGATCATGAACTGATCTTAGTTAAACAATTATTAAAAACTAAATAGAATTAGACATCTGTTTCATTATAGTGTGAAACTTTGTAGCAACAGACATCAACCGCAGTACGAAGAATCGAACACATCATTTCCACGACGAAACAGTATCATTTAGACCATTAAGTTGATAATCAATCGTTGATATTTTTAACTTTAGTATCAATGTGATTTTTTTTTTATCTCTTTTATGGCTTCCCTTCAATTACTGCATGATATTGAATACACACACTGTAGTAGAAAGTTAAGTAATATTTCATTGCGGTTAACTGTTCGACCTGATTATTATATGGCGTAATCAGTTGTGTGGGTTATAAAATTTCCATTTTTGTTTTTTTCTTCTTATGGACAGTTATACATATGAATTCATAAGTATACAATTCTAAATAAACTATTTTGGGTTTTTGTTTTAACTTGGAAATGCATTAGAAATAGGATGTTATTGATGTGACATTAATTAGACCGAGGTTTTCTGTAGGGTTATTTTATTGTAGTATTGTATATGAGGTACAAACAAAATAGTATGAAAATTACTTTTAACTGTAGGCTAAGTATTATCTAGATGAGCTATCCCACTTAAGTCCTCTGATACCACTATGGGCAGAAAAATTGCGTTCTACCACTCATAGTGTTCATATATGAAAGGAAGTTTATATCGTCTGCCATAGGAGTCATAATTATTGATTTTATGTATCGAGGATCTTCTTAAGAGCGAGTAACCAAAACATTCATATCCGGTGCCAAAATCGAATTGATTGATAAAGAAGGTTCATCCAGGGAGTTGAAAAACACTGGTTCCAAACTCATGAGGTACTTAGACTATGGGATCTTAAAGAAAGTAATGGTGAGCTTATCCATTTTAGCCGACAACTGAACTGGAAAATATTTATTAATGCCGATTGTATTGACTTGATCATAAAGAATCATGTTGAGGCTTCTTAAAGAAAACTCCTCCTCTGGTTGAGTCTTTCGTGAAGTAATTCAACCTACCTATAATATGATGATAACTATGCAATCGCTATTCTTTCTATGTAGCAAATTTTAGTTCTGTTTTGTACTGGAATTTCTGTGTCATATATAACTAATAGATAAAAACGTGTTTCATAAGTAATCCTTCAAAAACTAGCTTACCAGCGAGATAGTATTAAGTAAGTACTTGTATTCTAATCATGCTTTGTTCCTTGCCACTACGCGACTCACCTCATATATTGTTTACTGATTCCTTCCACTTTCACGCGACGTCCCACTACCTACTACTGATGAACGACCTTATGTGTAGTATCCACCACAAGGACATTGGTGTATAACTGCGGAATTCCAACCCGCTTCATACGTCTTCATTGACTAAGACGGCATTATGATAGCAACTACCGTCCGAGCAGCTCAGTGATAATGCACAAGAATATTATACTGTGTGACACCAGTTCAGATTTCATAGAGACATACCTTGTTGCCAAATACCATTAAATACGAAACTTAAATTCTTTGTTGACTACCTTCTAACACCTAGCATATATTTGTATTAGTACTTAGGAATCAGTTTGAGTAGACATTTCAGTTCTTTGAATACATAAGAAACATTGAAAACCACCGAGCACTGTACAACCATTTAACATTTCTCAAGTATATCACAAGATATTGTGTTTGTTTTGCTAATTAAGAGATTCTAAATCAGAATAAAATATCTGTGCTGTGTTTCTTTTCAGTTTTTGTTAAATCGAGGCAAAGAACCGGAAATCATAATCTATTGAGTCTATTCTTTGTTCTATTGTAATCCTTAAGGTTAAGCTACATCTGGTTAAACATTCAGTAAATATGATATTTGTATTGTCCAAATTGTAAGCTTTTCAAAGACTAACTAACGATTTTTGCATGTGTTTTCTTTCCCGAATTGTTAAAACCATATTACAATCTTATTATCCAGATTTCTGTATACGATTCCCCTCCCTAATTTAGCCTTTATTGTATTTTGTATTACCTGTTACTAATTGGCCAAGTGTATGATACATAAAAGCCATTGTTTTTACTCAATAAATGACGGCGTTAATTCCCATTTGCCGGTGTTTTCTCTTTCCATCCATACCTTTGAGGATGCTTATAGTCACTTAAGCATCATGTCATCCGATCATCGTTTTCAAGCCTATCGACTCGAAGTCATAGTACAAGTCTCATTAGCTCGTTACTTTCCCCCCTCCCACTCCAGCATCCACAAGGTCACTAACAGTAACCACATGGATGGGATTACTAGATTATAATGAGGTTACAATAATTTGGCAAGGAAAACACATATAAAAATCATTAATCAATCTGTGAGAAGCTTACAATTTCAGCAATACAAACATCATAAGTATTATTGAATAGTTAATCAGATGTAGCTTAAGATTTATTGCTTAGATATAACACTTTATTTTTGAAAATAACAAACTAGAAAAAGGATACAAAATAACTCCTGTATTATCACTATATTTTAGCAGAAATACTTCACCATTTGAATAAAAATGTTGTGTAAAATCAAGTTGTATTTCAATTGATTGCTTAGTTACTTCATCTACATTAACATGCATTGATTTACTTTCTTCAGTAAGCATTAATAAATCATTATTATCATTATTATATTGAGTATGATTAATAGTAGTCCATCCTTGTTCAATATACTTATGATTGGATAACTGATAAAGAATTTTATCTATTAACATAAAATGTATTTTATTTAAATAATAAAGAGAATAATGAAAATAAGGTTGATATTTTTATTTATATTGAGAAGTGAAACTGCATTATCAGGCAATATTACACGATTGTTCAATCTGAAGGTGATGGAACGGGGGAGGGTATAGTTCGAATCTGAGATCTTCCAGTTAAAAGTTATCTGTTTTAATCATCGTGTTACATGTTTTATACCAACAAATGATTATTACTGTAATTCTACAAGTAATTCATCAACTAAGTATAAGTTTACAAGTTTACTTTATATATTAGTTGACTTCACTAAACAGAATGAAAAGAATGGCATATCTTACCTGATAAGCTGTTAAAGTAAGGAGATAATACATCTAAAACTACTCATAAGAAAGACTATGTGTGATTTGCTAAAATCAGTTATTCCTTGGGTCTTTTAGTCATGTCAATAGGTCAACAAGACCACTAATATTTCAAATTCTAATTCAGATACTTCAAAAAGTATCTACTGATTATTCAAGCAAATTAGATGTGAAAAACACTCATATACTTCAAATAACACTTCAGATCATAGCAATCAACAGATTTATGGATTTGTTGAGAAAGTAAAACTATATAAAAGAGGGCTGAGTTAGAACCATGTAACCTGTTAGTTGGATGTATACCTAGGGATACAGGTTTTTCGAATGAAACTACAATTTAGCCAAAAGTGAATAAACACCGAAATAACTACTTAGCAAAGTTTACTCCGATATTGTCGCGAATCAATACGGTGACACTAGATGAACACATAACAGACGAATACATCAAAAAATATGCTCGTAAAGATTGGTATTTAATTTGTTGTTCGCCTTCATCCTAACTTTATTTCAATCAGGTACTATTAAAACCAAAAAAACGATAGATAGCTAGTTTCGCCATGGCATAGGACTCCTTAATAGTATTCACTCTCGATCGCATTAAGAAGTCGAGACAAACTCACCCAGACCTCGCATAAAGCGCCTGACCACCAACTTCAATAGGCCAGGTTCCAATTGTAGGATGGCCACTTCGAACAGTTTATGATATAGAATGACAATCATCGATAGTTATTCATGATAATTGTCTTACTACGGAAATTTTATTATTATTATTATTATTACAATTAAAACTCTGTGAAGTGAATTTGCAAACGTTTTACTTTCCAAGGCATTTAACAGAATTTTCGATTATATCGTGCCTAATGAAACTATCTTTAGTCCGATATTCTAAAACTGTCAACCAAATTGTTTGCAAACCATTTTTAATTTTTCAGTAGTGAATGTATCTACACAATTACATAGATTCGAATAGAGGATAATACTAGTGAGTGATTGTATCATCATCCCAAAAATGGTTTAATTTGGAGTGAAAACAAGGAAGTATATTTCATCCTATTTGAGACTTGTCAGTTTGATATACCTCCCATCCTAGTGTTAATGTTCACAGACAGACGTGATACATACTAATGAAATCAACAAAGTATAATGAATTCATAAGTACTATGATAAACTGTTGTATTCCGTAAATATTATTATTCTTACTTCATTTAAACACATGATGAGAAAAGTAACTTAACAAGAGAAACATTATTATTCAAATTAGTGTTCTAAACAATCCTGTCTAAGAAATGACACTATGTAATAGAAATCTAGAACAATGTGATCTTCCCCCCCGCGTTACCTATGAAACTGTTACCAGAATACTGTTCAATCTAACTTTGAGTGACGTGAATCAGAAACAATCGAAATGGGATATGTGCATTAATTTTATTATGGGTCATTAAATCCTGAACCTTGAAGTGTTTTTTCTATACCTCGATTTTCACGTTATAATTTTTTCCGATTTCAATATACTCAATCTATTTTAACTGCAATTGATGTCACTAAGACTTCTCTTACTATAGTATACACCATGTTGTGCTGATGAGATTTGATAAATTGAACCGATGAAAGTATGTAATTGGTTCAACATTGTATGTGACTGACTACCTGATGGTTTTTTAGACAGACAACGAGACTTTTAATTACACAATAATAAGTAGTATATTTAAATAAAATTAGTTAGTATTTCAAAAAAAAAGTCCTGTCGGATGTACATCGTCTACAATTGTGTTCACTTAGTTTCTTCAATCACTTATCTTAGAATATCTGTATTGTTATTGGCTTAAATGTGGCTGTATTACTTGAAGATAATATAGGAGCCAATCCAGTTCAACAGTATACTTTGACTTCTACTTTCAACACACTTATTCATATATAAGTTTTGGTGAAAAAAGAATTGCTTCTTTCATTTAATGTGTGCTAAATGTTGCAAATGATTAGAAATAATACGGTTATGTGGAGATTATTGTTAAGTTTAGTTAATTGAATTCGTCACAGATTGATGCTAGTAGGGTAACACATAGTCCCAGGGAGCACTGGACAGCTGTGTTATTCTAGTGTCGGACTCTTCAGTAGTGTACACCCTTGATTCCACCAAAAGAATCGAACGCAAAGCCTTTAGGCTAGTGAACGCTTAACCCACTACATCACTATAGAGATGTTCAACGGTAGAATTCCCACTTTTATTATTATATTTGCATCCTGAGAGGGATTGTATTGATTAATCATTAAATTCAATGTTTTAAGTTAGATAACGCAGTTTTGATTAATATGAATGGATTGAGTTCGAGTCCAGATACGAATATCAACACTAGGAAGAAGATATATTTAACTAAAGAGTCAAAAATATGACAAGATTTCACATTCCAGACACAATCAAACTTGAAATCCTTCTTTTATAACTATTAGCCATAAAAATAATAGTAAGAAGAAATGACAATACATTCACAAAGAATGTACAATTTCGCTGAACGCCTTAGTGATAACATCTTACATTATGACCTCGGATGATGCAGTTTTGAACCACAGGAAGTATCAATTCACAAAACAATGTAAATACGCCTTCTTAAATAATTATTAACATGTAGTACGAAATCGAAGTCCAATGCCTCTTCCCAATCATTAACAACCATATAAACAATGATGCCACCAGTTTGCTGTCATGAGGCAACAACGATGATAACAGAGAATATGAAAAAAAACGATTGATCATCATATGGCTAACCTGAGTCAGTATATATACATAAAAAAAAGAAAACTCGAAGGATAAGAGCATGAAAAATGTACATGGTAAAAGTATTTATGAACTAACCACCTGTACATTCTGATTCTTCATTGTCGAGACTGACATTCCCAGTAGTATCAGTTAATGAACTAGTATAAAATAAACAGATATTAAACCTCATTGTCAAAGAATGAATGTGTGTTCCAAATAAATCTAGTCACATAGAGTAGTGCAGTAACGTAGGTAGATATACAGATGGACAAAGAACTAGAAGTACGTAAAGTGATCTACAGATAATATAATATAATCAGTCGCATACATAAGTACACCATAACTAATAGGACTATAAACAATTGATAGTTTGTTCCACATATAGCATAAATATATGTAGGCTTGTATCGCTACAGTATTCCTAAGAGTTTGTAACTTTCATATTATTGTTATTTATGATTGAAAATGATCATTTTCAATAGGCATGTTTATATCTTCAGTAGAATGCTTTGATATCGCCTCCTGTCACATGCTTAATGACCTTTGAAGAGATAGGTACTTAGAGTCTTAGTATAAAGATCAACGCTAAAATGCAAGTACCGCACACTGACAAGTCTTAAGTAAACCTAAATTATACGTCCCGTAATTTATTGTAAATAACATATCAGGATTTAGTAATTTCATTAAATTGGAAAATTGTAGACACATTTAAATTCTAAAACATTAACCCACTGTTCGAAACCAGGTAATTGTGTGTATATATGAACATATACTATCATTGGTGCTACTATTATTTCAAAGTTTATTTATCTTATCGATTTTATTACTGTTTACCAATTTTGGTGTATCAACTTAGGTTGATGATAATTTTTACCGGGTTCTATATTGATTATGAAAGACTGTTTATGATTATTAGATCAACAATCAAGTTATGCAATGAATGATCAATGTAGACATGTTTTCAACCTTAGTACAAGTAATAAAGAATTAACACAAATTTGTTCAGCGAAAATGATCTCAATTTTAATGAATTCATTATCATACTGTACAATAGTATACATGCATATACATCTGATTAATTACAACACAGTAGATTCAGGGCTTTCAATCTTAGACTAATCGTTTAACATAATCCACAAGATTCAATCGAATATATCAAGCAACCAACATTTGAATTCACTTTTCATTGCAGAAGCTTTATTTATTCACAATTCTAAGCTTGAATTGTGCGTACAAAAGCTATTTGTGAGATTGTTTTCTTTACCATGGACTTAGTTTAGAGTTTATTTAGTTTGATTTACTTATATATTTGTATCTTTATAGCTCATTCCTACCTCTGTTCACGTATAGCAATATGACAAAGATTATCGCCATTCCCATTTTCTTGGTTTTCATTCACATGTCTTCAACCTAATCTTACGATAATCCTAATTACTGTTTCATCACCCTACTGATTATACAATTTTCATGTTTCACAAATCCCCTCCCTTTAATTACTAATTGATTATATTAAAAAAAACTAAGTAGTTAAAATATTAAACATGACAACTAATCAGATTCATACAGTTATACATTGATCTATAATTTACCACATATATACATGTACAATTGTGCAACTTGACAATGAATTCGTTGAAAAGAGATCTCATCGTAAGTGATTTGTAATGTTGAACGAATACATATAATAGTTAGCATATATACACATTCAATTTAAACATTGTGGAGGTTAATTGCAGTGTTTGCATAATTTGAAAATAAGTGTATGACCAATCGACTGTATGACAGTCACAGAGTTTGTAGTCAAGAGCACGACACTTTCGTAAACGAATGAATAGAATTTCTAACACTTTAAATCAACATCGAATCAAATTTAATAAAATCTCAATTTCTAATAACTTAAACAACTTAAAACTTTTTTTTGAATATACACGTAACTCAGGTTTAAATGTTGTTCATTAACCAACTAGAATAATTCCCCACTTTCAACTTCAAGTCATATGTTTCTGTATGAAGGTCATTGGTACTGTCGGCGTACATGAAGTAAAATAGATTCAAATGTGTAATCTGTTGGTTAACGATACATTATTTTAATAATTAAACCATTGATTCTAATCTCACATTACTCATTAAATTATAATACTCATGCAATTAATAAGCCAGATTAACTTGGTAAATTATGTGAAAATTTTAGAAGCGAATAACGTTGTAGAGAGTGAGTCGGAAATGAAAATGTATATGGAATCAGTCAGTCAGTCACTCAGTTACAACATAGAATCTGGTATATGCTTACATCAGTTCAAGTTGCTATGCGCTAATTAGTAGATAGAGATTAAATTGTCGGACCAAATCCCAGAGTAGGGGAGATAGTAACAAAGTTAGTATTAGTTGAAAGGAATAGAGATTGGAGATAACATTTAAGAAGCTATGATTTAGTAAAAGGAAAATTATGATAAGTTCAGAAACTTAGAATTTGGAGGGAAACAAGGAGTGGATGCACCTGAGCCATTGCCAATGATTTTGAGCCATATCACTTAAAGTCTCTAACAATTGCTTACGATCAACACGTCGAGTCCAAACAGGTAGTCTGCGCCTATTAACATGGCTCAGCCCAATTGTCAATGACTTCATGGATGGTGTCATGTTTTGGTTTGGCCGCTCCAGCTTATTCCCACACCAGACAGCATCAATCGTCTAGGTAGGCGGTGGTCAGGCATACGTAACACATATCCTAACCACCTTAGCTGATGGAGATTTACTACTTCATCAATAGACTTACCGTATTTACCTAGTACTTTATTCCTAACCCACGTATTGCTTACTCGGTGGTCCCAGAAAACACGAGCAATGCTTCGAAGACATCTACGATCGAATATTAGGAACCTAGGAATATCCTCTACCCTTAATGGCTAAGTTTCACATCCATAAAGTAAGACGGATATAACTGCTGCGCAGTAAACGCGTTCTTTGGTCAGTATATGGAATAAAATTTTGTTTATTATATTCTAAGATTTTCAAAGATTTTTAATGAAACTTTTGACATCATATACTTGATTATGGATAGATACTAGTTAGTGAAACATAGAAACATCATATAGTTATCTCCTGCCAGTTTATAACATTTTACAGTAATTTGAACACAGGAAAGGATAGAGAGTTATTAGGGATTCCTTCGAACATAATATCTATGTTGAGATACTAAGCTGAGATCCAATAATATATACGTATATGGAAATCGGTATTTGATTTTATTGCATGTATTTTCAGCTTGATCTTTATTTCATGGGAGAAGTGAATCCAAGACCTTTAGGTTTTTTAAGGAGCGATTAACCACCAGCCCCACTGTGTCGGGATTTGCACTTTAATCAATTTACGATGAAATCAGACGATATGTCAATCCTCGTAGTGACAACCAACTCACTTTCAAAATATCTGAATTCCGCCAATCATGACTTCTCATCAGAACATGAGGAATATCTTGGAATTAGTCAGAAGTTGAATTGAAGGTGTTTTTGTGGAGATAGATATTTAATTGTGTTGTTTGCGTTAGTGACGGAGTGACCTCATTTGGGTATCGGTGACACTAGACATATATTTCGTCCTAGTATAGGACTCCATAGTAGTGCATATACATTCTTCAAAATGATCTTGAAGTTGTAGTGAGATATCGTAAGTGGTGGGACTCAGAAATGTCGGGAGTAAGACAATTATCATCAACGGCAATGAATTAATTCAATTGAATTGTGACACAATGTATTACATGTGTGCAATTCTTTAAATTTGATCACAACATAAAATTAGACATATTCAACATCAAGAATGATACATTACTAAATCAGTGACATGATTCACACACCGATGTTATCACTAAGTGAGACGACGTAAAATCATACCTGGTTGAATTTTGACGATAATGATAATGATGATCTATGAACTAAATACTAAACCAAAAAAGTCGACTGTACAACATTTAAACAAAACTCAAAGACTTTTATTCAAAAGATATCAAGCTTATTACAAACAAATTCAAAATGCGTAAAGCAAGATGGATGTACTTCTTATTTCGATTTCTAAGATAATGTAGAAAACACCTCAGTAGTGTGAATTTATGACTTTGTCTGTACAAGTACTCAGAATTTTCCAATCATCAAGCCAAACGAACTACTTTTACATCATTCCATCTGGATACATTACCATATGCATTTCTAACTTCAACCAATCTTATCGTAATAAATAATCATAAGCTGACAAGTGACTGATATGAATCAGTCAATTTAAGTAGTGAGAAATATCAACGATGGCATTAAGTAATAGTTGCACAATATTGTAAACTGACTAAAGTTAGATGTGTTGACGGACTGATTTGCACTTATTAACTAAATGTTAGCCTACTTGAAACCTTGAAGATATGAAGTTTTATTACGCGTAGAGTCCATAGTACACACGGTTCAGGGATTCCGAAACTATAACAAAGAAGCTCTCTAATCTTCATAAGCTTTTGATGATTATCTGATTGGATTCAGTCTTTGATATAAACTCTGTTGAAACTGAATAGTCTTCATACAGAAAAATATGTATTATGCACTCAAACTTGACCTCCGCATTTAACTTACTCAGAAGTCTCTTTATGATCTGCCATTTCTGTATCCACATTATTGTTATTCTCAACTGTTTCTTTTAATGTTTCACTCACAGGTTCATCAGTATATATAAAAGTAAAAAGAATAATCAAGAATATACATAGTAATTGGATGTAAATACAGTTTGCTAACTTTTGTGCAGTATAAATTAACACATATTACCAACCACTGTTTATCTTGATGTATGTTATTTGCTGGAAGAAGAGTAGATGGAATGAATGCTAAGAAGCCCCAAACTATAATGCAACAAAAATCGACAATATTATTGATAGTTGATCTGACTTATGTTAGTAGGAGCAAATTACTTGTTTAGAGTAAGTACAATAACCGTAACCAATTGTTAGAGATGTTATGTGACAAGACTTTGAATCGACTGTAATAGGGTAGATCCATTTACTTATTACCTTGTCTTGGATCCGGAACTTCAAATTTAAGTTATACCATTCATTACACAAATTAATTCATTGTTGATAAATGATAGTCTCTATGTCTAATCTCCCTTTAATAATACTGATATTACTACGGCTTCTATTCATCTTGATAAATTGATCGCGTTTTGCTATTATGACGTACCTACTTGAATCAATGCTTTACATCGATTATGAATGAATGACTGACATACCATCACTTTATTTTAGTTACATATAATTAATAAGGTAGGCGAAATAGCGAACTGAATACATGAACAAGCGTGATTCACAGAAAGAGAGGGAAGGTATTCATCATTCTTTAGAAACTTATCATACAATCAGATGAACCACGAAATTACCAACAGCTAATTTAATCAACAAAACGAAGTTACTACAATATAGAATTTGGGATACTTTATATGGATTCAAATACAACGCGTTAATCCACATGATTTTGATATATATGTAAGGATTGACTATACCGCCTATTCTATTATATGGTTGCCTAAATTGAATTAAATGGATTATGGTTTAAAACTGTAACTGGACAAGTGATTTAATCATTAAACTACTGTTTCAGACGATAGACAAGTTGACTAGATACATTAAATGCGTGGTTTTCTTTTAATCTTTCGTTGCATTGATAGAAATCTCATCGAGAGGATTGAATGTTCTGGGATTGATCCCTAGTGAAGTCGTTATTGTGCATTGATGAATGAGCCTATATCAGCACTAAACAGATGTCAAAGGCTTTCTGATTTTCACTAGCTGTTATTCGGTGATCTTAACTATAAAATCACTTGATTATTCATATCGGATCATTAGAGTAATTAAGTAATTGATGCAATAAGAAAACATGCCCTACCCGTCTTCTAAAGACATTCGTTAAGTGGGATTGCATAATATCACTTACTTTTTAATTTATATATGTATTGGTATTTGAAACAACTTTCTAGTTAATCGTCCATATTATAGAAAATAGTTAGAGATGTTTCCCAGTAATATAATTCTTACATAACATTTTTATTACACTTTATTTAATAAATCTAAAACATGTAGAATGTATTCATCACAGCTTGATTTCACTTAGGACGAGTGATTGATCAACCTAGCAGTTGTATACTATGTCAAAGCTAAGGAATATGTTGAAATGTAAAGGCGAATTCTTTTTGAGGCAGATATATTACTAAAGGCCTTAGCCTATTGGCTTTTAAATAACCCGTCAATACTAACATATAAATAAAAATACATATACAAGGACATCTCATCTGGTCATTAGACTCTTTAACTCATTTCATCAGTCTTTTTATTTCACACTCATAGGATAAAAGCGTTAGGAAGTTTTAAGCGTAAAATATCATAATGAATCAGAAAGTGTTTCATCTTAGTATGCAACTTCATATCACATATGACCATCAAAACTCTCAGGAAACTCTTAGCATTTCAGAAGCATTGAATTTGAGCTCAATGATACTATCCCACCTTCAATCAGTTTGACATAGAGCATGATAAATGTTCATTACTAATGGATGATAACTGTTACACCCTTGAAATGTTTAACATCAATCTGTAATGAATACAACTTTCAAATGGTAAATACCTTATAAGTAAATGAAAATACATTTACCAGCTTACTCAATAATCCTGATTCTACCTCTTGTATATTTGTACTCGATTCATTGAATTGATTCTTTAATGAATATTTTTTTAATTCAGTTAATTTCATTTTATTATAACTACGTTGTTGTTGTTGTTGTTGACGATAACGTTTGTATAATAATTCAGAATAATTAACAGCAAAACGAAATAACCGATGATATTGATCACAACAATATTCTTCATTGCTTGCATGTAGTGATTTTGTCAATGATGATGATGATGATGATTGTAAGATTCGACCACAAAATTTACAATTTTTACTACCATCTGCAATTGCAATACGTTTAGCATAGGTTTGTGCTAATGATGATAATTTGAATTTTTCTAGTTTATTTCTACAGCATACATCTTTTACAACCTACATACAAGAAGTTACACTTATATATCCATACAATGGTAAAGTTGAAGGAAATAGCAGAACGAAAAAAACTATGTAATGAATTCAAATGGAGTATCTTCAAAAGTTTACTCATTACTGATTGGTCATTACAAATTTTATGACATTTGAATTGCTTCGAGATTACTTGGTTTGGTTGGACTATTGTCTCAAGAATATTTGAAATGTCTATCATTTGACGTTTTTAGTAATGTTGGGTACTAAATTGCTTGCTTAGTTATATTTTGTCAAATAACAAATAACAGTATTGGCCTTGATTTAGTACCGTTGGGAATCATGTGGAACTGGACAATATTTCATCATAGTATGGTTTGCCTCAAAAGTGTATACACCCCATTCTGTTGGGGCGTCGAACCAGAGACCTTCATATCTCATGCTGGTCGATTGACTGTCAAGGCTGTAGAATAGAATAGAAGCGGTCAAAATGCTGGCGCTGAGTTTTGAATGAGTCATTCATTGTTTTTATTAATTAGACACTTTGAGCTATTCAGAAGACAGGAGTTATGACTGAATAGTTTATTCGGAAGGGAAGCAATTATATTACTGAGAGAGCAGGGGGACTAATGATTGAATCATTATTTTTGAGTTGAAATGGTTTGTGGAGAATGGTAGTAAATTTAGTTAATTGAATTCGTCTAACTTGACTAATGTGACCAACTCGAGGATGTTTCTGAAGCTCCAGTGAGAAGTCGTGAGTGATGGAGTTCAGACTTGTCGAGAGTGAAACAGTAATCTCAAATGACAATCGATTATCGTCACACTGTATCACAAATTGATGGACGTGGGAATCCTACCTTTGGATGACGGCCCAGGGGTGAAGAAGGTCAGGCGTATGCCAACTTGAAGAGCCTGCGGCATAATCTAGGGTGCTCATTGATAAGGAGTCCCATGCTAGTACAAAACGACTGTCCAGTTCTCTGTGGTTTCTATTGGTGCCCTGCCAATATCAATCTGTGATGAACTAAATAATAGTATTGTTGTGGCGTTCCAACTGTTAAGTCACAGAAATAACTATAAAGAAATTCATTTATCTGACTGAAATTCTGTCAGGTCATTTCGTAAAGAAAGTGAAGTTGTGACTAATTATAACATACCTTCATTACGAAAATCTTTATTAAAAAGCAAAATTTTTCTAAAGATGGTTACAAACAACAGCGGTTCCAACTATAAACCATATCTATATGTAGTCCTTACTTTAATTCCCATTTTACTCAAGGTTTCTATGGAGAAAGCATTACATAGTATGCCTTATTTTATTAACGATGCAATAAACGATTCTTAAATAACAATACAACTATTCATAAATACTATTTTCTATGTGGTTCGGGATATTGTCCGAATTCCAACATTGAATCCTTACTTTACAGTAATTTTATATCCCTAAATACTAATTTTCGAAGTTACATTACGTCTTGCCGTACCTTGCATTTGATTCTAAATACTAGTTTTAACTAGGATTTCTAAATCCTATTAATAGTATTAATCCATGCGATAAATGATGTTTCCAGCCGTTAGTCACAATCGCATTTATGAATTTAAGTTCACCAGTGCTTTGCCGAACGTAAGGTAACGTTGGGTAAAACTCTGTTGAACGAGAAACGTTGGACAGTTTTGAGAAGCCCTGTGTTTTCACAAATTTTTCTAAACGTTCTATATACTAATTTCTCCAACCCTTCGGTTTACTAGGGCAGTTTATATTATATTACGAATAGAGAAGAATGCTGAATTGTCTGCGTTAGTTCTGGAGAAAAGAGCCTCTCATTTAACCCAACATCTTACTGAATATTTCAGCAGATGTAGCTACAACTACATGTTGAAGTTGAGAGTTCCACTTGTCGACCATTGTTACTGAAAACTTATTTCTTACCCTGAAACCTGATGCAAAATTACTCTTCGAACACTAAAAGCCTAATTTTAACTAAAAATTTTTAATCATTAGTCTTAAGTCTAACCTTAGCTATGATATAATATCTATAATTTGTATCTTTTGTTTAAATTCGCGGTAACCTTTAAGCCAGTAGCACACTTCATATAGGTTATTTGGATATGTTGCTCGGCCATTTCAGTGCCGCGTTTGTTCGTTCCTATATTGTACTCTAGCAACCACCAGCACTACTAAGCCAGCGTTTAATGATGGTATTCTCACTGAAAAATCCTATTCTAGAACGAAATAAATACCCTGAATTTCCTGGTTTTTAGTGGTGTCCACTGAGATCAATCAATGACGTGCACATACAACGACATTAAATACCAATCTGAACAAAACCACCTCAATTTTTATAGTAATATAGTGAATTTTTGTTGACCAAAGAAGAAGATAGTCTAGAATGTGGAAGAAAAAAGGAAATTTTTTCTGGAACTGAGGAAACATAATTTGGAAAAGTAAACAAAGGGAGGGCAATATGGTACAACTGACTCGATTCCCTTTTATTTCGACTCTCTTAACAACTGAAAATTTCCTATTTCGTTTTGTTTTATTTTCTCTTACTTGATTGCTTGAAAGACGCACGTCTAATGCACATAAGGTTGTTGTTCTATTTTTAAAGAATATTTAGATAAGATTGAATTAGCATAATCTAAGTTAGAAAAGGGATTATCCGCAACGTATTTAAAATTCACTTAGTGTATCGTACTCATCAATTCCAGTCACTTTTCTACTAATCTAGTGAGTGAATACTGACCATTATGGCGTACCTTTTAACCATGATTTTATTTCAAGGGACAATTTAGAAAAGTCAGATGTGAATATAATAATGTAGCACAGCTAACAAGCTAAACAATCAATGCAGATATACTTAAGTTTAAAAGTTAAAATGAAATCTTCACACAACTATAATAAACTAATTGATTAGATGAATAGAGAAACGGCTTTTAATATGGTATGCAACAGATTTAGCAAACACTGAAAGCGTTTCTGATAACCTTAATTTATACTTAGTTAATAGATGACTTAACACATCACATAGATGAATACTATCCATAGTGAGAGATATATATCATGTTTGCTGTATTTATTAAATGTATGCAAATGTCAATTAGTGAGAAACTGCTCTATCACTAATAACTACATGATCTTTAAGTGCTCTTTGTAAAACATACTATCTCACATTCAATGTATTTTGTAAACGAAATATGAATTCAAAACTATATTTGATCCTGGTTATTATAACTTTGTTGATAATCTTGAACGATGATTTCTGTGGGTGTACAAGGTCAGAGTTGACTATGTATTCAAGAAGCGTACTGTTGATTCACTTACAGTTCCACCCTGCCCCGCTCCACCACCACCTCCATTGGAGATAGCCATGAAGGGTAAAAAAATAACTGAATTAAATTAACCTGAGATTAAAATAACGCAGAAGCACATAACATGTTAAAGCTGTTTATCGGTGTATGTTTTATGGTTTACTTCATAAGCTAAAAGATGTACAATTTTACATTTCTATGGTTTACTGGGAATTCATAAATCTAATAGCCTACTGAGACCCAGTTTATTGATATAAAGAGTGAATCAACACAGAGAATAATTAACTTGAAGTATAATTTTTCAATAAATGATTCTATATATTTTGATGTTATGTGTATTAAACATTTTGTTTCCAGTATTCGTCTTAACCTCCAATTTACCTATTAACTGTTGCTAAGTTATTTTCTATGCATAAACTAGAACTAATTAATTGTGTGCACATAACCAAAGATTTTCCATCATTATTGTCCTTGTTTTATGCTGATTCTATTTCTTTTCAATTATTTGGATGTAAGATCTGGTCCTAGATGAATATAAAAATGTGCTTAAAATATAAACTTTGTCTTTACCTGGTTGACTAAATTATCCAGTGTTCTATCTATCCGCCTTGAGATTATTTGTGATATCTGAATAGAAGAGTGGTCATATTTCATCATTCATTACATTAGCTCTAGAAAAGATTATCATTCTGTTATTTGTATTGGTTTAAGTTCAGGACACAACACTTATGCTCAGTTAAATATCTAAGTGCCATAATGAAATCATTACAATAGAATCTACTCAATAATATAGTAAATAATAGTTGTTTTATCTTTATATACTAATATCCCAATCGATATATGTCCAAACTTTAATAATGATTTATTACAGAATGATTATGCATTGTCTATTTGATGTATCTTAAGTATCAGTTCAATCATATCTTCCTTTAAACTGTGCTTGAAATCAGTTGTATTCACTTTCAAAAAGGATCAGATACAAACAAACTAACAGAGTAGGAATTAGGTCTTCATGTGTTTACAATCGTAGAGAATCTATTTATAGCCCAAAATAAACGTAGAACCAGGCACATACGCCCATAGGTTCAAGTTGTCATACCACATTAGCACTATGAGATAACAGAGATAAGAAAATAACACAGTACAAGAGAGAAGAGTAAAGGTGTGTAGAAAATAATAATATAATTCAAGATCTAGATGAGGTTAAAGAGTGAATACACTTGTGCCACCGTAACCAATTCTGAGACATGACACCCAGTGTCTCCAGTCATTTATTGAGACTATCACGCGGGCCCCAACCAGGTAATCTACATCTACCAACATGGCTTAGACCAACAATCAAGGACTTCATAAACTGATGCCATGTTTTGGTTTCGCCGCCCCTACCCATAAATTTGGATGAGTTCTGTAGATGATACTTTTTTGTTATGATTATTGAAAATATTTTTAAAACTTATTAACATCATTTTATTTTATGTAAAATTTACTTTTGAAAGTTAAACCAAATAAAGCGAATTATTATTCTTAGATTGTTTAATCAAAATAAACTTGACTATAATTCTTCAACTAATCATCTATAGTGAAGTGATACATTCGACTAGATGTAATGACTTTACAATGCAATACATTTATTCAGTGCAAAGATTTCTATGTCTTTAGTAGACCCTACGAATTTATGTCGTCAGATGAAGATAAACAGTATGAATTTAAGCAAAGAACTAACAGATTACAATTTAATAATTTTTGAATGAATGAACTGTTTTGTATAATAATAAATCTAATGAAATATCATGTGCTGGTGTCATCTTCCTACTTTGTTACCATGATGATACAATAGAAGAATTTTAAAAGATTCCTAAGTAATTTAGAATTCAAACATTTCACAGAACTATCAACACTCTTTGTGATGTTTTGGTTAGAATAAAAGGAAGGAGCCAATTCACCTCTACATAAAACTATATCTTAATATTAGGTCGCATTGATTATGATAACTTATGTGTCTTCCTGAAGAACAAGTAAACTACACAAAACAGCTTTCAGATAATTCGGTAGCACTCGAATTACAAATTGAATCTGTAATAACAGTATGTGTTACTTCCAATAACCATAAGTAGGTTTTCCCCATTTATATGAAAAGTTAAGTAATTTAGGCTTTTCAGATATTCTTAAACCTTACCATGTTAAATAGAAAATAAGGTTTTATTATTCATTCAGCATTTAATGTCTATCCAAATATCTACAATTAGAGTGAATCAAGTTTTAAACTTGTTTAATATGCATATAGAAACTGTATTTTTTCACAGCCCATATCACACTTTTCATACTCACATAGGGTTTATAAACACTTACAAACATGTCTGACTTTCAGTTAACACCGACTCAAATGATAAAATAACTTCAATGCGAATGAACTTGTATCTTGATTATACTAAGTACCTTGATTTGTTTCCCGAAATGATTGAAAGCTGCCGGTTATTTAACTTAATCAATTTTATATTCCTATTCGAGAAGTGAGCTTACACGAAGTCACCAAACATCAAATATTTTAATGTTTACTTATTGGAAAATTATGAATATACTACTTATTTATTCATATAAAAATAACTTATGCAAAGCTTACTTTATTTGAAATTATCAAGTTTAACTATGACAACATTGACACTTGTAGATAATTTCTACGCTACATATTACTGATTTCATCACAATGTGTATTTAGTGTCAATACACTTTTAGTTATTTGATATCTAACTCTTGATTAAACAGTCACAACAAACTATGTCTGCAATCAATCAATCAATCAATCAATCAATCAATCAATCAATCAATCAATCAATCAATCAATCAATCAATCAATCAATCAGTCAGTCAATCAATCAATCAATCAAGCCTAAACGAGTTAATATAAACAATACAAATCATCTGAAATACAGTAACAATATAACTCACTTGTAATACATAAGGGAAATCGAATTTATTACATAAATCTGGTTCATATTTCACATTTTTCAAGTTATCAACCTTATCCAACATATTTGGAATGTTTACATAGGCATAATTAATCCAATTCGAGATTGGTTTATTCAACCATTCACTATTAATATATTCTTCACGAGTAGGATACTAAGTGAAAAAAAAAATGAAGCAATTGAATTAATTTCCATAAAGTAATTGGATGAATCCAGTTCGGTCATAGATAACGTAGGACTTAGCGCATAGGTTTAAGTTGTCCTACTACATTAGATCAACGACATCAAATATACAACATAATTTAATAGGAAGTAATGAAGTAGATGTGTGTATAAAAAGAATAACGGAGCTGAAAATCTGGAATATAAACAGTGAATACAATTGAACCATTGTAACTGACTTCTAGTCATGTCATCCAGTACTTGCAGCCACTGGGCACGATAATTACGCGGATCTCAACTAGGTAAGCTTCATTTACCAGTCAAAATCTTTAAGGACTGATGTCATGTTTTGGTTTAGCTGCTACTAACTAACTTCCATCCTACTATTATCCCAGCCAACATCTCTCAACGAGACAGACTAAAATTGATAGACACGTTTTTAATGTTTAATAAGTGTGTTGTTTATCAACATTTTCGGTTATTTTTTTCCGTTTATTTAGTAGGTTAGTTCTTAGTATTAAAACGTAGCGTTTAAGTATTCCATTTCAAGCTATAATTTTCAACACCTTTTTAATTTTCATTTAACATACAGGCTACACTAATTTTCGTAAAGATGTCTGTCTCAGAGAAAATCAGGTGCTTGAAATAAAACCTCTAATGAATATTTCACTTTAATATTGTTGGGACGGTTCCCAGAAACCTCAACGAAGCCTCCAGACATTTTATCCAATGATCGACAGAACCTTCTGGAATCTCAACGTAGTACGTTCTGGTTGGGCAATAGTTGGAAATTACTTAGTTCGGATTGGATGCATTATAATACTGATTTCGTTGTTTCAGAAAACTATAAATATACGAGTATTTTGTACAGAACTGACCTTCCATTTTACTGGAATAAAGTTCCTGTCTTCTGAATTTGCTACAAGGAGGGTTCAAGGCATTCGAGTGCTAAAGTTGTAGCGGCTAGTCAAGATATGAAGTACGAAATATAACAAATATGCAACATTCATTTACCGAGTAAATGGAAACAAAGAAGGTAAAAAACGCTAGACACAAAGTACTCAATGATCATTGAAAAGCTCTGTTTAATAAACATTTGTCTAGCTTTAAAGTAATTAACAAAACAATAGATTGGGATGGTTATTTTTGTGAAGATTGGTTATTTTATTTGATTGGATATATCACAGATTGATGTTGGCAGGGTACCATTGAAAACCAGGGAGCACTAGACAGCTGATTCGTTCTAGTGTGGAACATCTCAGCAGTGCACACCCGGGAAGTGGGAATTCTATCATTAGATGCCGACCCTGTGGTGCAGACGGTCAGGCGTTCGCCGTCAACCTGAAGTCCCTAGTGCGGAATCTGGGGTGCACACTACTGAGGAATTCCACACTAGAACGACACAGCTGTCTAGTGCTCCCTGGTTTTCAATGGTACCATGCCAACCTCAATCTATGATATATTCAATCAAATAAAACAATAAACTATAAATTATGACTAATTGAAATGAATAATGAATGCCTATTTTGACAACTTCATTGATTTAACCATAATTATTCATTTATCAATTAACAAATAACAGTCTTAAGCTATTAAACATGTAAATGTTTATATGTCGCGCCAGTAAGCATACGTATATGGTTAGTTACATAATTGTTCATTTATCTCAACAGTCATTTTTGTTTCTTTTAGTTGCAGTTAAAAGTCTAGTTATAGTTGTAGGTGTTACTTCTATCAGGAGATAAATCGTAACTAGTTTAAGTACGTTCACTAGACTTACAATTTAAGTCGTTCTGACAATAGTAGTTAATGCCATCATTATTGTTAGTTTAAAAACATAGTGCATGATAGCCATACAGTACTTATTAATAGCCTATTAAGAACAACGATTAGGTATGTAGATATTATTTATATAAAAGTTAGGTAGTATAATTAAGTTATCATCCTAAAATCAGAAATATACCACCTGTAATCGCAAAGAACACTGAATGGACTACATGCCGAAAACAGTTTTTCGGCACAACTACATATACTCTGGCGGAAGAGCTCCTAGGGATATAGTGGATAGTAATCATAAGGTTGTCTAATGAAGGAAAAGCGCGTCGGAGAAGGCTCGTCAAGGTGGCTGCCAATACCGATGGGTCGCCACCGGCCGCCGGACGCACGGTTCCGAACCGCCGCAACGCCCCCCCACTACCCGCCAGTCCTTCGGACTCGGACACCGACCTGGCCATAACGTCTCCCTACGCCGCCCCATCACTGGAGAGCTCCACATCTCTTGGACAAAGTAACGATTCCTTTGTTGAACACTGAGAACATCATAAATATTATACACATCATTTTTAATCATCAATTTGCACATCCTTTGCGTTCCTCGATCCGTGTCGGTTGTCCTCAATTTTCCTTTGTATTCTAATCATGCTTTACTTCTTGCCACTTCTCAACTCACCTCGTATGTTGTTTACTGATTCTTTCCACTTTCACGCAACGTCCCATTACCTACTACTTATGGACGACCTTATGTGTAATATCCACCACAATACAAGAACATGCTGGTACTCAAAGGAACGAATCTAAATTAACATACTAAGTTCTTGTTTCTTTTTTAAAATTTTAAAGAATATTCGAATCTGTATTAGTTGATGTTTTACAAGGTACAAAGAAAGAAGAAAGTTAGCCGGTTGATCTAACGTATACGAGATGGGGTTTTCACTCAGCGATCAGCTGACTTTTGCTATTTATGACTTTCTCATATTATCATATTGTATAGATTGAGTATTTTGTATAGAAATAACAATTTTAAATTCTTAACTTATATACATTAACATGACCAGTCATTAAATGACGCTACTGGTGTACAAGATGTAATATAGTGATCGTGTCAATTGAAACTATACAACATTACCATCATAAGAAGTTAATAAATATAATGCAGACAAATAGAAGGTGATACACAAAAATACTTGATCAAAGCTTATTGAATGCGAGAAGGAAAATACAAAGTACAAAGAAGAAAAAAAAGCCAAAAAAAAATTTGGGCACAGTAACCGAGTAGCATGATTTAAAGGTCAAATTTCAATTACTTGGCAATAATAAAGAATGCAATTGAAGGGAGTGAGTCGATTGGAAAATTACAATCAAGGCTGCATAAAAATATGATAATATAAATGTTTAATCAATCAATTTTAACATGACAAGTTTCAATAATATAAAAATTTAAATTTCCGGGGTTATTATTCCCAATTTTTTTTTCCATTGTATTAAATTCAATTAGAATGGCAGTTCAAGATTTTGACAGTTTATTCTATTACGCTACCTTCCCTTTACTCATTCAATTGTCATAATGTTTTGTTATAATCTGTTGTACTACTTCAACATTTCATTAAACTTTAAATTAACAAAATCTGTATATGTTCATTATTTAATCTTAGCACAAATTAATAATCTATGTAATTGTGACGTGTATTGAATGCATGTATGTTATGACGTGAAAAAAAGGAAGGAGATGATGATTTTGGTTGGTGGATAAGAAACACCAATAGGATGCGTGCCTAGTTGGTAACGTGCGACTGACCTAAGCCCAATCACCCCCCAGGCCGAAAACAGGAAGACGGAGAGAACTGAGAACTGAGGACCCGAGAACTGAGAACGTACTATATTTTAGTCATGCCTTTATATATACATAAAATCAGACCACACAGTAAGCCAATCATAAATCTAACATTTGTACAGAACAAAAGAAATAGTGGCAGTGAATGAGTACAGCTTGTACACAATTAAGTAAGCGTAGTTCATAGTAAATAAACAATATACTAAGAGCAAATATACAAAACGAGAGAACCGGGCAAGGGGAACGTAACAGTCTTAGAAATGAATTGTTAACACTGTCCACAGTTATAATAATTGAAATAATGTTTTAAAGCACAGTTCCCGAAGATAGCCAATCTTCATTAGATGCCCGCATATCAATCTATTAGTAAATACTAAGTAATAATGTGTGATTTTTGGAATTATTCACATTTGTTTCTATGCATTTCAATATATTCAATAGATGTTTTAGTAATATTTAAGTTAGTTTATCTAAATCTTAAAGTTTAACATAAATTAATACGATGTAATTGTTACTTAATCGATCAAAATTTACATTTACAATGTCAATATCATATTATGGAGTTAAAGTGAAAAAGTAAACACATCATAACAACCATCCTAAAGGCTTTAATTAAAGTAAATAAAAGGTGTATTGTGTGTGTGTGTGTGTGTGTAGGGTTTCTAACTCAGTTGTAATAAAGAAATGGTCCCATTACGCATAAAGTTATCAAGACATTAATTAATAATACCAAGTGTGATGATTTACTGTCCTATGAGTGCAACTCAGTGCGTGAACCGGTAACATTGATAAATAATCAAAACCACCCTCTAAAAAAGTGACAAAACTAAAGAGCAAACAAGTCACAGCTGATTGTGCAATCATGATATGTCTATATGTATACTTTAATATCTCCAAATAACATGTAACTAACATGTAACTCTGTGTCTTTTATACTACACTGCTGAAAGTTGAAGCAACACGAATAGACGACTGATCTATCTATCAGAAGGCATAAACTAATAACATCACTAGCTTAGTTGGGTTATTTTTAAATAACTTTACGCGGTAAGCCTCACATCTTGCGGATATTCCATGTACTTATATTAATTGTCGCTCCGGTTGTCAGAAGGAACATCGGCCTCGTGGCTTTCAAAAAAACTTGGCTTTCACTATGAGGCGTCATAACAGATCTTCGAATTCCCAGGGCAGAGTTAAAATGGCTATAAAGGTTTTTATTGGTTAGAGTTTTTTTAACAAGGTTGTTGTTTTACGGAAGCATGCAACTAGCTGAAGAAATGAAAAGATACAACCTGAAGATACTTGGAATACTCAAAACAAGTTGGTTACAAGCTGGACAGAAACGATTATCCTCAGAGAATGTGCTCTTATACTCCTGTCACGAAGAAAAAAATGCCCCACACACAAGGAGTAACACCACTGTTGTCCCAAATAGCATGGAAGGCTGTTATAGGATGGGAAACTCATGGACCTAGGACCATTAAGGCATCCTTCAAGACGAAGAAAAACGGGGTCACAGTGAATGTCACCCAGTGCTATGCACCCACCAACGACAGCCACGAAGACGACAAAGACCAGTTCTATGCGGGATCGCAATCAACAATTGATAAATGCTGAGCCAAGGACCTGATCATTCTGATTGGGGACTTCAACGCCAAGGTTGGAATGGACAACACCGGATATGAAGACATCATGGGACGACATAGACTAGGAGAAATGGACGAAAATAATGATAGGTTTGCAAACCTATGTGCTTACAACAAAATGATTATAGGTAGCAGCATATTCTCCCACAAACATATACACAAAACAACATGCGTTTCACCGGACTACATTACGGAGAACCAAATAGACCACATCTACATCAATATGAAGTTAAGAAGGACCATAGAGGATGTAGGAGCAAGGAGAGGAGCTGACATGACTTCAGATCACCATCTGATAGTGGCTAAAATGAAACTGAAGCTGAGAAGGCACTGGACAACTGGAGCAGCAGTATTACACAAGTTTAATACAGCCCTTCTCCGAGATACTAACAAACTCAACGGATTCAAAATAACTCTCAACAATATCTTCCAGGCATTTCACGATCTACTAGAAGAAGATGGAACTAATATGGAAGACAACTAGAAAGAGATTAAGGAAACAATAACTTCAACATGTCAGGAGGTTTCGGGTCCAAAGAAACAACACCAAAAGGAATGGATTTCTGTGGGTACTCTGGACAAGATCCAAGAAACGAGGAGCAGAAAGATAGCGATTAATAACAGCCGGAAAAGAATAGAGAAAGCCAAGGTACAGGTAGAATACACAGAAGTCGACAAGCAAGCAAAGGGAAGCATTAGATCGGATAAATGGAAATATGTTGAGGACCTAGCAGTGATGGCGGAAAAAGCTGCAAGAGAAGGAAATATGAAGCTCCAATACGATACAACAAAGAGGTTAGCTGCGAACTTTAGTAAGCCAGAATGGCCAATTAAGAACAAAGCTGGCAAACCAATCACTGAAGTGCATGAACAACGGAAAAGGTAGGTAGAAGACTTCCAAGAATTCTTGAATTCACCAGCCCCACTGAACCCCCCAGTCATCGAGGCAGCAGCCACGGATCTCTCTACAAGCACAGACCCACCAACAGTGGAAGAAATCAAAATGGCCATCCGACTGTCAAATCAATAGTGGCAAGTCAGCAGGACCAGACAACATACCAGCGGCAGCAATGAACACAAATATAGAAGCAACTTCAAAGATACTCCACATTCTCTTCATAAAGATTTGAGAGAAAGAATAAGTGACAGTAGACTGAAAAGAAGGGTACCTGATCAAAATACCAAAGAAAAGAGATCTTAACAATTATGAGAACTACAGAGGCATCACTTCACTTTCAACACCAGGAAAAGTCTTTAACAGAGTGTTATTGAACCTAATAAAACATCCAGTCGACGATCAACTCCGAGATCGACAGTCCTGATTCCGTAAAGACTGATTATGCACCGACCAAATCGATACTCTACGGTTCATTATCGAACAATCGATTGAATGGAATTCACTACTTTAAATCAACTTCCTCGACTACGAGAAAGCATTTGACAGCGTGGATAGGAAAATATTGTGGAGTCTTCTACGACATTATGGCGTATCCGCAAAGTTAGTCATCATACGAGATTCTTATGACTGACTACACTACAAAATTATGCATGGAGGTCTGCTCACAGATTCATACGAAGTGAAGACCTATGTCAGACAAGGCTGCTTGCTCTCGCCCCTCTTCTTTCAACAGGCGATTGACTGGATCATGATGACTGAAACACCTCAAGACACTCTCGGAATACAATGGACAAAATCGATTCAACTAGGTGACCTGGACTTTGCAGATGACAGAACTAGCTCTTCTTTCCCACACACAGCATTTAATGCAGATGAGGATGAACAATGTAGCAGCAGTCTCTGCAGCCAGAAGTAGGCCTAGACACACACAAAGGGAAAAGCATGATCTTCAGATACAACACAACGAAAACTAACCCAATTTTACTTGACGAAGAAATTCTGAAAGATGTAGAAACCTTTACATACTTAAGCATCACCATCGATGGAAAAGGAGGGTCTGATGCAGATGTAAAGGCGCGGATTGGCATGGCAAGGAAAGCATTTCTACAACTAAAAAACATCTGGAAATCAAACCAAGTGTCAGTCAACACTAAAGTCAAAATTTACAATACAAATGTGAAGACAGTTCTGTTGTATGGAGCTGAGACTTGTAAGGCAAACTACGAAAAGTATCCTTTATAAAATACAAGTATTTATAAACAACTGTCTGCGTAAGATTCTTCGGATTCGTTGGCCAGATACCACCAACAACAACCTTCTGTGGCAGAGAACTAATCAACTTCCAACCGTGGAAGAAACTAGAAAAAGACGCTGGTGGTGGATTGGACACATATTGAGGAAACCATCAAACTGTGTCAGAAAACAAGTACTAATTTGGAATCTTAAGGGCCAAAGAAAAAGAAAAAGACCCGGGAACGTATTGTGCCGGAAATTGAATCAGACATTAAGTGAATGAAGAGCTCTTGGAAAGAGCTGAAAACGGCCTGTGCTCAACATGGGGTAACAGGCATTGATTAGTTGATTAAATGTTTAGCAGACCAAAATATTCAATACGAACTGAAACTATGACACTAAAATTATATCACTGATATGGTTACAACATTTTAGACATTATTATCATTATTAAATTTCAGTTTAGTTATTAAGCAATAATCAAGTGTTAATTAAACTAAATACCCTAGTGGATAAGCGACAAGCACTAAAACTGAGGTAGAAGTGCTTCCAGCTAGCAAATTTTAAATGTAAAACTATGTATGATGACTATCGAACATTACTGATCATATCAGCATAACAGTTAGTGTTTCCAAACAAAAACTTTGAGAAGTTTTAGCAAGAGACGATTCGCAATAAAGCAGTAAACTGAGCTATTGACAGTTAGTGAGGATGTTATTTGGCTTAACTAAGTAATTAAGAAACACGACACATAATTTGTAATTTATCAAATAATAATTTTTATGAAATATGTTTGACTTTCCATACGATAGTATATATAAGTAAATTATTTGTTTTTATTTTTCCGGTTGAGCAATACAATTGTTGTAATCAAAACATTCAGTCTTGACCTCATTGTCTATATCACTGTACCACATGGATTTAAATCTACAGGCGCTTTGCTGAAATCTCTCTGCAAGTGCAAAATACTTCCCGAAAGCTACATTTTACTGTCAAGTTAAGTAATTAATGTGGAACATTTGGAATTAAGTTATTTACTTATCACTTCCTTATTATCAGGCCATTTGACAGACTTACTTCTTCCCTATCAGATGACTCTGGTTCACTTTCCATTCCATATTCATCATCCACATATTTAGCCGGAGCAGTGATTTCGGTTGGGGTTTTACGGAATGTAACAGATTTTCCTAAAGAGAAAAATGTTACAAGCTTCCAACAAACATACTTATATTATCAGAATTCAAACTTTCACCAGCTTCACGGCTTTCTATGCACCCATCATCCAAAATATCCAAATCTTCGGTCCCTTCCCTTACAACATCTACTAAATAAATGAATGACAAATATCGTCTAATGATATTCGTCTACTATCTAAATCAACCTCAGACTGCATTTCAATATCCTCTCTAAGCGTCTGGGTGTGCTGACATTTAAAAATACGTTCGACGCCATCATAACACATTAAAGAGTAGTGATCTGTTTCCATAGTATGCTAGCTTTAATTACTGAATAAACTATTTATCCAAAAATTTTATTTCAAAACAAAAGCGTGTGAAGTTACGGCTACAATTGAGCCCTCCAAGTTAATATGGGATCTGAAAAATTCATAACACAAGAAAGTGTCACCATAAGTAGATACTTATTAATGCTTGCATACCACAAAACATTAACTTCAAGATAAATTGCAAGCTTACCAGATATTTCAAAAGTTTCTAAGTCTAGCATATAACGACCAAACAGACAAGCCGCTTATGAAAACTAGTAAGCCACAAACAACATATAGTTTGATCTCATTTATTTTAAATACAGTAATTTCAATTCCACTTATTTGTGCTTAATATTTAGCAACAACCATCGTATTTTAGACATCTGAAGGTAAACAACCTCCAATAATGTATTTTCTTTGATGTATGCTCCCCTAGACATCCACTAATGTTCTTAGAAATGAAAATTTTATCTACTAATAATATGATTGAATAGTTATTGATTTCCTGTTTGGTTCGATTTGCATAATAATGACTTTAATACGCATTGTACAGAATGCATTATGACGCATGAATATGCAACACACTTTTAATAGTCATAACTAATGAAAACAAACATGCATAATATAAGCCTTTATAGTAGAATATCGGTTTTACGGTCTAAAGATTATGAAACAAAAATGTTTTTATTTTGACTCAATGTGATGAAAGTTTTAGCTGAGATACTTTGGATTTACTTTGATAAACAACCGTACTGAAACAACTTCAAATGTTTTTAAGTTAGTAACTCAAAGTTGGTTTACATTAGACTCAAATCCGCCTTTTCTCAGATGCACAACTACCTGGAAAGATTTCCCACACTTGTTAGCTGTTTGAGCTACTCTGCTGCTACTACTACATAACTTGTATAGACATAAATAGCTGATTCACTTTAAAAAGCAAGATTGATAAGTATGGCTATAATTATACAAACATAAATCCCCATTTTCGAAAACGTGAACACTTATTTGTCCTTCGTATTGTTGATAGGGATTCAATGACCGAATAATTAACATAGACAAACAATTAATTATGTAAATCAAAACGAAAGTGGTTTGACATAGTGATTGCTTTACATTTTATATTTTTGTGTTATTCAAACCTTTCCAGTGGAATGAAAACGGTCTTTCAGATTCACTATCAGCAGTTAAAGAAATTTTTTATTGGTGACAAATGTTCAGTGGTTGTTTTACCTTCAAAAATCTAAGGGAAATCAAAATTTAAATTTTGATCATTGAGCATGACATCAGAGAAGTATCCAGAATTGTTTATCTTATTATTGCTTAGTTCAAGGCTGTCGGGCTAATTTTTAGAAGAATAAGCATGCGCCATTTCTATCTTTACTAGAAGCCAAGCATATTATTTACAAACTCCTATCTACATTTGTGCGCATTTACTTGCTTTGTACTCAGGCTCTGTTAGAGAATAATCATGATAATGGTTATCAGGGATATTGCGGCGTCAAATTTGGGGATTAACTATTGTTTTTATTATAGTCTGTACAATAGAATTATCCTAATTTCGTTTGTTGCTAACATTTAAACTCTACGTTTCTTGTTACAATTTACGTGGCCTTAACATTTCGACGAATGCTATATTTGGAATTATCAAATATGATGAAGCTTTTCGGATACAACCTGTCGAATACAAACTGCGACTTGAGCAAGTAAACTGCATCGATCTTAACGTTGAATCTACTAGGTGTATTTATGGTAACAGTCAATATATATGTCTATATTGAATTTCGAATTTCTAAATTCGTGACCTAATTAAGGGTTTTTCCATACCCACCACAACATTATACCTTGAACCTGTCTCAGTTATCCTTCCACACACTGACGATTAGAAATTCAGTACTTCCAAACAAGGCTGTTTACTCTGTTTCTGAGTTTATTTTCACTTTTGGTCTCCTCCTGCTGAACTCCTTCGACTATAGCGATTTCTTTATTGAAACAGGGAGATATTTTCTCGTGCTTTTTTGAATGAGGATGCAATAACAAGTTTCACAGCCTACATATAAGAACAGAATGTTTAAGAGTAGAATTTTGCTATCACTATACTTCCAAGTTATTCAAACTACATGACGTAACGTATTTAGTTTCCTTCGTAGGAAATAATATAGATCGATTGTATTATCGGACGTAAGCTGAAAAATATTCAGAAATGGTACCTATTACCGTCAAAAATCCGTACGCTAGATAGCATAGGTCACTTTATACGGGCGATACGAGTGACTCCAAGGCAGTGAATAAACTACCAATTTGTCCAAATTCTAGTATAACGTGCGAAGTACTCGGTCCGCTCACTGTGTGACACGAGAGTGCAGACTAGATAATACGAGCATTACTTGGAACAATATGTCTAAAGTTCTGTACCAAATACTCCGCGACTTACCACAACCTAAACTTAATCTGAGATAGTTCATAAGGTTCTAAACCTTTAAACACTGTATGCATGAACTTTATGGTAGGAAAAATAACAAAAATAAAGATTATTTTAGTTTAAAACTATTTGTTTCACGACTACTAGCTAACTTCATTCATTTTTATTTCTTCCATTTTGTATATTCCTCTATATCATCTCCTCGAGCTTATGGACTGCCCTCATAAGAAATGGGGCTCTGTTTCAGCAAATTACTCCTAATGCCGGTCAACGATATACTTAATGCATCCATAACTCATTATTCAGATCAACCGGCGCAGATTCCTCCGCTACGGAAGAATACCCTCTATATTTGTGCTCAGTTGTAGTCCTTATCCATGTTCTAAATATTATTCGCCTTACTCCGTATCTGATATGCCCCATTCTGTTCACTCCCAGCCCGCTCTTGGTATCGCAGCGCCAGAGACGAAAAGCGCGCGCTTGTTTGTGTAAAATGCACTGTGCCACAACGCGAAAATCTAGTACCTTAGTACTGTTAACTCTGATGTCGTTAACCTTGCGATTGATTAATGCCTTCATATTGTGTGAACCCCTTATCAATAACTTTCTGGAAAGACGGTCGTAAACAGCAGTGGGGTCAATAAAAATTAGAATCTTCACGAAATTCCGTGGCAGTTGTGCTAATTAATAACCACTTTTTAGTTGATTGCACTGTCTATCCATACATTCAAATGAATCGCCACGGTATTTTTCCACGTTTAATTCTAGTCATCATTCTCGGTCGATTTTGCTCCTCCTAGATAACGGTTTATGGCAAATCTGTGGGACTCTAAACTACTTGGTTATTTTACTGCCACAAGTCAACTACATGCTTAGTCTCTAAACATATGGTTGATCCAAGATGTATAATTACAGGTACCAGAATTTAATAATAATTATCGTGATTATTAGGACCGGTTCAAATGGATCTCTGATTTGGAACTTATTTGCTCTCAAGACTCCAGCAGTTCTATACTTGTTACAAAATGAAAATCGCGTTGGCATTTAAATACCAACGCTGGTTCCATATAGATGTTATTATAAAGTTGTTGTGACGCAAAGAAAAATGACTGGTTGGGCGAAAGGCCTACTTGGTGTGCCTAGTAGATAAATGCGCGTCTGCCCTATGTCAACTAAGTCCCAAGCCGGAGATAGAAGGACCAACCAGGAAGAACCAGAATAAGAATCCATTATATTTCTAAACATTCCTTTATATATGTAGAGAACCAAACCACACCGTTAATCAATTAGGAAACTAACATTAATACAAAATGCGAGTAATAGGGAATGTGAGCTGGAGTACGTTTATTCGACTGATTAACCATGGTTCATCAACAAGAAAAGATATACTAACAATTAATGTGTCACTTGGGACTATTGGGCAGGGGGGACCTGGATGATAACAGAAGATAACCAAAAATACTGAAATAGTTTATAGACAAATAGTTCTCGAAATAATCGATCTTCTTTAGATGCCCGGCATGTTAAAAAGAACAGAAATAAGATTAGTTACAGAGATGGAGCACAATAATTTGGCATCAAATACAAGTCAAATGGGATCAGCTCAGTACAGTAAAAATGGGGGGATTTTCTTACGTGCAAAATAGATCTTGTACCTACAGTCAAATCACTCCATTCAGAAATGGTATGTCTCATTTCTTTTCTCACTATAATTCCCCATTGTTTTATTCATTATCACTTTAAAGCCCTCTTCTAAACCCCTCATTATAGCTTGGTCTACACTATCTTAATTTGTATTTTAGTATTAATTACGTCACTCTTGTCTTTAAGACCGTTGCGTTGGTTCATTGAATTCAGTTTAACTATCCATCATCATTTGCTGAAACGTACAATTTTTCCACCGAACCAGTGTTGTGCTGATTTGGTATTGTATTTGGCTTATTTAATCAATTTAAATAGATCGAAATTTTTAATATTTATTTATTTATTTATTACAGAAATCACGCCAGTTTACAGGCATGGTCATTATGATACAGAAAGTTTAACTCTTTTACAATAGAACACAAAGTTTTTGCGAAATGAATGCTTGACTAATAATACCATTTACAAGACAAGCTGGAAGATACATTTCATTCTTGAGTTTTCAGGAATGTATTAGTAGAGAACACTTATTAATATATGTAATCAATTCAAAAAAGTAGAGTCAAAGACGCGACGTGTCAAAGAAGCAACGTAACTTCTGTTTGCTGGCCCAGTGGACAGTTTAAGAAATTGTTTAGATACTTGCCGAAACAATTCATCATAAAACACTCATACTTAACGCAATTTAGCAACCCGTCTCTTATATCAAACATAATGAAAAGCACAAGGTAGTTTGTCTAATACTAGTAAACATATCACAAAATGACATGATAATGAATGAGAAAATGAAGCTTTCTTGGGACTAGTTTGGAACTAACCTGTTGTTGGACGTTCAAAGTCGATTATGCCAGATGCTATCATATATGTATAGATATCCAGAATCGTTTAGTCCAGAAAGTAGAATACAACTTCGGGACTTTTACATTACCTAGCTCGACCACATGTATTGGCATCCATATTAAATGCCCAATCAACATTATGCATTTCGAAAACAATAGGGGAAGAATGGTATCGGTAATGGCACACTAAATAATCTGCCATGGCATTGGTTACAATCCAGTGTGTTGATGTGCTTGTAACTCATTCTTTTTTAACCATGTTAAGTACAACTTAAACACTAACCGGTTATCTGTCAGTTAGGGAGCCTGATCACCAAGGTGAGGGTAGGTCAGGCTAATGGAGCTATCAAGTTGTGTGACTCTACATAAGTTAAGGGGCTGCACGAGACTTTTTATCGTAAAGTGGGAATTAGGCCAAGCAGTCAGGACAAGTCAGCTAGCTAATCACATGTTACAAGCTGTTGAGTATATTCCCATAAATGCAGTAAGTTTATTAACATTTACAGACTAACTACTGACAAGTCTTATGCAGCCTACAAAAGGAATCCGTCCCGAGTTTACCACACTTGCCATAACTGATCGTATTCCTGTATCAAAAGATGCAGTAGGTGAAGTTGTAGCAACTTAGCTTGACTAGTTAAAAGTTCGCTTCAAACTTTAAGAATACGCCAAAACAATTAAGCTCTAGTATTCATTTACTTCCTTATTCAGCATAAGGATTATATTTCCTATTAGCTTATATTGAACGTTGAGAAGTATTTGTGTGTTTGAATAACTGGAATCGAGCTCCACTGTCTCCTGCCCACGCTACTGAATAAAGACCTATTCCCATAATAGTCTGGTTTCTTGTGTCACTAGATCGGGATATACCTAGGCGCTAAAAAGTTGTGTGACGTAATGATTACTTATACACCAGAACCAGTGTCAAGGACGATGAGATGTTGGTACTTATAAACACTGTTTAGTCAGAATGAATTCCGCTATTGGCTGACATTGGTTCTAGAACTGACTGAACGGTTCGTTTATGTTTCTGCTGGGAGTCGATATAGTCTAGAAGTATAACTTTATCTGGTGTTTATTTAATTTACTGTACTTCTTTAAACTTTGTATGATCCTGTTTTCAGTAGTGGAGTTACAAATTTTATCGTAACAGCATGTCCTTTATTACAACAGTTTGATTGTGAATAATTCGGTTACGGTCAATTGCGCTTGAGATCCACCCTCGGTTTAGGACAGGACTTACGTAGTGTTCAAAGGCTTTATTATCGGCTCAGTCATAACAAATCAGCTTAGCTAATTTAGCAACCTGATTATGTTCATTGACTCAGGCTTTATCAGGGCTATCTGAATATTTCAACGAGGTCTAGTCTATGGACACTAGTATTAACACGTGTTGCTTAAGTACAACTGAAAAGGCTTCCGTAGGACCAGCCAATATTAAGGTGGGTGGGGGGTAAAGAACTTTCTCGTCCTAGCTAACTAAAACCAGATTAGTCATGTGGCTCTGATGGAATACACCCTGGGTTCTTGACATCTCTCGTGGACGCTATTTCAGAATCACTTATAGAGTTGTTCGTTAAGCCCATTTTCCCTACTCATATTCTAAAGGGTGGCATAAGCCTCATCACTAACCACCTTTGTAAATATAGGGACTGGTTATAGTGTAAGAAAAGCCGTTATAACTTATATGTATGACTACTTGGTGAATGTGACCATATGTGCATGGAATTACAATAATAAATGCAAGTGAGCTCCCACCTGGTCCCTGTATAAATAGTTTTCACCCGGGTATGTCTGTCTGATGCCCATCTAGTCTTAGGCTGGAGACAGAAAAAAACACAAAACGATGGATCAACCAGACAGAATCAAATCCTTTTTCAAGCAATCCTTTATACATACAAAAACCTAATAACTTAGTCAACCAATTAGAAAATTACCACTAATTCAAAATAACGGTAACGGGGACTGTGGACTGGAGAAACGTATGCACAACTGATTGGCCATAGTTCATCAATGAAAAATGACTTAAATTGGTGGACAGGACAAAGAGAACCTAATAATATTCAGGGTAAAATGTTTACTTTATCCACAACAAACGTAAATGAAGTAGTCTACCGACAAACAGTTCAAGGAGACTATCATTCTTCTTTAGGTGTCCATACGTCAGAATGGAAAGATGTACTTCAACTATGGATCTGTTAGTTAGACCGAGTAGTTAAATTATTGAGGAAATCTAGTCGGCGATAGACTGCGAAACCATATAATCACAAAAGTTACTGACTTTAGAAGGATACAGGTTTCGCAACATACTTTCTTATCTTACTAACCTGTCAACTGCGAAGAAGGGCTGAATGGCAGCTACAGATTGCAGGTTGGCCATTAGCGATATTCATCGATTTCAGTAAAGCATTTGAAAAAGCGTCTTCCACAGACTTTATGAAAAGTCATGGGAACCTCGGGGTAAAAGGAACAAGCTGGGGATAAATAAGGGCCTTTTCGTGTCAGTGAAAAAGAGTATATGATAACGAAATAATATCTTAATAAAAGCCTGCATTAAGTGGTGCCTAATGCATAATTTATATACTACCAATTACGCTTTAGGTATATATAGCGAAGCTTATAACAAACTACCACATAAACAACCATAAGATAGAAGGCGGGAAATGGAAATGAGCTATGGGGAGAAGATATATTTGATCGTGATTAGAGGGTAGACGGAATAACAACGTCTATGCTGACTGGCTATGAGAGGGTTCGCTTACAACAGTGCGTTGTCTTACAAGATGGTGGCGGCACGTTGTCAAGCACCTTTACCTAGCAGTGCCTGTCAAAAGGAATGTAGTGAAAATCACTGATGGGAGCCCATATAACTATCTATTTTGGGGATTATTCACCGCTTCACGACCACCTAAGACACTACATTAGGTCTCATTTTATTCCTGAGGGTAAATGTTTACTTTATCACAACAAACGTAAATGAAGTAGTCTACCGACAAACAGTTCAAGGAGACTATCATTCTTCTTAGGTGTCCAATACGTCAGAATGGAAAGATGTACTTCAACTATGGATCTGTTAGTTAGACCGAAGTAGTGTAAATTATTGAGGAAATCTAGTCGGCGATAGACTGCGAAACCATATAATCACAAAAAGTTACTGACTTTAGAAGGATACAGGTTTCGCAACATACTTTCTTATCTTACTAACCTGTCAACTGCGAAGAAGGGCTGAATGGCAGCTACAGATTGCAGGTTGGCCATTAGCGATATTCATCGATTTCAGTAAAGCATTTGAAAAAGCGTCTTCCACAGACTTTATGAAAAGTCATGGGAACCTCGGGGTAAAAGGAACAAGCTGGGGATAAATAAGGGCCTTTTCGTGTCAGTGAAAAAGAGTATATGATAACGAAATAATATCTTAATAAAAGCCTGCATTAAGTGGTGCCTAATGCATAATTTATATACTACCAATTACGCTTTAGGTATATATAGCGAAGCTTATAACAAACTACCACATAAACAACCATAAGATAGAAGGCGGGAAATGGAAATGAGCTATGGGGAGAAGATATATTTGATCGTGATTAGAGGGTAGACGGAATAACAACGTCTATGCTGACTGGCTATGAGAGGGTTCGCTTACAACAGTGCGTTGTCTTACAAGATGGTGGCGGCACGTTGTCAAGCACCTTTACCTAGCAGTGCCTGTCAAAAGGAATGTAGTGAAAATCACTGATGGGAGCCCATATAACTATCTATTTTGGGGATTATTCACCGCTTCACGACCACCTAAGACACTACATTAGGTCTCATTTTATTCCTGCTCTATACAACTAGTTTGATACGAAAACGAAAGCGATTAAGATTGTTATCTTCAGACGACACGAAGAACAAACGATGATGCTGATCGGAAGAATCTTCAAGCTGACTTAGATGAATCGCCTCGATAACCTCGAACGGAATGGACGTAGTTGTTTACACTAATGGCTCATCTACACTGCTTGTCCTCATAGCTTAGTAATCTAATTCCTACTGAATGCAAAGTGAACCTGTATGCTCCAGAACAGTCCCATCTCTGTGTTTCTGGAGTCGTATGACACCAGCCCCAATAGTGTCTCAGGAAGTTTGACGAGGTCGTTCCGACCTGGCACTTCTGTATATTTATATAAAAGTATAGTGCAAAATGCGAAGAAAATGCAGGTTTAAATAAATACTCTATAAAAGTAATAAAATAAAACAAACCCACTGGTTTGACCTTGTCCAGATCACATCTTACCAGTGAAG
This sequence comes from Schistosoma mekongi, assembly GCA_034768735.1. Classification (NCBI taxonomy): domain Eukaryota; kingdom Metazoa; phylum Platyhelminthes; class Trematoda; order Strigeidida; family Schistosomatidae; genus Schistosoma; species Schistosoma mekongi. Next base: position 79,074,454 of record CM068306.1, on the reverse strand, counting down.
TACACCTATTGTATCACCAGAAAATGCTTGTTGTGGGAGCAGAGTGGCTTTTAACGAGTAAACTTACATATGCGACTTATAATAAAGCAGTGACAGATGGAGTGTGAGTAAAACGTAAACGGAATAGCAACATTTTCGATGGCTGGCTAAAGGAGTTGTTTTTCACAAATAACCGTGCCACGATCTGGAGGTAATGTTTGACCAAGTGCCTTCAGACAGTCATGTCCATTATGATACATAGTAAGCACCAATAACGAAAGCCTATACAACTATTTATTCAGAGGATTACTTACAATTACAAATGACCAGTAGTGTGGTGAAACAACTTATCTCACGTTATTTTATGTGTAAGTTATACCAACCGATGGCAACCCTAGCCTGGCCCACAGTAAGGATTGTAACAAAGCTCCCCATGAAATAAAAACCTGTTGGTTGTTGGGTTGTGTTTAAAGTAATGATGACAAGAAAATGTGAAAAACAAGAGTTTATATCGCGTTCCGAAAATATTTGTTTCAAGATTAATTACTCCACCATTATTGGCTAAACTCGTTGATCGTCGCCATTTGGATCCTAATTAACGGTTCAGAGGTAGTATGCGGTGGCCGTAAAATATACTGTGCTAATACACCAAAATTATCAGTCAAAAGTTAAATGCGAAAAGATATATTAAGGCTTAATACAAGTACATTAAGCGTGTTCAAAGTTTACATGAATATAGTTTACTTGGTAAAACAGGAGATTTATTTCGGGCAGTTCGTTGCATAATCCGCTCATTTAACAACCAAAATCAGAGCCGACTGAGCAAAGAACACTGGAACAGTAATTAGAAGGTCCAGAAGACAATCACAAACGATGCGTAGTGTTTAGTCGTTGATTGGCACAATAACAGAAGTCAATAAATAATTCACGAGATTGATTCAGAAGACACGACTCAGAATAAAGTGTATTGGTCGTGGGGGTCAGCGGTTTTTGGAACTTACAGAGAAATGAAGCGAGCGGCAAATACTGTAGACATAAGAGCACAACAACAGTAACAATGTACAAGTGTTAAAAACATAGCACTAAAAGTCTCGTGTAATAATAATGTTTGTGTTTTATTTTTACCGAAATTAAAGTTTTCGTGTGATATTCAACAATATCTTATCTCATTGATCCGTTTGAAACTTGTAATCTTAGAAGCTACCACATAAAGATTCAAAAACCACTGTAGAACGAGCTTAGGATGGAATTGTGCTCTTTGTCTGCTACCCCGACAAGTAATATCACCTTTATCATGGAAACCTTTCGAGAAGACGTTGGGTCATTATTGAAATAAATAATGGGGGAAGGTTACAAGAGGTACCAAACTAAAGTACCTTTATCACCTAAACTGAACATGACTTAAGCACAAGGAAATTATCTGGTTATGGTTTATACAAGCTTATTACAGATGTATTGAACATCGAAGAAGCGGGTATTTTGGTCCGCAATCTTGATGTCCTTGACCTCAGACAAGAACCTTTGGCCATGGCAGTACAAATTCCCACCGTTTTTTACCCTTCAGCCTAACGTTGAAACCCGTCGTAAACAGATAAACGCATGGTGCCAACTGGTCCTTGATTATTTTCAGAGTAAAAAACAGTTCTCCCTGAGTGTCGCAAGTATTCGTGATCCGTCATGTCCTCTTTTTAATAACAAAAATATACAGCGCTCAGCTACTCCAGATTTGATTGACCTTGTTTTAAATGAACTTCATAGGCGTGGAAACCTTGAGTGGATTGATAAGTAAGTATTTGTCACAGTCTTAAAGCACGGATATATATATAATTATATTTTCTGGTCAGTGTGTCATATGTTGTAGCGAACTAACCCTCTATAGTGTCCATAAAACACTTACTGCTACTTCGCATTATATGTTATTCTCAGCTATATAGTTCTTTTTTGTCTCATATAATACTGGATGACAGGTTTTGGCTATATTGCTTGAGAGGTAAAGAGTGTGAACTAGCAGCACTCCATACCATATGGTAAAAACTTCACTGTTCTCTTTCATGTGATAAAATGGCCGACTGTTTGTACTGCTCACACAGAGCAGATCTTAGTAATAATCACTCACATATGCACTTGGATCACAAAGTGGTGTAGATTGCGGCAACTCGTATTCGCGCTGCAAATTGTTAACAAACTTGCAAGCAGATTTGGTTTAACAGTCCCACTGGAGGTGACGTACCGAAAAACAGTCTCTTATCAAATCAGAGGTCAAGTGGCGGAAAGTATAAATTAATGTAAAGCAAATGCGTTTGTCATTACGAACGACATATTGTGTTAAAATTCGCTCAGCTTCTCAGCCGATGTGGTATCTGAGCATCGTGTTCTATTTTTAAACGATGGGTCTCATTTGTAGACTAACTTATGGTACAATTAGGATTTAGTTGTAAACTTATCCTTTTTACGACTTCTGAATTTTATTCGTGTCTCATACTAACTACTTTGAAAGTCAGGAAAAATGTGGGCTTGTGAAGTCCAATATCACTGTCAAGTAATCTGTAGGTTGCAATTAAATTGCTAATCTTTTTCTGTGATTTAATAAAGCGTTTAACTTGTTTAATCTACAGCCATGCAAATGTTCACAAATTCTTGGAGTCTGTAAATCTTTCTAGTAGGTCATTTATTAGCCAATTGTTGTATTCATCACTCTATCCAATGTTTCTAAGCCGATTGCTACAACCACTTTGCTACTTATATTTCATCCACACATGGGAAGCATAAGCAATAAATTTTGCTTATTGTGTTCGCAGAAAATCAATTCATACTCATGAAACGCTTTCCATAACTATATTCTTGATATAAGTCTTTAATTATATCAGGATGCTGATTAAATCTATTATTTATCAATCCGTCACATCACAACGGCACCATAACTTTCATATTATGTATAGTATACTGATTGTTTGTCACTGCAGATTTGTTTTCACAAACACGATTCCAATTGCTGAGCTGTCTTTAGGACCCCTGCTCATTGACTGTAGGCAAATTAATACAAAATATCTAGATAGGTTCATGGTTAGATCATTGATCATCTTCCAACTAGATAACTAGTATGATTACTTCGTACGATTTCTACCAAAATTAATGTTAAGATAGTGCTTCAGCATTTAATCATTTTCTTAGTCAATGATAAGTAGTTTTTACACTAATAACATTTGCTTACTTTTTATTCTAAATTCCAGATCACACACGAATGCTAGAATTATATGGCGGACTCCTGAGGAATGGGCTGATATTATCGCTAAGTGGGCTCGATCTACTGGTCACGGAAATTCAGTTTGCACTTTTTACGAGTTGACTGATAGCGATGATACAAAGCAGGAGGCTTTCCATGGGTTAGATTCTTCTATTCTTACAGACGCAATAACTGTCCTTCAAAAACGAGGTCAAGCTGAAATAATGGGTGATGCAGGTGTTAAGTTTTTCTGCTAGTCTGTTATCGTCCACAGTTTTCAAGGAATTTATACAACTTTGAAGCTTTGCGACTCCTATCTTTAAAGCATGTGTTCTTAATTTTACTTCTGCCAGCGGCATAACTGTAAAACCTTTTTTAGGTCCTACCGTATGTATTAATAATGTAAGCTATATGCAGATTCGTTTTCACTGCATTTTTTATACGAGACTTCAATAATAATGAGGTGCTTAAGTAAAAGTTGTGTGGATGATTCTTTTGACCATGTAGTTCTCTATTTTAGCATCTGATTTGTGTCCAGTGCTGATGGATATTGAAGTAAGATGAAGGAAATCTATAGGCTGCCAATTCGAAACACGGTGTCAGTCCATGAGGTCACTCACTTCTGGTATGAGTCGTGTTGGTAGATGCAGACTACATGGTTTGGGTCTGCTTGATTGTCGTTACCAATAGTTTGAAAATCTGGGTGGTATGATTCAGAAATGGGTCACAGTGGTGTAGGTGTGTTCACTCTTCGTCTCCCCCCTAAATCGTGGGCTTAAAATTATTTTTTACCTTTTCTCCCACTAACTGCTTTTTTCTTCCTGTATCGTATTCTGTGCGTCAGTACTCTCCTCCTACTTCCATTGATGTGACTTCACTAATTTGGTGTTCATAATACCTCATAAATGACATGACAACTTGTACCGAAACGCATATTAAGGTTCTATGTCTTACGTACGTACATAGATTGTTTCAACCTTTGTTTCAACCTTCATATGTATAACGAATAAAATCTTTCGTTTTACTAGTCTAATAGAAACTTTTTGTTATGGTTAGAAGAACATTCACTATAATGTAACTGATTAACTATTTTTATAATTGTTGAATACTAGAAATTTATTGTTTACATATGTGTGTAGTATTCTAGTTGTTCTTTTTCTTTTCACTGTATGTTAGGCATACTGTGTTTTTTTTTTAGGTTAATTCATCAAATGATAGTGAACTTTAGTTTCTAATGATTCAATACTAAATTCTCATCGTCTAACAGTTGTAGATGTAGCACCAGGGCTCATAATTCGGGCAGGCGCCTTTTGACTAGATCGTATAAGCTAAGATTATGAGCATTGTTCTCTGAAGTAGAGACGTAGTCTATTTGAAACAAATCTACTGTTACAATAATTTATTGCCAACATAAGGCTACATTAAGTATAGAGAGAACCACTTCATCTTTTGGACTATCGAGACTGACCACACAATCGGTGCAGATAAATCACATTTCTAAGGACTATTAGTAGGTTAGTTTATTGGAAATATGTCGACTTCTCTGTATCACATATTTGTACATGAATCGTGTTTGACGTAGTGCGTTTTTCTTCGTCCTCTTTGATGCTGAAACAATACATCAACTGAACCTGTTTAAACAGGTTGTCATAAGTGTTTTTACAATTTTAATCTCATGCCTGCATTCAATCATGAGTTGACTACGATGATCTAGATATTGGTATGTTCTAGGTAAATTGGTGAGGTGTTACAAATACAGGATGGCCGGTTGTACTTTATGGGCTCCTTGTACATGTGACTGGGTAACCAACAGCTAATTCCAGCTTTGTTTAATAGTTCTACTAAAACTCGTCGAGAAATCTTAATCCCAGTGATAATATTAGTTGAAAGTTATTTAAGGAAGATATGGTTTCATATATAATTAAACTGATAGAAGGAGAGGGGTTTTGGTAAACATTAAAGTTATGGAACGAAAATAAACCATTGTGTTGGGAGACATAAAGAATGTTTATAAAATATTTAAGTCAAACATTTGTGCAAACCGAAATTGAAGAAAATAAGCAAGTTTGTAAAATGGAAGGGGGGAGTGATAAGAATTTATTTTGTTCCACCTAACATTTATGTAGTGATTAGTCTCTTGGTATCCTTTCATATATATCAGTAATTATATTCGGGCTAGATGCTTGAGTAATTCTCACGTGTATTGTCTATATATACTAAAGATTCAGTGTGGTTAATAGTAGGGTCAAAGATAGACCTATCATTCTGATTCAAACTTATCAGCCAGATGTCTACACCAGGAATTCAACTCAGAGCATTTCATTTTAAACCCCAGCGCGTTATTGTGTCTCAGTGAGTTCAGGTGTTGACCGACTTGTTCAACTTATAGAAAGTTATGTACATAAAAGTTTAAATCTTCAATTGTAAATACATTTAAATATTGATGTAAAAGAAAACTCCCCACCAAAGGAAGATTAGAATATTAACTTACAGTCACTAAAATAACATCTTCATAAAATAGAGCTCTACAGCTGAGTTTATTATGTTATTTGATTGAATTTTAACATGAAATGAACAAGAGTGGTCTTCGTTGGTTGCAATAAATTCACCTAACTCAATAAACTTTTTTCCAGAACATCGTTGATACTTCAGTAATTTCATTCATTTTTTTCAAGTTTGCGGTATTTAGGAATAATTGCCGCTGAACCAAGTATTAAAAGATATTTTCCTGATAAAATATTTAATAATATGATGACTATCTGTTGACCATGCTTCATTCACAGAACTCACTTGGTAAACTTATTTTTACACTATGATCCTTTATTATTATCTTTAGTTTTGTGTTTCTCATCTCTGGGAACGTTAAACTTTTCTTCCGTTTCTTTCTTGTATACAGACTATATAATGCTTTCTGAAAGATGTTTTTACTGTATGTATACTCATGTATCGAATACTTGATTATTTGTCTTCCTGTGGAATAATATATTACTCAAGTTGGACTATAGTTAGCAGGACTTGGTCACTGAGGATAGGAATAGCTTCGTTCTGTGTCACGTGTATTGGTGGTCGTATTTCGCAATCAGATGGCATCGGATTAGTACTTTTTTCGAAACATAGCATCGTTTGACCATGGCAAACTCTGAAAATATTCATTCGGCAACTCATATATATGGAAGAGGATAATTATTTAGCTCATCATCTGCATAATCGTTTCACGTTGTCTGATGACGATTTATTGTTTTGTTCCAAATTAAATAAGATTTTACAAACTGTATTTTTTACAGATTGAGCTTTGATTCTTTTAACAGAAAGTTAGAGAATATTGAATAGCCGTTATGTTTTAGTATTGGAATCCTAGCTGGTGCACAATATTAACTTCACCAAGGTATTTAGCCCTAGACATTCATATCTTACGGAGAACGTTTAACTATAAGCAAAGCTAGATCTATGTGATTTAATTGGTTGTTGTAATGGTGTCCAACAGCTTAAAATACGGGAACGTAATATTATCTTTGGAATAGCATTAGTGTTGTATCGCTGATATACGTGAAGTCATATTATAAAGGTAAACATCGAAACCACGATACTATCAACAAATACAACATAACAATTTATGTGGAGTCTCGTTTCCTCACTTTTGGAGGCTTTGAAATGATTTTCCTTTTTAATATTTAAATCTGTTTCCAAGGTTTTATGCATAATTTCATCATGGTGAATCACTAGATGAGAAAATGTTTACTAAAATTATGGAGAGCGAAGAGTTGTTGATTGCTTTCTTGGGAAGAAACTGGAAATATAATTCATTATTCTTATAGAGAATAAGAGTGATGTCTGAAAATGTATTGAACTGGGTGATTTATTCATAAGACTGTAGACTATGAGCACAATATATTCAAGAATATATTTTCAGTGTTTTAGGGTTCGGAAAAACAAGGTAGCCCAGATTTTTAAGCCAACAGGAACTATTGGTCGCTCAAAGTTTCTTTCATGTTAACTTCAGGCAACTAGAACCGAAACATAGTACACACAACAGCGAGTTATTCGGACTAGTGATTACAGCAGCTTGAACAATAGAATTCGTTCTACAATAAAAAAGACCAGACAAGCCTCTTACTAGTCAATCTGTATGAATGTTTCTGTCCTACAGAGTGTCAGTTGTATCTTAAATAATTCAGTGGTGTGGGTGTAGAATGTGAAATTAGGTTTTGTACAGACTACCTCCAACACCTTAAACCAAACAAATCAAAGATGATAATCTAAAAATTCAGCGATAGAGATGACATAAAATTAAAAATATGATATACCACGACGGATATTAAAGTAGATTATTAATTATAGGCGTAGGTCCGAGAGATCATACTCATGAGAACTGTGATGGACTGGGATGTTACCGAGCTATTCGAATTGTAACACATGTATAGAGTTGGGTTTCTTTCCAACGATAGCGAAATAGATTATAAGTTGCCTTGTATTTTTGAAGGCTAAACATTCTAAAATCTGCTTAAAACACCTAAGGTATATGAGTTTTTTAGTTTTACGTTTATGAAATTGGTTACTTTAGTCGATTGCTTTTACTAGTAAATGTTTTCTATCCACATATCCTTAAACCCTCAGGATTACAAAGTAGCTTTTGATTGTTGGTGGACCGTTAAATACACTCATGTAATCTCCCTACGTCTGCATCTTGTATATTGTAAATGTTATTGCCGTCCATGCATTTATTCCTGTCACATTTTTGTTTGTTTGTGTAAGAGTTATTAATTCTGTGTCACTATAACAATATCAGTAAACTGGCGTGAATTCTGTACGAAATTTCAGAATACACTAATAATAATAACAATAGTAATAAAATTCTGAAACCTCTATTTGGAAAATGGCCAAACATTTAGCTTATTTATTTTTACCTACTTATAAGAATTTATAAGTAGCTTGGATTTTTACCTCGAATTTCACGGAGGATATTTCAGTTTTAATTGTATCTCTACATTTAATGAGAATGTAGATAATGTATTGATATTTAAACCGTGTTTCACTAGAAATCGAATAAATGAACTCAAGTCTTATACTATGTGACCAATGAAAAGTACTGAAGATTAGTGATATTAAGTTCGGGAACAGAAGAGTGAATAATATTCATTCGATCAATCAATACCTGTCACCCAACGTGGAGTATATGCCACTGACCAGTGTTCTCTAACCAGCTGTGTCCTGGGCTTTCTCTTCCAGCTCTTCCCAAGTGCTCTTCATGTCTATCTCCAATTCTTGATGTAATTTGTTCTTAGGCCTTCCTCTTTTTCTTTGGCCGTCAGGATTCCTAGTTAATACATGTCTTGAGACACAGTTTGATAATTTCTTCAATGTGTTCATTTCTCCTCCAACGTCGTTTCTTATTTTATTCTCCAGCCGAATTTTGGTTGGCTTGTTTTATGCCACAGAAGGTTGTTGTTGATGGTATCTAACGAACGGATCCAAAGTATCTTACGTAGACTGTTGTTTATAAATACTTGTATCTTTTAGATGATGTTTTTCGTAGTTTTCCGTGCTAGTTTCAGCTCTAAACAACAGAACTGTCTTTACATTTGTATTGAAGATTTTGAATCTAATGTTGACTGACACTTGGTTTGAGTTCCAGATGTTTTTCAGTTGTAGAAATACTGCCCTTGCCATGCCAATCCGCGCCTTTACATCTGCATCAGACCCTCCTTTTCCATCGATGGTGCTGCTCAAGTATGTAAAGGTTTCTACATCTTCCAGAATTTCTCCGTCAAGTAAAATTGGGTTATTGTTCGTTGTTTTGTATCTGACGATCTTGCTTTTACCTTTGTGTATGTTGAGGTCTGCTGCCGAGGCTGCCGCCACATTGTCTTCACTCGCATCTGTTTATGTATGTGGGGTAGAAGAGATAAGGCATCTGCAAAATCCAAATCGTCTAGTTGCATGCATGGTGCCAATTGCATTCCAAGATTGCCTTGTCACGTTGAAGTCTTCATAATCCAGTCAAACACCGGTAGATAGAGGAGGGGTGATAGCAAATAGCCTTGTCTGACATCGGTCTTTATTTCGAATGGATCTGTGAGTTGACCTCCATACACGATTTTGCGGTGTAGTCCATCGTAGGAATTCTTAATGATGCTCACTATCTTCTCTGGTATGCCATAATGTTGAAGAAGGCTCCATAATATTCTCCTATCCACGCTGTCGAATGCTTTCTCGTAGTCGAGGAATTTGATGTAAAGTAGTGAATTCCATTCCATTGTTCAACAGTGAACTGTAGAGTCGAGATTTGGTTGGTACACGATCGGTCTTTACGGAATCCAGCCTGTTGATCTCGGAGTTGGGAGTCGACTGGGTCTCTTATTCGGTTCAATAATACTCCGTTGAGGACTTTTTGTGGTACTGAAAGTAGTTTGATGCCTCCGCATTACTCGTAGTTGCTGATTCTCGTTTTTTTTTGTAGTTTGATGAGGTACCCTACTTTTCAGCCTGTTGGCGCCTGTTCTTCCCACCAAATTTTCCTGAAGAGAATATGGCGCATCACTACAGTTACTTCTATATCTGACTTCAGTGCCCTAGCTGGTATGTTGTCTGGCCCTGCTGACTTGACACTCTTGATTTGTCGGATGGCCATTTTGATTTCTTTGACTGTTGGTGGTTCGGTGTTTATAAGGAGATTTGTAGCTGCTGCTTCAATGACTGATGGGTTCAGTGGAGCTGGTCTATTCAAGAGTTCTTCAAAGTGTTTTACTTGTCTGTTTCGTTGTTCATGCACTTCAGTGATTGGTTTACCAGCCTTGTTCTTGATTGGCTTTCTGAATTTTCCAGCTAGTTTCTTCGTTGTATTGTATAAGTGCCTCATCGCCCAATGTAACTGACTCCACAGGAGCAGTTAAATTAGTATATACACATAGATTAGGCGGATTCAGAGAGTCTGTTTTTAGTTCCTGTTCCTATGATAGAGTGGTTGTAGAATATAGTATGCAGTTTGGTTGCGGTAAACGTATTTTGCAACACTTTTCTAAGTCGTTGCGTCGTGATCTCACTAATGTTGTCATCTAAGAATTGTAATTTTAGAAAAATCGGTTTCTTAAGGACAGTTACGTCTTCCGAGTTTGTTTTTGTATTTTATTTATTTGTGAATTTCAGCGGGTAAGCGTTCATGCTGAGGATGTAGTGAATGGTGGTTAATTCTTCTTCCATAGTATCCTCAGAGCATATGCATCTAGCGCGATGTGTTAGACTTTTCACTAGATTCCTTTTGTATCTTAGTGATTCGGTACTGCAGAAATAAGTATACTGACAAACCGACGTTGATTTTCTATATATGCTTCTTTTTAATGTACCATCTGTTCTTCTAGTTAATAAGATGTCTAAGAACGAAATATTATCATCATGTTCTTTTTCTAAAGTAAAAGTGATTGATGGATGGACGTCGTTAAATCTTCCAAGTATACCATTCTTATCTATTTCATCTGTGAAGACTATGAATGTATCATCTACATAGAAAGAATAGAATGTCAATTGGCTGATCTCATTTTTAGGAGGACTATTTTCTAATTTTGGCAGAAAGAAATCTGCAAGAAGTCGGCCTAATGGTGATCCCATTGAGACATCATCTGTTAGTCTGTAGAACTCATTATTAAACTGAAAGTTTACGTTCATTGTACATCTAAGGATTAACTCTTTTAAAGTTTCTACATTTTTTGCAGTAAGTTCGTTACATATAAAACCTATTGTTTCTCGTAGGAGAGGACGTTAGTGAATAAGGATGATACATCCAGTGATATCATTCATACATTTTCAACTCTCATTTTGTTGACAAACTCGAAAGAGTCCTTAACGCTATGTTTTCCACTAGCCATTACGCTGTAGCATAATAAGAAGATTTAGTCATGCCTAATACTGGTCTTAAAGGCAAACCGTCTTTATGTATTTTAGGTAAACTATCTAGTCTTGACGTTGATGCCCCTATAGGTTTAAGCTTTTCAAAGAGGCTCTCTGAGATTAGTCTTTGTTGTTTAATCTTTTTAAGTGAGTCTGTTAATTGTTTTTCAATCTTATCAGATGTATCGTCATATACCATCAGCTTTTGAAATTTAGTTTCATCATATAAAATGGTATTCATTTTTTTCCAGATAGTTGTTTCTGTCCATGAGCCTTTATCTGGCCTTAATATTATCAAATTATCATTGACTTTAAGTTGGCAAAAGCCTTCTTTGTGTATCATAGTTAAAATACCTTTGGAATTCTGTCTTCTGCTTTAAGTACTTAAACAGCAGACAATTAGTGTTGATTTAAGTCGCTCAACATCATTATAAAATGAAGGCACTAAATCTTGTGTTTGAGAGTAACGATTTTTGAAATGGATTTCCACATCTATTCTACAAGCGTTTTTTCTAACATAACAGAACGTAGAATCAAGTGAAAATGCTTTTAGCTATGTCATATTAAGTCTAACACTAGAAAAATTGTGAATGTACCTACTTAGATTTGATGGGGAGCTGACATTAGGAATTTGCTTTTCTAGACCTTTTTATCAACTTGATACGTTACTTTTCCTTTCTTGTTTCCGCCATCTGTACATAGTTCAAAAAGTTGATTTTTTAGAGATTCCCGTAGTTCTTTAAATGCATGAAATCTTCCTTTGACATATTTTCACATTTCTATTATGTAGGAATTTAAATGAATCAATTTAATCCATAGCGTTTCAGTATCTTTCTATTCGGTCTAACTCTTGGACTCTTATTGTCATGGTAGATTATATGATTGATAATTGTTCATGAAGTCACTTAAAATATCATTCTAATAATTATTTTATGTATTGTAACTGTTATATTACATTCTCTTTGATATACCGGGCACTTGAAGAAGATTGATTATCTTCAAGACCTATTTATCTGTACAGCATTTCATTATTTATTGATTGTATACAAGGTGAACATTTTATTTCTGTTATTATTCAGTTTCCCTTACCCTATCCTCCCATTTGACACATTACCTGCTAGGATATCGTTTCTCATTGATGAACAATTGTGTATATGTTACTTCGGTTCACAGTCACTGTTGTTCTTATTTTTTATGAATGTTAGTTTCCTGATTAGTTGGCTGTGTGGTCAGGGTCCATGTACATATAAAGGAATGTGTGAAATATATTATGATTTTGTCCTGCTAGTCTATCGTCTTGTGTTCTTTTATCTCCGGCGTAGGACTGAGTCGGCATAGGACAGATGCGCAGATGGACCAACTAAGCACCCAATTGGCTTTCTTTATATAAACAGTTTTTTTTACGTCATAGGACTCTTCATTAAATTATATATTACTACCCTGCATTATTTTACTTTTTTTTATCACTTTCCACATTCTCTTTCTCTTTATCACTTCTGCTTTTTGCAATATCCGGTGATTCAAAAAGGACAACTAACTATGGAAACTGTGTTTTAAGGGACTATTGCAGTTGTTTTAGTTGTGTGTAAAGTAAACGTTTCGTTTCTGTCATTCTTATGCTCCTCTTGCTTTAACTTTCCGTTTGAGCTGTTGACTGTTAGTGTGCAATTCCCTATTTGTCAGCTACAGATAATTAGTTGTTTATATATGTAAGATCAAAATAGAACCTTACACATGTGTACATCGGTCCTAGTTGCCATACCCCAAAAGCACAGCTAGATTAACGCCACATTAATAGAAGTAGAAGTTACTTCAGTGAGAATAATGGCAAAAACAATGAGTGAACATGAGGAATATGGTTTAGAGAGAAGTAAATAGTGTGTGGAAAGAAAACTATTAAATAATTTTAAAATCATGACTTAGAGAGGAACAAAGAGCAGATGTGCCCGCGCCACTGTGACCGATCGCGAGCTATGTTACTTAAACTTTCCAACCACTGGTTACGGCATTTGCGCTGACCCTAACAAGATAGTCTGCATATACCGACATGACTGAAGCCAGTAGTCAGCAACTCCATAAACGGATGTCATGTTTTGGTTTGACTGTCTCTAGTCTTCTTCCATCCTACTCCAATATTAGACACCATCCCACTTCGAGGGAGACAGTGGTTAGGCATACATAATACATATCCCAACCACCTTAGTAGATGAAGATTTATAACCTCATCGCCTGATTTACCAACTTTCTGTAATATCCGTCGTCTAACCTCGTTATTACCTTTTAGGTGATCCTAACTAACGTGCACAATATTTTAAACACGTCAGTGGTCAAATACCGATAACTTATTAGTGTCATCTACCCTTAATGACTACGTCTCACGTTATGCAGTAAGACATAACAAACTGCTGCGCAGTATATTATTTTTATTGCTGAGAGACGAATATCTCACTAAAACGACCTATAACTCCTGTTTCTTTTATTACTCTGAAGGTTGCCTAGTGTTACCTAGTGTCGCTGCCTTTTCCATCTCATTTGCTTTTGTTACCCACCGCTACTTACGATTGTTCCGCAGGCTTTTTTCCAGCTTATATCTGTTTGCTTTCCGCTCATCATCGAGTTCGGGGCCTGACATGTTAAATTTTCGAGAGCCCGTCAATTTAACAGTAGTTGCCAGGATCCACTGATTTTTCTTGACATGTTGATTCAACTCCTTAATAGATGTCACTGTAGATACCACAGCCGTCTGGACATCTTGCCAAGTAGCATCTACATGGGTAGCATCTTTATAGTTGCCTAAATGATTCTTTAGTTGTTCCTAGAATTTTATCTTGGGTTTCTTGTTGCCAAACTGAATTCCAATCGGTTTTCCTGTAGTGGTTTTTCTTCGCTCAGATGCAAGCAAATGCGTGCTCCTACTAGGGCATGATCAGAATCTAAACATGTACTCCAGAGAGATCGGCAGTCTCTTATTGAGCCCCTCCAATGTTGACTGATGACAATATGATCTATTTTAGTCAACCGTTGAGTGGGTAAAGAAGGTCATCATGTTACAGGATGTGACTCCTTATGCTTAAAGTTCGTGCTTACTAGAAATAAACGATTGTCTGAGCATGCTTGCAGCAGACGGTTGTCGTTATCCGTACTCTGAGGAGGGGCACAGAAGCACCTACTTAAATGTCTTTCAGATTAATTCGAGCTACCCGTTTGGGCGTTAAAATCACCTGCCATGAGTGCTGAGTCTGAATGTTTAGCCGTATAAAGAAGTTCAGAAAGTTTTCTGTAAAATTCATCTTTCACTTCATCCAGGCTGCAGTCAGTGAGTGTGTAGGCAAAAACAACGAAAAGACAACGGTATATGTCTCTATCTTTCCAAATTCTTACCTAACCACTTAGTCGGACAGCATATAGGTTACTGTTAACAGGGATCCATTTGAGAAGTGTCTATTGTGCTCTCATACTTGACTCAATACCTAAACCGGCTAGTCCACGGAGAGGTTGCTGATGAGTCACCAGATAGACGAAGAGTGTATCGCGAAGGTTCTTCACTCTGTATGCGTGTTTCGGAAACACAACGTACATAATTGGCGCGGGATTCTAGTGTCTTAGCAGGGGAGGCTTACTGCTCTATTTGACACAGGTTTCGTACAATAAATTCACCAGTGTGAAGTTTAAATCATGGTCTCAGTAAACCTTGGGCATTATTTCGTGAGCTAGAATTGTTAGCACCGATGGCACATAAGTAAGTTGAAGATAGGTTTTGAAAGTAGGAGAAATATTGGGAGCAGAAAAGGAATTTGATTAAAATGACAATAATCTTGAGTGTTGCTAGGGGTGAGAAGGCGGTTATTGCTTCCCAGATGTGCACACTATGGAAAACTTCTTCTTCTTGATGTGCCTGGAAAGTAAATTAGGTTAAGGGTGGTCTTAGTGGCCTGGGAGAGTGACCGTGGTGCCAAAAGAACTACATGAGGTCTGTCACACATGGCCTTTTTGAGAGAGGCTTTTGTTGTCGTAGCTCTGTACTTGTTGAGGCCTCAATGTCAGAGACACAAATCCATGGAGTGAAGTGAGGTGTACATTTTTAGGGTCTACCACTTCCAACGCAACTCTTTCGTTGTGAGAAGGCAGCAGCACTGTTATGCTGGTTATCTGAGGGTACTACCTTACTGCCGTCACACCTCTGTACAGCTGGCAGTACGACCTCGTCCTTGGACCTTATATCTACTGCCTTTAATCTTACCGCTCTTCAACTGACCTGCCTGACATGGTGGGACCTTGAGAAGCGACTGTTGTGACCAGTGCAGTCCGATTGCGTCATCATGATAAGCAAGCCCTCTCACTACGTAAAGGTTGCAGTATGATTTAGAATTAGTGTATACGTTACCACTAATCACTGCTACCTCTTCCTTAGTTCGTATTAACGTTAATTTCTTAATTGGTTGACTGCATGATCGGGTGTTTTGTATATACATAGGAGAGCTCGAAATACAATACGACCAGATATTCTTAATGGTGTTTGCTATTGTAACTTCGTACGCATAAAACCATATCGATTGAATCCTGGTACCTTTCTAGGGTTATACCAGTTTTGGCTTCAAAATAATTTTCAAAGCAATATTACCAATTAATGTATGTATAGTATTATTTATAATAATCATAATAACAAATTGGATTGAGATGGCCATTTTTGTAAAGATTGGTGTTTTTAATTGACTTAATACGTCACAGACTAATGTTGGTAGAGTACCATTCAAAACCAGGGATCACTAGACAGCTATTTTATTCTAGTGTGGAACTCCTCAAATTGATGGAAGTGGGAATTCTACGATTGGATACCCGCCCAGTGGTGCAGAAGGTTAGACGTTCACCAACCTGAAACTCATGCGTTGGAATCTAGGGTACGCACTATTGAAAAGTTCCACATAACAGCTGTCGGGTGCTTCTTAGTTTTCGATGGTATCCTGCTAACATCAATCTGTGACGTATTCAATCAATCAACAATAAGTGTAAATTCAGACAGTTTACAGTTGATGAATAGCCATAAAATATAATAAATTCATTCTATTCTATACATTTTGTTGTTATTACATTGTTCACAATTACATAAAGATCATTATGCATGTAATCATTCTCTTAAGCTAACCCCCGCCCTCTATCATTTCAATATTATTATCTATCTAATAATCTAATAAAGTATTAAATACTACTTATGAAAATTGTAAATAATACTGATAAATGTAACAACACACCACTTTTAACTTCAATTTCTTTTTGATTACATAATAAAGCAAAAAGGAAAAATAAATAGATAGATAAAACTTATGAATTACAATAAGCTTGTATTTTTCCATTGATTTGTAATGGACTGAAACTTGTCAGTCTCTGCTGCCATATGTGCATCCTGAACGGATTGCCTCGATATAGCATTATTACACAAGTAATACTGAAGTTGAATTGTGACCGGCTAGTAAAATCCAGGACGCGCGTTTCGTCCTATTTGCGACTCATCGGCTGGATGTACCTGCATCCCAATGTTGATGTTCACACTGGGATTCGAACTCACTCTGCTTCGTGCCAAACGCCAGTGAATGACCAATTTCAGTCCATTACAAATCAACGGAAAAATGCAAGCTTATTCTAATTACATATATACCCGTTGCACAAGTGTGACTGTTTGGACACAGTAGCCTAGTGGTGAACGCGGTGGAGTTTGGCACGGAGCGGACTGAATTCGAATCTCAGTGTGAACATCAACATTGGGATGCAGGTACAACCAGCCGATGAGTTTCAAATAGGACGAAACTCACATCCTGGATTCCACTTACCAGTCACAATCCAACTTAAATAAAACTTATGAATAATTGATATAAAGTCTGAATTATTACGTAAATATCAATTGATAATTGAATAGATTCATGTTGATTAATTTATGACTATTGTTTAAATAAATGTTTCATTGTTCTTTTTTTTACTTCTTTTGCTTGAAATAACAAATAATTTTCCACTTATTACCATGGTAACATACACATACACACACACACAGTTTACTTTGCTACCTATTGAAATTGTTGTCTACTGATTAATTTATATTGATATAAAGGGAAATACTTACAGAACATCAATGTGTATGTAGTACTTTTATTAACAAACAACACTTTTACGAAAGTTAAATAATGTTAATGATCCACAATGAATGATTATTGGTTCTGCAAAACTTGATGATGAAGGAGATTTTTAAATCTTCCATAATTTGTTTTAGTTACAAGTGACTATGACTAATGTGTACGACTGATTAGTTGATGTGACTTTGTGTTCACAACGTTACTGTGATAAACTCTAATGAGTGACTACTCAGTCTCTACACCACTGGTCGATGTTCACTCTATCTAAAGAGAGAAATAGAAAGAACACAATCAGATGAATCAACTAGATATATCATATTTCAAGGATTCCTTTATACTTACATAAACCAGACCACACAGTCAACTAATTAGGAAATTAATATCAAAACAAACTAAGGGAGACAGTAGTAATAAGTTGAGGTAATGTGTACATAATCAATAAACTTTAGTTTATAAGTGCGAGATGATATACTGATAGTGAATGTGCTAAACGGGAGAATAGAGCAAAGGGAACTTAACAATCATAGAAATAGTATGTTCACTTTACACACAACTAAAGTAATGGAAAATGTCTTCCGGCACATAATTATGAAAGTTAGCTATCCTTCCTTAATCACCCAACATGACCCAAGTTAACGCAATTACTTCGTCTGATTGTATACAGGCCAAAAGATATTGTAGATGAATGTAATATCATGAAATATAGCAAATATGTAAGTAATACAGAGATTTTCAGTGAAATTACATTATATGTCATCGTTAAGACCAATACACTTAACGATAAATCCGTAAACTCCTTTATTATATTCATCACATGATCTGTAGATTATGTAAGTTCCTGTAACATTAGAAAATCAGATTAACGGTTATGTGTCATACACATAAGTCATATAATTACACTACCAGAAGTACTAAACACTAATTGTTAAAATGAATACATAACAATCTTCTAAACGCTAGCGGTTCCTGAAAGAAATGAAACAATTACCATTGAGTTATTTAGTCATACAATGATACCATCTGTAGGACTAAGATATTTACATTGATTGATCACCGTTAAGTTTGTTTTGTGCCTTATCGTGTTCACTGAATTTGACAGATAAAACGGTAAAGTGACCATTAGTCTAAGTAGTTCAATATCAATTACTTTTCAGATAACTGACAAAGATCATGGGAGCTAAGTTGACTAATAGGTAGCACTCAATTGTAAAGTGTATCTCTAATCTTAAAGGAATTGAAATTTCTCAAATCACCCTTCATCACACTATAGTCCATGAGATTTTGAGTCACTTAGACTAGTGACTATATTGAAATTTAACTGGTAGAATTCATACAGTACGACAAATGACTGAAAAATACTATGCAGGTGACTACAGGAAAGTTGACTGACAATAATCAATTGATAATTCGTATAAAGGAACATTTTCGAAATTTTGAAGTTCAGTTGAATATTTTGTTCCTACTATTGTCAGAGTTTAATAGCTACCATATGATTTCTAATTCACAAACAATATTTAAGTGTCACTGATCCAAATTTCTGTGATTACTTTCTGCTTTCTATCTACGTTACTGTATCAATAGTGCTTCTATGTGGTCTGGATAGATTAAAACAGTCGAATGGAATAAAGAAATCCTGAAGCTGTAGCGCTTAACCTATAGGATATCTGGTCATTGTATTAAGATTGTTAAATCACTTGGTTATTATTGTCATTTATCCAACTCGAAGACATGATGTGAAAAACCACTGAAAACTAGAGGATACTAAAGATTTATTTTGTCTTATTATGAGACTGTGTATTCGAAGTATGCAGCCATAGTCCCATCAAAAGTGGGACTTAAAACTTTCTGTCTGATGATTGCTTACTGACATATGCAGAGTAATTTTTCAAAGGTTAACAGTACTGAACTCAACAAGGTCGCCTTATGATGCGCGAATTGGGAATTGGAACTTAGTGCTATTTAATGTGGGTGGATATTTGATTGGAGACACGCCAAAAATAGTGATAATTTTTCAAGGTTTCATTTAGTGGTTAAGTTAAAACTCAAATATTCGCATAATCTATCATTCTTAAGTAGGTTACTCAGTAGACAACTATGTTACGCGGACGTTTTAGTCACATGCTACGTAACTTTCATAACAATGATACCAGTACTCTACTTTATACTCTACTTTACTCTACTGTCCAATTGATAGTTGAATACTGCACTTGCATTTTCAATAATGTTTGAATTATGGATAAACTTCGACTGAAATCAGTCCTGTTATATCTTGAAAATTTGGGATATAACAACATATGGAAACAAGTAATCTTGGTAATACCAATCGGTGCAAGCTCACGTCTGGACCGTGACTACTAATCGTCAAGCCGGAAAGAACAGAAGATAATTAAGCGAGCCATCAGATAGTCAGATTAAATTCTACTCATCCACCTATATACATACAAAACCACACATTACACTAATGGGAAGAATAACATTTATACAATAAAGGAACTGGTGGGTGGGTACAGATACACAATTATTTGGTTATGGTTCCTGAATGACAAAAGATGTGATAACAGTTTATGAGTTCAATGAAAGGTTAGGAGTTTGGGAACAGGACAATAATAGAAATAAAGTAATCGATTCATATGCATTGACAATAAATGAACTTGTCTTCTAAAAAAACAATTCGGGAAGTTGGTTGACCTTTTTGATTCGTCCGATATAATAAATCCAATGTTTCTTAATACTTCGTTATCTTGTGAATAATTGTACTTTAAACTATAAAAATGGAACTTAGTTCATTGTAGATATGACAACTCAAATTACAAGATACTGAATAAATTAACTTTTACATCTTCTAAAGACAGTAGTCTTACAGACGTTTTCTGAATACAAAGATTAGGTTTACTTAAATGAATATCAAGGATCTCTACTGTTTTTAAAAGTCGACATCTGTAAGTAAAAGAAAAATCCAATAGAATTTGATGTATCACTCTGAACGTCCAATGACCCGTTTCGACTAAATGTATTAGGACACAACTTCTTAATGTTCTAAATTGTCTTTTGCTGAACCACAAGGGATGATATTTCAGTATACAATTATAGAATTGCCTCGTTGTACACTGAATATAACTGGCTCCTCAGGAGGAGGTAATGGCACATTGACATGACAGACTATAGAAATCTGCCTTCATTTATGACATTAATACAGGTTGTATATAAAACAGAGATACTAATCTGGTGACATTAAACATTCTTCTAAGCACATTACTTATCCATGATATCACAATTTTGCAAACTCTGTCACCTTTAAATTATAATTTCTAAGGCATAAATTTCTTTGTTACAACTATTGGCTTCACTTTAGATTTTCTTTCAGGCATGTTTTGACAGGACCTTTCATGAATGTCTAACTTTGCATAGCAGTTCATGTATAACATTAAAAGCGCTAGTTTGTTGATGATGTATTTTTAAAGGCTGTTATCTAATTCAGTCAAATAACAAACTATCTAGAAATGAACATACAGATAACCCCTTATTGTAGTGCCCTCATAATGTCTTTAAAAACTATGTCTGAACAAAACATTTGCATTCATCAAGGATCTCGGAATATGCTCTTTAAAAAGAAATAGATAAAATCAATTTTTATTCTGTTGTTTTCCAGTTCATTACCTATAAAATCGTTCGTCCTTACCATGGGAACATCTATAAATCATGATAGCACGATTAGTGATACAATAAATTTAAAGAGTTCCGCCAACTATTTCACAGTTGTATGGTATGGTCAGTCTAAAACTAGGCTAAGAGGTAGACCCTTTTTGTATATTTTTGAATGATCAAACAATCTAATTGCCGCTATAACTGTGGATCTGAGATTTTCAAACACTTCAGGTGACGAATGGAGGAGGAAATGAAGCCGGTTCGTTGTAGATACTTTAGTGACTAAGTTAATAGTTTTCCAGTGTTTTTTTAGTGAGCACGTTGATCACTAACTTATGGAATTTAAAACAAATATTAAGTATTGAATTATCAGTTGAAGTAGTTATTGACAAACGTCTGTTTGAATATGACAACCATATCTTTATTAATAATCTGAACATGCCTGGATAGTATTATGGATTCTATCACTAATTCCACTGTGAACATTACTGTTATTATTATTATGTTTGGGTGCTATGGAGATTGTTAAATGCTAACATGTTATCAAGAAGTGGTCTGAATTAGGCAAAATTAATCACTATGAAGCACTGGACAGCTACTTCGTCCTAGTATGGGACTCTCCAGCAGCGCACATCCATCAAGTCCTTCAGTGGATATGAAATTGACACTCCATAATCTCCACAACATTAAACTACAGTCAGTATCAACTTACTAGTCAATGAATTTTTGAGGTAATTTCTGGAGTTCTAGTAAAAAGATGTAACCAATGGAATTCAACTGTGTCAGGTATGAGACAGTTACCCACCAATGACAATGGTAGCTCAAACCTATCACGAATTGACTAAGTTAGAAATATTAACTGTTGGATGACATGGCATTCACCACAAAGTCAACAGGTCTTGAGTTCAACCCCTGATGGTGTCGTGGATGTGCACTGGTAAACCAACCCATACTAAAATGAAACAGCTGTTTAGTTCTTCCTGTTAATCAATGGTTGTCTAATTCATACCAATTTATGATATCTAAATATTATTATTATTATTGTTATTACGTAAGTTGGATTATAACTGGCAAGTGGAATCCAAAACGCGCATTTCGTTCTATTTGGGATTCATTGAATCCCAGTGTAAACATCAACATTGGAATGCAGGTACATTCAACCGACGAGTCCCAAATAGCACAAAACCCACATCCTGGATTCCACTTGTTAATCACTATCCAACTTAAACATTATTCATGCTTAATAGCTATATCGAACCACTCCACTTAAGATACACATCTAGCAACAGAGTCTGACCAATTTCAGTTCATAAGATAAAAATCCATCCTAATTATTGTTATTTTGTATTGATTTTCCAAAAACAAAATATCAACAAAATAAGTCATATATCTAGATTATTTTATTCACAGACAGAGTTTATATTAATAAGAAAGTTAAGTCAATCTATACTACTAACAATGTTAACACTTTAACTAATTAATTACATTATACTTAGTGAATTAACAAACATACATATATAGAAAACTTCATTATTCTCAATTAAATATTTTCTTTTGCATTAATTAATATCAATTGAAAAGTGAATGGAGGAGGGGAGGGCAGGGAATAGGGGGGTCGGAAAAAACTTATTTCTCATCTCTTCATCTAATTTTTACTTCATATCAATATAAATGTCGATATTATTCGACTGTATTATAGTTGCTAGGATTACCTACTTCTTAAAGTTTTCAATTTTTATCTAGATGAATTAAATAACAAGAAAAAAAAGAAGAAATAAATGTGAAAACATATCGGTTTATTGATGTTTTCGTTTTGTTTAATTTTTTTTCTTTCTTGATAGAATATTTCAAGTTTAATGAATAAATGATAAGAGAAGAATGAAAAAGAAGAGATAAGAAGTGTTCATTTCTAATGATGAATATCTTTAGGGATTTCTTTTCATGTATACATAATAGATTGACATTAATTGACATAACTAATGAGAACTAAGAAGGAATGGCTATTTATTATGTTCTTACAATGTGAAACAATCATAGTAGTGAATATTTATGAGTTTGATAGATTTCAAAAAAAGAAGACCTTTAGATCTAAAAGAAAGAGTTCGAACTATTGAGTTGATATCCTATGCTACTACTACTACTACTTATACTACTACTAGTAGTATTGTTACTATGACTACTGCTACCACTATTATCGCAACAACCACAACTAGTATTACTATCAATACTACTATCGCTATTGATAATAATAGTGATAAATACGTACACATTAACAGCTTATCTTAAGATCAGCAAATCTTAGAGTTGTAATTAGAAACTGTAACAAGTAGAGTTTTACTGTAGTCGAGAATGAGATAGTTGTTACCAATTAAAAGGAATAATGATTTCTCAATGTCACAAATTGAAAATATATTCTAGTAATACAATAAACACTTGGTAATCTAAAAAAACAGTGAAGGAAATGAAAGCACTGAGCATATAACAACAACAACAAAACATCTTGGAATGGATGAAGTAGGGTAGAGTAGGAGGTTAATTAGTCATTGATTAACGGGATTGATAATATAAGCTTGTAATAATGTCAAGAGAATGTCAACTGTATGGTAAATATTAGCTACAAACCTTAACTTCACTGTAAAATAGCACCATAATACAAGCCATCAATGATTGTAATGTCATAAAGATCCATTAATATGTTTTAAACACGTCAATCCTGTAGTTAGTTGTTTCTAGTCAATCTATATTCATTAACATCCTAAATAACAAGTTTTGTTTGGGTTGCATTGTGAGTGGAAAGTGGAATCCAGGATGTGCGTTTCGTTCTATTTAGGATTTGACAGCTGAATGTACCTGCATTACGGTGTTGATGTTCACAGGAGGACTCAAACTTAGTCTGTTTCATATCAAACGCCACCGAGTTCACCACTGGGCTACTGTGTCCAAACAGTCACATTTGAACGACGGGTATATGTGTAATTACGATGAGTTTGTATCTTCCCGTTGATTAGTCATGGACTGCAACTGCTCAGTATCCGTTGCCATGTGTGCATCTTGAGCGGATTACTTCGACACAGAGGATTACCTCGATGTAGCTGACGATTTCTAAACTGGACGAAATTTGTCCTGGATTCCACTTGCCAGAAGCAATCCATTTCAAACAACACTTCTAAACTGTCACTATATTAAGTGAATCCGCTGAGGATGCATATACGGTAATTGAGGCTGATCAATTCCCGTCCATTTTAAATCAAAGAGAAGATCCAAATACATTCTTGTTAAAAACTACATGTTGTTCTGTCTGACTATTTTTGTGCTCATTAATAAATTTATAATTTACTCGTCTATTACCATAACAATAAGTAAATGTAACGTTGATTTTCATTATTTGTGAATGAATTCATCAAGATTAGAGATTTTTTGCTAAGCCAAATTTAAATAACAAGTGAGAACAGGGAAGTATTGAAGAGATGTTTTATCCTAGAATGAGATTTTTCAGAAGTTCACATCCAAAACTCTATCACGGAATCACACTCAGGATCGTCAGGCTTCGCAGCAAACGCTTAACCAATTAACCACTGGGCTAGTCAGTATCTAACAGTGGAGATTTTTGACTTAGTCAATTACTGGTATGTTTCCTTGACTTTATGCATTGTCATCGGTGGGTAACTACTACATCATATTCGACAAAGATAAACTTCACTGGTCACATCTCACTAAAACTCTAGATATTACAGTATTCAGTTAGTCAATAGTGATCTAATATAGACTGTGATGGGGGTGTTCTGCTAGTTTTTAAGTATAAATTCGATATCACGAATTGTTCAACTATGTTGAATACGAAGTAGTTACTCACTGATGACAATATATGAGGTCAAGCAAATATATCACGAATTGACTAGGTTAGAAGTCACCACCGTTGGGTGCTGACGACCCCGTTGGTTTATTGGTTAAGCGTTTGCTGAAGGGCTTAAGATTTTAAGCTTGATCTCTTGGTATAGTCTTGGATAATAACTTCTAAAGAGTTCTATTCTAAAATAAAACAACTGTTCAATACCTCCTGATTCTTAATGGTTACCTAACTCAGACTAATTCGCAACATTAAATCCACTTTCTCGTATTATCCCATAATGTAGTTAAAGTTTAAATAATTGACTTACTTATTGTTTATTATATTACATGAAACAGAAAAGAATATTCAAGTTAAACGTTAGAAATAAGTAGTTTGTGCAGATTGAATAAATTTTTGAAAATAGTTTAGCTTACAGATTATTATTACACTGCGATTCATTCAACTCCGCCTGTAGCCCCTAGGGTTGCTGCCGGTCCCAAGCCCGGATAAAGGAGGAGGGTTGGGCATGGGGCTAGCAACCCCATCCCGTAAAATAGCAAACGTGCTAAAAAAACGCTAACCAGTAAAAACCTTTATAACCATTTTTACTCTGCCCTGGGAGTTGGAAGGTATGTTATGACGCCTCATGGTGAAAGCCGAGTTTCTTCGGAAGCCACGAGGCCGATGTCTCTTCTGACGGTTCATTGTTGAACAATCAATTGAATGGAATTCACCACTTTACATCAACTTCATCGACTATGAAAAAGCATTCGACAGCGTGGATAGGAGAATATTATGGAGCCTTCTACGACATTACGGCGTACCCGAGAAGATAGTCAACATCATACGAAATTATTACGACGGACTACATTGTAAAATCGTGCATGGAGGTCAGCTCACAGATTCATTCGAAGTGAAGACCGGTGTTAGACAAGGCTGCTTACTCTCACCCTTCCTCTTCCTACTGGTCATCGACTGGATCATGAAGACTGCAACATCTGAAGGCACTCTCGGAATACAATGGACAACATCTACGAAACTAGATGACTTGGACTTTGAAGATGACCTAGCCGTCTCTTCTTTCTCACACACATCATCAAATGCAGAAGAAGACCAACAATATAGCAGCAGCCTCAGCAGCAGTAGGCCTCAACATACACAAAGGGAAAAGCAAGATCCTTAGATACAAAACAACAAACACTAACCCAATTACACTTGACGGAGAAATTCTGGAAGAAGTTGAAACCTTTACACATTTGGGCAGCATCATCGACAAACGAGGAGGGTCTGATTCGGATGTGAAGGCGCGGATTGGTAAGGCAAGGGCAGCATTTCTACAACTGAAAAACATATAGAACTCAAACCAACTGTCAGTCAATATAAAAGTCAAAATTTTCAACACAAATGTGAAGACAGTCCTGTTGTATGGAGCTGAAACTTGGAGAACTACGAAAAGTATCCTACAGAAGATACAAGTATTTATGAACAACTGTCTGCGTAGGATTCTTCGGATCTGTTGGCCAGATACCATCAACAACAACTTGTTGTGGCAGAGAACTAATCAACTTCCAGTTGAGGAAGAAATTAGGAAAAGACGCTGGAGATGGATTGGACACACACTGAGGAAACCGACAAACTGTGTCACAAGACAAGCACTGACTTCGAATCCTAAAGGCCACAGAAACAGAGGAAGACCCAAGAACACATTGCGTCAAGAATCGGAAACAGACATGAAGAGGATGAAAAGCACTTTGGAAGAGCTAGAACGGAAAGCCCAGGATAGAGTTGGCTGGAGAATGCTGGTGGGCGGTCTATGCTCCACTTGGAGTAACAGGCATTGATTGATTGATTGCGATTCATTCAAAACCAAATAAGCATTAACATTATGTTTTATCCTAATTCTTAACTCTACAGTAATAACTTAAACCAATTAGTAATTGATCAATTACTTATGAAAATCTTAAACAACTATGAAGTAAATAAAACGAACCCATAGAAAGACAACAATGTAATAAATGAAATCAGTAAATTTTTAAAGTTTTATATCAGTAAATCTATCCCTAAAGATGATCAAGGCATCCACTATTACATCATTCATATCACAGTAGTTAATTCCAATAAATCATTTCTTATTAAACTACAAATCTTTATCACTAAACCATAATGATAATAAGGTAAGTCAAACTATGCAACAGCTACAGTTGATTATTCACAATCTCAACATTCATCTAAAACTATTAATCTCTTTAGTCAATACTGATTTTACAATGATCAGAAGTTGATTATCGAAGTTATGCAATATATACCTTATGAACAATCTGATAACATATAAACATTCTTAATTTGTAAACAAATATAGATAGAATTAGACAGAAGATTACATAAGAATACAAAGACAATAAGGACAATATATAGTAAATCATATTCTACTACGAATATGCTTAGATTATAATTAGGATGAACTTATATATTCCCGTTGATTTGTTATAGACTGAAGCTGCTCAGTCATTGTTGCTATATATGCATCCTTGGCGGATTGCTTCGATATAGCGAATTTTTCACAAGTATTATATAAGTTGGATTGTGACTGGCAAGTGGAATCCAGGACGTGCGTTTCGTCCTATTTGGGACTCATCGGCTGGATGTACCTGCATCTCAATGTTGATATTCACACTGGGATTCGAATTCAGTCCGTTTCGTGTCGAACACCACCAAGTTCACCACTAGACTACTGAGTCCAGACAGTCACACTTGTGCAACAGGCACATTGGTATTAGGATTAACTTGTATATTCCCGTTGGGATGCAGGTACATCCAGCGGATGAGTCTTAAATAGGACGAAACGCGCGTCCTGGATTCCACTTGCCAGTCATAATCCAACCTATATAATACTGAGATTATAATATTTTCTTACTTTATTTGTTAATTTGTCTAGTTTACTCTTGGTTTCTTAGATTATGAATACCTTAACAAGTTTATGTATGATTAGATTGTTCAAAATGTATTGCATAAATATGCATTACATAACTTAGATAAACATTACCTTCTTATTACAATATCAATATTAGTTAATTCTCAAAGTCAATCATTAGTCGCTTAGGGATCTTAATGATAAAACTGTGAAGACTAGTTTAATACTAATCACATCCAACTGATAACCTGAGGTAACTCTTCATTTCAAATGGATTCTAAGTAGTACAATCATTATAAATTTAAATTAGGAGGTCAGGTGAATTCAATTTAAAAATGTAGTCACAGATATTATCTTATTAAATAACAATATCCTTTGTAGGCATAGGTAATCAGCATCTAATTGTCTATTTAATTGTTAGTCTATCTGTATGCCTATCTATATATCTATCTATCTATCTATCTATGTACATCTCTATAATTCTGGTTATATCATTCTTGTTGTTATTGTCGTTGTTTTATTTTATAAATACACTTTGTCCAATACTCAATAGGATCCATAATAAAGACAGTCAACCTTCATAAATTAATAGAAGTGTGAATGGTATCATTAAACATCTTCCCAATGATATATTGGGTTAGACACTGGCCAATCTGAAGAAGTGAGTTTCGATTTCCCTGGTGAAATAAAGGTTGCACACTAATGTGAAGTTTCATACTAAGACAAAATAACTGTTTACTGCTTCCTGGTTTTCATTAATATTCAACAAACATCAATTTATGACAAAATTCAATCAATTTAAATTTATTATCAATCTTCAAACATTGTTTATATCGAGGCAATCCGCTCAGGATGCACATATGGCAACAGAGACTGACCAGTTTCAGTCCATTACAAATCAACGAGAAAATACAAGCTTATCCTAATTGTTTATATTTATTTCTATTAAACTATTAAAACTAATTAGATATTTGTGTATATGATAATGAATTGTAATTATGCATAGAGATAAACTAACAAGTTTTACTCTATCTAATGAATCAACTAATGAATTTGCAATGGATTGTATAAAGTGAAAACTTTCTCATACTACTTATAAGGTCATCAATAAGTAGTATCCACCACAGACATCACTGAATATTTCTTAATATGTAACTTTTAAGTAAAGAAGATAAAATAAAATAAAACAGAATTTTCATGTGGCTATTCATCATGGACTAAGAAAACTCTATTAAAATCATTTAGACTATGAAATAACTTGATTTAAATAAGCATAAATTGATAATTTATTCGATTGAATATATCACAGAATGATGTTGGAAGGGTACCATTGAAAACCACGGAGCACTGGACAGCTGTTTCGTTCTAGTGTGGAACTCCTCAGCAGTGCGCACCCCGAATTCCTCACCAGGGGCTTCAGGTTGACGGCGAACACCTAACCATCTGCACCACTGGGTCGGCATACAATGGTAGAATTCCCACTTCCATCAATTTGTGATATGTATAGCGAGACGATCATCCATTGTCATTGGTGATAACTGTCTCACTCCCGACACGTCTGAACTCTACCAGTCACGACTTCTCACTAGAGCTTCAGGAATATCCTGGAGTTGGTCACTAATGAGATCATTATTATAATTCAATTGGGATAGTTATTTTTGTGGAGATTGATTATTTGATTTGATTGAACATATCACATCAATCTGTGATATATTCAATCAAGTTAGTTAACCAATCTCCACAAAAATAACCATCCCAATTGAACGATAATTTATTCATTGTAAAATAGTTAATAATTTAAAGTTTTATACTAGAACTATGAATAACAATGAGAGATTTGAAAGTGTTTATTCTACAGTACATTAAAATCTCTAATTAAAAGTTTTTCTGGTAACTGTATTGTCTTTCTTTCTAATGCTATTTGTAATCATCAAGTTGACAATCATTGTCACAATGTTTATGATATTTAACTTTTAAACTGTTAAATAATTTCATTTGATAAGCCTACTAAATACTTCATGATACATTTCTCTGTATTTTTTATAGATTAATGTCAGTTGTGCACTATCACGGAACACTGGACAGTGATTTTATTCTAGTATAGGAGTCTTCAATGGTAGACACCTTTAATTCCACTGAATCCAAATCCTTTGAGCTTCATCATTTACGCTTAATCAGGTGTACTACTATGCCAGTGTCATATGGTGGAGTTTCCACTTTTATCAATTTGTGGCATAGTAGGACGATCACTTATTGTCATCGATGACAATTGTCTCACTCCCGACTAAGACGAAACAGCTGTTTAGTGTTCCATGGCTTTCATTGGTACTCAATAAAAATCAGTCTGTGATAGATACCAAATGGTTACTGTTAACTCACTTAAATAAAAGTTTAAAACCAGCCAATAAGAAGGTGTGTGGTAATTATCAATCAACAAGACAAACATACTGACATATTTCTGAATCACATCCAGGAAATGATGTAATGCAGAAGCTGAGACTAGCAAAGTTCAAACACGTTGGGTGTGTCATTTACTTACCAATGGCGACGTACATGACCATACAAGCGGATTTCGAAATGACTGAAATCCGAACCAAAAACCGCTGGATGGCGACTAGCTCAGCTGTCCAACAATTAAGTTATCACTAAAAAACCTGAAGATCCTAGACTCCGTGAGCACTGCTTAAGAGCCCCATATTAAAAATAAAGCAGCTATCCAATGGAAGTTTTTGATCTTCAAGTTTCTGTAACCCAGGTTAACTCGTGATATCGAGATCAAATATAACAAATTTTGTTAAGCTAAGTCATTATCATTACTAATTGAGATATCTTTCAACAAATTTCAGCTTAACATATATTTGAGGTGTAATAATGTAAACGCAAAATCTTTTCGTCTTTAACAGCCAATACGTACCAACCATATTCAGTCGCCAATGATTCCTAACAATTTAGTAGCTACGACTACCTTTTTACATTCATTATACAAATGAAGAAAGATTCCGCACTTGATCTGCCTGATTTTTTTTCAAAGAGCAGATAAAGACGAAAGTAACTAATTAAACTATAGTGTTTCTTTACGAGTTGTCAAATATACTAAAACTGCAATAAATATTTCAACTTTATCCCGAAGTAATCCATCTCATCAGCATACATGATACTATTAATCCATATTAGTAGTATATTCATGAAATATAATTCTAAATGAAAAGTTAACATATACTTGATTTCAAAATGACGATTATCACAATGTTGATAAGTTTGCAGCTGCTCATTAATTAATATTTAGATAAGTCTTTCCTTACTTGCTTGCTTATGCTCGTTACTCCTTGCTGAGGAGCATAGGCCGTTCACCAGGATTCTCCATTAAACTCTATCCTCAGCAATCCTTGACAGCTGTTTCCAGTTGCTGTTTATCTTTTTTATATCTGCATCCAATTCTCGACGCAGTGTGTTCTTTGGTCTTCCACTTTTCCGTTTCCCAACAGGATTCCATGTTAATGCTTGTCTCGTGATGCAGTCTGATGATTTCCGCAATGTATGTCCTATCTACTTCCAAAGTCTTTTCTTAATTTCCTCTGCGAGTGGAAGTTGATTTGTTCTTTCTCATAGTAGACTGTTGCTGATGGTTTCCGGCCAACGGACATTCAGCATCTTGCGTAGGCAGTTGTTTATAAATACTTGTATCCGTCTGAGGATGTTTGCAGTAATTCTCCAAGTTTCAGCTCCATACATCAGGACTGTCTTGACGTTCGAATTGAAGAGACCGATGAAAGCCGAAATTCTTTCATTACAAGTTTACGAGATTGAATAAGCCGTCAATCTAAGATATGGATGGTATGATGAATTTAAAACTGCACACAACATTCACAAACTATTGTCTTAATAATTCATATTTGTACAAAGTGTTTCGTTATATACAGCAAGATTCTTAAATACAACACAGGGAGCACCAACCCAATTCAACTTGATGGCGAAACTCTGGAAGTAGTGAATACTTTCACATATTTGGGGAGCATCATCGATGAACAAGGAGGGTCCAAAGCGGATGTAAAGACAAAGATTGACAAAGCCATTGCAGCATTTTTACAGTTGAAAAACATATGGGACTCAAAACAAATATCAACTAACCTCAAAGTCAGACTCTTCAATTCGAACGTCAAGACAGTCCTGATGTATGGAGCTGAAACTTGGAGAATTACTGCAAACATCCTCAGACGGATACAAGTATTTATAAACAACTGCCTACGCAAGATACTGAATGTCCGTTGGCCGGAAACCATCAGCAACAACTTACTATGGGAGAGGACAAAGCAACTTCCAGCCGAAGAGGAAATTAGGAAAAGACGATGGAAATGGATAGGACATACACTACGCAAACCATCAGACTGCATCACAAGACAAGCATTAACATGGAATCCTGTTGGGAAACGGAAAAGTGGAAGACCAAAGAACACACTGCGTCGAGAATTGGATGCAGATATAAAAAAGATAAACAGCAACTGGAAACAGCTGTCAAGGATTGCTGAGGATAGAGTTGAATGGAGAATCCTGGTGAGCGGCCTATGCTCCTCAGCAAGGAGTAACGAGCATAAATAAGTACGTAAGTAGTTTGTCTACTTTACTTTACATCTTTATGTAAACAACTAGACGTAATTTTTTCACATTGTTCAGGTATAATTTGCATACTTCAGTAATTGACCGTGAAGCTTATTAGATATACGAATATACAAAATGAAAAAGAAAAACCTTAGAAAATGATAAGAGATAGTTGAACATGATGTAGTGAAGGTGATACTTTATGGATAATAATAGTAACAGTTAGAAGTATCGATTATACTCACATAATCCATATGTTTGTTTTCTTCTGTCTAATCTCATAAAACTTTTATCCACGGGAAATATAATTAAAAGTGATTATTACTTTATTTCATTGAATATAACACAGATTGATGCTGGCAGGGTACTATTGAAAACCAGGGAGCACTGGACACCTGTTTCGTTTTAGTGTGGGACTCCTCAGCACTGTGCACCCCAGATTCCGCACTAGGGGCTTCAGGTTGATGGCGAACACCTAACCATCTGCGCCATTGGGTCGGGATTACTTCACTGATAAACAGTTCGTCTACAAAAAATTTTGCATATATACATAGTGGTTAGGAGGAGGGGAGTATAGTCAGCAGACGTAGTGCCGGCTGCATTACGTCACCTAGGTTAATAGTCACGTTATAAACTGATCAACATAAGTTGATGAACCATTACAAAGAACTAGACGAACACCACATTGATAACTATTCACTGATTAATCAATGTACATCTTTATATACACTATATGAAAAGTAAATCTAACTACTAAATGTTTTAAGAAATAGGTGATTAAAACATAAACGTGTCCCGTGTGATTAGTTACGAGGATAAAGGTAGCGGAGAGAGGATGTGTAATCACAGTTGGGATTATATGATAGTTCTGTGATATCTCATAATCATACCAACCGGAAATTTGTATCAGGTATACCGATATAATGATCCAAATGTATCGTGCTCATGTGTCATCATCATGACCAACTAGTCAATAATAATAAATTAGAACAAGACAGATATTCAGTGCTAACTGATTTTGGAAAGCTATAACGATGATCTTGAAAATGCTAACACAACACCTCATCTCCAGTTATCCAAGTATTATAACTAAGATAATCAATGACATACTTGAAGGAAGACTTGTAATTGATCAATGGCGATACGATAGATATATTGAGGAAAAGTCTTGAATATGCATTTTATATATTATTAGATTATTGTAATAACATAGTGGTACTTATGACTAGTCGGCTTCTTAATCGTTCAGTTAGATTAACGTGTCTGAGTAGTGTAAGATGAGACTAGAATTAGCCGTTAGCTAACATATTGCTTGTGAAATCAACATCAGTTGAATTACCCATCCATCTAAAAATATAACAGATATTGGGTTAAGTAATTTCTAACCAGTGACATTTAAGCCGGCTATTCCTTTAATATATCCCAGAGTATTTTATGAGAGTATCAAACTAAGAGATTGAATTGCTTTACAAGATGGATTTTTGTTTCAGAACTGTCCGGTAAGTTTGGACAAAACGTTAGCAAGCGTGTGAGTAACATGACTAGATGAATTTTAGATTTCCTATTGGCTTTCTCTAACATGAAGAAACTTAGAATTTGATTAATTCGATTGTCTAAATTTCTGTTTATTTGTTTTGGTATTGTTCGACATTATCGAATATCATGGTTTCCTAGCGGCCTCAAACTCAACTTGACTCAACTTCATTGGTAACGCATTTTTACTAGAACTCTGAGGTATATCTTATACTTTAACCCTTAGATGATAACTTATCCTCAAAAGTGTATTACGCTTTTAGTTCAAACAGTAAAGTTTAAAGTATGAAAGAGGGTTTAAGTGAATGGTTAGTTCATGTACAGAAAATAGAAGATTATATATAACTTTGAGATTCTGAATGATTCAGGACAGTATACTTAAATTGGTTGCAATTTCGGCGCAATGAAAGCACAATTATTCAATTCCTGCAACCCAACCCCCCCCCTTATAATTATTTTAAGAAAGCTAGTTTATTGTAGTGATTAGTTCTGATAAGATTTACAAAAAATTATCGGGAATTCCTAAAGCTGTATTACGTTTTCCTGTTTTAAACAAAATGTTAACTTTATATTTGGCTACATCTCTTGCTAGAGTACAGTATAGGAGCGAGTAAATTTCGATACTTGAAATCCCCCATAGTGAACATCGTTTCCATTCATGAACCACTTCAAGCCAATGAGAGGACAGTATATAGGACTAAAGTGGGAATAATCGAATTATATTACAAAAGTTATAAATATTTTCATGGTAAACAAATGAGTTGCATTTGTATTAGGATGAATTTATATCCTACTGTGAACATCAATATTGGGATTCAGGTACATCCAGCCGATGAGTCGCAAATAGGACGAAACGCTCCTCCTGGATTCCGCTTGCCAGTAACAATCCAACCTAAATAATAAATAAATTACAGTTTCTTAATCGTGTTGCCATGAAACGACTATAAATACAACTGAACGGCTGTCAACTTGTTTTTTAAAGAATTTGAAATTAATGCTCAATACAATTTATCTCCTTCATGAAGATAGACATTTATCAACAGATATGCACTACAGTGGTGGTTATTACTATAAATCTTATTTTGCTCAAGATTACTATGTGGAAGGCATAATAATATTAACCTTATTCATTAATGATTCAAACATTTACTGTGTCAATTAGGTTATAATCTTGATTGTATCTTTCATAATCCCAAAATACTACTTCTGAAATTTCATTACGTATGTCTAATGTTACCCTAAGGTTTGGAATTACGTTTTAAGCAGACTTACAGTACACTTGAGCTCGTGTTCAGGAATAGGATTTGAACTTGAGGCTGAGTTTAAAAAATTTGCAGTTAAATTTAGGATTCTACGCAAATTCCTAGGCATAATTTCAACCGTATCGTAAAATTAGGCAAATATAGGGCAAAGTTAACTAAAACGAAGAACGTTGGTGTTGAAAAACTTCACATTTTCATCCATTTTCCCCAATGTCTTGCATATTATTTTCCTCAATCTTTTGGCTTATTAAACTAGTTTTTGTCTTAGTATGATTAAGAAAGGAGGCCGGATCACCTGTATTAGACCTAAAGATAAGAGTCATTTATATGGCTTAATATCTTTTTGAATATTTCAATAGATGGAACTGAAACAACACAGTGATGTTTAGAATTCTATTCGTCGACTATTCTCACTATAAAACCTACTTTTTTACCCTGAAGCCTGATATAAAATTACACTTTAAACACTAAAAGCCTAATTTTAAGTAAAATTCTCAATCGTTAAGCTAAATACTAATCCAAGCTGTGATATATTGTTTGTCGTATATGTTTCTAGGTTGAATACGCTAGCAACTTGAAGCCAATGGCTTGTCTCATAATGGTCAATTAGGAAAGTGTATACGATCATGTCAGTATAGCATTTTCTTGTTATTATATTGTACTCTATATTCATCCCTTGAACTGTTGCTATGCTTTACAAAAGGTATTATAAATTCTGTGTATGTATATTATACAATCATACTTATTACTTGTGCATATTAAAGGGTTAGACTTCTTCTGTTCAAATTCCATTGTGAACATGAACTGCAGAATATAAATTCATTGCAATCGGTTTAATGCCATTTTTCGTGAGGAAAACTTATGGACAGCCAAATATAAATAAGAAGAAGCATGTATTATGTTTGGAGGATGTTACAAAGCAATGGAAGATATAAGGAAGCTTGAAAGTAAATTGGCGATTACACTACACTCTTTGAAAACATAACAAACAATTGATTCTTATGGTGCAATAATACTTCAGAAAGGTTTCATATCATATAAATAATGATTAAGGAATGAATATATGCATATATTAACGGACACAAATAGTTTGAATAGAAGGCATGGAATGCAATTAGTTGTTCCATGGTAACTGTTAATTAACAAAAAACAACCCTATCGCTAATATATACTTTATCATTATTACCAGTTAGATTAGTAGCAGCAGCAGCAATTATTAATTAATCAATTATTATATTTAGTAGATCGGATTTGTCACAGATTGAAGTTGTTAGGGTAACAATGAAATCGCGGGAGCACTGGACAGCCGTTTCTCTCTAATATGGGACTACTCACCAGTATGAACTCTCCAATCTGCCAGAGGAATCTAAATCAGAGGGTTTAGGTTGGCAGACGCCTAACCCTCTGCACCACTGGGCCACCCGGCATCCAATGGTAGAATTCCTACTTCCACAAATTTGTGATATAGTGCGACGATCATCCATTGTCATTTGTGATAACTATCTCACTACTCTCACGAGATTAATGGCATACACAGCTGAATAGCTCCATATTAGGACGAAACAACTATAGTGCTCCCCTGATTTCAGTGGCACCCTATCAACGCCAATCTACAACTAATTCAGTGAACTAAATCTGTTACCAGTCTT
The DNA here is from genome assembly GCA_034768735.1 of Schistosoma mekongi. NCBI lineage: Eukaryota > Metazoa > Platyhelminthes > Trematoda > Strigeidida > Schistosomatidae > Schistosoma > Schistosoma mekongi. The sequence goes on along the minus strand of CM068306.1, from coordinate 79,037,824 downwards.
CAAAAAACTACATCAATTTAACTTTAATCTTAATTGAATTACCTTGAAGAAGCTCGGACAATATTGTTGGGTTGAACATTCGAATTTTTAAATTCTAATTGCTACTACTATTTCAAACCTAAGTTACATTTTCAATGTTTTCTGTTGACTAGACGTTCAGTTTCTATTAACGAATTCAATCAAAAATCTTGACAGATTTTCATGTAAGTCTATCTTGCTGACAAGTCTTAAATAGAATGGGAATCCACCACCAATGAACCGAATTTCAACTTTAACAAAGATTGTTAAGGGTGTATTGTATAATCAATTGTTACTTATAAATTGATTAGTGTTACCGACATAGTAAAGAGTTTGTCTAAGTTTATATAGTATGTCTGAGAAAGTATAACTTTATAAAAATAGACAATTAATTTGTATGTTTATGATAAATAGAATAAGTCTAAGTATCTATATATAGAAATAATTTTCAAATATGCCGATAGATTGGATACTGAAGTCTGCTTGAATGTACATAATGAATTATACTATTAAATGTATACTTGTTTATACTTTCCCACTGTTGATGTTAAGGATTGTTATGACGCGAAGAAAGGAAGAAGGAGGGGATGGGATGATTTGGTTGGTGGACGAGAACACCAATAAGATGCATGTCTAGTTAAGAATGTGCGATTGACCTAAGCCCAATCACCTCCAGGCCGACAATGGGACAACCAGAATTGAGAGCAAGAACTGAGAACCGAAAACTGAGAACGTATTATACTTTAATCATGCCTTTATATATACATAGAGTCAGACCACACAGTGAACCAATCAAGAATCTAACATTTGTAAAAAACAAAGGGAAGAGTGGCGGTGAATGTTACAACTTGTACACAATTAAGTAAGCATAGTTCACGGTAAATAAACAATATACTAAGATCAAATATACAAAACGAGAGAACCGGGCAAGGGGAACGTAACAGTCATAGAAATGAAATGTCAACACTGTCCACAGTTATAATAATTGAAATAATCTTCTAAAACACAGTTCCCGAAGATAGTCAATCTTCATTAGGTGCCCGGCATATCAAGGATTACAGATGATTAGTCATAGTTGATATGTAAATATCCTAAGCAAATAGCTTCGATATGATATCGAGTTTTTTTTAGGTTGGATTATAGCTGACAAATAGAATTTTCGAGGTATGTTTTGTTCTATTCAGGACTCATCATTTGATAGAAATGTACACATGACACCAATGATTGTTCAGTTTTAATCAAAAAATGCAAACACTTACAGATGAAATTACATATAGTCGACTAAAATTGATAGCTTAGATGTTATGTTATGTAAAGTAAATGTATTCAGTTAAAGGTGCAAAAGTAACACATCCAGCTGACGAGTTCTGAAGAGAGTTTAGTTTCAACAGATCAGTTACGATTCAAATTTAATCGCATAATACAATTGCTATAATAATCATTTATAGAACGTTTAAGTTTGTTAATCAAAAATGAGATAACTAACAAGACGAATTAATCACTAGTCATTATGACTACAGATTCGTATCAAAGTTGTTGGACAAGTGATTTAAATAAGTTAACAAGAACATGTAACTTGAGATTGTTATTATGTAAGACAGCAATCTACCTGTCTTTATCTCTAAATTCCACCTAGAGAAGCTTGTCTTTGTAGAGCTATGCAATAGGTTTTATGTATTTGGCATTTAGATATCAGTGAACTATAGTATGTACATGGGTTTTATCATATTTTAAGCTCACTTATTGAATACTTCTGTATCGTAGCATTGTTATTCATACATAGATAATAACCTAGTATCATTCATTCTAGACACCAGCTCACTATACACTGAACTACTGAATCTACATATCTAATAAGATGTTAAACAAGTCTGAAGTTGTTTACAGTTTTCTGCTTTTACTAGTTATTATGAATATAATAAAACATACTATTATATATTTCCATCGATAGGTATGAACTCATTGATCATTTGCATTCTAACAGTTTGGACTACGATGAAATAAGTGGTAGCACAAACCTTATTCGTATATAGATATATAAATATAAGATAACTGTATTAAATTTACTTAAAGAATAGTGTTTCATCACAGCATAGCAACATATTAGGAACTATTAAAGTTCATTTTTCATTAGACCCTTTTATATTACTACTAATTGAAACTACTTAACAGTGCCCACTCATGCTTTTTATAGAGTTAAATTATACTTAGAATAAATATATCAATGAGTTCCATTGGAAACCATATTAGACATGTTTACATTTATACATACATTAATACAAATGATTAATAACTAACTATGTTAAGTAATTAAAACTGTAGTCAAATAACACTCTGTCGATTATTGCAACAATAAGAAAACAGAATGTTGATTGGGATGGTTATTTATTTTTTTTTGTGTGGAGATTGGTTATTTATTTGATTGATGAAATTAGGAGTTCTACCATTCAGTACTGACTCAGTGGTGCAGATGGTTAGGCATTCACCATCAACCTAAATCTCTTTATACGGAATCCAGGGTGCGCACTGCTGAGGAGTTCCACAATAGAACGAAACTGCTGTTTAATGCTTCTTGGTTTCCAATGGTACCCTTCCAGCAACAATCTGTGACATATTCAATCAGAATGTTGATTATTTAAAATTTTTTAATCCACCCCAAGAAACATATCTTTTTCATTCATTTAGAATCGAAGTGATTTTTAATAACATGTTCTTGTAATAAACTAAAGAAGAGTTGGCGTTGAGAGTTAAGATTAAGGATTAAGTTTGAAACGATAACGTTACGAATTATGGTTACAAACTACAGTTAAGAAGTATTACAGGGATTAAAATTGAGAATTATGGTTAGACCTTAGCGATAAATTACGACTGAATGGGTTGAGGATTTTTTTTAGGTTTCAAGCTTAAGAGGTAACGTTAAAGTGAAAGGAAGAATTATTGTCGTGTGGATAAATATGCATGTAGTTAGGTTTAAATCCATGAAACACCAAAAAATTTTGTAAGCTTTACATACATTAGGTTTAGTTGATTGGATTCGTCACAGATTGATGTTGGTAGAGATCCACTGAAAATTACGTAGGACCCGACAGTACCTGCCGATAAAGCCATCAAGGAATTGGATTGAGGACCTTCATGTTTTAGGGACAGTACTCGACTATCATCATTGATTGATGTTCCATAGTAAGACTCACACTGCCATCATTTTGTGACTGAACGCGACCATCGGTCACTTTCTTTGGTGATAACTTTCTCACAAACCAATACGCATAAATTCAATCGGCCGCGACTTATTATCAGAATTTTAAGAATATCCTTAAGTTAGTCATTAATGAGATTATCACAGTTGAGTTACAGTAGTTTTGTGGTGATTGGTAGCTAATTTGTGGTAGAATTCATTCATAGTGAAATGAGATCGCTGTCGCCAATATCACTGATTAAGTACCGTCCAAAATCACATATTGACTTAAGTATGAAGTCTACCAGTGCAGGGTAACCAAGTGAAGTTCTTAGTTTAATGTTGTTCAAAAGGCCTGTACTCGATTCCCTTAGGGTGTAAATGGCGTACACTACTGATGTATCGAATGATTTTCCACAATATCTAGTCGTGATCAACGTGCTAAGAATGCAAACAATAAAGTAATCTATTAATTTATGTTAGGATCCCTCGGCTAATTTTCTAGAAAGTTCCAGAATTTGGATAAAATACTAAAACCTACTCGTACTAAGCAGTGATTATCTGTAATATTACATTTTGATATCACTTAAGTTGTAAGTGGGAAACATAATTTTTAGACAATTCTTGTACATATCAACGATAATTACAAATAATTATTGGTACCGCTGAAAAATTACAAAGTTTAATTTCAATTATGTACCATCTAAAATCTATTGGAGTATTGTCTAATTAGTCGTGTGGATTCTTAACTGTGAGAGAATGTACAGTATTGAGTAAAACTATTATTTGTAATTGGGTTTTGTGGAGACTGTTAAATGTCAATTTATTATCATAAATTGATCTGAATTAGACAACCACTGGTCACCATGACGTACTGAACAACCATTTCCTCCTAGTATGGAACTCTTCAGCAGTACACATCTACGATCCCATAAAGGATTCAAACCCTGAACCCTCTGGCTCCGCGGTGAACACCTGTCCAGTGCATCCTAGTGATCATTGGTTGTTTAACTCGGAAAATCTTTCATTATTAAATGCATTTTTGATATTACGTGTAGTCTATTATCTATATATAATAATAACACAATGTACATACACGCACAACTTAATCACTAAATAAGTTGAGGGTTCCTCATATTTCATAAAATATGGTACTCTAAGAATTAAACCATATAATTTCTAATAATTTAGTCAAACACACAATACTTGTGAATTATACTAGTATAATAGAATATCCCTTATTTTCACTTGCATTATAAGCCTTTGATAAATTCATAGACTAATGTATAGATATTTTTGAATGCAGTATAGTATAGCCACACTTGATCATAACATGCACACTTCATGAGGGATAATCATTCCACCTTATCACTGACAATTTAATTAACTAGTTATTGGCTACTCAAAAATCAATCACTGTAAAATCTATGTTTAATGCTCAAAAAATATTAAAAGCTTTGACTAAAAATAATAATTTTTTGACACAATAGAATAAAAACCATACTATTGTATAGAAAGTAGTAAGTTCATATTAGGAAAATTGTGTGTCTTTAAGCTGAAACCACAACACAACTCTAATAGAAACCCCTTTTATAACCAAGAACCTCAGCTAAAAACAAATTAAGGAATCCTAAAGGACTGTAATATTTATCAAAGGATCTCTTTTCGACGAATTCATTATCTAGGTGTACAACCATATATATATATATATATATATATATATATATATAGTAAACGTATGACTGTAAAAATTTGATTAGTTGTCATGTTAAACTGTTGGACTACTTGGTGTTTTAAATAATCAATTAGTAATTAAATGGAGGACGGAGATGTGAAACATTAAAATTGTTCAATCAGTAGGGTGAGTTAGTAATTATGATTGTCGTTACATTTGAACAAAGATATGCAAATTAAAATCAAGAAAATTCGGATAAAAACAGTCTTTGTGATAAGATTAAGATGATTATGATATTTGTAATATTAATAATAATAGTAATAATTGTTATTATAATAATGGTAAATGTGAATGGGGGTAAGAATAAACAGCCTACATCTAACCTTCAAGCTAAAGGACAAGCTATTTCGTCTAACCAATTCAATGTGCATTTACCTGTTTACCTTCTCTTGTGGAGCTAAGCACGTAGGTCGTCTGTTGAGGCCATCGCTTTGCTGTATCCCAGAACATCTTGCTGTATGGCTAAACAAAGGAGAGCGCAGATCAATCATTTCCTCACAGTGCTCAGCCTCAGACTCATCGTTTGACATAATCTATAAACTTCAGTCAAATAAACTAAGAGCCCCACGTCCGAATCTACTTTACATTGTAAAGGCTCTGGCTATTCACAATTGATAACCGGAGTTGTGTATGCAAAAGTAATTTGTGAGATTGCTCATTTTACTATGGCCTTATCTGAAAGTTACATATTAATTGATTTATTTTTGTATGTATTTATTTATTTACACTTCTTTGTATCTTCATATCTTATTCTTGCCTCCATCCATGAATATTACATAGTTACTTAGATGGATTTATGTCTCGTAAACTTATTGTATATGCAGACAAGAATGATATGCAAACTTCAGTAAACTCATTAATATGTTAATATTTCTATATTTGTTGTCAAATTATCAGTATCCCGCGTAGTTTATTCAGTTTAGTTACTGTCCTCTGATTGGCAAAAATAGGTAGTATATTCCATAATGCTGATTGGTTCATTTGTATTGTCGACATGTTTAACTGTAAGTTGATTGGTTAGAATAGTTACTCATCTCAGACGTTTTAAATTCATTCCCCCCCCTTAATATCTTACTGATACCACTCTTTATGAGATCATGTGTTTAATTGGAAGTATACGATCAGATTAAATCGCTTTCGTAGTTCTGTACTCTCATATTATGGAAATTTGTATTTATATTTCAAAACAATAAAATGTAAATTAAACTCTAATTGTTAGTAACTGATTTATATAAACTGCAAAATCTTTGTAAAACACTTTTTTTAAAACCAGTTTATGCATCTAATTAGATTAAATGATAATTTAAATTAGTCAGTGTCCTCAGTAACCTTGTTATAATATTTACAGGTTAGAGAAATTTTATTCATCTAGAAGATATTGAATGAAATGGTATTAGTAAGTTATGCTTAGAATTTACAGATGGAATTTATTCAAGTTTCTGATTAAATCAGTATACGATAAAACAGCTTCTTTAAAATAAGCTATTCTGTACATGTCATTAAGGCTGATTGGTATGCAACCACATGATACGTTCAAATTAATTGATCACTGATTGCTGAATCATGTCATTTCCAATGTTGCTAGCTAAATCCAAACGATCGCAATGGAATGTTGATATTAATTTAAATGACATGATATTGCAAACATTAATATTTGATATAAAGTGATGGGTTCATTTGATACGGCACCATAAAATAAGGTTTCATGCATTTATCTATAATTTACGGAGAACAAATGCTTCAGGCCGGATGCTAATTTGCGTCATTAGACTTTTGAGTATTCATTTGTTTGCCTTAGCCATTACTGCCTGACCCGACGGCTTAATGATAAAATGTAAGATTACATCACTATGTATATAAGGTTTGAACACCTCGATGAGCATCTATTCTCATTAGATTTTATATACACATTGCTTACGAGCGATAAGTGTATATATATATATATATAAGTTTTTCTCCCATCTACTTCCAATCACTTAAAATGTTTGATTAGTTCTTGAAGGCAGTTATGTTTACTAATTCATAAGGGCATTTATTAAGAAAGCCTCCACTTTATCATATTTTCTACTAGTTGTAATCAAAAATTAAATAAAGTAGGAAATAATTAAAAGTCACCATCGTAGAAAGCCCACAAATATTTGATAATAATTTACGACTTGTGTCAGAAATATATTTAAATTAGAAATCATACTCCTGGACATCACTTTAGTGATGCTAGTGGTTAGGAATTCTCAACGAGATCTAAAGGTTCTTCGTTCAATCTATTGTTGAGATCAAGAGTACACACTAGGAGTTTTTTACTTCTTCGTTGACAATGGTTTACAATTTCACTTAATTGTGATCAATATGTGGTGAGTGAAATCAATAAATTATAAAATAATCAATACTAATAAATACATTTCAATTAATACTAAACATTATTAATTTGTGTTGATTGAATTTGTCACAGATTGATTTTGGCAGGGTATCATGGAAAACCTGGGAGTGCTGAGCAGATATCTTATACTAGTATAGGATCCCTCAGTAGCACACACCGTAGACCAACCTCAAGGGCCACAGGTTAGCGAACGTCTAACTCTCTGCACCAGTGGGCTACATCCAGTGGAAGACACTCTACTTTCAGTGTGTGATATAGCACAACGATTATCTATTATCAACATTCCTGCTAACACCAATCTGTGACGAATTAATTCAATCAACTTTAATGCATAACTCCACAAACCATCTCAACTTAATCATAATAATCAGCTCACTAGTGACTAACTTCAGGATGTTCCTGAAGCTCTAGTGACTGGTGAAGTTCAGAGTTGTTTGGAATGAGACAGTTATCGCCATTGACAATGGATGATTGTGGCGCTATAAATCACAAATTTATAAAAGTAAAGATTTTACCTTTGGATGCAAACTTAGTAATGGAAAGGGTAATCATTCGCTTAACTGAAGCCCCTGGGGCGGAATCTGGGTTCCATACTGATGTGTGGTTTCATACTGGGACAAAGGACCTGCCAATGCTCTACGGTTTCCACTGCTACTCTACTAACATTAATCTATGATGAACTCAATTGACTGAAATCTATTTTACTTAATAAACTTTTTATTTCTCATTACCATTTGAATAATAAAATATTCAAGTGATGCTTCTTTTTTTTCCTTTTTTGGAATATTCTCAGAAAAAGTTTGAAGAATATTTCATTTTGATTATTTTCTATTTTTATTACTGGAAAAACATTTTTTTTTTTTTGAAAAATATTTTACCCCCATAGCAACATGTTTCCTTTTCATGATTTAACAGGATAAAAAATAGAGAATAAAAGTAAAAAAAAGAAATGATATTTTAATTCTTTTGGGCATTAAATCAACATATGACTAATTGATTTTACTGGTATTTTTTGTTTATTGCTTGTTTTCTTTTCGTTTTTTATTATCATGAGTTATAAGCATAAATGAAAGAGGTGATTTACACAAGTTTCGATATGTGTACATATAAAAGAATGAATTACTATTTATGACTTATGTAGTGCAAACAGTTCTAAAGGATATATTGGAACTAGTGAAGTTCATACATTGTTGATAGTGAGTTACTTATCATCAGTAGAATTGAATGATCATCATGATATATTACAATGTAGGGTTCAGTTAAGTTGATAATTAAACATTCACCATGACAATTGAACGTCTTGAGTTTAATCTCATGGGAAGGTTGGGAGTGCATACTACTTAGAAGTTGTATGCTAAGAGGAAACAATAATCCAATGTCTTTTGATTTTCAATGATATTTCGTGTTATAAACAAAAAGTAAATTTGAACGAATCTCTGCAAGATCGCTTTAATAAAAGCTGATTGAAGTTATCAGTGGAGTTTCATACTAATTAGTACTTGTCAGATAACTTTACCGACGTCATAGATGTACATGGATTGAATTGTTGAATACACGATAATGCATAATGAACCTCCAAGACTTCATTTTGCCAGCAAGTATCCAATTTCACTTAAAACCTGTACCAGAATGTACATACCAATTGGGCAAGTAATGACATTTCTAGCGAAAAACAGAGTATGTCATAAAATAAAACATACATTACTTCCAATCATTAATTTGCACATCCTCCGTGTTCTCTGGACTGTGTCATTTATTAGCTTGTTTCTATTGGTTGTTCTCGATTATTCTCTGCATTTTAATCATGCTTTACTTTTTGCCACCTCGCAACTCGCCTTGTATGCTTTTTACTGATTCTTCCTAATTTCCTTTGACGCTCTGCTACCTACTACTTATTGATGACCTTATAAGTAGTATCCACCACAATGTTAATTAATGCATTCTTTAATAATGATGAACAATCCATGTGTAAACAGACATTTCATTAAAGTACTTTTCATCTTCTTATATAAATCTATTAGAATAAAGTACATTCCATAATTCTACGAAATGTCCAGAAACATAGGTATTCAGTGAGACAGTTATTTACAATGTACGGTTTACTTTAAACACATTAGAATTTAAGGAATATTTTAATACAAAGAACTATTTTCCTAGAAGGCTGTTTCATAAGAAAAACTGTCGATAAGATAAATGTGTTTTAAATGTGAATGTTTTACTCAGGAACTAGTAAAATCAAATGTAAACTGTAAATTCAAGCAAATATATTAATTCACCTTCTTTGGATGTCTATTCTCATGTGTGTATTTATTTAAATGAGATACTTAAGGTTTACAATATCAGTTAATTTCATCATTTCCAGTATTTCATAAAAGCGGAAAATCTACCAGTCACATCCGTTCTCTCATCGATTTATTATGTTAATGATGTAAATTAGTGTAGTTCATATCAGAGATTTTATTTTAGGTATCAAGAGTTATTTTCAGCTGACTACAATTAGCATGTTCGGGGAAGCGTATCTATACAAGCTAAGTGTAGATCAGGTATGTTTTGAAATGAAATCTATATTAATGATAACACTGAATGAATGCGAAAACAGTCGAAAGTACTGAATTCAATACAGTAAATAAACATAAAGAACTTTGTAGATAACATTGACTAAGTTTCTTTTATAAACAAGTGGTTCATGAAATTATTTGTGAATTTTGGTGATAGCATCTATCTTTGAAGGAATTGTTTTCAAATGAAGAACAACGGATTATCTGTGTTGGAATTTTCAAAGTAAAAACCATTTATCTACCTCCAATTATATTTCCTAACTCCGCCTGTAGCCCCTAGGGTTGCTGCCGGTCCCAAGCCCGGATAAAGGAGGAGGGTTGGGCATGGGGCTAGCAACCCCATCCCGTAAAACAGCAAATGTGCTAAAAAAACGCTAACCAGTAAAAACCTTTATAACCATTTTCACTCTGCCCTGGGAGTTGGAAGGTATGTTATGACGCCTCATGGTGAAAGCCGAGTTTCTTCGGAAGCCACGAGGCCGATGTCTCTTCTGACAACCAGAGCAACCATTAGTATAGGTACGTGGAATGTCCGCACGCTGTGGGAAACAGGGAGGACCATGCAAATAGCTGAAGAAATGAAAAGATACAACCTGAAGATACTTGGAATAAGCGAAACGCATTGGGTGCAAGCTGGACAGCAACGGTTATCCTCGGGAAATGTGCTTTTATACTCCGGCCACGAAGAAGAAAACGCCCCACACACACAAGGAGTAGCATTGGTGTTATCCCAAGATGCATGGAAGTCTCTTATAAGATGGGAACCTCATGGACCTAGGATCATCACAGCATCCTTCAAGACGAAGAAGGAAGGGATTGCAATGAATGTCATCCAGTGCTACGCACCCACCAACGACAGCCACGAAGACGACAAAGACCAGTTCTATGCGAGGCTGCAGTCAATCATCGAGAAATGTTCAGCCAAGGACCTGACCATTCTAATGGGCGACTTCAACGCCAAGGTCGGAGTGGATAACACCGGGTATGAAGATATCATGGGACAACATGGACTGGGAGAAAGGAATGATAACGGTGAGAGGTTTGTAAACTTATGTGCCTTCAACAAAATGATTATAGGAGGCACCATTTTCTCCCATAAACGTATACACAAAATTACATGGGTTTCACCGGACCACATCACGGAGAACCAAATCGACCACATCTGCATCAATAAGAGGTTTAGAAGGACCATGGAAGACGTAAGAGCAAGGAGAGGAGCCGACATAGCTTCAGATCACCATTTGGTGGTAACTAAAATGAAACTGAAGCTGAGGAAGCACTGGACAACTGGAGCAGCAGTATTACACAAGTTTAATACAGCCCTTCTCCGTGATACTAACAAACGCAACGAATTCAAATTAATTCTCAGCAACAAGTTTCAGGCATTTCATAATCTACTAGAAAAAGGTGAAACTAATATGGAAGACAACTGGAAAGAGATTAAGGGAACAATAACCTCAACATGTCAGGAGGTTTTGGGTCTCAAGAAACAACACCAAAAAGAGTGGATTTCTGTTAGAACTCTGGACAAGATCCAAGAAAGGAGGAACAGAAAGACAGCGATCAATAACAGTCGGACAAGAGCAGAGAAAGCCAAGGCACAGGCCGAATACACCGAAGTCAACAAGCAAGTGAAGAGGAGCATCAGGTTGGATAAACGGAAGTTTGTTGAGGACCTAGCAATGACAGCGGAAAAAGCTGCAAGAGAAGGAAATATGAGGCTCTTATACGATACAACGAAGAAGTTAGCTGGGAAATTCAACAAGCCAGAACGGCCAATCAAGAACAAGGCTGGCAAACCAATCACTGAAGTGCATGAACAACGGAACAGGTGGGTAGAGCACTTCCAAGAACTCTTGAATAGACCAGCCCCACTGAACCCACCAGTCATCGAAGCAGCAGCCACGGATCTCCCTATAAGCACAGACCCACCAACAGTCGAAGAAATCAAAATGGCCATCAGACAGATCAAGAGTGGCAAGTCAGCAGGACCAGACAACATACCAGCAGAGGCACTGAAGACAGATATAGAAGCAACTTCAAAGATACTCCACATTCTCTTCAGGAAGATTTGGGAGGAAGAACAAGTTCCAGCAGACTGGAAAGAAGGGTACCTCATCAAGATACCAAAGAAAGGCGATCTCAGCAATTGTGAGAACTACAGAGGCATTACTCTACTTTCAGTACCAGGAAAGGTCTTCAACAGAGTGTTATTGAACAGATTAAAGGGCCCAGTCGACGGCCAACTCCGAGATCAACAGGCTGGATTCCGTAAAGATCGATCATGTACCGATCAAATCGCCACTCTACGGTTCATTGTTGAACAATCAATTGAATGGAATTCACCACTTTACATCAATTTCATCGACTATGAAAAGGCATTCGACAGCGTGGATAGGAGAATATTATGGAGCCTTCTACGACATTACGGCGTACCCGAGAAGATAGTCAACATCATACGAAATTCTTACGACGGACTACATTGTAAAATCGTGCATGGAGGTCAGCTCACAGATTCATTCGAAGTGAAGACCGGTGTTAGACAAGGCTGCTTACTCTCACCCTTTCTCTTCCTACTGGTCATCGACTGGATCATGAAGACTGCAACATCTGAAGGCACTCTCGGAATACAATGGACAACATCTACGAAACTAGATGACTTGGACTTTGCAGATGACCTAGCCGGCTCTTCTTTCTCACACACATCATCAAATGCAGAAGAAGACCAACAATATAGCAGCAGCCTCAGCAGCAGTAGGCCTCAACATACACAAAGGGAAAAGCAAGATCCTCCGATACAAAACAACAAACTCTAACCCAATTACACTTGACGGAGAAATTCTGGAAGACGTTGAAACCTTTACATATTTGGGCAGCATCATCGACAAACACGGAGGGTCTGATTCGGATGTGAAGGCGCGGATTGGTAAGGCACGGGCAGCATTTTTACAGCTGAAAAACATCTGGAACTCAAACCAACTGTCAGTCAATATAAAAGTCAAAATTTTCAACACAAATGTGAAGACAGTCCTGTTGTATGGAGCTGAAACTTGGAGAACTACAAAAAGTACCCTACAGAAGTTACAAGTATTTATAAACAACTGCCTGCGTAGGATTCTTCGCATCTGTTGGCCAGATACCATCAACAACAACCTGTTGTGGCAGAGAACTAATCAACTTCCAGTTGAGGAAGAAATTAGGAAAAGACGCTGGAGATGGATTGGACACACACTGAGGAAACCATCAAATTGTGTCACAAGACAAGCACTGACTTGGAATCCTAAAGGCCACAGAAACAGAGGAAGGCCCAAGAACACATTGCGTCGGGAATTGGAAACAGACATGAAGAGAATGAACAGCACTTGGGAAGAGCTAGAACGGAAAGCCCAGGACAGAGTTGGCTGGAGAATGCTGGTGGGCGGTCTATGCTCCACTTGGAGTAACAGGCATTGATTGATTGATTGATTGAATTATATTTCCTACCTTTTATAGTACACGATATTATTAATCTAACATTGACGTCTAATGTCCTAATTAAAAAGTTCGTCATGGAGTTTGGTGTTTTGCAGACTGATTAATTTGAATTTGATAGTACGAATTGATTTAGGCAAAGAAGCACTAGATAGATGCTCCATTCTTGAGTGGGAGTGTAAGAAAGTGCTCACTTACTACTCCATCACGTGATTCAGCCCAGGACCTTTAAGATTATCAAGGAACACTTTGTCCCCAAACTCATTGTGGTCAGATTGACATAATCAATGAAGTGCAATTATCATTATAAGTGTGAGGCAGTTACCTTTCAATTCAATGAATGCAGTAGTACAATATATTAAAAATTGACCGTAGTTAAAAATATCAACAGATGGGTGTTTGTTAGTTAGTCTATAAGTCAAAAACCTGCTGTGTATTTCTAAGGAGTAACATACTGAGACTAATTAACTGTACAGTCCTTCTTTATATACATATTCTCGTTTAAATCTAAACAAGCAAATCTAATGATTAAATTATTGACGATTGTGTTTTCTAAAAATAAATACTAATATTAAAACAACGTGAATAAAACGTATTACTGAAGTTGGACGACTACAGAATTGTCTTTTACACTCAGTAATCACTAAGAATAGAGCGGCTGAATCAACAATCTTTCAACTAAACAAATAGACACTTATGTGAAAATCTTTTGAAAAGGACGTTTCATTATTTCATAATCACCTTTTTTAGGTTCACCAGATTTCTTCTGAATCTTCATAGTGTATTATCGTTGTTAGAAAATGTTATGAAGATACAGAACACTCTTTTACATCAATCCAAAGTAGTCTGAAAATTGTATTATATCATGTTTTTAAGTTATTGACAACTGACGTAGTTTACCATCTTTCATACGTGAATTAATTTCATACACGATAATACACGGGAATCCCAAATACTCATAACTTTCACCACGTAACAAGATATATGATAGTAAATATCATACTATTCTGGGCATGAATTATTCCTAACTATCAAAATTCTTTGGAATAAATACAAAGGTCTATAAACAAACGTTTTATTACGAATAAATAGTCTTCAGAAACCCTAGACGAGTCCTATCCTGAAGATAAACAGTTGTTACGTATTCCATGGTATTTATTGGTACTCAACCAGGATCAAACTGTAGTGAATGCAAATAAATTAAAACTACTATCCACAGAACTATTTCAATCTGGCTGTAATTAACAGCTCTTTATTGGCATAGTTCACGACCTTCTCGAGATTCTAGTGAGTAGTAACTAGTGGAGTTCTATATCAGCCGAAAGAAGACAGTTATCGTCAATGACATCAGATGATAGTAGTACTATTTCACAAATTAATTGACGTTGGAATCCAACCGTTTGACATCACTCCAGTAGTACTGACGATTAAGCTTTCTTAAAATAGATCCATGATTAAGTCATTTGTTTTCACTGAATAGTTCTGTACTAAAACAAAACAACTGTCCAGTACATCCTGGTTTTCATTAGTACTCAACTGAAATTAGTTTAGTCAAGTATTACTTTTTCTAACTAATATTATATGGACAATTTAGAAAACAATGTAACTATTTTGAAAAATTTATTATCTGTAAAGAGAACATTAGCTTACGAAAAAACAAAAAGTTGTTTGAACTTTTGCAACATACAATTCATTGTTACCTCCTGATCTACTTTCAATTTTCAGATTACATTCGTAGGGGGGGGGGTATTCATTTTTCTGTTGTTTGTATTGAGAACTGTAATCAATCTGTCTATAGTGACATATATTCATTCCAGACGATGCCTCAGCGGACTATGGTTAGTAGTAGAATTTAAGATACACATTTCGTCTTATTTTAAACTTGTGTGCAGACTGAACTTATATCATGGTATTAATATTTACACCAAATCTTGTATGAAGTATTTGGCGTCACAAACTCCAGGGCATTATTTACTAAGCTACTAAGTCCGAATAACTTTTCATTTGTAAAAAGACTATGAATTTGTTTTATGGTACTTATCCTTAACACTGATAATCGAAACTGATGGTTTTCTCTTGGATATATGCTTGACATGAACACATTGCCTCGTTATTACCATTTGGCTACTAGTAGTGATAATGAGTGGTTTTCTAAGGGTTGGAGCTCAATAGATAGCACTTTGACGTTTATAGCAAGAGGTAACTGTGTATGAATGTCAATATGAACATTAACACTGAGATATCGACACATGCAGTTGATAAGTTCAAGGTAGGAGAAAACGTGCACCCTAGATCCCGTTTCTAGCTTTGATTCAACTTAGTTTTCCTAAAATTCAAGAATCTGTTCAACTCATTTATTGATCATTCAACTAATATTGAAGAACATTTGCAAATTTACAAAAATATAGTGAACTGATTGGCAAACATACAATACATGGTGTTCAAATTGTAAAATCTATCACTAACATCAATGTTTATACAAGCTGTATCATGTAAGTAAAGTCAGTTATCCCTTTATGTAATGTTTAAGTAGTTCCGTGACCTATGAAAACATCATTTAAAATAAACTCCTTACTATTAAACTCTTTCATCAGAGTGACAGTAGACTATAGGAATCAGAACAACATTTTCTACCACTTCTGTCAGTAGTTAGACCAGTTGATTGCAAATGGAGGTTAAGCTTGAGAAACTACACTTTCTAAATAAATCATTCGCAGTAAGATTTGGATTAGACCGAAAACTATTCTTTGGAGTTTTTGAATACGGATTTCCTAGCTATAAATCATATGGTGTGTTTTGACTTTATTCTAAACTTTGGATGAGGTCATTTATTTACCACCCAGGCTTATCTGTATTGGAAGTGTCAACTAACCTTGAAGTGATCCTTACAGACTACTGTCAGCTATGCACCGACTGTAGATGCATTTTTTAAAAATACATCAATACTTTTGTAAGCTAGTACGAAGAAAGTGTTTATAAAGGTTTATTAATGCCGTAATTTTCACAACAAACTGACTATCTCTATAAAACTATTGATAATCAGGAAGTACTAAAGAAACTATTTTGCACCTGTATGCAACTCCTTAAAAGTGTAAGCCTACGATCCGACCCTGGATCTTCAAATCATGTAGCTTAGCAAGTTAATTCTTAAAATCTTATTCAACAATTATGACAAATAGCATTTATACAACTCGAATATACGACAAATATCATCGACTAAATTGAAGTGTTTTGTGGTGATTGGTATTAAGTTTAGTTGATTGAATTCGTCACTCATTGATATTGGTAGGGTACCACTGAAAACCAGGAAGCACTGGTCAGCTGTTTTGTCCTAGTACTGTACTCCCCACCAGTACACCCTCGGTCATTTCGTCAGGGAAATTTAACTCGCGGCTTTTAGGCTGGCTAACGATAATACTACAGCACTTAACCAGCTGGTGTCCAGTGGCAGAAATCCCACTTCCATCAATTTGTGTTGCAGCGCGATGACTGTTCATTGTCATCGGTGATAACTGTCTCACTCCCGACAAGTCTGTACTCTACCAGTTACAACTTCTCATTAGAACTTTGGAGACATCCTGAATTCAGTCATTAGTAGGCTGATTAATCTACTATAACGAAATAACTGTCCAGCTCTCCCTGATTTTTAGTGGTACCCTACCAACACTAATTTATGATGAATTCAAGTAACTAATTATCAGTAATGTCAACAGTTGACACTTGTACAACTCAAACTAAAGTTTTAAGCGTAAACTGTTTGATTTCAACCCATTGATACAAAAACAACTAAATGATTACCGTAAACGCTGAAGGTCATAAGCTTGTTGTGAAGTAGGATCAATAATGGGAACTAATTAACATTGGCATATTATAAAACAAAATATCTGCCTAGTAATTCTTAAATTTCATAATCTATTCATTATATAAAACAAAATATCATCATTAATAGATAAATAAAATAACATTTACAATAAGTTATTTATTAGCTTATTATCTTGTGTAATCAAAGAAATGAGTATTTCTCACGTTCAACTAATTTTTACATATTCTCAAAAGAAGATAAATATTCTATAATTATTTTTATTTTACACAAACTGTTTCAAATATCTAACCGAAAAAAAAAATACTTTTTCTAAATGTCTGTTTGTGAAAGAATAAAACGGAAAAAAAATTTTATTTATCATCATCATCATCATCATCATAGTTACTAACTTTGTTATCATGATGATACTGAAGCAAGAGGGGTGGATGGGTGGTGATTATTTATATTTAGAACAAGAAATTCATTAATTCATTTTTCTAATACTTCGTTATTATGAAACAGATGCCTATTTCATTTTCATGTGATTATCACGTTATTCTTAGATAAGTAGTATATGTAAACTTTAGTTGGTAGTATTCGACAAGAAGATTTGAATATGTTTATTTCATGTCAGATAGTATTCATCTATTAAGTTCTACTAGAATACTTATGGCTATGTTTATTCATTAGTATCAGTGATATGTGTCATAATATGCTAGGAATTGATTGAATTTGAAGATGTAACAGTTAATATATGATTCAATGTTTTGAAAATAGCCAACCTGACATGATACTTGAATGTTTTTGGTTAATCAATGTTTTACAAATCGATTTTCACTAATGCATAGTTCTAAAGTAGTACAAGAAAGCTTTCTAATACTTCTTGGCTCTCAATAGTTTACTGGCTTAGCTCAGTTGAAATTGATTGAATTTAACTGATTAAGAGTTCTGGATAAAATAAAGTCTCTACAATACCTATAGGTTTATAGCTCAGATCATAATACTGTAAGTGGTCAAAAGTTGTTAATCACTGATTGAAGATTACCTTTTGTTCGCTGTTGTTCTGATTCTTTATCGAGTAAAGATTTGAACAATATACACATAGACAACGACTTGAAACAGCAAGTCACTAAATCGTTGTTTCATTCTAACGTGACAGTTGTCGTTGGTTTGGGTTTACAGACCTACCAAGAACTAAACCCACTAATTTCAGATCTAGGTTATTAATAAACATCTCTGAAGCGTTAGGCCTACTGAATTTTCTTAAGCCACTCACAAAATAACGCTACACATCATAGTCAGGTATTTTGTTATTAAAACTAGTTCACTCGACGGAAGATCTCTGGGAAAGTGAAAAATACCTGTTTATTATACAGATGAGTTAAATCATAGGTAATGTCATAGACTTTATTAATGAACAGTATAGAAATTGAACATTCATTGAAATCACATTTTTATTGATATTCTGAAATGTTATTGATCAATGTCTGATGCTAACTTGATCACCCCTGAGGGGAAGTTTTTTTATAACAGATACTTGTAACAAGTTTGAGTAAATTTATTACGTGATTAGCTGTAGAATTCCGGTTTGACGTTTTTCTCCTTGTTTAGGATACTTCACTTAGATGTAACAACATCCAGGTGGTGATAGATAGTGTATTCGATTATTTCAACATTAGTAACCTATGAACCCTCTTCATTAATCAAAAAATACCCATTTAAGAACTTAATGGGTAAATTTTTGAACTTTTAAGGAATTGATAGTAAATTTGAGTTTCACTGAGAACATTACAATTAGAATGATGAATCATAGATAGACAGAAGCATGTAACCTGGTTACCATTACAAGTTTATCGCTTTTTTTCTGTATTTAATGTATTGCTAAATCATATATTACTATCAATAGCTATTGTGAAATCTATTAAAAATTCTGTTCAGTTGTCTAATTCTATTTTAATGCATTACATCAATTCAGACGGATATAAGTATTTATAAACAACTGCCTACAAAAGATACTGAATGTTCGTTGACCGGAAACCATCAGCAACAGCTTACTATGGGAGAAAACAAACCAAATTCCAGCCGAAAAGGAAATTAGGAAAAGACGTTGGAAATGGGTAGGACATACATTACGGAAACCATCAGACTGCATCACGCGACAATCATTAACATGGAATCCTGTTTGGAAACGGAAAAGAGGAAGGCTAAAGAAAACGATGCATGGAGAATTGGAAGCAGACATTAAAAAGCTGAACAGCAACTGGAAACAGCTGTCAAGGATTGCTGAGGATAGAGTTGAATGGAGAATCCTGGTGAGCGGCCTATGCTCCTGAGAGAGGAGTAACGGGCATAAGTAAGTAAGTAAGTAAGTAAGCATTGCATCAATGAGTTTATAAGACTCTATATATGAACGTGGTTTCAACTATTTCAAACTAAGTGATGCATATTATCATTTAAAGTATGAATATGAATGTACAACTAATGAAGTTCTTTTACTGTTGAACTGACGTTATTTATGATATGATATAACATTTATTTTAATATTGACATAAGTCTTAAAGCTATGCACTGTAGACAAAATTGAAGAGGAATATAAATTAGTAGAGAAATATCAATAAGAAAACTGATACCTACAAATATTTATAAAAGAAAATATGCTAATGAGTAGTCAGTCAAGCAAAACAACTAATAAACAAGATGTGAACTCTGTTTTTATTTGAATGGCTTCCAAAGATGATCAGGGAGCAATGAAAGCTAGCTATCATTTGAAAACAGCAGTTAATTAGACATTTCTTGCTGATAAACTTCGTTTCATTAGATGCTTAATATGCCAAACAAGAAATGATAAATACCTATCATATGTTTCCTGCAACTGAATTTGTCAATTTACAAGTAATTACAGAACCCGGTACACTAGAAGGATAGAAAGGCAGTTTTTTAAGCATTTTATTGAACATATTTCAAGCCCAAGAGAACTACGCGTTTTGTGCAACTCATAGGTAAGACATCTGATTGACACAGAAAATGTATCGAACACGATGAATGCCTTTGATATAACAAACAAGTAGAAAACTTTTGCAGTGTTAAGATTTTCTAAAGTCATCGCAATAAGAAAGTTAAAACTTGACCTGTGTCCAATATGCGTTGATGATGAACCTTAAATTAACTTGGTAAGTGATACGAATCGTGTTTAGTATATATATACACCATTCACTCTTCAGTTGTGTTCCTTAGCTTCACTTGTCATTGTTATTTATTAAGTTAACAAGCCTCATTCTAAATCTAACATTTTTATGTTAAACTGTAATCTAACAATTATGTAATCAAATTGTTAACAATCTGGCAAGTTAACTGTTCAAAATGACTCCTTGACTGTTTAGTTTAATAAACCGTTTACCGCCTTACGTAATCAATTCAATCCAAATTGCTTCTAGAACTATCACTCCTTCCTTTTATCTATGGATTCATCTCTATTTCAATGTTGTGTTTCTCACTTGATAAACAATGAATGTTGATTAAATTTATAATGATATTTACATTTACACTAATTACAACTGATTACCAGCCATATGCAAGAGAATGGCATGAAACAATGAATTCAATGTATTCTACAAATATTGTAGTTCCAGCTTTATTTAAATGAGTAAAAGGAACAAATTGGATGAAATAGGTCTAATGCATCATAATTTTATTCTTGTATAAATATGTAGTTAAGTACTCAGGTGAGGATTTAACCTGAAATTAATTCCTCATGGATCTAACATTTGATGTCAGTTTCAAATAGTTGATAAATTTTAAGTATGAAAATCATTCTATGCAACAAATTGTCTGCATCTAGAATAAAAGAATCTAGTTAGTATCTAAGTGATGATTGCAAGAATTAAAAAGAGACGGTAGAGAAGATTTTTAGCGCAGGAGGATTGTTTGGGTTTGATATCATCTCATCATTAATCAATTAATTCATTTGCTTGTTGATCTTCGTGAAGGATAGAGGGCCTATCAACATTCTCCAACCACCTCTGTCCTGATTTCTCATTTCCAGCTCTTTCCAAGTGCTAATTATTTTTTTGCGCTAACCATTCTTTCTGCCTCCAACTCCTGGGGCAAGTTGCTCTGTGGTCTTCCTTTTTTTCTTTGACATTCAGAATTCCAAGTTAATCCTTGATGCAGTTTGATAATTCCATCAATGTGTGTCCTATCCACATCCGGTAAGCCCTCTTAATTTCTTCCTAGAAGGAAGTGATTTTGTTTCTTGCTATAGTAGGTTGTTCTTAATGGTGTCTGGCCAATGGGTTCGGATTATCTTGCGTAAACAACCGTTAATAAATACATGTATCTTGTAGGTGGTACGCTTCTTAGTTCTCAAATTTTCAGCTTCATATGACAGAAGTGCCCTGACATTTATATTGAAAAATCCGACTTTGGTGTTGGCTGAGTTTCAGATGTTCTTCGCTTGTAGAAATGCTACCCTCTCAGTGACAATCTCTGTCGTTATATTTGCATCAAATCCTGATCTAAATTCTACCCAGCTATGTAAAAGTTTTCACATCTTTCAGAGTTTCTCCGTCAAGTATGACTGGGTTAGTGATCACTGTACTGTGTTGTATCTAAGACTCTTGCTTTTCCCTTTGTGTACGTTGGGGTCTACTGACGGTTACAAAGGCTGCTACCAGGCTGTCTGTCTTCAGCTATATTTGTTGCTGTCATCTGCGAAATACAAATCGTCCAGCTGTATCTATGTTATCCACTGTATTCCGTGCTTTCCTTGAAATATTAAAGTTTGAATAATTCACTTAACTATTAAGAGAAAGAGAAAGGGTAGGAGCAGGTAGCCTTGTTTGATATAGGATGATTAATAATAAAAACAATTTGTGCACTTCTTTTTGTTACTATGTTTAACAGATTGTTAGTATATTATTAAAATGATGTATGTATATATGCAGTTGCCTAGTTATCGAAAGAGGGTCTGATGCAGATGTAAAGGCGCGGATTGGCATGGCAAGGGCAGAATTTCTACAACTGAAGAACATATAGAACTTAAACCAACTTTCAGTCAACATTTAAGTCAAAATTTTCAATACAAATGTGAAGACAGTTCTATTGTATGGAGCTGAAACTTGGAGAACAACGAAAAGTATCCTTCAGAAGATACAAGTATTTATAAACAACTGTCTGCGTAAGATTCTTCGGATTCGTTGGCCAGATACCATCAACAACAATCTTCTGTGGTAGAGAACTAATCAACTTCCAGCCGAGAAAGAAATTAGGAAAAGACATTGGAGGTGGATTGGACAAACATTAAAGAAACCATCAAACTGTGTCACAAGACAAGCACTGACTTCGAATCCTAAAGGCCAAAGAAAAAGAGAAAGACCCAGGAACACACTGCGTCAGGAATTGGAAACAGACATGAAGAGAATGAACAGCACTTGGGAAGAGCTAGAACGGAAAGCCCAGGACAGAGTTGGTTGTAGAATGCTGGTGGGCGGTCTATGCTCCACTTGGGGTAACAGGCATCGATTGTAGTTATTAAAAATGAAATTGGTGTAAAGAAACATTTTCGGTGAACTAACATACCATTTTATAGTTATGGAAGAGTCAGGAATTGCTAGGGCTATTTCTGAAAGTCAACATAAATCTTGAATTGTTTAAATGCTAAGACATCAGTAGTGCATAAAAATATTCATTCACGGTCCATTTCACTTTCATCAGTCATACAGGCGGATTCTATTCAAACGCATTTTAGAACATTAGTTAAAGTGATTTTTATAGGGTGTAAGTAAATTAATCACAGCTCAATACACGAACATCTTTTTAAATGGTGTAATGTTAACCCACCTATCTCCCAGAATAGTATTTTGATATCCTCTATATTCTTAGTCAACCATGCTCATAGAGGGCATGAATAAATACCTTGTATATTTAGCAATCAGTTTATTCAAACCTAATATTCGCGTACGTGGATAGCATTTGCAATCCTTCAATTTGCTTTGGATTTAACACTTCATTATCCATTTATTATTATTATTTTGATCTGTCTTGATGTTTTCTTTAATTGTTCATACTTAGGAATCAATTCATCACTCTTGTTGTTTATATTACGCTTACAAGAAAAAATCTTTTCAATTGTGTTGTTCACGGTTATGGCACGTACCAAGCAGACAGCACGCAAGAGTACAGGTGGTAAGGCTCCGAGGAAGCAACTGGCAACTAAGGCTGCTCGCAAGAGTGCCCCAGCTACTGGCGGTGTAAAGAAACCCCATCGTTATCGGCCAGGTACAGTAGCCCTACGAGAGATTCGTCGTTATCAAAAGTCGACGGAATTACTTATATGCAAACTGCCTTTCCAACGATTGGTTCGAGAAATAGCTCAAGACTTCAAAACCGATCTGCGTTTCCAGAGCTCTGCGGTATCTGCATTGCAGGAAGCCAGTGAAGCTTATCTCGTCGGTCTTTTCAAAGATATTAACCTTTGCGCTATCCATGCCTTGTCTTCATTCAGTTATTCTAGTATAGGGAATTTAGAACCAGCATAAAGTCCGGTAGACGCCACTGGCCATAACAAAACGTGAAAATTGTCCGGGCAGAATTCATAATACTTCTGCATACATTTATAAACTATGTTGAAGTACCAAATATAGTTTAATCATTGTTAAGATCATTCATTAACAAATAACAGAATATAAGTTGTGTTTTATTTCTATCCCATTTTTAGAATTCATTACATAATCAGGAAGAAAATCGATAATTATGGTTTCATGTTGAACAGTTTTAATCAGACTAACATTAACAATTTGGAATCCAGAGACTTAATCTTGATTGATTTCCATATTCACGGCCACAATATACACTTAGATCAGTGAACGGAGACCATTACATTCATTGAAATCCTGGATCGTTAATAACAAATAATTTCTGTGGGTAAGTAACATCCTATTGTTGATGCTACGGGATATAAGTAATAAACATACACGTTAAAGCAATAGGTCACAAGTCCCTATATTACAGCTGGAAACTACATCATAGAATGCGCGTTTATAAGCATTACTCCTTGGGCTTAACGGTTTAGTGGATACAGTAATAGCAAGGAAGGCGGTTTGCTAACAGTAGGTAGGAAACCCCAGTTCTAAGTTTCTTACTACTTGGCTCTAGTAAGAAAGAGGTAACTAGCATTAGTCTACGAATTCGATCACGGACCATGCTTGCACTGTTTTCGACTGTTATCACAGATCTATCTAGCCTCGAGTGACCTCTTGCAATAACTTTACTAAAAATGAAATGAGTTGAAATCACTTTGTAGAAATAGACCCTGGAATGAAGAAACACACTTTTGATGGTGAGTCATGAATGGGACGACTTCACTTATCAACTCTAAGTAGTCTTGAGAATCGCAATACCAAAACCAACCAGTAATCAATATAGAAATCGATATAGATTAATAAACCAATCCATAAACTTATACAGAAGCGATTATTCAATCGCGTAATCGAATGCCAATTGAAAATGACAGATAACAGGATACATATAGATCACAAAACTCATGAAGTTAACCAGCTGGAGACAAAGTAATTAGAGCCAATCGATAGAATATTTGTGAGATAATAAATATGTAATTCCATATTTGAAATAAGCGCTAACTATACTGTTCATAAAGACATCAAAGGCTCAGGAGTAGTCTTAAATACTAACAGTAGAAATAATAGAAAGACTTTGCCAATATCCGTTTATCCAATAGTTGCGTAAATAACTGCTGAGAATTTTGAGCTTCATGAGTACATAGTTTGAGTCTTAATGCAAAGATCATTAATAAAATGCAAGTATATACAGCATGTAATTTGTCTCAAGTGAGTTATAGGTAAACAGCAAGAACATCTTGAAGTAACTACAAAAGTGCATTTGTCTGTCTAAATAAGCTTTTTGCTTTATATATGATAGCCCAGATGGAATGATTTTAACTGAAACACGATTAAAATCTTCAAAGATCTTACTGTATAATTGTATAATCTTAGTTTGAAACTCCTCAACATTAAAACATCTACAAAGCCACTAGGAAAAAAAACACAAAACTTTTAGGCCTATCAAACTAAATGCTAATTTTAAAACCAGGTTAGAATAATTACGAAATGTAAGTTCCTGTTTCATCTCACTCTTTTCATTCATTACTGTTGTTTAAAGTAATTATACTTTGATAATAAATGTTCATATGAAATTTAAGGATGTTATGAGACATTTACCAATATCAAGAAATAGAATGCCAAAACTGCCAAATATTTTTTCGGATATGATTGTTTTATTGTTATCTTGTATACACCATCTAACTTTAAGTGATTTAAATAAATTCTACTGAAATAAGATTGACACATATCACTTTAGTATGAAAAAAAAACATTATAAAGTGTATTAAAGAGTTTCAAATCGCAGTCAATTACAAATCATAGCAATAAACAATATATTTCCAATTCAGTTTTATTTATTGATCAAACAACGCCAACCTGATATCGCTGGGTTAGATGTCTCTGAAAAGATAGAGAGTGAGCACTGGTGAGGAGTCCCCTACTAGGACGGAACAATTGTTAAGTGTCCCATGGTGTACATTAGTGCCATATTTACACCATTCTGCGATGAATCCAATCAACTGAATTAAATACCGATCTCCACAGAACACCTCGATTTGGTAAAATAATAATCGTTGAATAAATTACGTTATAGGAAGTATGTGGATCTAAGTTACTGTCAAATAAGTTGCGAAAACTATATACGATAGGAATGAATAAAAAAATAAATAAAATAAACCAAACACACAACAATCGATTTATCGAGTTTGTAAGAATACTCATTAAACCATATTTGGTCAAAGAACGGAGAGGAACGTTACAAATCTCTTCTGACTAGGGTTGTTGGTTCGAATTCCCAAAGCTTCTACTAAATGTAACAAATGAATACAGGCACCATTAGAAAACTTTGATGGTGTGCTGCATATTACTATAAATGATTTCGCTTTTACCACTATATTACTGCTATCTACTACATAAGTTAAAACTGTGCTATATAATATACATTTTGTTTATCCCTTACGAAAACATCCTGTAAGATATTAATTCATTCGTTGGCTAAGCTGCCTAGTTATACGCCCGACTGTAGCTTTCTTCATAGCAGCAGCTGAATTTATATTCACATATGAAAAACTTAAATTCAGGTAACAGAATTTTCGTTTTAATGAACGCTTCCAATAGACTAAAAAAAGCAAAAAATGTTTTTCTGCAGTGAAAGTTCTTGATAGTCTGTCGTGTTGGGCTACACTAACCACATAATTGTTGAATTGTAGTTCTAGGAGGAGTGATTTCTCTCAGGCAGTTCATATCACTGATTTCTCACTAACTTGGTTGATATTATTCTTCTTCCATATACCCTTAATAAATCAGTGAACTGTTGATAAACTCAAGTTCCTGTTTTATAATGTCATTTGTGTATATCTTTCTTGCTCTATTGCTGCGACGTCTAAATGGATTTCTTTTGAAGTAGACGGTTGTGAAGTTGTAAAATTAATCGCACTAACTTGTATTAGCATTTTCCAATATTTAATATGTTAAAGAAAATGCAATTTATTGTGACATGCATTCTCACAAGTGAAAGTGATCGCCAGGTGTACATTACTAAACTACATTCCAAGTTCTTGCCTAGAAATATTCTGGTCAATTATACTAAAACTGTTGCTGACGTAACGACAGTAAAATTAGAGTTTGTCGATAGTCTCTTCGAGGTAACCATTATACAATTTTGTAAGAAGAAGATCAGTTAACGTAGGCCCTAAAGGTGGATCCACTGATATTTCATGAATTTGTCTATAGTAAGTGTTATTGAAGTCAAAATGCACGTTTAATGGACATTCTTTAAGACTAGACTCCTGAATTCCATTATTTATTTGTTTTGCTGTTAGTTCCTGCCATGTTAGCATTAGAGACTACTTTAATCTTTGCAAATATTTTATTCAAGAAATAATTTACTTTACAGGTAATTGAAAGTAACGAGCAACGATGTCAATATTCCATGACTGTCAACGTCACTTCTGTAGATAAGTCAATTGTATTGTAACGGCACAAGCATTAGATTATAGGTTCCAGTTTTCTAATGTTTCAATATAATTAAGAGAGGATGACTTACTGTTTAGTTTACTGAAAACATCAGTAGAATGGAGTTTACTTAAATTTTATTAGCTTTTTCCCAAGAAACTGTATTTTACGGAACACTGTTGCGCAATACAGTAAAGATTTGAAGTGTTGATAAACTAGAAGAGGAACCAACGCTAAATAAAAAGTGTTTAAAAAATAATAGGTATCCATACAAGTTCACTAAGAAATACCGAAGCGTATAGGAAGGAAATCCGAAAGAACTTCCATATCTCAAGCAACCTATTCACAGTTTCCCTACTTTAATTTCGATTTGAAATCGACGACACTTCTGTGATAATAAATTAAACGGACCTATAAATAGACAACTATGTTAGTGACATTTTAATTGTTATGTTATGTACATTTACATGACAACTGAAAATTCATCAAATGTTTCCTAATGAAAAGTATGTATAACTATGTATTTTAATGATTGTATTTAATCCAAGGTTGTATTTAGTTGATGAGAAACCGTGAAATAATGCAAATTCATGAATAATTATACGTCAACAGTTGTTGCTCTTGCCGTTTTAAGATTTTAAGTCAGTACATTCATTCAACACATAGATTTTTCTAGTTCTAGATCCATTCAAAAGAGTCTTTCATACTTATTTCATCAAGTATTAAGTATATAAGATCATAAATAACATCATTATGGTCTAATACTTTTCTTATGAATATACGCTGTAGATTACTTATACGTTGAATTCATGACTATGATACAGAATCAGTAAATTTGCAAATTGTGTTCAAAATAACTTTGTACAATCAGTATTAATTTTAAAGTACTGACCAGGATTGATTTATTAATAAAGTACAAAAGGAATACTTATAGAAAATAAGAAACTAAAAGAATAAGTAGATAATTAAGTAGTTGAAAAGATCAAGATATCAATATGAACTACATATTAAAAAAGAAGAGATAAAGTTAATTTAGTAAAGAAAAACAACATTTCTGATGATTCAATTAAAACTATAGTGTTGTTACGGCATAAACAGTTACAGGCGTTACATGAATCTTTAGAAGATTTCATGATTCTCAATGTACTAAAATAAAATTTTAAGGTGAGAATAATTGACGCACCAGAAATCTGAAACATAAATGTCCACTTGACAAATATAAAAAAACATTTTTCCAGTTGGATTGTGATTGGCAAATGGAATCTAGGACATGTGTTTCGTTTTATTTGGGACTCGTCGGTAGACTGTACACGGATCCTAGTGTTGGTATTCACATTGGAATCCACTATATCGAGGCAATCCGCTCAGAATGCACATATGGTAACAGAGACTGATCAATTATAGTCCATGACATATCAACGGAAGATCCAAATACATCCTAATTAATTATGAATGAATGAGACAATCTATTGAAGACGATGATGAAATCGGGACAAGCAAACCAAAAGTATGGGTTAAGGTTATAGTAAAATTAAAGATTTTACTTGTCTCTTTCATATACACCAAAAAAGATTCTTTACACAAAGAACCGAATTCAAAGAAGATAATGATCAGGAAATTAAAAAGGGGCTGTATTTTAAAATCTTTAATAAAAACTCAATATCCTGCGGAACTTTCGATTGTATCCTCCTATAAACCGCCGATTTGCACCACACCTATGTATATCTATGATTTGACTTTCCCATTTAGAGCGGTGAGGGAGAAGGGTAATTATGCTGCTCAAACAAATCTTACGATTTCTAAATGAATCCTAGAACATTACCCTGTGTAGTTTTTAAAAGGAGGATAATAGAATTGCTAGTTGCTCAACACAAGTACACTTCAAATCTGACCAGATTGTCACACCAGAATCTTCCTACATTATTATTCATGTGATTACAAGAACAAGATCTTAATGAGCACGTATTAATAAGGTGAGCATCGTAAGAGGTTGGCGGTTTGCCAGTTCAAGACTGAACTGCAAAGATCACAATCATTCGTATCAAAAGGATTACTTAACCTTTATAAGATTCTTCTAATACTTGAATGCCTTAATGATGTGATCACTATCTATTTTCCAACACAATCTTATATTCTTTTCAAAGAATTATTTTACAGTTTCGATAAGTGTCATTGTCGAAAAAAGGCTTTTCTTCATTGAATCACCTGTAATTTGTTTCAATGACACTATGAACCTTTTTTGTTATAAAAGATCTGCTCATTCTTCAGAGTATCAGTTTATTGACAAAATGAAGTTATCTGGGTAATTTGGGAATTTTGAATCTACACTATTTTATAATGCTAATTAGTTCTTTCGTCCATGTTAGTATACTACTCAGACATTATTTACACTGAACTCATCTCTATAATATATCAAACACAAACAGTAAGTAGTCGATTTGAAATTGCTCTATACCAAAATGTTTCCATTTGGTTGCTTGTTTTCGTTACAAAATGATGGTGATTTGGTGCCACTGAAAATCAAGGAGAAAGCTGAAGTTAGTATAAGATTCCACAGTAGTATGCGCCCTTGATTCCACTAGGTAATCAAACCCTCAGCCTTTGGGTTGTTGTAAGCTTAATCCTTTACACCAGTGGATTAACCAGCGTCTAGTGGTAGAATTCACATTTCCATCAATTTTTGATGTAACGAGAAGGTCATTCATTGACATTAATGATTACCATCTTACTCCCAACAAGTATTTGTGATCAATGAAGCGGAAACTTTTATAAGGCTACGTAGTACCTATTACCGGTCATTACTTAATAGTATTTAGGGAAACATTCGCTATTTAAATATCTATGTGTATATTTTTCACTAAACTGATTTGCTTGTCAACAGAGTGTTAAGTACTTACAGGTTACCAAAATGAAAACATTATATACCTACTTGTAAATTTCCAGGAGGTAATCTGAATGATAAGATTAAAGTTCTGTTACTTGTGAAGTGTATACACATAACAGATAATCGAACAAAGAGTTACATAGTACGATTTAAGGAAATGATAATTGATGATGATTATGTGTTTAAGTGATTGAATTCGTCACAGATTAATGTTAGTAGGGTACTTTCTATGATGAATTTAATCAACCGAAACTTCATGACAATTACCGCAAACTACCTCAATTTAAATATGTTTTTATTTAAACCGACTATCAATGTATAATCGTTGTGTTGGTTAGATTTCAATCAGCAAAATGAATAGTTTAGTTGCAGAGTTATGAGAACAATTTGCAAAACTCACTTCCTTCAACATTTTGAACCACAAAATGTCGTCCACGTTGACATTCAACTAGTCTCAATTAAACAATCCAGAGCACAGAAAGCAATTTAACTAAAACAATCCTACCTGGCTACCAAACCTTCATCACTATCGTACTGTCACAGTTTATTCAATACCCTTCCAAATGATTATCCATGTTTTAATAGGTAAACTCGAATGCTAAATTACGAAATTCATACATAGAAAGGTGGGTTGTTCTAATATTTGCGGTATCAAGTTTTCAATTATGAAAAAACGTTTTTCATCCAAGCATACTGTTGTGCTATTTGTTATATATGATAAATTCCTAATTATGCAAAATATAGTTAATGCACACTACTGCAGAGTACAATACTAAGACGACGTAGATGTTATTTACTTTGTACTTTACTTATAATATGAGGTTCCATTTCAAAGACCTATGCAAATTTCAGACAGCTATTGCATGTTTAAAAAATTGCATAACGAAGAAAAATGTAACAGAATGATATGAAGTCATTTTTTTCATGATAACCTTTTCACCTATTTCTTTACAATCTAGAAACAATATTAATAATCATTATTGAAATCGATAGTGAATATATTTCGTGTCGTGCTCTTCGTAATAAATCAGAATCAGGGTAATAATAGTGGGCGAATAATACACTGTATTCAAAGCAATTGTACAATTTCACTTTACCTAATATGAAAACTGTTGAAGAAAAATCTCAAAAACTTATGGGAACCTTTAGACCAGTGAGCTGAAATATAACGAAATGAGTTCACAGCTAAACGTTTACAACAAAACACAAAAGTCTTTTTGAGTTCCTTGTTGGGATTATGAATACATCCCTCTAAGCTGTCTAATACTAAAATAAAAGAAGCTGACTAGTCCCCATATTCTGATTTTCAGTGTTTTCTTGACCCAGTTGATATCAATTTTAAATCCACTAATGATCTCTACAACACTCAGTTAAAACGATTGTATCTTATGTTTCCTACCACAGTTTAATTTTATTTATACACTTGATGAATATTAAAAATATATGAAACAGTTATTTCTACCTGATAGTGAACTATACACAAGTATACTTCCATAATATCACCAAAGATTGAACTTATTGTCATCATCCTAGACAAGAAGTATTTTACTCCTTAAATTTGTTATATGATCATTCCGACTTCGATCAACTTATGATATTGCAAAATCACATTTAACATCATTCATAGGTACCTCATTCTTACAACCTTTTCATTAGTATATTAACTAATTAATGTCATTATAGTTCAATTGGGATGGTTAATTTTGTGGAGAATGGTTATTTTATTTGATTCAATATGTCACAGATTGATGTTGGCAGGGTACCATTGAAAACCACGGAGCACTGAACAACTGTTTCGTTCTAGTGTGGAACTCCTCCCCCCAATTGTACTACAATAATAAGCTCATCAATGACTAACTCCAGGATGTTACTGAAGCTCTAGTGAGAAGTCGTGACTGGTGGAGTTCAGACTTGTCGGGAGTGAGACAGTTATCACCAATGACAATCGATGATCAGTGCGCTATACATATCACAAATTGATGGAAGTGGGAATTCTACCATTGGATGCCGACTCAGTGGTGCAGATGGTTAGGTGTTCGCCGTCAACCTTAAGCCCCTGGTGTGGAATCTGGGGTGCACACTGCTGAGGAGTTCCACACTAGAATGAAACAGCTGTCCAGTGCTCCGTGGTTTTCAATGGTACCCTTCCAACATCAATCTGTGATATATTCAATCATATAATGTCATTATGTTGTATTAAAGTGAAGTGTTTGTAAAAGTATGATTTAATCAATTATTTATTGACTTTAATAAATAAGAAATAAAATTAAATAATTAGATCCACCTAAATTTTATAAAATAAATGAATAAAATCAAAATCTAATTTCAGTAGTATGTTGAGAGGTTTAAAAAAAAATTGTATTAATTTTGAGGTCATAGAAAGCTAATTAGAATTTCATGCAACAATCTATTCAATTGCATCTAATTAAAGGTCATTTGAATAATGAAGATTTAGAAGAAAACAAATACAAAGAAAAAAGAAAAAAAAATAAAGAAGATATACATTCTTTCGTCTTTTTATTCTTTGTCTACCGATAACATTATTTATTCAGTTAAATCTATGAAAAGAATTAAATTCTTCATACTCCATTATTGGTTGGGTACTAAAGCACTGAACAGATGTTTTGTTTTCTTTCACCCACATGGAGTACGCTATTAAGGACGAAACAGTTGTCCATTACTCTTTGGTTTTTAGTGGTACCTTACCAATAATAATCTGTTACACATTCAATCAACTAAATTGAAAATTTGTTTGTATTTGAATAAAGAAGCTTATCAAAGATACATATTGATTTGATTGGTTGTAAATTATCATCATCATCATCAGTAACGTAAAACCAGGCACATACTCTCGTAGATTCAAGTTGCCATACCACATTAGAATTACATGATTACAATGGTAACGTAATAATAGAATACAAGAGAGGAGAGTAATGTAAAGGTGTGCGGAAAATAATAATAGAATTCAAGATCTAGATGAGGTTAAAGAGTGAATACACTTGCGCCGCTGTGACCGATTCTGAGCCATATCGCCTAGTGTCTCCAGTCATTTACTGCGATCATCACGCGGACCCCAACCAGGTAATCTACATCATCAACATGGCTTAAACCAACGGTTAAATACTTCATGGACTGATGCCATGTTTTGGTTTGGCCGCCCTTACCCTTCTTCCATCCTACTTCAACCCTAGCCAACATCGCACGAGGAGGTAGACGGTGGTCGGGCAATGCCAATACATGTCCCAACCATCTCAGCCGATGAAGGTTAATGACTTCTTCGACTAATTTACCGTGTTTCCCAAGAACCTTTTGTCTAACCGCAATATTACTTATTTGACTATTCCATGATACACGAGAGAGGCTACGAAGATTACTATGGTCAAATATCTGGAGTCGACACATATCTCGGGTTTTCATGGCCCACGTTTTACATCCATATGTTAAAACAGGGCGGACTGCTGCGCAGTACACCCGGCCTTTTGTTGAGACACGAATATCTAGCGTGCTTCATAAGTGGCGTAAATTGACGAATACCAATAGGGCTTCCTGAATCCGTGCTGAGACTTCGTCAGACACCGACCCACCAGGGGTGATGAGACTTCCGAGATAAGTGAAGCGATCAACGCATTCAAGTATTTTACTCCTTATAGCTAACTTAGGAGAAGAAGCAGGCCAGTCCTGGAGTAGCATTTTGCATTTGGAAGGGAAAAAGCGCATCCCATATATGCTTGCATTGTTATTCTGTTTAAATGTTTATTCTTTCTTTAAATGACTGTTTTAAACTAAGCAAGTATATGAAGATTCTGTTTTTTTTTTAACAACCAGTAGGTATAATGTTTTCATCGGTTGTAAATAAGTTCAAAAACAACAGAATCCTCATGTACTTGCTTAGTTTAAGACATTTATCGAAAGAAAGAATAAATATTTACGCATAATAACATGACAAGTCATTTTATATTGTTAGGTCTTCATCAGCTGTCAACAAACTAAAGTAACTCGCTGCGTTATTAAATGAGGAATGTCGAATAATCAAAAAAGAGAATTTTTTTTTCAACAATATCATTTACATCAGATATACAATCGTATATATAGATAGGAATTTCAAGCATAGTGGTCTATAATAAAATAGAGATATTACGTCAAGAAAACAAGTAACTGAAGTCACTTGTAAAGGAAGTGAAACGGTTTCAAGTGACTTTAGTAACTTGTTTTCTTGACGTAATATCTCTGCCTTATTATAGACCACTATGTCTGAAATTTCTCAATATATATCAACTTATTCAGTGGTAAATGCTGGTGTAGCATCATCATTATTAAGATAAATAGAAAATGTATGTAAAGTTTCTAAAACTGAATAGTAACTATTACAAATAGAAATAAACTTTAGCAAAAATCAAATTCACAATGAAAGAGGAAGATTAATAGGTTAACTGTAAGGATTCACAGGTAAAAGAAAGCCATACTAATGAGGAAGTACAAAATGCTACATGAAAGTAACATGAGTTACTGCACTAAGAAATGTATTCACTTCAAATGTGTACAAAATCGTATAAATTTATCACATACATTCATTACAATTCTCTAAATCAGAGTTGTTATCGGATTTAGTCCAAATTACACTTTATGCAACATCAATTCTCTCCTCAGATCTCTTCTTTCTTTCTATAATCCCATTAGTTCAATTGGGATGGTTATTTTTGTGGAGATTGGTTATTTGATTTGATTTAATATATATCACAGATTGATGTTGGAAGGGTACCATTGAAAACCACGGAGCACTGGACAGCTGTTTCGTTCTAGTGTGGAACTCCTCAGCAGTGCGCACCCCAGATTCCACACCAGGTGCTTCAGGTTGACGCGAACGCCTAACTGTTTGCACCGCTGGGTCGAATGATCGTCGCTCTATATATCACAAATTGACGGAAGTGGGGATTTTACCATTGGATGCCGACCCTGTGATTCTACACTAGAACGAAACAGCTGTCCAGTGCTCCGTGGTTTTCAATGATACCCTGCCAACATCAATCTGTGATATATTCAATCCCATTATTGTTGAAATATTGCAAAGATAAGTCTCTGAGCTAACTCTCTCTAAAAATTCCAGTGAAAAATAACCAAGATACTTCAAACACATAATTACAACTACTATTTTTAGAACTTCTAGAACTATTCGGTTTATGCTATTATTATTATTATACTACTATTGGTAATGTTATTGCTAACTATAGCGTTACTATGGTTACATAAGGCGAATTTCAATATAACGTTCAAAACGATTAACACATGACGAATTGATTATGGCATACCCATTTGTATTAATCGATTATGGCATAACTTGAGCTTACAAAAGTAAAACTTGATAATGATGTTTGTGATGAAGTGGATGTAACTATTAATGGATGACCTTTTATTTTTCACCGATTAACTATCATTTAATCAATAAGTTGGCTTTATTTGAGTTACGATACTTCAGTTATGCAATAACTTGTTTTGTTGAAACTCTTATTTCTAAGTACAAATAAGTATAAAGGTTTATAAGATCCCAAAAGGACACATTAATTGAAGAGATTAGCATACAAAGAAAGTACTGACAGGAAGCAAACACGTTAATTAGGTATGAAGTATAGTAGCCAATAACAGGAAATATAGCCTTTGTTAATAATTGTATATGTGTATACTTGTGCTCTACTGAGTGATGACCATTAAAAACATACACCTTTGATTGTCGTACTTGCTGTTGTCACTTTTCGAAAGATATCGTAGTTACGACCGAACTCCTGAACATATGGGTAGACATTACTTTCAGCCATCATGTTTATTGTCACGTATTGTCACGTCTTCTTCTAGTTACGAGTGTCTATGCAAGTTCGTAGTATTCACGTTATATCTTTCTAATCATGTTATTATTAATATCTAAACTTGAAGACATTTGAAAAATAATGAAAAGCCCTAAAATAGAATTATGATTTCATTTTATTCTTTAAGTTTAGTTTTTCTTGCTTTGTTCGTATGTATCAAGGGAATTAAATGAATAAGATTACTTTGTTAGATGTAATTATTACGTCAGAGGTTATCTATAGCTGATATTTTTCAATGTTCACTAAATCTATTGAATTAGTCCTTTTTAGCTCATTTAAGCTATGGATGCTCCATATATTTACGTAAGTTTCTTCATGAAAACTCTTTATTTAAGCGATAATTTCCACCGTTTCGTTGTCTTTCGTTGAATAGTCAGTCGACACAACTTCTATAGGTAACTGAATGCTACATGACACCTAATAAAGACTAGATATCCTTAGCTCTTTTAAGTCTATTTGAATCTATCTAACTAAAAGATAGAAAAGGGAAAATGAGTGAAAGTGAACTAACTAGCTCACAAGTAGGAGGGAATTTGAACCTACTTCATAAGACAGTTTAAATATATATGTACATGACTAAATAACACAGTATCCGAATTTGAATCATAAGATCAATATGGAACAAAGACAGTAATGATTGAAATTTAGGCTAACCAGTATGTAAGTAGTTAATTCTAGTTCATAAGTAAGAAAATCATAGGAAAAAATACAATAACAGTTAATGCACCAAATGAATCTTTCTATGAAAGTAATAATAACAAAATGTTATGTAACCATGCAATCGTAACACATAAAATAATCTTCTGAAAAATCGTTCTTGGAGTAAAGAATAGGGACCTCAGTCTGAGACTTTTAAAATGTCCACTTTACATAATCATCTTGTCCAATTAATATACACTGTGGAAACGTGAGTTTACAATTGAGCTAATCAGCTTCATGAATTTTATAGCCAGTTTTAACTAATTAGACAATCAATCAATCAAATCAATCAATGCCTGTTACTCCAAGTGGAGCATAGACCGCCCACCAGCGTTCTCCAGCCAACTCTGTTCTGGGCTTTCCGTTCTAGCTCTTCCCAAGTGCTGTTCATTCTCTTCATGTCTGTTTCCAATTCCCGACGCAATGTGTTCTTGGGTCTTCCTCTGTTTCTGTGGCCTTTAGGATTCCAAGTCAGTGCTTGTCTTGTGACACAGTTTGATGGTTTCCTCAGTGTGTGCCCAATCCATCACCAGCGTCTTTTCCTAATTTCTTTCTCAACTGGAAGTTGATTAGTTCTCTGCCACAACAGGTTGTTGTTGATGGTATCTGGCCAACAGATCCGAAGAATCCTACGCAGACAGTTGTTTATAAGTGCTTGTATCTTCTGAAGGATACTTTTCGTAGTTCTCCAAGTTTCAGCTCCATACAACAGAACTGACTGTCTTCACATTTGTGTTGTAATTTTTAACTTTTATATTGACTGACAGTTGGTTTGAGTTCCAGATGCTTTTCAGTTGTAGAAATGCTGCCCTTGCCTTACCAATCCGCGCCTTCACATCCGAATCAGACCCTCTTTGTTTGTCGATGATGCTGCCCAAATATCTAAAGGTTTCAACTTCTTCCAGAATTTCCCCGTCAAGTGTAATTGGGTTAGTGTTTGTTGTTTTGTATCTAAGGATCTTGCTTTTCCCTTTGTGTATGTTGAGGCCTACTGCTGCTGAGGCTGCTGCTATATTGTTGGTCTTCTTCTGCATTTGATGATGTGTGTGAGAAAGAAGAGACGGCTAGGTCATCTTCAAAGTCCAAGTCATCTAGTTTCGTCGATGTTGTCCATTGTATTCCGAGAGTGCCTTCAGATGTTGCAGTCTTCATGATCCAGTCGATGACCAGTAGGAAGAGGAAGGGTGAGAGTAAGCAGCCTTGTCTGACACTGGTCTTCACTTCGAATGAATCTGTGAGCTGACCTAATTAGACAATAGTACTTCTAAATGAATATTTCACTCATAATAAACATAATATTCACATTACTGTAGACATTTTTCACAATTAATATAATTATCTAGGCTTTCTACATGTAATTATGCTTGAAAACACAGAGATAATAACACTTTTACTTATCCATTTAGCTAATTAATACCCATAGTTTAAAACCTTT
This sequence comes from Schistosoma mekongi, assembly GCA_034768735.1. Taxonomy (NCBI): domain Eukaryota; kingdom Metazoa; phylum Platyhelminthes; class Trematoda; order Strigeidida; family Schistosomatidae; genus Schistosoma; species Schistosoma mekongi. The sequence goes on along the minus strand of CM068306.1, from coordinate 78,999,742 downwards.
TATTACAAAATCAAGCACTGTTTCATTTACACATGAATTCATTCTGCTTGACATTCACCGATATAGTAGTGAAAAGATAAAGAATACATTTATAATGCAATTGAGGTTATTTTCCATTAAGGATGTTTGTTAAGGTCTAATGTTAATTTGTTTGCTATAGAATGTTTGTTTAGAAGGTACTTATTATTTAATGTAGGCGTCCATATAAACGTTAAATCAACCTGTCAATTTCAAATAGATTGAAGATTTGATAAGTAGTTTGTAGAATTAAGTAATATATTTGTAGTATTCCAATGTTCTAACGTTTTATATATTAGTGTAAGCCACTTCTTTATTGAATAAATAACTGGATTAAAATTGATGCGAGTATTAATAATACAGAGAAACGATTCATAATTAAAACAGTACAGTCCGAACATAGATCCAACCTTGTTGAATTTATGCTATTTCTATGTCATAGTGATTCAACTAGGATATATTTGTGCCACCAAATGTGATTTGTGAAATGAAGAAAATGATGACAATCAGCGTGTGGTAAACATGTGGTAAGTTCAAAATCATTTAATTGCGGTTATTTGGATAGATAATTTAAGTAGAATGAATAGTAAAGTCTTTCTTTTTGTTAACTGCAATAGGGCTTAGCAAAATATGCAGTGTTTCAACCACCAATCTTATTAGATATAGTAATGTTTATCTCGATTTTATGTTTATTATAAATAGCGTATACTATTATTAATGATTAGCTTTACAATCTTTTGAGCTCTGTATTTTATTACTAGAAGGCTGTTTTATGTAGCCTTCTTATTGTTTGCCACTAGTCATGATTTCGCAAGAAGATTCACCAATCTAGATGACATCACAATCAACACAAATAAAACCTGTAAACATCGTTTTGTATTTAGGCAAATGGAACGTTTTCTTTTATTCTAGCCAAAAACACTTCCTGCCAAAACACTACGTGCATCCCAATGTTGATGTTCACAATGGGATTCGAGCTCAATACATTTCGCGTCAAATGCCATCGCGTTAACTATTAGACTACTTAGTTCAGACAGCCAAACTTGTACAACGGGCACATTGATATTAAGATGAACTTGACTATTCCCGTTGATTTGTAATGCATTGAAGCTGGTCAGTCTCTGTTGCCATATGAGCATCCTGAACGGATCACCTTGATATAGCTTAAATAATACTTGTGGATAATTCGCTATATGGAGGCAACCCACTCAGGATGCACATATGGTAACTGAGATTGACCAACTTCAGTCTATAACAAATCAACGGGAATATACAAGTTAATCCTAATACTTCAAAGTGTATTGGTTGTTTTACACTATTCTCTTCATTGAAATACTATAAATGTATTACTTAGTATTTAATATGTTTAACATTATAATTCTTACTGTGATATTAAAACAAGTTCTTCTTATACTTTACACGTATCCAACCAATACATGACAATATGTGATGTATGATTCCTTTCAGATTTTTCTACAACATAATTGATTAGCTTAAATAGTTATTCATCATGAATAGTTGAAGAATCATTTCAACTCTTAAGTATCCTTATTTATTCAACCAGCTACAACAACATCTATTCTACAATATGCAATAAGTAAAAGAAACAAAAAATAAAAAAATAAAAACTAACTGAATGAAAAATAATAACCGGATGTATTGAGTACACTAAACTTTGTGATATTTTGTAGTTAACTACATTTAATTACTGATAGTTGGTTACATTGTTTATTTTTTTTTTTCAAGTTTCTTGTTGTTGTTTTTACCGAATTGAAGGACTATCAACAGTTGTTTTTATTGTTCCAGTTGTAATTCCAATTCAGTTACATTATCTTCAATAATGAAAATAGTCGCCTATTCCTTGATACATTCTATGAGAACAATTGATATTTTTATAATGAATAATAAGTGTTTTTTGATTTAAGTAGTATAAAATGTGTGTCAAAGGAAAGAATGAGTGAGTTTGTGAGTGAGTGAGTGAGTGAGTGAATGAATGAGATAATCTGTGAATTTGTACGATGATTATTACTGGGAGTAAAAAGTGGCGTGTATAAAAAGTAGATAAACTTAAACAATTGATTATGATTATTGTTTCAGCATGGAAGTTACTATATACTAATATACTGTGTGATACCTTCCGTAAGGTACAATCATACTCTTACCATGAAAATGAATCTAGGATGTTATAGCTTCACGAACAAGACAGTGCTGAACAGTTCATTACTAGGATGTAACAATTGTCAAGTTTTTGCTAGTTCTCTGTGATAAACTGAGATCAGTCTGTTGCAAATATAAACAACAAATTGAATGCCACTTTTAATAAAACCACTTCAATACAATTATAATAGTCCCCTCACTAGTGACTCACTACGAAAAATTCCAGTACAATGTTTTGACTGGTTGAGTTCAGTCATGTCAGGACTGAGACAGTTTTAATCAATGACAATAAGTGATAGTCACGATACACCACCGATAACGAGATATTGATTACACTTATCCGAAGACAGTGTCGCTTTAATCCATGTTCATTTATAAAAGTACTTAAGACACTTCAGGGAAAAATCTTCATTACGTTAATATTCATCTTTCACTAACTCATGTTAATCTATACGTTCTTGTTGAAATGTTTCATGACTTTTCTATAATCGTAAACTAAGCTCATTCATACAGTTCACTGTAAGTTATTTCAGTGAATGACGATTACATGCTGTATAGCAAATAGGTGCCACGGTATTTTGGAAACGTCAGTCTCCAAAATCGAAATAAACCTAGTGATTTACTTAAATAAATTTCATTGTATGATGTTGTAATGTATGCTTTACATTAAAACTGATTTGGGAGGAAAAAATCATTGAAAAACATGAAACCCAAGTATAGAACTACTCAACAGCTCTGCGCATTTACAATCTCGCCTAATCTAACATAGAACTTTTAAGCCACACTGCAAATGTTTAACATTTAGACTATTGACTTGGTATCCAATGGTTTACATTATCTAATAGATCTGATGATACTTATCTGACAGATGATATGGAATTAAAAGGAGGTTACTTTTCATAGTTTGACAGCGTTGATCATATGATGGCTATTACTAAAATGTTATCGACATTGTTGGATTTGAAGTTTCATGTCACATAGTTTCTAAATATGTAAACTTACAAATAATTATTTCTCAGTTTACAATTGAATCACACTCTAATTATTAAACGTTACCAATAGTAACAGTATTATATTGGTTACGATATTGTCTCTAGGTCTGGAATTATTTACACATCATTCTGTTTAATATTTCTCTTAGTTTTCATACTTCAACAACTTCACTTATAATTCCTTTTTGTTTATATCTATGTCAGTAAATAAAAAGCATGAATACTCTCCACTTTAATCAGTATATAATTTTCAAATTTGTAGTACAAATCTCTGGAATTCTATCAGCATTGAACAAGACTAGACAAATATAACATAGGTTAATGGTCATCATTTAATGAATACATGAGATTAGTCATAGTTAGAATAGCTCTGTGGTAACGGCCTATGATACGAGATCAGATCAACTAAGGAACATCCGTTTTCGAAAAGTTCCTGATACGCCTTACTGAGAAATAGTTTACGCAGTATTCCTTGCTGACTATCACTAAGTAAGCAATATTGACTAGATAGGGCACGACATACTGAGTCACTTAAATGAATGAAAGCATCACAAACTGAGTGGTGTAATTTGTTATTTACTATCTTTATTCAGTAAAGAATCAATTTATGCAACTGTCATATAGTGTAGCAATATTTATATCGGAACTCATAGGGCACCTTTGACTCTTTAACTACTAACCCTGAACAAATAACTTTGTATTTCTAACCTTGGTCAAAATGTGACTTATACTGAGTCAATTTATCAATCACCATCGACTTAGAACTACCTATTTCCTTACATGGTTGAGCTTCTCTGTTTATATCTAGCTACAGACGAAAAGTTGAGTGATGGAGTCAGTGACTGATAGGCACACATGTGATACTATTGTTTTTCAGGCAAATAGCGACCAGCTCAGTGAAAATGAGAACTCGGACTGTGTAAAAGTATGTCTTTTAATAAAATAACTGGATTACTTCCGTAGAAAACTTTCACGGAGGTAGAAATGTTATGCATTTATAATTTCAATTTTGATATCACGAATTGGTCTGAATCAGACAACCATTGATCACCTGGAAGCACTGGACAGCTGTTTCATCCTAGTATGGGACTCCTCAGCAGTGCGCATCCACGACCCCGTCGGGGATCGAACCCAGAACCTTCTGGCTCCGCAGCGAACGCTTTACCATTGGACCACTGAGTCGGCTCCTAACGGTTGATCTTTCCAATTCAGCCAATTCGTGATACGTTGCGCGATCTCCTTCTGGGTTCGATCCCCGACGGGGTCATGGATGCGCACTGCTGAGGAGCCCCATACTAGGATGAAACAGCTGTCCAGTGCTTCCAGGTGATCAATGGTTGTCTGATTCAGATCAATTCGTGATATCAAAATTGAAATTAACAGTTAACTATCTCTACAAACTCCCCTAATTGTAAATACATTTATAAGTTTCCTTTAAGTATGATTTATTTTTCAAATATTTTAACTCAATGTCGATGACTAGCGTTATTTTAGAAAGCTGATAATCTGATCACAGTCAAAACACATACGAGTCGACAGTTGGAGGTAATCGGGTGGAAACTCTACTTCAACAAAGTTTCCAGTTATTTGAGATTCATCACCATGGCGTATCTATAAATTGAAGAGGGCTGAATTTATCTATAAAATGAGACCTTAAGGCTAAATCATCTAGTCTTGTTGCATTATCATAACCTATACACTAACTGATCACCAGGTATTGATAAATATCATGTTTGTCGAATTCTATGACTTCATCAGCTAACTAAATATTATTGGCATGCTAAGCTGATGGATATCGGTTAGCACGAAACACAAGTCCATATTTTTTCACCCACTATATTCAACTGTACAACATTATACAATCAAATTTTGTGTTGGATATCAGGTAATGATGACAGAAAGACAGTAGTTGTATAATTTGTTCACATTGTCATATCAAAAGTGACAAACTATGTATGCCTTATTCCCACTCGTCAGTCTGCATATTGTTGTCTTCTTAACCTTAGGTTGATTCCATATTCCTTTCTTTTACACATTTATTTTAATTTGAACGCATTCTAAGTACACCTGGCTTCTTCCCTAGTTAACTACCAACTGCGTCTAATTTACACAACATCCTGTTATACACTACTCATATGAATACATGCATGTTGTACCCGCTAAAATAATATGTTTTTGTTATCGAACTACCAGTTAGAAGTTAATTTTCTAGGGAGCACAAGTAATTTCAAATTGCTGCTAGCTAAACAATCGTAGACTAATTAGCTAATTCTGTAAATGAACAATAAACTCAACTTTATTCACCAATTCAACACCCCTTCAAATTTAACTGATTATAGTATGTCAGTTTACCCATACAAAGAATAAGTAATAATTCTATCATTCTATCAAAGAATCGAACCCAAAGCCATTAGGTTACTAGAAAAACACTTAACCATCTACACCATTAAGACAGCTTGCAGTGGTAGAATTCCTACTACCATCAATTTGTGATATAGAACAGAAATCAGTCAATTCTATAGGTGATGTCACACTTTCGACATGTCTGAATTCCATTAATCACTGCAATTCGATGATATCAGTAATAATGTTTCTTACATTATTTACTTAGAATAAACAATTTACGAAATCATTAATAGGAGATGGGTGGGTAGGGGTGGAAATGGAAGGACTTGTACATTTGTTACGTTTCTAAAGCTCTTTATTCAATAAATTGTACTTTACGATTATTGCTATTACCATGGCAACCAATTATAGAATAGCAAATAATAGTAGTCAATAAATTTTACATTAAGAATACAAAGCATGGGAAGAAATACTTCTTCTTAATTAGCTAACCATCATCGGTTTATCACTAATAAGCGTAATTGTATCTAGTTGAGATTAAACCTGTTATCATGGATTCATTGAAAACCAAGAACTGACACTAGATAGCTCATTTGTCATTATATAGGACTCCTCATTCGTACACATCAATAACCCCATCAGGAAACTTAGACAAAAGACCTTCAAACCTCATGGTAAATGCTTAAATGTTAGACCACTGAACCAGTCGATATACATTAGTGGATATTTCTCGCCTCAGTCAGCTCGATTCATTGGCATCATTAGGTAAGTGCATTAGATATAGTATGGTGTTTCCGAGTTTTTAGTAGTTGTTCAACCCCAATCATTTTCTGATATTGGATTCAAATTCTCTAATCTCCATGATATCAAATCACGGCTATCATCAGGTAAATAGTGGCTAAGTTTAGGAGATAATTCCTGGAGTTCGCTAATTTCGGTTTTTGAGATCGTTACTCAACGATAACAATGGATGTGGCCGGGTTAATATATCATGAATTAACTATAGTTAAAAATATCAACCATTTGATACCGACCACCTCAATGGTCTAGTGGTTAATTACAATACCTGAAGCTGATTGATAAGATTCCATGACGTGGTTTTATGCCCTCACTACAATGAAGTTTTATACTAAGACAAAAGAGCCGTCCAGTGGTAGTCCTTAATTTCACTGGTTGCCTAATTCAGATCAATTCGTGAGCTTAAATTCAAATTTACAACTGACTAATTGTTGCCTACTACGTTATTAATCAAATAAGCATTTCTTCGATCAATTTTTCATTCTTAACGTGTTAGTTCGGACACATAGTATATCATTAACATCATCTTTGATACTAATCTGTTATAGAAATGTAATGCTCATAACTTATGTAGAAAGAAAATTTTTAATCATTCAATCATCTTTCATCGACTTCTATATGATTGACTGTCTCTACATTGATTTGATTGTTTTCTATGTTATTCTAGTATTTCTGTTAACTGTCTTATTTAATTGACCTCATATCATTACTATACATAGATAGAATGTTTATCAATATCATCATTAAGTGTCCTTAGAACAATTTCAATTCATCAGTGTAGACAATATTCATTGATAACTTTCATTTTCTGGCATACATATCTTATGTTTATATAATTATAAGACATGAGAATGAATCAAAACAGAAATGAAAACATGTTTATAATAGATTACTGTTAATCATTAACTGATGTGGAGATTATGCATAAATGTGAATAAGACTATATGAATTTACGTTACATAGATAGAATGTTAAGCTAATGAAAAGAATATTTAAACTAATATTGGCATAATGAATGCCTGTCTAATATCATTATTGACATTAGAACTAGAATGTTTAAATAGGTGAGAAATAAAGAAAGAAAATACTATGAATACAATATTTTGTAGACTGGAAAATATACAAATTACTATGGTGAAATAGTTGGTAGTAATCCTGAAGAAGTTGCTAGTAGTCGATCAAGAAATGAATTTCTAATCTTTAAGTTGGATTATGACTGGCAAGCAAACTCCAGGAGGCGCTATTCGTCTTATTTGGAACTCATCAGCTGGATGTGTCTGTATCCGTATGTTGATGTTCACAGTGGGATTTGAACTCAGTCCGCTTCGTGCCAAACGCTACCGGGTACACCACTCGACTACTGTATCCAGATAGTCATATTTGTGCAACGGGTATATATGTAATTAGGATAAGCTTGTATTTCCCCGTTGATTTGTTATAGACTGTAGCTGGTCAGTCTCTGTTACCATATGTTCATCCTGAGAGAATTGCCTAGATATAGCGATAGTGCACAAATGTGACTGTCTGGGATCAGTATCCTAGTGGTGAATGTGGTGGCGTTTGGCACGAAGCAGACTGAGTTCTAATTCCACTGTGAACATTAACATTGGGATGCAGATACATCCAGCCGATGAATTCCAAATAGGTCGAATCGCGTGTCCTGGATTCCGCTTGCCAGTCACAATCTAACTTTATTATTACTTGTGTACTATAGCTATATCGAAGCAATGGGTTCAGGATGCACATATGGCAACAGAGACTGACCAGTTTCAGTCTATTATAAAACAACTGGAAAATACAGTCTTATCCTAATGAATTTCTAATCGTTTTAGCGTAGTAACACACTGCATTAGTTGGTCATTCAAAGTGTTGTTCACGGATTGCATAGATTTCAATTTTTAATCAACTTCAAAATACAAATATGCACAGTTTTTGAGCATATTCGACACTTATTGAAGTAAGGTTTTCCTTCGTACCTACTCACGTTAGATTTATAACTATCTACGTTTAGGACTTATTGAAGTTTGAATAAACTACTAGATAGTTGGTAAACAACAATTCAAGCTGATGCATAAAATGCATTATAATTAAGCTCGTATAAATTGAAATAATGTCAAATCAAATATGGACCTATTACGCAATCATAACTTAGCACCGAATTAGCTAGTTGACTCAAAATCATGCAAAACATGAAAAGTAACAGAATTAAAGACATGAGAAACAAAGAACTTCATTAAAATGTAGTGAACAGGTAGCAAACTTACGTAAATTTAAACAGTTGCTTCTATCCTTATGATAATGAAATATTCTGTAATGATCTTACACTGATGTTGAAACTTGATTACCACTGAAAAGTGCAATATCAATGTATAGTATCCTGTTCTAGTATGAGATATTCAGGCGTCAAAAAGAGTGCATAACCTGAAAGATTTTTAGTTTACACTTAAAGGTTCACATATTCAAAACTTCTAGTCATCTCATAATATTAAAGAAAGTTTCAATAAGAAGCTATGACTTAAGAAATTATGAGAATAATTCAGTTTTACTAGTAACATTTGACAATAGTGGAATATGCTCAAGTTAAAAATAAAGACCACATAGGTTTTATTTTGTGATTTCGTCATAACACCGAAGGTATTGGGTTAAACCCTTAGTTAATTGTGTGTACCTTACACTCATAAACAACTAATTCTACAGTTAATAACTATATGTAATTACGATAAGCTGGTATTTTCCAGTTGATTTATAATGAACTGAACAGGTACATCCAGCCAATGAGTTCCAAATAGGACAAAACACGCGTCCTGGATTCCGTTTGCCAGTCACAATCCAACTTAAATAAAGTTAATAACTATGTTTTGAGGCCTTGTCTTGTACTGCTTTATTACGTTAAATTCATAAAGCAACTTTAGCTATCAAACAACAGTTAATCCGAGTTATTGAATTAAGCATATCGGTATTTTTAACAAACCATGTTTACTAGTGGCCAATAACTGACATCCGAGAATTAACCTCATGCAAATTATTATCCATCAAAACGTTTAAAATTACCATTGTTCAGTCGCCTAGTAAATTATTCACTACTGTAAGAAGCAATAACTATTCATTTTGAATCTCAGTGTAATCATATGTTCCATGGAGGTAGATACATTAGACCGATAAGCACTAAATGAGACAGAACATCAATCATACATTTCATTAACATTCCCTATCTAAATATCATCTGAACAAGTGCATCGCTTCTTTCAGTTGAATAAAGTAAAAAGTTGGTTTCTTTAAAGGCTATTTCAATCGTTTTAGCCACACAAAGATAATAAGCGATATTTCCTGCTATCATACGTTTATTTATTCCAGAAACTAGAAATCACATGTATAACGTGTCTCGAGTAATTTAACCATGTCATATATGAATCACTTACCTACCAATGATAGTGGCTGATATCCGACAAATATATCGTGAATTAACTGAGTTGTAATTCTTACTACTGTTGGAAGCCGGCTTAGGGCTTTCACAGTTTATAGTTTGCAGAGAAACTTGAAGGTTCTAGGCTTGGTAGTGAATACGCATTACTGTAAAGTAACACACTAGAACAAAACAGCTGTCAGGTGTTTCCTGATTTCAGTTAACTATCTAATTTAGACCAGTTCGTGATATCAAATTCAAACGGTAAGATAGACTGGATTGCTACGCAGTATACTAGTCTTTTTTTTATTATACGAATATCTCCGGCAAACTATAAACCGTGAAAGCCCTTAGCCGGCTTCCAACAGTGGTAAGAATTACAACTCAGTTAATTCACGATATATTTGTTGGATGTCAGCCACTATCATTGGTAAGTAAGTGATTCATATATGACATGGTTAAACTACTTGGGACACATTATAAATGTGATTTCCAGTTTATGTAATTAATGAACGCATGATAACAAGAATCCTGTTGGGAAACGGAAAAGAGGAAGGCCAAAGAACACGATGCATCGAGAATTGTTAGCAGACATTAAAAAGGTTAACAGCAACTGGAAACAATTGGAAAGGATTGCTCAGGACAGAGTTGAATGGAGAATCCTGGTGAGCAGCCTATGCTCCTCAGTGAGGAGTAACGGGCGTAAGTAAGTAAGTAAGTATGATAACAGGAAATATAGCTTATCGTTTTGTGGCTAAAATGATTAAAATAGCCTTTAAAGAAGCCAGCTTTTTACTTTTTCAACTAAAAGAAGCCATACACATGTTCAAATGATATTTAAACAGTGAATAATAATGAAATGTAGGATTGTTGTTCTGTCTCATTTAATGCTCATCAGCCTAATGTATCTACACACGTTGAACTGATATTATTTATAGTGACTTAAGTAGTTAATAGTCAACTGAGCTTATTGAATCTCTAGGTGACTAAGATTGTACTTATTAATGAACAATTAAAACAATTCACAACTACTAGTTATGCAAAATCTAGATTTAATGATACAGCTTGAAGAAAAGTAGGATTATGCTATGAATAGGCAAATATTTCTTCCAATAATTAAAAAAACGTCGTACAATCCCTTACATAAATTACTATACTGTATTCTGTAAACACAATATCAATGAATTGAACTTGAAAAATGCTGATATTTATCAAATCGAAAAATATTATCATTAAATACTATGAATGATGTAATAGAGTATGTTAATCATTTTATAATAATAAAAAAAATTGAATAAAATAAACATCTGTTAGCAACTAATTTCCAGTTAAATAATCACAGTAACAATGCACCCATTGAACATTTTTAACAAATTTCAAGTTGTTTTTTTTCTCATTTTTGCCCCCTCCCCACCCCCCCCCCCAAAAAGAGAATAAAACAAAATCAAATGAATTTCATTTTCCACTACAATGACACCATTTACAAAAAACAATTTTTTAAAAAAAAATAGAGAAAAAAAATTTTCTAGAGAAAAGAAGAACCAAAACAACTGAAATAGAATTAAAGAGAAGAATGAAGTTGGTGGGGGGTGGGGTGGTGGATATTTAGCTTAGTAAATAAAAAAAATTCAAATTCAAATTGTGTGATATACAGGAGGTGAAAAACGAGAATAAAACTGTACATAATTGTTAAGTAACATCTGGTGTCAATTATTCCACGTTAAGAGGTGTTCAACTAGCCATGAGAACTAAATATTATGATGCAAATAGTAATATGTGAAAAATGTAAACAAAATATAGGGGAAATGACTAATATTATTTATAGTAGGAATAGCAATACACCTAGTTATCAGAGTATTTATTATAGTTAGAGAATGAATGCAATAACTGTAAAATGTGTTATTACACTCACATATCACGAATTGGTTGAGTAAAAAGTATTCATCATTTGATGCCAGTCAGCTCAATGGTTTACTAGTAAGCCGTTCGTCGCAAAGCTGGAAGGTCCTGGGTTCGACTGCTGGTGGAGTCGTAAATGCGCATATCTGAAGAGTCCAGTACTAGGACGAAACAGCTATTCAGTGCATTCTAGTTGTCAATAGTTGTCGAATTCATGCCAATTCATTAAATTAATTTCAACAAAATATACACTAGTATATGCATGAATACAAAGGCCATTATATTCTGTTAGCATAGTACATTGTAATATATATTCACATTTACAACTGATTACATTATAGAGGAGATAAGAGATGGTATTCATTAACTATACTGGTATTGTAACCGTGACTAGAATAACATGGAAAATGAATGATATTGACGATTTATAATGAGATGAGATGTAATCAACTGTCTCCATATACTATGACGCCCTAAATTGATATACATAAGATTTCCACAATCAGTGTATTTCTCATCTTGTAATCCATTAAATACAATAAAGACATTAAAATAAATTAGCATTGTTCTTCTTTATTTTTCTTCTTAGTAAGTATGCATAATTGCTTATTAACGTATTTATCATATTTTGTAATCTAATCAAGTACAATATATTTTTAGTACTGTCAACTATTTGTGTATAAGTTTAGTGTACGTACATATTGGGCCTAAACTTCATATGACTAGAAATAACTTCTGTATTAGTAAGATGGTAAGTTAATATTGTGAACAGAAACTACAAATCAAGAAAAATTAACAGTATACAAAGTTTTCGATTGAGAATTCCACGTCATCAATAGTCATCTCGATTGATAAGAGTGGAGGAATACTACGGATAATTCATTTTCATGATTTTTAACACAATATTTTCTTTGTGTGGAGGAACAACGTGAATAAACATACTTACAGGTCGTAAAACACACTAATATTTTTTAACACTTACTCGTTACCCCACCCCTCATAGAGTAACATAGGTCGCTCACCAGGATTCGCCATTCATATCTGTCCTGAACACTCTTTTCTAGCTGTTTCCAGTTGCTGTTCATTTTTTAATATCTGCTTCCGATTCTCGACTCACTGTGTTCTTTGGCCTTCCTCTCTTCTGTTTCCCAACAGGATTCCATGTTAATGCTTGTCTCGTGATGCAGTTTGATGCTTTCCTATCCATTTACAACCTCTTTTCATAATTTCCACTGCAACTGGAAGTTGGTTTGTTCTCTCCCATAGTAAGATGTTGCTGATGGTTTCCGGACAATGGACATTTAGTCTCTTGCATAGACAGTTGTTTATAAATACTTGTACCCGTCTGATGATGTTTGCAGTTATTCTCCAAGTTTCAGCTCCATACAACAGAACTGTCTTCACGTTCGATATGAAGAGTCTGACACTGAGGTTAGTTGATATTTGTTTTGAGTCCTGAATGTTTTTCAACTGTAGGAATGCTGCGCTGCCTTTGCCATTCCTTGTCTTTCATCTGCATCGGACCCTCCTTCTTCATCGATGATGCTCTCCAGATACGTGAAGGTATCCACTTCTTCCAGAGTTACTTCTTCAAGTTGAATTGGGTTGGTGCTCCCTGTGTTATATTTGAGGATCTTCCTCTTTCCCTTATGTATGTTCAGGCCCACTGATGCTGAAGTTGATGCTACGTTGGTTGTCTTCACTTGCATCAGTTGGTATGTATATGCTAGAAGAGCTAGATCATCGACGAAGTCCAAATCATCGAGTTGCATCCTACTTGTTCATTGAATTCTGTGCATCCCCTCAAATGTGGACGTCCTTATGTTTCAGTCAACCACTAGAAGGAAGAGAAAAGACGAGAGTTGGCAACCTTGTCTGACTGTGGTCCCCAATTTGTGACGAATTCATATCAACAGACCAAAAACTAGCCTCCACAATTCCATTACAGTTCTGTATATTACCATCACTTGTGTACGACCGAATAGTAATAATCAGAATATTCGTTGATCAGTTAAATACCGTTTATTTGATGATGTAGTTGCCACTTTCTTTTTGCATTCTTATATGATTGTAATAATCACTGTCAAAATTTTCGAAGAACATATGAGCTTACAATCAGCGAGGAATACATTCAAACACCTCACTTTTACAGAATGATAATTATAGTCCAACTAGGCCAGTGGTAACGTTCCAAACTGTAAAACTGGTTGATATGTGTTTCATCCACATTGATCCCTTAATATCACATGGTCTAGATGGAAAAGGATACATTTTCTGTTTATCACTAATCACCCAAATAAAAAAATCCAAGAAGTCTTATTCAAACTATAAATAAATGAAACAAATCTTTCTAGGTTAGATGCTAATTAACAGTCATGACACGTCGAGTTCAGGCTTATCGGGAGTGAGACAGTTATCACTGATGAAAATGGATGATCGTTGGGATATATATCACAAATTGATGGGAGTGGGAATTATACTATTGGATATCGGGTAACCCAGTGGTGCAGACGGATAGACATTCGCCAGCCTAGAGCACTTGAGGCGAAATCTAGGGTACACAGTACTGAGGAGTCTCATACTATGACGAAACAACAATTTAGTGCTTCCTAGTTTTATTGGTACCATGCCAACATCAATCTGTGATGAATTCAATCAACTTAGCTTAATACCAGCCTCCATAAACCATCCGACTGCATATGAAATCAACTGATATTTTTCACATGTTTCACAAAGTAACAAATGTAAACAAAAAATAATACTTACATAAATATATACAATAAGTATGGAATATATATGCTAAATGTGGGTGAGTGTTAAAGTGAGGAGGGAGGGGCAGGATATAGTTGAGGGTGGGCGATGTAGCCAACTTCATAGTTTCATTTTTGGAAGATAATATTTTTTGGAAAAAAAAATGTCTCCACATATGATTTTCAACTGTTTTATATATCATTATCTGTTACATTGTTAGTTTTTCTTTAGAACAAAAAAAAATTAATCAGCACAAACGGTAACCATTTTCCAGTTGTTTGTTACTTCATTCAATTATGCATTTTAATTATTCATAAAATAGAACAAACAGGTTTTTTTTTCATTATTAACTTTATATTACTCATAAATAATTTTTAGTCGTATTATTTATTATCATTGACTATATAAATTGAAGTAAGTAGTATGTGTAAAACAAAAAGATCAAAAATAAAATAAACGATAATAAAATGGTTGGCATTAATTAAAACAATTGTAAAAAAGTAACGTTTGTTTTTAAAAAAAAAAGAATGCAACTAAAAATTTGAACATTGAACAAAAAATTAATGAAATATATTTTTTTGAATGGGATGTGATGAAACGATGAGATTTAAATAACTAATAAAGAATTAGAAATTATTCTTACCTAATGGTACTCCCAACAGTGGTTCTCATTATGGAGTACAGACAATAACTTTTAGGTTTTTTAGTGTATGCTATATGGTCGGACAATTGATCTAGTCTGAATTGAATAGTTGATATTTTTAACTACGGTTATTTTGCTATATATTTCTATGAACTTTTCTATTGTCATAGAAGTGTAACTATGTCACATTGATTATGGTTACATTTCATTGGTTACATCTTACAAGAATTGCAGTTATTACATTGTGAAATTAGTCACTAGTGAGTTGGTATTGACTTTAATTGGATGCTATGAAAATTTCTAATTTTCGATTTTATATCTTAAAGTAACCTGAATTAGACAGATAAATAAAAATCATGAAAGATAAAACAAATGTCCAGTGATTCCTGGTTTTTACATAACTTTCTAATCCATATCACTTCATGATACCAATATCAAAAGCACTAAACTCCATAACGCTTAATTGAAATACTTTATGTTTTAGTTTTACTGAGGTACAAATCAAAAGAGTAATAGATTTGTCTCATTTTTATTGGTGTCATAGATTGACTATAAACAGGAAACCATTTTAAATCAGGATCCAGGTTTTTTATTATCAAACTCCTCAGTAACGCACATTCACACCCCCTTATCAGAGATCATACTAAGCCGGTATTTAAAGTTTTATCATTTAACTTAAGGCAGTTTGAAAAGAAATGAAACTTTCTATTTATAATTACTTAGTTGTAGTCAGTCTTTCATATAAATCACGGTATTCAACCTCTCATGTAATCACAGAATAGATACTGTATTGAAAAGTAAATTTCAATTTATTTCTATATTAAAACAGACTAACCGCGGACAACTTCAGCTCTTAGACACCTTAAACCGTCCTAGTAGTATTATAGCAGACAAGTAGACAGGAAACGTTTTTCCAGTAAGAGGTAGAGTTATGAGCAAAATGTTCGTATATTTATAGTTTTCTGAGACAATAAAATCATCATTATAGTCCATCCAAGAAGTTTTCTGCCATTGCGAAATCAAAACGTGTCACGTTGAGATTCTGGAAATTTCCTTCAATTAATCGACAATGTCCTTAAACTCATTACCATGTACGACAGGAAGCTGGCTACAATTTGATACTGTACTAATGAATTATCATGTAAACCTTATCCATTTCCTGCTAAGGCTTCTTATACGTATTATTTCCTCTGTGAGTTTCAGTAAATAACTCGTTGTTCTCTTCACTGTTCCAATTATCCTTTCGAGTTAGCCTGTTATCAAGCTTATCACTACAACAAATTGGTTTATTATCATCATCAGATATTTGTCATTGTTCTCTTAAATGTATGTGAACGGTGTTGTTGTTGTTTTACTGCCTTGATGTGATGCAGTCCACATTTATCAATTCAGTGCTTCTTGCAGCTAAATCTCCAACAGTGTTGATTCTTAATTTGTGGGTATTATCGAGTTCTGTACAATACGGGCTTTTCAAACATCCATTCATACATCTACTAACGGACTCGAAATTATTTCATAATATACATAGCATCTGAGTTTGTGAACGTTGTTGAATTTGATATCACTGAATGGCTTATATCATCTAACTACTAAAAAACTAGGAAGAACTACTTAATTGTTTCATTCGTTTTACTAGACTATTAAAATGTGTGGATTCAAGTTCATTGAGGATCAAAACATACACTTACTGGCTTAACCCTTAAATTACTGAGCTAGTCGTGTGTGCGAAAACCCATATAACTCTGACAGTGTTAAAGCTTTGGAATTACGTCCATTATTTAATCAGTAGTGATCTTGTTTTATCTAACAGTGGCTATTTCAGAATCTAATCCAGTCAAAATTAAAATTCATTAACTGTCAATTTTGATATCTTCACAACCCATCCAATAGTAACTAATATCAGCTCACTAGTGACTAGCCCATTGAGGTAATTCCTGGAGTTCTAGTGTAAAAACGTGACCCTTGAAGTTCAGCCGTGTCGGGTGTGAGGCAGTTATCCACTGATGGCATGGATGAGATCGCTCAAGGATATCACGAATTGACTGTATTTGAAATAACAACTGTTAGGAACCGACTCAGTGGTCCATTGGTAGGGTGTTTGCCGTAGAGCCATGGGGGTCATTGGTTCGATCTCTGATGGAGTCGTGGATGCGCACTGCTGTAGAGTCCCATACTAGGACGAAACAGTTGTTCAGTGCACCCAGGTGACCACTGGTTGTCTGATTCAAACCGATTCGTAATATCGAAACTGACAGTTAACTATCTCCACAAATCCCCCCCCCCATCTAATTGTAAAATTCATTAATCTTCATAACAATAAATTATGATTAAAATAAGCTCACTAAAACTGAATCCACGCTACAATCAAAGGGTTTTTGCATAATTTGACCAGTAGAGTTTAACTATACCGAACATGAGTGACAAACGTATGAATGACAAACAAAGAGTTTATATAGTGTATTGCTAGGTGACTAAAGTTAAAACAATGGATGCCAATTCTGTAGTCATGAGACCTAAAGGTGTTGCTTTCGATCTACAGTGTAGATATTTATTTGCGCTACTAAGGAGTGTCATACTACAGCACAATAGATACCAAATGTCAATTCCAACAGTTTTATAATTCAGGTCCCTCAGTGACATCAAATTCAACATACAACTGATTATTATTCTTATTTCATTCGGTATACTATCAGTAGAATCAAAAATAACTTCAAAAATACATTTGTTTAATGGGATCTGTCAAAGATTGATGTCAGCAGGGTACCATCGGTAACCAGGGAACACTAGACAGTTGTTTTGTTCTAATATAGGTCCCATCGGCAGTGCCCACCTTATATTCCGCCCCGGGGGTTTCAGTTTAACGAAGGCCAGACACTCTAAACAACTGGGATGTCATCCAATCGTAGAATTCCCAATTTCATCAGTTTTTTGATATATAGCCCAATGATAATCCATTTTTTATTAGTGATAAGTATCTCAGTAGTGTTCCCTGGTTTCCAATGGTACCCTGCCAACATCAATCTGTGATAAATTCAATCAACTAAACTTAATGCCAATTTCCATAAATTATTTCAATTGAATTCAAAAATACGGTCATCTGCTTAAATTTATAAGTAGTACAAGTATTTTTCATATTCTTTTATTCTTGTTTTAGAAAAAGACTAAAGTATATTTCCCACTAATGAAGCCATTACATAACACAATAAACTTTAGTCTACATTAGTTTTTTTTATTGTATACATAAATCAAATAAACCACTCTGTTGAATGATTAGTTTCCCTTTTTGTTTTAGGTAAAAGGAAAACAACTGGATAAATCTGAAGTAAAGAATATTACTTCCTATTAGTTGTATTAGATGTAATGTAAATTAACTAAAAGGAATACTGTCGACGCCGACTAAAATATTGAAATACAATTATTGTTGAATATATTATACCATGATTGTTTTACTGGTTATCAGTTGTATCAATGTTCGTAATAGAATTACAAACCTAATTTCAAATATGATAATCTCTTAGAATACATGAAATTTCCGCATTGAATAGTCTAGGATGGAGACTTAATGGAATTATGCTAAACTTCAAAAATTTTTTTTTATTGAATATAAAGAACATAGAAATGATACCAAAGTATAATGTTAATGTTTGTTGAAGTTTCATATGTTAGTAGGCAGAATTTAATTCACTGTTAACTTATACTTATTCGTGGTTACATATATGTTCTGATCGATGTTCTCACCGGTTTCATTGTAAGCATTTAGTCTTCTTATAGGTTACGTGTGTGCTGACTGAACAATATTCATCCATTATTTCTGAGTATAGCCAACAGCTATACGGATTAGATTATTTTGTTCATGTGTTAGTTTGAAGGTGTGGGTATGGCCAGCTACTTAAATTACCAGTAACTACAATCCTCTTGGAAGCACATTGTAGCTATTACGTATCTTAGTTTTAATCATGATTTACAGCCAGCAAAACTTTAAGGTGCTAGCTTTCTAGCATGTCCATTCGTTAGTAAATGAGGGTTTCTTTGTGTAAGGTTTTTGTGAGTAGTTAGATTATCGCCAATGTAATTAAGAATCAAGTTTGAGTGGATTAGTTACTGTAACAGTTAGTTCTTTGGATTTTTTGTATTAATTCTAAAGAATAAAGAGTTTATGGATAGTAAGTTGTTATTTAACTCATAAACTTTAACCTAAAGTACAAAATAACTCTTCAGTACACCCACCACACAAAAATAAATAAAAATAATGACTGCCCTTCAGAAGAAGGGCTATTTAATCAGTTTTATCAAAAAGCATCTCTCAAGATCTTTAAAAAACACAAAATCCCACCATATATGAAATATATATCAGAAATCACAACCGAACTATTCAGGTTATTAGGAGTAAGCATCTCTCACCAGCCAATGCGATCACTTCAACCAAGTCTATGTAAACTAAAAAACAAATTAACAAAAGAAGATAAGCCAAATATCATGTAAAAATAAACCGTTCATATTGTGAGAAGCATTACATCTGACAAAGTTGCCTATCTCTTCTTCACCGACCATATAAACATCAATTCGCTGCCATAGGCTTCTATATTTCCTCCCTTATATCAATACGTGTAGATAATTAAAGACATCTACTTTACCAGGGAAACGTCATGATTTTGAACAGAGGAAACATAAGGACCAAGGAGGTGTTAGAAGCTTTGAACATAACTCGATTTATCAATCGATTATAAAAATCAATAAGCAGCTATGTTGTTATGAAGCATATCAAGAGGGAAGGGAATCGAAATATAAGTTTGATCAATAGTCAATCGAACTCAATTTCAACAGAACAAACTTCTAGTTATTTATATCAAGGTTCCTAAATCTCACTTCTATCAGAAGCTTGTAGTGCAGGATGACAATGTAGACACTATAATTAAACCATTTATTTTGATTAAAACCAATCTACTTAGCTACAAATCATCTCTATCATCTTTAAACGCTCAAAAGGATTAACATTAAAATTTACACTTACTTTATGGCTAACGTAATTTCAACAAAACTTATTCAGAATAATTGCGAACAGAGTACTTCAATACCTTAACAACAAGTTAATAGAAGCCAGATGATTTCATAACATTCATGCCTTTATGTTTGAGTTATCTGTTCATAGTTTCACATTGAAGCTGAAATGAGAAGAGTACAACGATATTACTTTACATTTTATACTAATCATTAATAAGTTACAAGATGAATACAAATAAATTTATACTCTCTACTGAATAGTTACTCTTCTTACTTACTTGCTTATTTACGCCCGTTACTCCTCACTGAGGAACATAGGCCGCTCACCAGGATTCGCCATTCAACTCTGTCCTCAGCAATCCTTTCCAGTTGTTTACAGTTGCTGTACATTTTTTAATATCTGCTTCCGATTCTCGACTCACTGTGTTCTTTGGCCTTCCTCTCTTCTGTTTCCCAACAGGATTCCATGTTAATGCTTGTCTCGTGATGCAGTCTGATGAATTCCGCAATGTATGTCCTATCCATTTCCAACGTCTCTTCCTAATTTCCTCTTCGGCTGGAAGTTGGTTTGTCCTCTCCTATAGTAAGTTGCTGTTGATGGTTTCCGGCCAACGGACATTTAGTATCTTACATAGACAGTTGTTTATAAATACTTGTACCCGTCTGATGATGTTTGCAGTTATTCTCCAAGTTTCAGCTTCATACAACAGAACTGTCTTCACGTTCGATATGAAGAGTCTGACACTGAGGTTAGTTGATATTTGTTTTGAGTCCTGAATGTTTTTCAACTGTAGGAATACTGCGCTGCCTTAGCCATTCCTTGTCTTTACATCTGCATCAAACCCTCCTTCCTCATCGATGATGCTCTCCAGATACGTGAAAGTAACCACTTCTTCCAGAGTTACTTCTTCAAGTTGAATTGGGTTGGTGCTCCCTGTGTTGTATTTGAGGATCTTCCTCTTTCCCTTATGTATGTTCAGGCCCACTGATGCTGA
This sequence comes from Schistosoma mekongi, assembly GCA_034768735.1. Classification (NCBI taxonomy): domain Eukaryota; kingdom Metazoa; phylum Platyhelminthes; class Trematoda; order Strigeidida; family Schistosomatidae; genus Schistosoma; species Schistosoma mekongi. The sequence goes on along the minus strand of CM068306.1, from coordinate 78,978,739 downwards.
AGTTGCTGCTACGTTGGTTGTCTTCACTTGCATCAGTTGGTATGTATATTCTAGAAGAGCTAGATCATCGACGAAGTCCAAATCATCGAGTTGCATCCTACTTGTTCATTGAATTCTGTGCATCCCCTCAAATGTGGAGGTCTTCATGATCCAGTTACTGTTCTATTGTCTAAAAAATAGTAAAGAACAATTCCATTACATTTCTGTTAATTTACATTTACATTATTTGTTGCTAGCAAATAATTGTAATAGGTAACTTGTCAATGTTATTCTACTTTTCTTTTTCTTCCTTTTTTTTTCTTTTTTCAATTGTTATTGTATAATAGTAATAATAACAGATAAATAAATTACTCTTATGAACTTTTATACTTAACATTGTTACTAAGGTGTGAAAATGTTTGTTTTCTAATGAAACCATGAATTTACATTGTCAATAGAATTTTGCTTAAATTACTTAGGAAAGTATTGTACGATAATATACAATGTAGTGTTTAGTTGACATGAAATTACTTATTCTTTCCATCTCTGTCTCTTTCTCTACCGCCCACCTCCTCCCAACAACTAACTCCTGTTTCTTAACTACTTTATTCACTAGTGATGTAGATTTTCTATTGGTTAATACAAATGAAACAATTGGTACTTCCGTTTAAATGATTTAATCTGTGTTACGTTGAATTTTAATCAGGTTACTAAGTTGATAGTACTTGTTGCTGATAAATATGTAAATTAAACAACTTGTAATAGTGCTCAACTATGTATGAATTAAATTGTGACTGGCAATCAGAATCCAGGACGAGCATTCCGTTTTATTTGATAGTCGTCAGCTGTATGTACTTGCATCCCAGTGTTTATGTTCAAACTCGTGTTCAGTTCTAAGTACTTAACTTTGATTAGATATGATAAGTTAAATAGTAACGTATTCATTTACCAAAATGATCTGATATTGAGTAACACAATAAATAATGTTGAGTAATTTATAACTTACTGGAAGTTTATATTACTGATTACAATCAAGTATCTCAGATGTTCTTATTCTTTTTCATAGTCTTATTCAATCTAAACTATTTCAAATGTCACTTTGTATAGGCATTCATAGGAAAACTTATAGCTGCATTAAAAATAAACTAGCTAAATGATGAATATTAGGGAAAGTAAAAATGTTTATGATCCGTTGATAATTATTTCTAACTAAGAGTGGTTATTTCTAACCTATTTACCCTGTATAGTTATTTGGTTCTGATTAGATTTTATTTGATTATTATAAGTATTCTTCATAAAAGATGAAGCAACAGCTAACAAGTAACGTAGATCACTGAGTAACTTAATGATGTGAGAAGTTGTAGCTGATGGAGTTCAGACAAGAAGTAGTTAAGTTTATAGAGATTTGATGACCATTGCCTTATTAATAAATTGATCGATGTGGAAATCCTACTATCCCATGCTGGTCAATCTGCTGACGCTGATGGTTCATCATTCACTTTGATAATTGTATAGTACTGAATTTGATCCTAGAGTACGGTAAAGGATGAATGTCACCACTGATAAATCTCTTACTAGAACGAAACAATTATCACCTGTTTCTTGGTTTTTCATATTTGCCTAATTCAGACTATTTCGTGATATCAAATTGAAATTCAACAATCTTCACAACAACTGACCAAAATACATTCTTTCAGATGAACACAACTCTTGTTTCACGTACAATCGAGTTTGACTGATTAAACTAAAACACGTAACTCAAACAAGTCGTCAAAAGTAGCGTAAATTCTAAGTAACCTACTTAGTCACGGGTTTTTATGGTTATTCTGTCATTGTAAAAATGAATAGGCAACATATGCATGATTTGGCTTTGAAGATGATAGTTCAACAGTATGCTATGCAGCCTTTCCAATTATGAGGAAAGGTGAATAGCTGAAGTGTCCCACATATTGCTTAATCCAACTGCACTGAACAAAAAGGAAAGCTTTACTATTCATCTAACATGGACTTTCTTTCTAAGCCATCATAATTAAAGTATGTAGAATTTCTTTCAGATGAACACACACATACAATTTTAACCTCATTTCAAATATATTTTACACAACCTTTCACATCATACTATCATATACATGTCTCAATTTAAATCACCTTGACCTAAATGACTTGACATGACACGATCAGACTTGCATTTTCATTGTACTAGCTTATTTTGATTTGTTCCATTATGTTATTTAATCTGATGTCAATTCATTTCGGTTATTCATTTTATTCTCTGAAGAAGCAACTTGCACTAAACCGCGAAACGTCAGAAATTTTAATTTCTACTGATTGGAATATTACAAATATATGCATCACTCATTTTTAGAAATAACGTATTCAATGATCTATTTATTTGAAATTATCAAATCTAATCTTGGTAATGATATCCTTCATGGTTACAAAACGGTAACATCAGTAGTATTAATACCTCTCATAACTGATGGCCACTTAATCTACAATCATTTTTCTTTCAAATCTATCTGCATGTCTTACAAGGAACCTACCAAGTCAATAAGTCTTCGCCTTCTATGTGTATGGAAATATACGTAGAGAAACTAGAACAGAGTGTACAAAAGAAACTGGTTTAATGATTGGTACTACTATGAACTTAATCTGAATATATCTTTACATATTGTTCTTTAGATTATGAGTTTATTCTATCTTGTTTATTTATCATCACCAAATGAAATTCTTGTTTTCCTTAAATCATGTATGTTTTACACTTAATTGATTGTTGTTTATTGTTGCACTGTTAATTTTCAACATCTTTATTTGTTTAACTATGTTGTTCACATTATTCGCTGTTAGATTCATTATGTTTCGACATATGTGACCTGTATGTTATTACTGAAAAACCTCCCTGACTTTCTGTATACTTTAGTTGCTGACTGTTTGAGATGGGCTGTGACTAACAAGTGGAATCCAGGATGAACATTTCGTCCCATTCGGGACCCACCAGCTGGATGTACTGTCATTTCATTGTTGATGTTCACACCGGGACAGTACTTGTGAACTCATGCTAAATTGAGACAATTCACTTAGTATGAAGATATGACAACATAGACTGATTAATCTTATTCTTGACAAATCAACGGAAAGATCCAAATACATTCTAGTCAGCCGACAACGTTTGTCCTAACGAAGAGTTTAAATTAAACATATATTATCAACTAGCTAACATTCACGCAGATGAAGGCAGCTACCATTTTTTCCAAATTATTACTCTGCATAGTTAATGTAGTCGCACCAAGTTTTATTAGTAACGTATGTTCTGATCTCCATGGTGTTAATTAAGTATAGTTGAATTATCTGCTATTTTCAGGTATTTGCTGATCATTTAGTAATTAGTGATATCTATTTCTTGGTGATGCTTTGCTGGTTGGTTAACTAACTACTGCATCATAACTATCCAACATAATTCTCAACCTTTAGCTTTTATTGATCACCGGACCCCCACCTTCCTTCTTTCCGACAAAATATTTTGCTAAAAAAGTGTATTAAGTAAAGTTTAAGACAACTGTATTCCAAACAAATGACAAAGATTTGGTAACAGTATGAAACAGATCACAGTTAATTAGGTATAATAATGTTTGCAATAAACTTAGCCTTTATAAACTCACATGAAGAACTGTATGATCTAGAAATATACATCATACAAAAGTATCCTGAATCGTAAATGTTTAATCATTGTTTCTTGTAATTCTATGATTCTGCGACTAATTTCGATGTTTTACAGTTATATAGCTTTTGGTGAAGCTAATCCATGAAATGACCTTGCAGTTACCAGGGCAGAAATGAGCCAATAGGATCTTTGCTATGACTACAACTTGACAGACTTGAAAACGACGATTAGTTGCACGATGCCTGAGTATCTAAAGTCTTCACATGAAGTGTAGGTAGGATAAGCATACACCGATAAAAGTGATTTGAGACCAAATCATTTATTGTTTAATATCAATAGTGTTTATATTTAAATTAGTTACCGGAAAATACAAAATAAAATGAAAGCTGAGTTAAGAGAGTTGCTTGTGTACAGGGTGCTAGATCACAGGATCAAATTAATGTTACAATAGATCGGTATAATTAACACATGACAACTGGTAATGAGCCCGTGATAGCTTACAATTCAGGCAATACAAATAACGTAGTCACTGAATGCTGAACCCGAAGTAGTTTAGCCTTAAATGTCCCAGTAGTACGAAAAATAGACTCAACGGATTGCAATTTCCAATTCTTCGCTGTAACACAGCAATGTGGCTTTATGGGAATTGGCTTTGATTTGTTACTTTGTTCATCAGAGACTGATCGCGGGTGAAGAGTCTTATGAAAATGAATGATGCTGTATCTGACAGGAAATGTTAGTTTCCTTAATATTTCAAGTAAGCCTTACTGAAAAGTATCAAATCAGACGAAACCTCCTTCCAGAGTTTCCTTTATACTATATTTATACCTCCTTCCTATGCTTGCTGTTCTAAGATTCTTTACGCTGATTAAATGACTATTCTGTACAATATCCTTTCTGTGATGGCTTTGTGGTAATAGTTTAATATTTCTGATGATGACGATTCTACCAAATGAAGCGTTTCAAATAAGCTGGTTATTACTCAAATATTTAAAAAACTAGATTTTAAAACGACTGATCAATAATCATCAGTACATAATTTCTACCTTTTCAAGGAATAATCATTTCTTCAGTTACAGATGCTTATATGTCACCAGTGAATTTATTTATATGTGGGTTTGATTGATAACCACATTTCTATAATGTCGCATTCAGAAGCAAAATACTCATCGAAGCCGTCTGACTTAACGTTTGTGTAAACAACTAACTTCTATATGAAGTAAATGGAGATGATGTTAGCCAGTGGGCATTAAGACTAAAAAGCTTATAAGCGTCATTTATTGAGTGGTATATTACACTTTAAGATCAACTGTACAAAGTATGCATAATTCATTCTCATCACAGATAACAAAACAACCAGTAAACCTGTATTAATTGTCATTATAAATACTCATGTTTTTTAAAGTAAAGGTCAGACAAACATATTACCCACCCCCCTGTATGGAACTGTCCAACAACGTACGATTATGATCAGAACACAGATCAAATCCATGAGATTAAAGCCTCATGATTGATGGTTAACGTGAAAAACATCAAGTCAGTATCTACTATTTAGGATGCCTAACTACAGTCTATTTGTGGTACTAGATAATACGATGTATATTTAAACAACTTACTTCATTATTTTACTGCTTCATATGAATTTAGCAGTGATTTATACATATAACACTTTGAATCGAGTCCTTTTATTTTAATTCTATGTACTTGATTCCTTATATCAACTTGTAAAGAGTATAAACAATCCAAAGTCTATTTTATCTCCTTTACCTCTCTGAAACCCCTTACAATTCGCAATACAATAAAGTCAAATCTTTTATAATTCCTTATGAATATAGAATTTATACAAATTACAATTAGAATATCTTAATGTTAAGAATTACCCCTTAATCAAATCTTCTGTCCTTAAATTATTCCCTATTATCTCATTGTAACAAATAATCAAACAGTTGAATTGACCAATCAGAGATAAATGTTGAGGAAATGATTTCTACCGAATCATTTTAGCTCAAAATTAACTACTGATTAAAAAAATTATCTATATAAGTAGTTAATTAAGAAAATGTTTATTCTTGTATTTATTCTAATTAACTATCCAACTGTATATTGTATAAATAAATATAGATATATACATATGTATATGTAGTAAACATTATATATTTATTTATCCAAGTCTACTCATTAAATATTAATAACTTGTGCAATTATTTACATACTACTTAACATAATAACAAGTAGTCTCTAATTGTTAATATATTTCAAAAAAAAAGGAATAAGTGTTATTTATCATTGCAAAAAACAGTTTTCTATTTTTATATACAATAATAAATAAATACTTTATAATAATCAAATGCCACATAAACCAAGAATACAAATTGGAATCTCATGCAGGTAATTTATAAGTGTTCAATGTACATTTGAATTGTCATGTTGATATTTGTATACAGTTCTAAATGGTACTCTTATATTGTTAGTTATTATTATGATTATAGTAATTGGTAATGTTTTTTGTTATTATTAATTAAGTGTTTGATATCAAGTACCTTTGATCATGCACTCTTTCGTTCAGTAAGTGATCTCTGAATATCACAGTGTTATTGTAATTGAATGTTTCCTGTTAAACGAGGGTCACTAGTGGTCAGTGGTTGCCTAGTTCAGACCAGTTAGTAATATCAAATTAGCATCCAACAATCTCTGCAATATTTAAATAGTGATAAATACCACCTTACTAGTAACTGACTTCCCCAGGTAATTCCTGGAGTTCTAGTGTGACATGACTAGCGGGGTTTGACCATTTTCCGTGTGAGACATTTACTCACAGATGACAATGGATGACGTGGCACAAAACATTGATTCAATTAGAAATATTAGCTGTTGGGAACCTAATCAGTAGTACAAAGGCAAAGCCTTCACAGCGGAACCAAAAGGTTTTGACGTGGTGGATGCTCACTGGTGAATACTCCCATGATGGGACGAAACAGCTTTCCATTGTTTTTTGGTAGTCAATGGTTGTATAATTTAGACTGATTAGTAATATTAAATAAAAGATTGAAGTTCCACATACGCTCCGAAGGAAGGACATCAATGTTAAACTACATGCTAATAAATAATGAACACTAGCTGAATAGATTGAGAAATGTTAACAATTCCTGGATACGAAACATTTAAGAAAAGATTAGTACAATGTAAAAATCTTAAAATTTTCTTCACGACACACGTTGTGTCGATTTAAGCTATCTCTAGATTCATTTGTACTAGTTGTAAGCTATTGGCATTTATGTTGATTGCCTATGCATTAAAATCTACTAAAGTTAATTAACTAACGGCCACTCTATTGAATATAATACATTTGATTACATTAAAGAATGCTCAGTTTAGAATCTGTCTACATTCTATGAAATTTCCACTTTACAAGCATTTAAACCCAAGCAGACATGTTAGCAACTATTCGTGCTCCTATGACATAATTGCCTCTCGTTTCTCTAAACGAAGTAATACAGATACTCTATATCAACATATGTGACTATACTTTAGGAGTTAGTTGGTGAAATGATTTGTAATATGTTTAATGAAACACTCTTAGATTACTAATGTAAACGGTTTACTGTTAACCAGAGGTAGTTATGTAATTATGTATTTTAAAGAGGTCATTTACATATACCAAAAATTGATCTCATTCAGGGGTTACTAATAGCCAGGGAACACTAGAATTAGTAAATGGCAGTTAGTACATAAACCGCTAGTAGGTATTGAAGCAAAGGCGTCTAGCTTTTGCAGAAGACGCCCAGACATCATCATCATTGACCCGGTTGGTATCCACTGGTATAATTTCCGATTCAATCAGTTTAAAATTCATGTACTATAAATTTAATGGGTGGATATGCCCTAACTTTCCTATTTATACAACACACACAATTTCAGCGCTGATTTGTTTGTGTATAATGATTGTTTGTATCACTGGTAGGGATTAAGCGGTAGTGGTATACCAATGAGATTTGAAAAGTAATTTTCATGGCGTCACTTGATAACTGAAATAGTGAAACTGGTGCTAGAGAACGTCATCTAGAAATTACGTGAAGTGGTGATGATCATCTATCTCTAAATTAATGAAAATGTTAAAGAAGGCAATTTCTATACTTCTGATGTTACATGAAGTGAAATCAGATATTAAGTCAAGCGTGATAAGTGGATATTTCAATATCATATACGTTGTTGTAAAAATTCCACTAGAACTAGTCTGTATTTTAGTATAACAAAGGCTACTCTGAAGCAAATTATGTGTTTGTTAATATGCTTGACTGACGGTAGTCTGAATAACAATCACACAGGCAGTATATAATGTTAGTGAAGTGGCATCTATCCAGTTATATGAATACTATAGAGATGTATCCGTTAAATGATGCTACAAACTAGTTTTCAAATAGTCTAGAAGTGTCTAGTAGACTTATTTGTTATTAGGTTATGAACCGTATACACAAATGACACATTGTTATCTGAATAAGCTTTTATCTAGTTACTTCTTCGAAAGCATCAAACGACTAAATAACCTTTAAAAGATTTACTAACCAAACAAAGTTAATCTATCCATTGTATATTATTTTTCTATTTATATCTATTCTTATTAATATAAACTTATTATTAGCATTTTTCATTCTCTCATTGATAAATATTGACTCCGATTCATTTTTATAGTGCTACTATAGTTTAGTTCCAACATATTTCACTATCTTTTATCACTAAGTAGGTTTTCATGCACTGTTTACGTAATAATCATTTTTTCTTAACAACTTTTATTCATATTAAAAAGTAATATTACACAACATAATCTATAGATAGGTTCATGTTAGTTTACCTGTTAAATAATCATGTATCCCATTTCTATGATATTGATGATTGTACAATCATGATCAGTGTTATGATTGTCTAGTCATTGAGTATATTGATTAAATTTTTTATGTAATTAGGATAAGTTTGTATTTTCCCGTTGATTTGTAATAGACTGAAACTGGTCAGTCTCTGTTGCCATATGTCCATCCTGAGCGGATTGACTCGATATAGCGTTACTACACAAGTTATATATTATAAGTTGGATTGTGACTGGCAAGTGGAATCCAGGACGCGCGTTTCATCCTGTTTGGGACTCATTGGTTAGATGTACCTGCATCCCAATGTTGATGTTCACACTGGGATTCGAACTCAGCCCGCTTCGTGCCAAACGCCACCGCGTTCACCACTATGCTACTGTGTCCAGACAGTCACACTTGTGCAACGGGTATATATATGCAATTAGGATAAGTTTGTATTTTCCCGTTGATTTGTAATGGACTGGATTCCGCTTGCCAGTCACAATCCAACTTAAATTTTTTATATTAAATTTTCTAATACGATCCTTATTTGATGTTAAACAGATTTCATTGTTACATGGTTATAACCTGTCAGTAGGTAACCTTATCAAAATCTTGTTGACTACTTTTAATTAATTGACATTTAATTGATTATTCTAATCTTTATTACATTCTGTATTATAGTTTTATATACAGGTTGAAAAGTATTTAGTTAGAGAATAATCTATGTAAACACTTAATATGATTTAAAAGTGGGTGATGCTTAAGAATCACACATTGAAAGTAATAAGTAACAGATGACAGTAACTTAGTGATTACTTATAATTAAAGTGTATATGTTCTTTAAAGGAATCAGTGGTCCTAGTAGTAAACAGTATCAAATAATTCAGTCGTAAGTGTTATTATTAATATATATATTTGATAAGATCAGAGAGTAAGTTAAGTAACCCGAAAAGTAACTATACTTTATATCATTATATCTACTTCAGTTTAACATGTTTTTTATCCTCTAAGGTTACATGTTTACGGTTGACTTTAATGAAAAATTCATAACAATACTCTGTTATTACTACCTAACAAAACATTATTTCAAGCAATTGTAAATTTCAATAATTGAATGGAAAGCGAAATGTAAGTATATAGAAAGTATGTTTGTATTTGGATGTTATTAATATGGAGATGATAAGTTCAAGTACATTAATCTTCACAACACCTAATTACAATTATTATCAGCTGACTAGTAACTAACTTCAGGAGTTAATTCGTGGAGTTCTAGTGAGTAAACTTTTCAAGTGTGAGTTTAGTTATGTCAGTACTTACCTACTGATAATAATGGATTAATTTGCCCTGATATATCGTTAAATTAAACTGGCCTACTGGTTTAATGAATAAATGTTAACCAAGAAACTAAAAGTACCTTCTTTGAATTCTATGCTAACCAATACCACTTCCTAGTTTTCAATAGTTACTTAATCTACATTAATTCATGATATCAAATTCATAAAGTATAATATTATTATTTCTTCATCTAAGTTGTATTTCTTTTTCTTTTCAAAATACTTCAAAAGATATAATGTTTACATCATTAATGTTATTAACACTTTAATATGTATTACTGATAAACAAAAAAAGAAAACAAGAAACAATTATCTTCTTTACACTTGATAGATATTCTTATGAATTGAGGTCATCATTGTCTATTAATATTGAATGTAATGAAATAGGACAATTCTTTAATGTATTTAGTGTTTGATGTTTTGTTTTGTTTTGTTTTTTCTCTTTTTATTATAAACATAGCATAACTACCAATTTTTGTTTATCATATAAGTGCTATTAATGTAAAAAGTAGTTTAGGTTAAGGTGTTCATCAAATGAGGAAATGGAGGTGTGTGTGTGTGTGGGGGGGAGAGATGGAGACGATTAAATAAAATTAATAGGCTAAAAAAGAAACTAATTTATTACTAAACATTCTATTCATTCACTTAGTTTATCTTGTTACTTATTACTTACTAATTTATTAATTTCATATAAAATGAATTTCATCAGTCACCCGTAAATAAAGTATTTCTATTTCATTTTATTTATTTTATTTATTCAAAAAAAAATAATTATTAATAGATAATGACAATTGAAAACATTCAAGCGTATAGTTTAATCTTTTATTGTTTACCCTTTTCTATAAGCATTAATATTATCTTAGACATTTTCCTATTTACCAATCTCTATGATGTATTTACTCTTGGTATTTACTGATTATTTATTTACTGATAATAATAGTAATAATAATAATAAATAAATATTTGTGAAACAAATAATTCAGTTTTTTAACATTTTTAGGACAGAGAGGGGGAGGGTAGAGGAGAAGGAGTTTTTCTAAATAACTTGGTTTTACATTAAAATTAATTAGGATTTTGTTTTTTTTGGGGGTTAGTGAATACTAGATGTGGGAGTATAGTTGAGGGGTAGAGAGTAAAGTGTATGTAACTATTTAAAAAATTGGTCAGCATTAGTATCTATGAGTTATGTTTACATTAGTCAAATAGGTTCATTAACATCATGATGTTATAAACAGTACAGTATTACTGGAACTTAGTACCGTAGACAACAATGCAAAATGATAATTGATGAGTGGGAATTCTACCATTGGTGTCAGCACAGAGATTCAAAAAATTAACCGTCCATTAACCTGCAGAACTCGAAGTAGAAACTAGGGTATACACTGCCGAGGAGTTCCATACTAGGATGAGACATCTATGTAGTGCTCCTTGGTTTTCAATGGTACCCTGCCAGCATCAATCTGTGACTAATTCAACCAGCTACAATATTTAATGCCGATCTCCACAAACCACCTTAATTCGGTCAGAAATGATAATTATCAACTTGCTCTATGGTGATTGAACTTAACAGCTAAAGTGTAGATAATGATTATTGTATTCATGATATAAAAATCTCCAAATGTTTAATTAATTTATTATTTGAAATATAAGATCGGTACGTTAGACTAATAAGTGTTTTAAATAGAGGGTTTAGTGGATTGAATTCATTACAGACTGGTATCGGTTGGGTGAAAAACATATAGTACTGGACCTGAAGACCATAGGTTCGATTTCCTAGCAAATTCAAGGGTGCGCACTTTTGACTAATCCAACACTAGGATAAGTCAACTGTTTATTGCTCTCCCGTATTCACTGGTACTCAATCAATGTTAGTTTCAACAAAACCATTTCAATTCACCTAGAATAATCAGTCAAAGTGATTGATTTCAACACGTTCCTGAATTTCTGATGGAAAGTTGTAATTAATGGAATTTTAACTTGTTAATAATCATAAAGTTATCACCGATGGTATTCGCTGATCGTTGTGCCATATCAAAAATTGACGCAAGTAAGAATTCTACAACTAGATGTCAGCTATCCCAGTGGTATGGTGGTTAAACGCTCGTCGTGTGGCCTGAAAGCCCTGGGTTGGGTTCCCTGACGGAATACAGGATATGCACTGCTAGGTAGTCCTATACTAGGACGAAGTTAATATTAAATGCTCCTCGGTTTTCGCAGCCGACTTTATTATACGATTAATACAATCAATCAAACTTAATAAGTGTTATGATATGATTTTTATTACTGGTAACTTTATCATTGTAAGTTTAATTTGTTATATCCAGTAATTTTGGGTATTTCATTATACATTTAGCTTATTTTACTCATTATCCTTATCAGTGACGGGTAAATGACTGAATATTTTTAATTTATAACAACTGAAGGAGCTTTGAGGATAATCGTATCATGTTTAGCGTTTTACTGTTTATTAGAGATTTTATAAAACTATCCAAATATAACTGAAATCAATCAATGCCTGTTACCCCATGTAGAGCATAGGCTACCGACCAGCAAATATAACTAATATTCATAACAGTTTTATAGATAATATACTGATATAATGTATATTTAGAATTATTATACCAATTAAAACTTCTGCGTTCCATTTATTTTCGAAGTAGGACAAAAGTAACTGATAACTTGTTCATCAACCATTCCACTTCAACATGGTTAGCATTCACTTCTCTTGTTTAGTATATAGTAAAAGTGAATTGGTGATCATGTTAGTTACTACGTAACATTTGTACAACATCTTCCAAATGTATTTCTGATATGAAGAATTACTTTTTTTAAACGAAGCGATCCAAATAAATTATGGGTATGCAAAGTAGAATTGTCTTGGAATCGTCTTGAGAAATTTTGTAACTAATACACCATACATTGTTTAAGTTAGACTGTGGCTAGTAAATGGAATCCTGGAGTCGCGTTTTGTCCTTTTTGGAACTCGCCAGTTAAATGTACCTAAATTTTAGAGTTGATGTTCACACCCTGGCTCATTTCGTGCCAAACGCCACCATTTTACGACTTTCAAATATAACAAATCACCCGTCCCGGATTCCGCTTGCCAATCACAGTCAATGTCAAATAATACTTGTAAATTATTGCTATATCGGCTGAGCATACACATATGGCAATATAGAATGGTCAAATTCAGTCTATGACAAATCAACGGGAAGATGCAAATATATTATAATTATAATACACCATATAATAATATTCCTAATATTCAAAATTAATTGTTCCCTGATTTTGGGCAGTTACCAACTGATATCAATCAGTAAGGAATCGGCTACAACGAAATATTCATTTTATAAGCATTTACTTCGTTAATATAAAAATATATGCAAAACGTTGATATACAGTGATTAGCTTTCATTCATATACATTCATCATACCTGGTGTCGCCCCTTACATTTATTTACATGACAGAATGTGTATGATGTACGAATTCTTTATTAATTACTTTTTCTATCTACACACAGCTAAATATAAGATAGTGAATAAGAATGTATAAATCGCTGCGGTGCTTCTTCCTAAGTTTATAAGTAATTGTATTCATGATACGTGTGTAGACGTTTTATAACATCATGTACATACAGGTAGTTAAGTAACACAACCATTTAAAGTTATGTAAAACATATAACTTTATTACAGTAAATGAACATCTTTCATATTTTTATTCTATAACATCATTTTGGAATTCCAGTATCTAAGATTATTGATGTCTAGAAATCATTTAGAAATCCATGACGAGATTTAGCCTTATTTTGAACTTGTCAGCTAGATGTATCTACATTACAGTGTTCACTCCGTCAATTGAAATCAGTTCATCCATGTCAAATGACATTGTACGATATGTTGGCATAGATAATTTTAAAGTATTTTCATCGTCTTGTTGATATTGTTATAGACTTAAAATGATTGCATTTGTTTACCATGTGTGCATCTTAAAGTGATTATATCAATACATCTGTAGTTTACATGTACGATTAAAGCTGAGTTTTGGATAACAAATGGAATACAGAATAAAAGTTTTTCTTATCACCAACTGAATATATCACTATTCTAGTGTTGACATTTACACTCCACTGTCCAACGTTATTTACCACTACTATGATGCTATCACTTAGAATGAATACATAGCAACAAAGGTTAATCAATTCCAATCCATAATAACAACAACGAAATAAATGTAAATATTTTTAAATTATTCTTTTTTTTTCCTCGAAAGTTATTTAACTTAAATATTTAGCTTACAATAGATACTACTTATTTGAAAATTATTGTAAATAATTACTATGCATTATTATTTTTAAAAAAAAATTATTAGAAAATTATTCATACACTTCAAATTCTCTACTTCACCATAGAAAACTTACATAGATACATATATGTATGTATATGTATGCATAAATGCTTGTCTTAAACTAGTTACTATCAATAGTATAAGAGTTTTTTTCTATTGTTCTTATTCTATACAAAATGTTATTTTGTTTCTTTTGTTTTCTTCATTAATAAGTATTATATATTGTCTCATGTTTGCATAGATACACAATTACATAACTACTTGTATAGTAAGTATGTTTACACTATAGTTAATTTAGTGTATAGTTAAGTGATCATTGATTATATGAATTTCTTAAAAAGCAAAAAAAAAAACAAATAAATAAATGTAAACAAAAAGGAAAATAAAAGTAAATGAAAGAAAGTGTTGATTACAATAATGACGAAGTAAGAAGAAAAAGTAGGATAAAAAAAAAATGAGTAACGATAGGCAACAGTAAAACAAAAATTTATGTAAATTCGTTTCATTACATTAAATATGATATAGAAATAACAAATAATTTATATGATTATTAATATTAACCATGAAATCATATAAGAGAATGCAGATAGTTGAGTTAAGTTGGAGTGTATATGTGGATGTGATAATTTAATAAATCAATATGATTATCAATAGATGGTAAGTATTCAAATATAACAAATGATTATGTATAGTTAATATATTGACAGTATATTAAATATCATTAGTAACAACCTATGGAATTGATGGTACTTAGTATCTAAGCTTATAAATAATTTGTAACTAATGAGTTTTATTTGACATTTGTTAACTGATGGAATCATTTAGTATATTTGAGTATTATTGTTCATATTGTGAATTCAGACTCAATCAATCCAATTCAAGTGTCATCGTTTTGTCTACTGATAGATAGTTATTTGAAATTATGAATGGAATCAAGTTACACAGTTTGAGAAAACTAGAGAACATTTGTCAAATATTTTGTTCGAGTATGAGATATATTGATAGTACACACCTGTTTATCAAACATGAATCTAGCCTGGGACCCTAAAGCTACTAAGCTAGTATTTGATATTTGATGCTTTTGATTTCAATCATTTCGTGACATATACAACGAAGGTACTTTGATTCCAAATGAAGATATGAGTGTGAACTGTTGAAATGTTCTATACTGAATCAAGACAGTCGTTATGAGCTTCAATCGTTATCTAAAGTAGATTAAATACATGATTTAGAATTCAACAAGTTCCACAACATCTGATAATAATATGTATGTATTTAATAATGTAGCTTTCTACTATTGATCTTATGAATATTTTCAAAATGATGAACAGGCATCAGAAAGATTACTAGAAAGATTCATAAATCACTAGAATTGCTTCATTTAATTTCATGTTAGTCTAATGACAAAATGATGAAGCAAAAAGAAAGTAAATGTATTCTATACATAATATTACAATCATACTGTACTACAAAGATCAGTAATAGTGTTCACTTTGACTGTGTGAACACTAATAGACTAGAAAACATTACAACATATTTCCGCCAATATCATCAGTTACAGACAATAACGGATCCAAGTAGTAAGTGAAAAAACAGTGATGCTTTCAATGAAGTTAAACCATAGAAAATGTCACTTTTAATATCACAAATTGATATGAATTAGACAACCGTTGATCACCTGGAAGTACTGGACAGCTGTATCGCCATGATACGAGACTCTTTAGCGATGCACATCCACGACCGCATTGAGGATCAAACCAATGGCCCCTGCCTCCGCGGCGAACGTCTTATCACTAGACCACTGGGTCAGCTCCTAACGGTTGATATTTTTAAATTAAGTCAATTCGTGATACGTTTTTTCTACCTCATACTTGCAATCGGTGGATATCTACTTCAAACCCGACAAAATGTAGTTGACTTTGTAGAATATTGAAATTTCAACTACTTATAAATTAATAAAAATGGAAATAGATTTAAATTATCAGCTATAAGCCTAAGACTCAAGTTAAATGTCGCAAATAATTGAAAATGATGTACATATAACATCGAAATCATCGATGTCAACCAATTCAATGTAGTACCAGAATAAAAGTTTGCGTCGATGCTGTCGTCCTAGAAGGATTATGAAGGTCTTACTATGAAGCTATTTAGATCAGAGAATAATGATTCGCTTCAAGTATTCTCTTCAAAAATAAATCATCCCCATTATCTTAGTAGTATTACAAAATTTAAACTGTTGTCGGATTTCGAATTTGTGACTATTCTTCAATACACTACTTATTATTTTATTGTGAATTATGGCTTTTGTTATCCACTATACTTATAAGCTATTTAAATGTATTGAATAATGATTACCAAATTGTAGTTCAGGTAAAATCTCATTATGATTAAATTACTTGACAACAACAAAACAGAAAATAATAGTTGTGAACTCTAACTATTTGAATGTAGTCTTAGGAGAAACAAGACTAGAAATTAGAATGATGATAGTTTTGCACTAAATGCTAATATAAACTAAGTAATTTATGCTGACTCAACAAAACATGAAGACGTAATTGAGATAACTTTGTACAAATAAGTGTCAAAGTTACTTCACTGCATTTATTACAGAGTAATGTCTGTTGAACAATACTTGAAACTCAGTGAGATTAGACAGTTGTTTCGTCCTAGTATAAGACCTCTCAGTTCAATATGCTGTAGTTCCACCAAGAAGTCAAACCCAGGCCACTCAGTCCTCACAAAAAGAACGCCTAACCATCTTCACCACTTCAGCACCCTTGAAACAAACAGTCGAATTTTTACTTCAGTCAATTTATGATGTAACGCAACGATCAGGCAATGCCACCGATGACAGCTGTCTCATACTTCACATGTCTAAACTCCAGTCGCGACTTCTCATTCGAACTTCAGAATTGTTCTGAAATCAGTCACTATATCACAAATTGATATGAATTAGACAACCGTTGATCACCTGGAAGTACTGGACAGCTGTATCGCCATGATACGAGACTCTTTAGCGATGCACATCCACGACCGCATTGAGGATCAAACCAATGGCCCCTGCCTCCGCGGCGAACGTCTTATCACTAGACCACTGGGTCAGCTCCTAACGGTTGATATTTTTAAATTAAGTCAATTCGTGATACGTTTTTTCTACCTCATACTTGCAATCGGTGGATATCTACTTCAAACCCGACAAAATGTAGTTGACTTTGTAGAATATTGAAATTTCAACTACTTATAAATTAATAAAAATGGAAATAGATTTAAATTATCAGCTATAAGCCTAAGACTCAAGTTAAATGTCGCAAATAATTGAAAATGATGTACATATAACATCGAAATCATCGATGTCAACCAATTCAATGTAGTACCAGAATAAAAGTTTGCGTCGATGCTGTCGTCCTAGAAGGATTATGAAGGTCTTACTATGAAGCTATTTAGATCAGAGAATAATGATTCGCTTCAAGTATTCTCTTCAAAAATAAATCATCCCCATTATCTTAGTAGTATTACAAAATTTAAACTGTTGTCGGATTTCGAATTTGTGACTATTCTTCAATACACTACTTATTATTTTATTGTGAATTATGGCTTTTGTTATCCACTATACTTATAAGCTATTTAAATGTATTGAATAATGATTACCAAATTGTAGTTCAGGTAAAATCTCATTATGATTAAATTACTTGACAACAACAAAACAGAAAATAATAGTTGTGAACTCTAACTATTTGAATGTAGTCTTAGGAGAAACAAGACTAGAAATTAGAATGATGATAGTTTTGCACTAAATGCTAATATAAACTAAGTAATTTATGCTGACTCAACAAAACATGAAGACGTAATTGAGATAACTTTGTACAAATAAGTGTCAAAGTTACTTCACTGCATTTATTACAGAGTAATGTCTGTTGAACAATACTTGAAACTCAGTGAGATTAGACAGTTGTTTCGTCCTAGTATAAGACCTCTCAGTTCAATATGCTGTAGTTCCACCAAGAAGTCAAACCCAGGCCACTCAGTCCTCACAAAAAGAACGCCTAACCATCTTCACCACTTCAGCACCCTTGAAACAAACAGTCGAATTTTTACTTCAGTCAATTTATGATGTAACGCAACGATCAGGCAATGCCACCGATGACAGCTGTCTCATACTTCACATGTCTAAACTCCAGTCGCGACTTCTCATTCGAACTTCAGAATTGTTCTGAAATCAGTCACTATATCACAAATTAATGAACTTATGGATTTTACCATTGGACACTGTCAGGTTCATTGGTGCAGATGATTAAGTGTTGCTGTAAAACCTGAAGGACCTAGTTCAAATGAGAAAAACAAGCCCTATTCCCCCCCCATTCCAATTGGCCGTTTTACTTAGTTAAATACTTCAGATTGGATGCTACTACTTTATGTTTGGCTACATAATTGTTCTGTTTATTGTCAATAACATTAAATAGCCAAAACTATATTCTAAATCTACTTAAATCTTTTTAAAGTGTTATCGAACTCGTTCACATCATTATATGCCTTTACTTAAATAAACTGTAGAAAACGAAGAAGCACAAGGCAGTTAGTACCATTCTCTGACTCCATGACGGATTAAAACGATCAAGTGTTCACTACTATCTAATTTTATGTAATAAACCTCGGAATTTTTTTAAAATAATAATGACTATTTGTAATGCAGGTGGATACTTTGTTTTCTCTAATTTAAATGGTCTAATCACAATTCTATTATTATAGTTTTGACAGATTTCATCAAAGTTCAGTTCATATATAGAATTCTGCAATGGAGTTGTTCTACTAGTGGTACTTGTTCATTTTTATCTTCATTTATTCTTTTACTGTATGTACTTAACACCTAGATCTGTGGAATCATATTGAAAAATCTTGACAAGTAAACTAAATATGATGTGCAATAAATGTCACCAATTATGATGTATACTGTTCGTGAATTAACTGAAGTTAATGATGTAAACTTTTATACTCTTGTTCAGTGATTTAACTGTTAAAGGCTCATTAAGAGAAGCTATATATTCGTGGGTCTAACCCCAAGTGTGTGTGTGTGTGTAGGGGGTCATAGTTTCATACTGATGAAAAGTTTCAACTTAAAATAAAAACAATCCGTCATTACTTTCTGATTTTTAGTTGTTACTATATTAAACTGAAAATTTACTCTATAAGTTAAAAGTATTTATAATAACTGGTCTATGGTTTATAATATATTCACTTAATACATTGAAGTCAATCACATACTGATTAAAGTGTATCACAAGAAACATATATGTTATGCCTTAATCACAGAATTCAATGCTTTTAATGTTTAATTACTTTAAACATTTATTAAATAACTCGTGAGTACAACACTGTTATTTTTATTAAAGTTCTTGATTGATGCTTTAGAATTCACTATATTTATATTTTGAACTTGATATATCGGGATGTTGCTCATAGCAACAAATTACAGATAACTTCATCCCCTTTAAATGAATTCAAAATGCACAGCAAGATGACTAAAAGTATTATGTACAACCTATTTAGGTATCCCATGAAAATGCAATGGATAACCCTCCAACATGCATCCATTCACCCTTTTTTTTTCTTTGATTTGTTTATTCTTTGTTTTTCATTTCAAAATATACCAGCATTAGGTATTCAATGAATTATATTCAATAATCAAAATGCATTCATAGTCGTTCTTATCATCTTGACAATAATGTAACTAACTACAACTAAATAATTCATAAGTTACAATTCTTTACTTTTTCTTAATTTACTCGAAATTACTTTTATGTTCCGACTCTTTCAATTAACGGTATTTTATTGGAACTCAATGAAAATATCATTAGATTTTTTTTTTTTTGGTTTTTATGACAGAAAAAATAGTCAGTTACATAGAGATTATCAATATCAAATAGTAATTAACTAATATTGTGTATTAGTTACTAACTGATAGACTTTACATAGTTAATAACTTATTCATTGTTGGATTCATTACATTTGCTAAGATAATTGTAGAATTTTCATTGTTATTCTGATTATCATTAGCTGCCACTTGAATTACAAAGTCTTTTTAGAAATCAAGAGTTTTATGTTAGGTGATGAGAACAATTGTCATTCATTAGGTATTCATTGATTTAGGCATAATCACTACTGTCGAATTTTTATGACCTGTGGATTTACCCATCGATAACAATGAATATGATCTTTTGAATCTATGACTGAGTTAGAAATACCAACAGTTGGATGATGCCTGGATTTGCGGTCGATTGGTTAAGCGTTCACCGAGAAGCTTGGATCTCCTAGTCTAGATTTCTTGGAGTGAAGGTGGATGTTTCTATCATCGAAGAGTTCCATACTAAAACAAAATAGCTAACCACTACTTACTGGTTTTCAGTGTTTGACTAACGCAGACCCCTTTACTTGAAAGAATTAATGATATATTACCAGTGATTGATTTAACATGGCTTGTCATAAGTTCAGGTGGTTTCTTTCAAAACTAAATATTGATGAATACATATATGTTGCTGAGTAGAACAGATGTTTTGTAAGCACTATTTCATATATGATGACATTATACAGCACGAATTCTTGTTAGCTTCTATTATTTTTACTATATCCATGTGAATGGCTCATTCCTAAAGGAGGTAATTTTTCGCCACAATAGACAATTATAAACGTATGAAACTCTGAAGTCAGGTGACATAGATTCAAATACCATAGGAAGCGTCAATTCACTAAACACTAAAGCTTCCTTTCTCCTCCCCTAATTAATAAGTGTATACAAGTAAGAAACCTATTTCATGAAATTTTATGTATTAACTACTATGAATTGTCTAAAGTTCGACAAGATGTGATTAGGCGTATCATTTCAAATAGTGTCCTGACTCAGCTGTATTTTCCATCATATAAAATCTATTAAACAATCTATAAAGGAGTTGTCTAAATGTAAATATTATCATTTTCCATTGAAATTCTTTAACATAAGATGCAATTACTTACCCACTTCATGGACAATCATACAATATTTACTGAATAATGTCATTAGTTAGTAAAATGCCGAAATTACTGAGATTGTGCGGTGTCTTCATATCAACAGAATTACAATTATTCATATCTAAGTTAAACGTTATTATAGTATTATTTTTAGTTGCTATAAATGTAAATGGAAGAGTAAGATGGCAGTTCACTATCTATGTTGGTGAAAATGCTAAAAATATGCTCTCTCATTTGTAGTTTCTGGTGATTAATTGTTAAACATATGATTTTAACAAAATGTAAGTGGTAAGAATCTTATGCGTAAAAATCAATCACGATCTACTCAGTCAAAAAATGTTTCATTGAAATCTTTCTTGGAATGTTCTAACCAATAAGAATACACACAATGTGTACATGGTAATAAATAAAAAGCATTTTGAAGAGATTGAGATCTTTCATTATTTTCGTTTGTGTATATACTAAGTCGAAGTAATTGGTAAAAGGCGGTAACTTTTTTAAATACAATAACATACTGACTGATTCATTACTATTCAATCACAAGTACTTATTCAAAAACCCGTTGTATAACTTATTCTACTATAAATATGACTATGTGTATTCAGTAGATTGTCTTCTGGAATGAATTCGAGTGTCAACATCAACTATTTGGATGCATAGGTACATTCTATTAGAATATGAATATCAATTAAGACAATATGTACACTCTGAATTATACTTGTCAATCATAATCACAATTTAACAATGTAGTATGAATCATATTATTCTTAAACAGCTTAGCATACATTCTATACTAAAATAAGTCATTATTCTCGCTGATATTAAAAAGTTTTGCAAGTTATGAACTACTCTAATCCAGTATTCTGTAAATGTAAACAGATATAAGATTGAAGTTTGAACCTCATAAATGACAGATAACACGATCAGTGAGTTTGTAACACTAAGCTAGAGAATCGACTATAAGAATGTAATCTTTCGTTACAAACCTTTATTTGTTACACTACTGAGTCAATCGGCATCCAACCTGAAATATATTTAAATGCAGTCAATTCATGATATTTTTACACTACCTCGTTCATTGTAGAAAATGAGAAATTATCTGGCACTCAGCATGGCAACTTCTAGTCGATTCTCACTAGAGCTCCAGGAATTATCTTCTGAAGTAGCTCACCAGTGAGCTGGTATTTACTGTGATTGAATGTTGTGAAAATTGATAAATTTGAATTGGACATCACAAATTGACCTTATTCAGATAATCAATCGAAACCTGCAAGCACTGGGCAGCTGCTCCATTCTAGTGTGTAGTTTCTCAGTACTAAGTTTACTCTGGAGGGGGATTTTTATACTGTTCTCTAGTTATTATTTGACGTAAGCCATGTATTAAGACTATGACCTGATAGACTTCAACATGATGAATGGTTGGCACGATGCCTGAGTGTCCAAAGCTTTTCCAATAGGTATGTAAAGACAAAACGTACATCGGTTACGTAGTTATCAAATATTCAACAGATGCAATTAATCAGTAATAGTTCCGTTGTTATATAAGATAAACTTGATTGATTATGATTTCTGATTCATTCCCCCTATTTAACAAGGTCAATTCATGATTTCAAATTCAGATTCAACAATCTCCAAAACACCCAATTACTAATCTGAATTTCATTAACTCATACTAATCTAGAATAATCCATGATATTGTATAGTTCCTACTAACTTCTTACATTCATACAATAAGTCATTTAGATCTGTTACATCATTAGTTACTATGACGAACATTTAATGATGATGCATAACACATTTATGCAGAATAATTGAATTAGTAAATTTCACTGATTATGCAAATGAGTTAAATTAAGCAAATCAAATAAGCTACAACTAAGTTAGTGAGTGAAGTAATTCTTTAAATGTAATCATTCTGAACTGAATCAATTTTACAATCAGGTTGATTGATCCATAACTCACCTATTCAAAATGATACCTTGTTACATTGTAACGTAATATTGTACAATATAAGTTGGATTGTGACTGGTAAGTGGAATCCAGGACGCGCGTTTCGTTCTATTTGGGACTCATCGGCTGGATGTACTTGCATCCCAATGTTGATGTTCACACTGGGATTCGAACTCAGTTCGTTTCGTGTCTAATGGCAATATGCAAGTTTATCTTAATACCAATGTGCCCGTTGTATAAATGTGACTATCTGGACTCAGTAGTCGAGTGGTGAACGCGGTGGCGTTCTACACGAAACGGACTGAGTTCGAATCCCAGTGTGGACGTCAACATTGGGATGCAGGTACATCCAGCCGATGAGTCCCAAATAGAACGAAACGCGCGTCCTGGATTCCACTTACCAGTCACAATCCAACTTATATAATACTTGTGAAAATTTCGCTATATCGAGGCAATCCGCTCAGGATGCACATATACCAACAATGACTGACCAGCTTCAGTCTATAACGAATCGACGGGAATATACAAGTTTATCCTAATAATAATATTGTACAGTTAAGGATAAAAGCTCTAGAATTATGCTATTCAGTATGAACATTGTTGTGCCCGGTTTGAAGTTGTTTAACTATTTTCAATTTACAGTACTAATTTAAGTGTACTTACTAAACCAACAGTAACTTAAAACCAGTAACAATAAGCTATATCATCCAAATGATTGGACATTAGTGTGTAACAACAATTCACTACGATAATTAGGATAAACTTGTATCTTCCCGTATGTTTGTTATGAACTGAAACTGGTCATTCTCTGTTACTATATGTGCATCTTGTGCGGATTGCCTTAATATAGCTATTAATCACAAGTATTATTTGAGTCGATTGTGACTGCCAAGCGGAATCAATATTGGAATGCAGGAACATCCTGCCGACAAGTCCCAAATAGGACGAAACGCGCTACCTGAATTCCGCATGCCAGTTACAATCCAATTTAAATAATTCACATCAGTGTTTAAACTTAGCATCCTTGCGTCTCTTATTGAGCACTTTACATAAATCTAATTTATGCATAGATTATAATTTGTCATAGTAACTAATTGATTTCTTAAAGATTAATTCACATTATTTGGCATAGAAACTGTTGAAAAACACTTTTATTTTTAAGTTCACAAATTGTTTAAAATTGTATTTATGAAAAGTCTCCCATGGTTATATTTCTCATTTATAAAGCATTCTTTAAACTGTAGTCAACACGTATATATCAATCACCCTTACTAAAACAGTTGATTCGGTGTTACAGTGTATATACATGAAGTATCTGTGAGTAAGATATGATTAGTCTTTTACCCAAAATACAGCCAATCACTTTGATAAGTGGCTACATTGCATCTTGATAGCATTCTGATCAAGTGAACATCGACGTGATACTAATTACTCCTACTCTGTTAGCAATCAGTACAAGTATTTCAGTCCGATAATCTTACAATTCTAAAGTTCAGTTGTTATGCTTGAAGACTGAGATTGAAAAATACGGCCTAAAATTCAAAAGAGTTTATCAGTTCAGTTAATATTGTTAATGTCTTGTTAATGGGTGTCAAATAGTATGTAACGTATCAACCATTTTCAACCACTTCATACACTTAAATAATTATAAATTCACATAATTTCTTGCTATTGCAATACATTTGATTGCGTTCTTGCAAAATAGATGTAGTCCAGAAAGGAGAATATGTTTGTGAGTTCATGAAGGTGAACAAAATGAAGAGTACAAATTACTGCCTAACTTTCTATACATAGATTGGTTTTTGTTGTTTAAATTATACTAATAATATTGGTGGAAGTAGGGATTCGACCACTGGATACCGAGTCAGTGGTGTAGAGGGTTGGGCGTTCCTCATCCTGAAGCTCCCAGAAAATCTATGATGCACACTGATAAAGAGTCTCTTACTAGGGCAAAAAACACTCCCCTGCTCACTGGCCCCGAATGGTATTCTACTAGCATCAGTATGTGCTGAATTCAACGAAATAAGACCTATTAGTAAAATTAACGACTGAAGTTATCACCAACGTCTCACTATGGTGTAAATACATTGGCTCAGTCATCTTGTTCATTCCATGAAAGAATTTTACATTTCAAAGCTTAATTTTTATCAAATATTTCACTTTAACAAACTAGAGTCAACTCAAACTGTCCTCCATAATCAAATTCATTGTAACGTAGACCAATTAACTTGGTTATAAACACATATAGATTGAATACTGTTGTATGAAATGTTATCTTTGATGAAAATTGCACTGTACTGTATGTACCATCTACTTATTAATTGGACAAGAATAGAACTGAATTAGCTAGATATAATGCATTTACTACACATTAAAAACATTGAGAACTACCTCAGTTTTGGTTACTGCCTCATTCTTTTCGAATTTAAACCACATAAGAGCCGCTTTGTTCAAGTACTTCTAGTAAGTAAGCAGTCATATAACTTAAATATCTACAACACTGAATTATTTTTTTTCATTCAGACGAATGTAGCTGATTGTCTGCCGAAATATGGTGAAAAGTCTATTCAGTCTTGATCATCCATTAATCAAATTTCTTTATTTGAAATATGCAAACCCCTATTCATCTTTGTATAGATAACTTCATTCCTTTAGCTGGTGTGAAATGATCATTATTAACATCATGATTGATTTACTTCTTGTCAGCATAAGTGTATATTCTATTTTCATAAAGTAGACAGACACTGAAGAAAATATTCTACAAACCAATCACTAAATAAATTAAGTAATGATAACAATAGAATTGAAGCGATTTGCGGAAATTGATATTAAGTATTAGTTGAATGAATTCGTCACAGATTACCGTTGGTGGGGTATGTTTAAAAATCAGAAAGTACTGAACAAGTGAATCATGTTAGTATGGGACTCGTCAGCTATGCGCATGCCAGATTCCGCTATAGGTGGGCAAACACCTAACACTCTGCACTACTGGGCCGGCATCCAATGGTAGAATTCTCACTTCCATCAACTTGTAACGTGGCCCGACGATCATCTGTTGTCATCAGTGATATATAACTTTTTCACTCCTGATAAAACGGAACTGCACCAGCTACAACTTGGCAACTGGAGCTACAGAAAACTAAATAGTCACTAATATGTTGATTATTGTAACTAGATTGATATGCCTACTTGAGATAGATGCAGAGAATTAAGCTTTTGCCAACCTGGTAGTTCTTGGTTTTTTTTTTTTGAACGAATCTAGAGTGCATATTACTGATAACTCGTTTACCATAACGAAATAACTATATAATTCCCTTTGATTTTCAGTGGTTTCCAGCCAACATCAATCTATAGCAAAAACACAAACAACTAAGCAAGACATATCTATCAAGTATTACATTGTAACATAAAGTATTTGACCACTATATGAATGAAAAATATGATTAAAGTTTTGGCAAACTATATATTCATATTGCATAGAAACAGTGTTTATATAATGCAAGCTAAATATTATTGATTTCTATCATAAATACATATAAAAGAGTACAAACACATCATTTATAAGTGATAAATTCTATATAAGAAATCCATGTTCTGTTTGTTGTAGCTTATTATATAATTATCTATTGTAAATAGTTAGTAACTAGGTCATCAGAATTAACCAATAATCAATCAATCATATTATATCGTATATATTTAAAATGAAATCATTATCCTTCATAAATTTAGTTATAAGTAGATATATACGTAACACTTCATTTTTGAAGTATCTTCATTGATAATGAAATAAAACGTAATTTGTTTTTTTCTTTTTTATATTTTACTTCACGTTCTTCATTTATTTTTTCTTCTGTTTTTTGTTTTTTACTTCAATCATTTTCATTTGTGTAACGACTTAATGCAAAAACTAACAACAATAAATCGATTTAGTCATAATTGATCTATTTAATGAAACTACTTCCTTCTAAAAATTCTACATTTATATCTTTCTTCTTACTATTTCAACATACTTCTTATTCATTTCTATTGGTCAAAGAGGTGGATGTCCTTATTCATGTGTACTGATAATGTCCACTAGAGATTAGACAAACACCTTTAGGTTATGTATAAAGAGAATGGTATGATGTTTTTATTAAGTAATTGTCATTCCATTATTGAAATGATACTGTTTCCATCATGTATGTCATCCATGTAATTTGTTCTACTATTATTCTGAATAACTTTAATTCTTGTTAACGAAATTTTGAGTAGTGATTTGTTTTGAAAGATAGTTTTTGTTACATATAACAACTAATTATCATAAAATGATATTTTGTTGTCATGGTAATACGAACTGATTGTAGTTAACCAACCTCATAAGAGTCGTAGATGAGTGTTGCCAGAAGGTTCCATACTAAGATTAAACGTAAAGTTTGTGATACACAATTTTAATCTCCACAATAGCAAATAGCATGTTTTCTTTTGTTAAAATTATAATGCAGATTTTACTTCAAGAATGAATTACTTATTTTCCACCTCCCTCTCCAAAGTAGTAGATTATCGTAAATATTTGGAATAATCATTGACAATCCCTAATCTTTGATAGCTGTATGTAAAAACAGTGTTGATTCCAGGAAGTCCTTAATAAAGTATAGTCCACTTCATTATAAGATACTTTTTAGTAGAATTGTTACGTTTCCTGTTGTCACTACTGTCTTAACTAAAAGTAATTGAATGGATCATTATAATCACAGAAGTATAATCACCATTATAGTGATTTCTTGAACATCATTCAATCAATCAATCAGACTTAATGTATGCTCTAGCATAATTGTACATTATTTCAATATATTATAGTAAGGCATCAAAATACAATTAACAAGATGAGTTCATTGATTGATCACTTAGTAGTAATTAATGTTATATTTGTCAATTGATTTTCATTTATTGATTAAACGGTAATATGATCATTTGTTCTACAGTAACTCGATATTATTGATATGTTGTTAAACTAGAAAGTAATATAAGCATTTAACAAATCTAGGATCTATATTTTATGTAATTTAGTACTCATCAGTAAAGTGTATC
Organism: Schistosoma mekongi; assembly: GCA_034768735.1. Taxonomy (NCBI): domain Eukaryota; kingdom Metazoa; phylum Platyhelminthes; class Trematoda; order Strigeidida; family Schistosomatidae; genus Schistosoma; species Schistosoma mekongi. The sequence goes on along the minus strand of CM068306.1, from coordinate 78,950,560 downwards.
TATGATATTAAAGAAATTGATGCTGCATATTAGCACTAAATAGAATAAAACCTTTATCCCTAATTTACGGATAACTATTTTCTATTTCAACAAGATAAATTAAAGAGAAATCATATCCATGTTCTTAAGAATGAAAAGATAATTTAAAATGAATCAATAATAATTCCTAGGTAAATCATCAACTTCATGATTCTTATTAATTTTAATTTATATAATCCTACCCCTCCCCCCACCCCATCTTATCAATAAATTAAATAGATAGTTGTATTAATCAACTTCTTGTTCTTCTTCTTCTTCACCATAAGTACAATTACATTCTATGGATATATAATTCATTTCATGAAAACTTTCTATTCATTTTTCTTTCTTTTTTTATTTTTCTCTTATTCAGTCAATAATTTATTTTTATTTTGTGTGTTAATTCATTTGATATTTAGGTTAACATTTAATTGAATATTTTTATCTAACTATAAAATTTATATTCATTTTATTATCATGTTTAAAAAATAAGAAAAAAAAATAATAATAAAGAAAAATAAGAAAGAACATGTGAATTTTCTTTTGTTTGTTTGTTGCTACCTTATTGTTGATTTATTGATTATTTTCAATTTTTTTTCTGTTACTCTTTGATTTTTCTCTTTTTTTTCATCATATATTTTATAGACGCCTTGTAGAAATAAAAAAAGAGAGAAAAAATGTTTTAAGAAGACGATAATGAGTTGTTTTTGTCTTTGTTTTTTTTTTCGAGAGAGAAAATAAATAAATAAACACTCATTAATGACTTATTGAACTAATTCATATTTCCCTGAGAAAAAATTTAAACAAACATCACATCATAATCAATAAAATGACCTAACGGGTGTTTTTTTTCTCTTTTATTATAAAAATTCTGTGTAGAATACTAACAATCGTTATGGAGATAAAATAAATAAAATGAAAAATCATCAATATACAGGTGGAGATTAATAAAACATGAAAAAAGTGAACATTTTAATTCAAGGTCAAAATCGATTAAAGTAAAACAAAAACTGAAATAAATAGTTTAATTGGGATGGTTATTTTTGTGGAGATTGGTTATTTTATTTGATTGAATATATCACTATAATAATAAGCTCATTAGTGACTAACTCCAGGATGTTACTGAAGCTTTAGTAAGAAGTCGTGACTGGAGGAGTTCAGACTTGTCGAGAGTGAGACAATTATCACCAATGATAATGGATGATTGTCGCGCTACATATCACAAATTGATGGAGGGGAGGTGGAATTCTACCATTGGATGACGACCCAGTGGTTCAGATGGTTAGGTGTTCTCGTCAACCTGTAGTTCCTGGTGCGGAATCTGGGGTGAGCACTGCTGAGGAGTTCCATACTAGAATGAGACAGCTGTCGATTGCTCCGTGGTTTTCAATGGTACCCTGCCAACATCAATCTGTGATATATTCAATCAAATAAACTAAATAGTTATAGTTTAATTTTGATATTATGAATTGGTTTAAATTAAACAATTTGTGCTCAATTGGAAGTATTAGGAAGTTGTTTTGTTTTAATAAGGGGTCTGTTTAGCTGTACGCATCCACCACCCTATAAGGGACACTCTAGTTTCTCAGTGGACGCCCTATCTGGCAGGCATCGATGGTAATTAACGGGTCATATACTCACTGAGTTAGAAATACCAACTGTTAAGAGACAACTTACTGACCTAATAGTAAAGCATTCGTCGGGGAACCAGAGTGTCCAACGTACGATCCATGATGCGGTCATAGGTACTCAGTGTGGAAGACTCCTGTATTAGAACGAAACAACATTTCTGTGCTTCCTATTGATCACTTGTCTTTTAATTCAGACCGATTCATAATAACAAATTAATATCCAACAATCTCCACAACATCCAATTATGACCATGTTCTAATTGGATATTACATCGTTTGTTAAACTTGAGTTCTAAGTCATAAACCGATCTAAGTTAAATAATTATTAAGAATTGAGAACTGGTACTGGACTGCTGTTTTGTACTAAGTAGTTCTCGTCCACTGCTAAAGTAGGGGAGTCGACCCCAGAACTTCAGGTTATTCAACATATGCAAGATCATTAGATCCCTAATTCTGTTTTCTTTAAGTGGTTGACATTTCTAACTTCCGTCAATCCGTGATATTTACTCCATAGTCACTCGTAAGTAATTGCCTTAACATACTGCTTTCTAGTTTTTATTGATTGTCTAACTCAGGTCAATCTGGGATATCAGTTTCAAATTCACCAATCATGCCAACAGCAATCAATATCAGTTCACTAGTGACCAACTTAATGAGGTGATCTTGCGAGTTCTAGAGAGACTTGATGATTTGGGTTCATTCATGTTAGGTATGAATTAATCACTAGTCTATTCCAACAGACTCTGTGGTCTGACGGTTGAATAATTGAAGCAAAATCTGATAATCTTGAGTTTGATTTCCAGGCAGCGACGTGGATGCCCATTGTTGTGGAGGCTCATACTTGGAAGAAACAGCTGTTTAGTGGCAGCTTTTGATTTTTAACAATTGTTTTCCTCAGGTCAACTCGCCTTGTATGCTGTTTACTGATTCTTTCTAATTTCCTTTGACGCCCTGCTACCTACTACTTATTGATAACCTTATAAGTAGAATCCACCACACTCGCCCCTCCATTTAACTGTTGTGCTCGTATGCGCCTCTGTGGTCACTGGTTGTTTCAGCGTATTTGCCCCATCATTCCAACACATCCATCTTTTTAATTGACTTATGTTTACACGCTTCTCTTTGTTGTCCTTCTTGATGGTGTATACCAGTCCACGCCTAGCGATGACTGTATACGGGCCCTCCCATTTGGGGAGTACTTTCTTGAAGCTTAGTCCGCCACCCGTTATGCTCCATCGTCCTCTACACTTGACCAGATCTCCCACTGAAAAGTGTCTCAGCTGATTCCCTCGATGCTGTTCTGATCGTTTAACGTCCATTTGCTATTTCCGTTGTATGTTCTCCACCGGTTGTTTCCACTACAATATTATCTAAAAATCGTACAATACTACTTATTAATCTATTTGTTTACAATTATTAATTTGCAATTTGTATCTTCATAACGAAAAAAAAAAATTCAATCAAGAGATAATTCATTCATTGTTTTGATTATACAATCGTTAATGATGATGTTTATTAGTAATTGAAAATGAATATAATAAATGAATCTATCAATAGGAAATTGTAGAAATCATATAACTATAGATAAATATGATTATCTCTTAATACTAAGTAATCAATTGATAGAAACCAAATTTTGTTGTTATTTTTCTTTTTTCACTTAGTGATATAGATAGATATAAAATGTTTGTTGTCAATAATGTAAGAAGTGAAGATAACGAATGTTTATGCCTATATATATGTATATATGATTATCTATTTATGCATAGATTGGTTTCTGTATGAAGAAGATATTGTTAGTGTACTTGTAAACAATTACAACATAAATCTCTCTCTGACATTAGATCTAAATCGTGTATTGAGTATATGTTATAACTGTAAAAAAAAAACTCATATAGTTTAATACAAACAGTCAGTAATAAACAAAGTAGAACCTGGTGTACATATGTATTCATATGTTAAGGTTCATGTTATCACACTACATCAGCTTACAGAGACAAAATTATCAATATAATTATTATAGCATTAGAAGTAATAATAATATGAATGGTTTGTGGAAAGTGGTTTGGAGGTGGTAGTCGGTAGGAAACCCTTGACCTAGGTTTTGTTATATTTGGCACTCATCAATATGATATACCTGCAGTCCTCTGTATATTCGATCTTTGACTATCCAGTTTCATAGTCTGCGACAATTATCACTAAGCTATTCAGGCCAACTACTTTCTCCCCACCCCCCCCCCCAATCCAAATCACCTTACATCTCCACATAATGATATTGATGTCGATTTACTCAGACTAGTAGCAACCTTAAAACTCGATTGATAGAATTCGGTCATCATTATAAGTAATTTGATTAAAATTAAATTGCTCAATATACCATATCAACTAATATATAAATGGTAGCAAAAAAGATTAGGAATAGAGAATATGATTAAAGGAAAGGAATAATAAGTAAAGTAAAATGTTACGAGATCATTTTGAAACACTGGAACTAACAGTATAAGATGAGTGAATACTCTTCAAACGATTGAGAACGACTTTCTATAGTGAAGACCACAACCAGGTAGTTTCCTTCTACCAATATAGCTCACATCATTAGTCATTGATTTTAAAGACTAATGACATGTTTTAGTTTGGTTCTCTTTAGATTTATTTCAACTTATCAACACTGTAATCAACCCCTCATCACTGTCTGCGATATTTAGTGATATAAATTGTATTTCCGTGACACCACAGTCGATGTGGATTTATGGGCTCATTAAGAAATTTATTATCATTCCTATATACATTCAGTCTAATCTTCACTTTGACCCATGCGTTAGTTCCAGCATTCGCAAACAACACTTCGAGGACATCTGAAATCAGTTAATTGTAACCTAAGGATTACCTTTAATGTAGCGATCAGACTTCAAGGTCATGAAGTAAAACAAAATGAAATGTTATGCAGTAAAGTCATTTCTTTATTGAGCAATGGATGCTATGACTAAGTTGACAACACCTCAACGTAGGTAAAAAGACAAATGAACTGAATAACACTTGATACTGACTAATCAATAACTTGGTGTATATGCCCAATGTACCACAATAGAAAATTATCTTGTTGTGACCAAAATATGTGCAAGAAATCTACTTGTACCCATAATTAATCCTTTCGAACACGTCCAACCCATTTAGTTGGATTCATGTGAACAGGCGTTTCAGTTACTCAGTAACACAGTCTAAGAATTTACCACTACGCTAATTGGTTTCACCATTGATGTCATATAAGATTTTGATATTTACAATGAGTGATGACAGGGTAATAATCGTGATATATATATATATATATATATATATATATATACTGAAATGACCTTGAAGGTTGTTGGTGAGATGGCAAGATATGAGACGGCAGAGATAAGCGTAACACTGGCTTTTCGTTAGAACGGACCAATGGGACTTGCTCCTACAACCTATACGATCAGTCTACGCAGACGCTGATTAGTCGAATCGGGGCCAACGTGTCTAGCCTGGCCCAGAGGTAGAGAGTAAGAGAACAAAAACTAGTAAATAAGAGACAGTACCAAGATATTTATTGTGTATGAACGAAGGTTTTTATAAAACACATTTTGGACCAACAACTAACAAAAAGTACAAAATACACTATTGACTGTACTGCTGTGGAAGGAGGGAGGGGTGATTTTGTCAGTAAACAGGATAGTAGATTTATAGTAAAACTGCAATAACTCGGGTAGGAAAATAGACATGACAATCATTAAGGAGTTTTATTAAGTAGTCTACAACTTAAACTATGCAAATACTGTAGTTACTAAATGATTAACAGATGTAACTTAGAAACATGAATCCTGATGACATAAAGAATAAACTTCATCGGTTTTGTTTCCTCCCCCCTAAGCACCAAACGATTCTTTGACCTGGTATAACAATAACAGAAACTAAACAATTTCAGTTCATATCAACTCAACAAGAAAATTCAAACCCCCCCACACACACACGCACACATACAAATTTAATCACATTAAAATCATTACTATCTAATGAATCAATCAATAATAGAAAAATATCAATGAATGATGATAATCTTTATAGTTAAATAATTTTCAGATTGAACAGTGACAAAAAATGTTTATGAAATGAATGAACTATATGCGAAATATTCATATTTGATTGAATATATCACAGATTGATGTTGGCAGGGTACCATTGAAAACCAGGGAGCAATCGACAGCTGCTTCGTTCTAGTATGGAACTTCTCAGCAGTGCTCACCCCAGATTCCGCACCAGGAACTACAGGTTGACGAGAACACCTAACCATCTGAACCACTGGGTCGTCATCCAATGGTAGAATTCCACCTCCCCTCCATCAATTTGTGATATTTGCTTAATTTTTGTAGAAAATCTATTTATATATCTACTTATTTATCACATTGGTTATTTTCAATTTCCATTAAATGGAACAATTTTGATAATCATTTCTATTAGATAGAATGATAGAGGAAATCAAAAAAAAGAATGAATATTAAGTAAATAAGTAGTATATTTTTTTTGAAAAAAAATGTCAATTATATTATTAGGAAACTATGTATCTACATTGAAATCATACTACATTACACTATTATCATTATTATTATGAATACTCTTGATAGTAATTAAAATTGAGTTTGTAACAGATAAGTAGACTTCAATCGATACTACTTAATATCAATTGAAACAAACAAACAAACAATTGGTACTAGGAATAATTGAAAAGATAAAATTTTAGATTATTCAAAATGTTTCGTTCTAGTGTGGTACTAGAACGAAACAGCTGTCCAGTTCTCCCTTGTTGTCAATGGTACCCTGCCAACATCAATCTGTGATATATATTGAATCAAATAAAATAACCATACTCCACCAAAAAAATAACCATCCCAATTGAACTATTCAAAATGTGTTATATTAGTCAATTTATTAATACTTTATACATTTATAGAGTGATTTACAAATTCCTTCCTGTTATAGATTGGTTGTAGACATCTTTGTTGATTGATGCATCATTGAGCAGTAATGGAAGGTAGTATAATATAGTTGTCGTGTCAGTAAATATTATTGATTGAAATCACCATCTGTTGAAGTGAATTGATAATATGTATGCAAATACGCTTTGATATTAGACAGTTGATTTAGGTTTTACAATTCAAAATTGTGTATAAAAGAAAAGATTGTTTATTCACACCCTTTCTCTATCATCTAGACGTGGAATGGATCTCAGGACCTCAAAATCTCAGGGGGAATACGGAATGCAGCTGGATGATTTGAAATTCCCAGATGACTTAACTCTATCAATCAGTCGGCCAGTCAATACGTGCAACTCTATGTAGAGCAAAGGACGCTGACCAATATTCTCCAACCAACTATTCCCTGGGCTCTACTTTCCAATTCTTCCCAAGAGTTGTTCATTCTTTTCATGTCTACCTCCAATTCCCAACGCAAAGCGTCCTTGTGTCGTCTTCTTTTATTTTGACTTTTAAGACTGCAAGTTAGTGCTTGTCTTTGGACGCAATTTGGTGATTTCCTCAGTGCTTATTCTATCCACTTCTCTTACCTGTTTCTAAATTCTTCCTTAGCTAAAAATTAGTTTGTTCTCTGTCTCAGTAGGCTGCTGCTTTTGATATCTAGCTATAGGATTCAAAATATCTTGCTTTAGCAACTGTTCATAAATACATGTATCTTATAAATAATAAATTTTCATGGTTCGTTAAATTTCGCCCTCCAGATAATAGTTCAGGAAGAAATTAAGTGAAAACACTAAAAGTGGATACAGTACATCTTAAGGAAATCACCAAACTCGATCGAAAGGAAAAGCCTATTCTGACATCATCAAGGCTGAAGGGAAAGAGGAAGGCTGGTGAACATATTGTACTGAAACTAAAATGCTGACGTGAAGAAAATGAATAGCACTTAGGAACGACTGAAAACGATAGCCCAGGGCAAAGTTGGTTGGAGATTGGCGGTCGGAAGTCAATGCCCCAAGAATGGGAACAGGGAAACAAAATGAATGGAAGCGATGGTAATTTTACATTTCGGAGTCATGTCACCAAACTTGCAGAAAACCTTAAGTCACATTATGTTGAATTATGGATACCTTCATCTGCCTGATAGATATTGTTATTGACTTCCATAAATGTCTATTCAACCGTATTGATGGATAGTTGATAAAGTTATAGGAAATGTGAATAAGTCATAGAAGAACCAATTTAACTGTTCTAATACATTTTATTTGAAATTAATCACTTCAAGTTGTAGTAGTTATCTTCTGGTTAACCATCTCATTAAATGACAACAGTCAATATCCGTTATCCGTTTACAATCAAAAAACGTTAGTATATAGCTCAGCTGCCACAGCTAAATTTTCATTCATTATGTGTATAATAATGCATAAACCCTAGTATGTTCATCTTTTGCTTTTTCATGGGGTAGACAAGCGGGGAAATATGTCAGCAAGTTTTAATTATTTGTATTTGTCACAGATTGATCTCGATTGGGTAATAATAATAATCAAGAAGTACTGAACAGCTTTCTTGTCCTGACACTGGGATCCTCAGCGGTGAACATCTAGGAATCGAACGAAATATTACGAAGCCCACTGACGAATGCTTAACCATTAGCTCCACTGAGTATGCGTCCAATAGTAAAATCTCTACTTCAATCTCTTTCTCTCTTATTCTTGGAGAAATCAGTTGTTCAGTGCTCCGTTATTTACAGTTGTACTCAACTGAAATCAATCTGTAATGAATATAAGAAACTAAATTATACATAAATTTCTACAAAACCACTTCTACATAACTGAAATGTTTCTACTTAAATTCTTTTGTATTTAACACTGAAATAATTTGTAAACTTTGCATAATGGCGCATAGTTACATACAACCTAAATTGATCATTAATACATTCATATGTTTGTTTATTCCAATGTATGTAGGTAACAGATAGATCATACAGGTTACTAGTCATTTTATACTTTAAACTAAGTTTACTGAAATATTTATTAAATAACAATAAAATATTTTTTTCTACTAATCACTATGTGTAACTAGTATGACGATCATGTCTACTTAACAGACTGTTAACAATATCATATTTTCAATAGCTTTATTTCTATATTATTCATTTTACTTTTTCCATTTGAGTACACTATGTTGTATCCATATCAACTAAATAGTATTTCAGAGGTATATGATTCCAGCATATAATTCTATAGTCGTACTATGAATAATGCTTATTCTTATTTCTGTTAAGCATCAACTTAAAAAAATTTTAGGCTTCATGGAGAATGCTTAACACTTAAATCACTGATATGGAATATTTAACAAGTGATTAAAAAAAATTTGAAACCATGGTTTCATGTTAATTATTACTTTAAGTAGTACCACACATATCTTCATAATAGTTAGCATGTAATAAATTTTATAAATTTACATACCTTTAGGTTGTATCCATTGTCATACATGGTTGATTCGTAGTGTTAACTGATTAAGTTTCAATTTATTTATTATTTAAAATGATGTTATCTCATATTTATTGTGTTTAAATACAAAGTAATTAGAGATAACTAACAAGAAACCTTTGATATTGGTTTCTAATTAATGTTAGCCCATATCGGAAAGAACATTACCACTGAGTGATTCATGTTTCATATTTGTTATGTATAGTGGAATAATACACAGTGACCTTGATAGTTGCCAATCAGTATATGGACACATCGGCCCCACGACTACCAGTCCCCAAAGCCGGAATAGAGAAAACAACGTCTCATGAGCCAACCAGACACAATCATCTTTATATTTCAATCATGTTTTTATATATACACAAAATCAGACCGCACTATCAACCAATTAGAAAACTAACATTAATACAAATCAAGGGTAATAGTGGGTGTGAACTGGGGTAACATATGCGCAGTCAATTAACCATAGTTTATAAATGAGGAATGATATAACAACGGTTAATGCCTTCAACAGGAGTATAGAATGAGGGCAACGTAACAATAATAATAAAATGTTTACTTCATATACAACCAATATAATGAAATCATTTACAGGAAGAACAGTTCTAGAAGGTAATCAATCTTCTTTAAGTGCCCCATCATAACATTATTCATTAAGTTATTTACCAAATTCGCAATTTTCGATATATAATAACCAGAAAAAAAATTAAATAAATATTTCGTCCTATTGAAGGACTCTTCAGTAGTATTCATAAATGCCACTATTATGAGTTGAACTCGAAGAATTCATGTTTTGTGAAAATAAATAATTCACTTTAATATCACTAACTCAATATCCAATGATTTTCTAATATAAACAGTTGTAACAATATCAATTAAATCACATATATTTTACATAGAGTTTACAATGATCAATTAAAGATCATTGTAGTTATACAGTTAACATTAGAATAATGAAATAGCTATTCAATACTTTCTAATTACTAACCGATATTCTACTAACAAATTCATGCAACTAGGAAACTTAATTCTACTCAGTACAAACCACCTTTAATCTAAAAAAAAAAAGATAAAATGTAATTGATTATTTAATAAGTCATTTAATTATAACAAAATAATCATATTAGGATAAACTTGTATATTCCCGTTGATTTGTTATAGACTGAAGCTAGTCAGTCATTGTTGCTATATGTGCATCCTGAGCGGATTGCCTCGATATAGCGAATTTTTCACAAGTATTATATAAAATGGATTGTGACTGGCAAGTGGAATCCAGGAAACGCATTTCGTCAAATTTGACTGGCTGGCTTCAGTCTATAACAAATCAACGGGAATATACAAGTTCATCCTAATACCAATGTGTCCGTTGCACAACTGTGACTGTCTAGACTCAATAGTCTCAGTAGTGGTGAACGCGGTGGCGTTCTACACGAAACGGATTGAGTTCGAATCCCACTATGAACATCAACATTGGGATGCAGGTATATCCAGCCGATGAGTCCCAAATAGGATGAAACGCGAGTCCTGGATTCGACTTACCAGTCACAATCCAACTTATATAAAATAATCATAGAAATTATTGACAACTGATTAGAAATTATTGTTAATCACTCAAGAAAATTGAAAAAAAAGCACAAATTTATTGATAAAATAACTTTTTTTTCTATTTTTCTGTTTAATTGTTCCATGTGCATTTTTTAAAAAAAAAAACACTAACACCAAAACTTTAACGTCAGTTTTATTAAAAAAAAAAGAAGAAAAGCAAAGAAAAAAATAGTTTTTATTTAAAAAGCAAAATAAAAAAAGAAAAATTAAAATCAATAATAAATTAATCGAAAAAAATAATTCAAGATGATAATTTCATAGTAACACAATTAATTTATGATTGATTGAATTTGTCATAGATTATTTTAGTATAAAACTCATTAACATTGAACTCTCTAAATTGCACAGCAGAAGCTTATGGTTGGTATCATATTAACGTCAATCTGTAATGAATTCAATTAAATCGAAAATATAATACTAATCTTTACAAGCCACGTCAGTTCAATTACACAAATCAGCTGACTAATGACTGACTTGAAAATGTTCTTGAAATTCAAGTGAGAAGTCGTGTCTGGTGTATTTCAAACTTAACGGGAATGAGATAGTTATCGCTGACGATGATAAATAATCTTCATGCTATACCTCATATTGATGTAAGTGGGAATTCTACTACTGGATGCTAACCAAATGATGAGGAGGATTAGTCGTTGGCTAACCTAAAGCCTACGGGGCGGAATCTAGGGCGTGTACTGGTGAAGATTCTCATGCTGAGACAAAACAGTTGTCCACTCATTGTTTGTTTTTAATGATACCCAACCAACCTCAAACTGTGATGAATTAAATCAACCAATACTTAATGTCTATCTTCACAAACCAACTCCATACAATTAATTTATGTCTATTTCATTTTTGTAACTGGATAAATTCACAGAATTTACAATCTCTGAAGTCTACTGTTTATAATATCAAGACCAGTGATGCTTAACTATAAACTCTTTTGTACAGCCTTTATTGTGTTTTGTATTTCTTTTTATGAAGTGACTATCATATGTTATATATATGCTTTGTTAACAATTCTAATGATTAACTTATGGGTTTGTTGTTAATAAATGTTAGTTGCCTGTAGAAATTGTTAATATTGTACAACAGTTGCGTTAAGTTTAGTAATAGATACATAACCTTTGTACACTTAATTCATTGTATATCAATTTAGTTTCAAACAGATGTGAGGATGAAAGTAAGTAAGTAAATTGAGAAGTCCTTATAACGAATTACATAAGAATATACTCTAGACGAAAATAATCTAAGCTAAGGCAATTTGCTAGAAAATATATACTTTCTTATGAATTTCATTCATACTCTGAGCATATATACTAACAGAAAATTGTGTAATGCCGAAGTTGTTATGCCTATGGTTGGAGGGTGAGGAAGGAGAGATATCATAGCCTCTATATACTCATTAAATTATTTACTAGTTTTCGAGTATACTGACTTCTCTGGACGGTTTTGTTTTGGCCGCTATCTTCATCTCTGTTTAGGACTAGCACCCAAAATCATTACATACATAAAATAAAAATTATTTATACTAATTACAGCAAATCGATTGTATGCATTTCAAAGAAATTTATCTAACAATTTTCATTACTTTAGGCATTATAGTAGCCTATAACAGAATGAGTTACAAATGTCGCATTTCAGTATTTGTAATAATTACCTTTTTTAAAACCATTGCAAGCTTCTGATCAACATAACATTATCAGCATTAATATTCCGCTTTCTTATCAAAAGTTTTAATTTAATCAAAAAGATATTGTATAATACGTCAATTCCATAACAACTAGTACTATTCCATTCTTTATTGTTCGTTATTTTTGAATATGGATTGCTTTATCTCTATCATAATGAATTACAATTAACAATGCAACGGTTGTAAGCTTAAGGTTATACTATTAATGTACTCATATACTCTGCAGGACGTTGACTTCATAGCAATGAGATTTGTACATAACCTTAATCCTAACTTATATACAAATATACGTCCTCGTCACTAAAGAGTTGTGCAGTACATTCTAAACTTTACTCAACTATTTTTTAGTCTCTATTGTTAGATTGCCCTAATTTTACATCCGAGATAAGGTGATTGATTTAAATGTTTACCCATAATGAGAGACAATTTATCAGAGATTGCTATTTTTATTGTTGTTAAATATAATGTTGTAGAAAACAATATGTCATGCTTCCCTCGACAAGTTTAGGTAGTTCATACAAATAGGCATCTTGACAAGCAAAATTGTAGTTCAGATATTTTAACAACTACTCAGTCACAAAATTGACTATATGATGCGTGTTAAACTGGTGACTTGATAAGTAACTTTTCAATAAACTCAAATTCTAAGACTGCTGATATCTATTCAACGAGTTGGAGTTTTATTGTTTAAACTCCAAAGAATTTAATATTTTTTGCAAATTGTAGTTAACTTCCTTGAAAATTTTACTTTAAACAACCGTTGTATTTCTTGTGTATAAAAATAACTGAATCATAACCATGAATCATAATCATGAATTTAGACGACATAATACAAATCATAACTTTACAATTTAAGTTACTTTTATTATGATAAAACTAACTTCGTCACTTCTCACTGATGCATGTTATTACAGTTCATTTTATCAACAATAATCTATTGATTTATAACTATAAGAAGAAAACTTATAAAGTATACTACACCCCCTCTGATTTTTATTTACTTTTGGCAAAAGAGAAAAAAATTTTTTTTACTATAAATGTTAAGCATATTTTTATACGTAGTTTAATTTGGCAAAATAAGATTACTTGTTATATGCAGTTAGTTCTTACATTAAAACTTTTTTTTCCAAAGAAAATTTTAGGATACCACTTATTGCTTAGAGTTATGCTTAGGGAGATTATAAATAAACTTAGAAAATTAAAATAACACAGTATAGTGATGATGTGTTAATCATGCATAAATACTATCCACATATCAATTTCCAATTCCATCACAACAAATCATCTTCACAGTTACTTAATCATCCAAATTTCAAATCTCAAGCTACCTAATCAAATTTATTGTTAAAGTATCTTAAATTAAAGACTTGATAATTTAACTGCATGATGTTTGCTTGATCAACAGATAATGATCAGTTTTTAAAGAAAATATACTATACTAGAACTTGGTTGGATTACTTTGATTGATGGGAACGTTACCAACGATAAGAAATGTACATATAAGCTGTCATTAGCTGGATTTTGTAAATAAGGCTACTTGAAACTATTAATAACTTCTTAAAATAATACTTTAAATAATCATTTTTAATAAATCTTTAATCTCGTATTCATGTATAATCGGTCTAAGTAAAGCTGGTTTCAAATGTCCATGAACGTTTCTTGTTCAGTATTTATAATTATTAAATACTTTGAAGCCAAAAGTCATTTAGATAGTCGATTTTAAAAAGTTCATGTATAGTTTATATCAGATATATGCCTAGTACTTAAACCTGTCATCAGTTAATTACATCTACAGTTATAATCACTATTACTATACATTTACATAGTACTTTAACATCATGCATTTAACATGAAAGCAAGATATACTAAAAAATTTGGAAACCACTTAGTTGAAGACATAATCGCTTCGTTGCATAATGACAGAGTGTGGATCATATTCATCTTCATACTTAACATAATGGTATAATTATATAAGTTGGATTGTGACTGGTAAGTGGAATACAGGACGCGTGTTTCGACCTATTTGGGATTCATCGGCTGGATGTACCTGCATCCCAATGTTGATGTTCATAGTGGGATTCGAATTCAGTCAGTTTCGTGTAGAACGCCACCGCGTTCACCACTCGACTACTGAGTCCAGACAGTCACAGTTGTGCAACGGGCACATTGGTATTAGGATGGACTTGTATATTTCCGTTGATTTGTTATAGACTGAAGCTGGTCAGTCATTGTTGCTATATGTGAAAAATTCGCTATATCGAGGCAATCCGCTCAGGATGCACATATAGCAACAATGACTGACCAGCTTCAGTCTATAACAAATCAACGGAAATATACAAGTTTGTCCTAATAATAATGGTATAATCACTTTATACAGTCTGTCATGGGTTGTATTCATCCATCATGATAACGGTGATTAGAAATGGCAGTTAACAAATCCATTATTCCAAATTTACATAAAATCTTTCATTGGAACATTCAGTAGAATTACAAATATATACATATTCATTTGGTACTACTTAAGATATTCTTAAGTGAGAAAAGTTCTCTAGACCTATTGTAATAATACTAGACGATGGCTTTCTGTTGAACACCTTTAACGTTATAACAATGTGACAAATTAAGAACATTCTGATTTCTTATCGATGTTTTATTATTATTTGTTTTCTGAATCTTGATTGACCTGATCGTATATCATAGCTACAGTATTTTCTTGAATCAAACTTACTAATGCATCATTACATAATATTCAGTTGATCATTAAAAACAGTTCAATAATATTCTTTTTGAAATAATCAATATATCTAAAAGATTATGAAACTTTCTATAACAATACAAAGTATACTACTTATATTACTGTTTATTTTTGTGTTTACTCTCTTTTACAGAAATATTCCAAAATTACTGAAAGCATCTTACGCTAAATTTTCAGTCTCCTATGGAGGTTATCTACATGAAAGACACGTAAGATTACTAGATTATTATTAAATAATTTTATACTACTAATATTTTATTACTGTTCTAATGAATAGTAGTAAATATTTATCATGAAGTTATTCTTTGGGTACTTAATTTAAATGAAATTCACTAAATATGTTGAACTCTATCATTTCAATTGTTCTCTATGTGGATATTACATAAGTGATTGTAGTTTTCACTAAGCATGTCGGAATATATCTAGTGTAACATTAAGAAATTAATAGTTAAAGATGGAAAGTAGATGATAACGTTGAGAATAATCAATCAATCAATCCTGTTACTCCAAGTGGAGCATAGACCGCCCACCAGCATTCTCCAGCCAACTCTGTCCTGGGCTTTCCGTTCTAGCTCTTCCCAAGTGCTGTTCATTCTCTTCATGTCTGTTTCCAATTCCCGACGTAATGTGTTCTTGGGCCTTCCTCTGTTTCTGTGGCCTTTAGGATTCCAAGTCAGTGCTTGTCTTGTGACACAGTTTGATGGTTTCCTCAGTGTGTGTCCAATCCATCTCCAGCGTCTTTTCCTAATTTCTTCCTCAACTGGAAGTTGATTAGTTCTCTGCCACAACAGGTTGTTGTTGATGGTATCTGGCCAACAGATCCGAAGAATCCTACGCAGGCAGTTGTTTATAAATACTTGTAACTTCTGTAGGGTACTTTTTGTAGTTCTCCAAGTTTCAGCTCCATACAACAGGACTGTCTTCACATTTGTGTTGAAAATTTTGACTTTTATATTGACTGACAGTTGGTTTGAGTTCCAGATGTTTTTCAGCTGTAAAAATGCTGCCCGTGCCTTACCAATCCGCGCCTTCACATCCGAATCAGACCCTCCGTGTTTGTCGATGATGCTGCCCAAATATGTAAAGGTTTCAACGTCTTCCAGAATTTCTCCGTCAAGTGTAATTGGGTTAGAGTTTGTTGTTTTGTATCGGAGGATCTTGCTTTTCCCTTTGTGTATGTTGAGGCCTACTGCTGCTGAGGCTGCTGCTATATTGTTGGTCTTCTTCTGCATTTGATGATGTGTGTGAGAAAGAAGAGCTAGGTCATCTGCAAAGTCCAAGTCATCTAGTTTCGTCGATGTTGTCCATTGTATTCCGAGAGTGCCTTCAGATGTTGCAGTCTTCATGATCCAGTCGATGACCAGTAGGAAGAGGAAGGGCGAGAGTAAGCAGCCTTGTCTAACACCAGTCTTCACTTCGAATGAATCTGTGAGCTGACCTCCATGCACGATTTTACAATGTAGTCCGTCGTAAGAATTTCGTATGATGTTGACTATCTTCTCGGGTACGCCGTAATGTCGTAGAAGGCTCCATAATATTCTCCTATCCACGCTGTCGAATGCCTTTTCATAGTCGATGAAGTTGATGTAAAGTGGTGAATTCCATTCAATTGATTGTTCAACAATGAACCGTAGAGTGGCGATTTGATCGGTACATGATCGATCTTTACGGAATCCAGCCTGTTGATCTCGGAGTTGGCCGTCGACTGGGCCCTTTAATCTGTTCAATAACACTCTGTTGAAGACCTTTCCTGGTACTGAAAGTAGAGTAATGCCTCTGTAGTTCTCACAATTGCTGAGATCGCCTTTCTTTGGTATCTTGATGAGGTACCCTTCTTTCCAGTCTGCTGGAACTTGTTCTTCCTCCCAAATCTTCCTGAAGAGAATGTGGAGTATCTTTGAAGTTGCTTCTATATCTGTCTTCAGTGCCTCTGCTGGTATGTTGTCTGGTCCTGCTGACTTGCCACTCTTGAGCTGTCTGATGGCCATTTTGATTTCTTCGACTGTTGGTGGGTCTGTGCTTATAGGGAGATCCGTGGCTGCTGCTTCGATGACTGGTGGGTTCAGTGGGGCTGGTCTATTCAAGAGTTCTTGGAAGTGCTCTACCCACCTGTTCCGTTGTTCATGCACTTCAGTGATTGGTTTGCCAGCCTTGTTCTTGATTGGCCGTTCTGGCTTGTTGAATTTCCCAGCTAACTTCTTCGTTGTATCATATAAGAACCTCATATTTCCTTCTCTTGCAGCTTTTTCCGCTGTCATTGCTAGGTCCTCAACAAACTTCCGTTTATCCAACCTGATGCTCCTCTTCACTTGCTTGTTGACTTCGGTGTATTCGGCCTGTGCCTTGGCTTTCTCTGCTCTTGTCCGACTGTTATTGATCGCTGTCTTTCTGTTCCTCCTTTCTTGGATCTTGTCCAGAGTTCTAACAGAAATCCACTCTTTTTGGTGTTGTTTCTTGAGACCCAAAACCTCCTGACATGTTGAGGTTATTGTTCCCTTAATCTCTTTCCAGTTGTCTTCCATATTAGTTCCACCTTTTTCTAGTAGATTATGAAATGCCTGAAACTTGTTGCTGAGAATTAATTTGAATTCGTTGCGTTTGTTAGTATCACGGAGAAGGGCTGTATTAAACTTGTGTAATACTGCTGCTCCAGTTGTCCAGTGCTTCCTCAGCTTCAGTTTCATTTTAGTTACCACCAAATGGTGATCTGAAGCTATGTCGGCTCCTCTCCTTGCTCTTACGTCTTCCATGGTCCTTCTAAACCTCTTATTGATGCAGATGTGGTCGATTTGGTTCTCCGTGATGTGGTCCGGTGAAATCCATGTAATTTTGTGTATACGTTTGTGAGAGAAAATGGTGCCACCTATAATCATTTTGTTGAAGGCACATAAGTTCACGAACCTCTCACCGTTATCATTCCTTTCTCCCACTCCATGTTGTCCCATGATGTCTTCATACCCGGTGTTATCCACTCCGACCTTGGCGTTGAAGTCGCCCATTAGAATAGTCAGGTCCTTGGCTGAACATTTCTCGATGATTGACTGCAGCCTCGCATAGAACTGGTCTTTGTCGTCTTCGTGGCTGTCGTTGGTGGGTGCGTAGCACTGGATGACATTCATTGCAATCCCTTCCTTCTTCGTCTTGAAGGATGCTGTGATGATCCTAGGTCCATGAGGTTCCCATCCTATAAGAGACTTCCATGCATCTTGGGATAACACCAATGCTACTCCTTGTGTGTGTGGGGCGTTTTCTTCTTCGTGGCCGGAGTATAAAAGCACATTTCCCGAGGATAACCGTTGCTGTCCAGCTTGCACCCAATGCGTTTCGCTTATTCCAAGTATCTTCAGGTTGTATCTTTTCATTTCTTCAGCTATTTGCATGGTCCTCCCTGTTTCCCACAGCGTGCGGACATTCCACGTACCTATACTAATGGTTGCTCTGGTTGTCAGAAGAGACATCGGCCTCGTGGCTTCCGAAGAAACTCGGCTTTCACCATGAGGCGTCATAACATACCTTCCAACTCCCAGGGCAGAGTGAAAATGGTTATAAAGGTTTTTACTGGTTAGCGTTTTTTTAGCACATTTGCTGTTTTACGGGATGGGGTTGCTAGCCCCATGCCCAACCCTCCTCCTTTATCCGGGCTTGGGACCGGCAGCAACCCTAGGGGCTACAGGCGGAGTTGTTGAGAATAACTTCAGTTAATAATTCTTGTATTGATTATATTCTACTTAGTTAACTAATCGGTGGCAACAGAAATAAACGGATTCTATTAATAACTTTTGCCAATATTTTAAAATAAGCTGGAATATAGTTAGGAATTAACCATGTGTAAATAGTGTGTATTATCATGAGTTATTATCAACTTTTTATAAAAAGAATGTTTTTCTCTTCTAAATGAATAGATATGGTAGAAACTTAGATAAAATCATTGATTTTCTACATTATTCACTCATCAATTGGTTTCAAGTAATAATACTTACTAAACGGTGGTTTATAGCAGTTCTAGTCACATTCGAGTACCTACAAGTTAACAGACTATTCCCTTGGAGTGACTAAATTAATAGACTGTTTTATTCGTAGCGTCATAGAATGATTAATGCTTACTAATTTCTTCAAGGTCCTGAAGCAAATTTTTATTTGTCGCTCTGTATCACAGAGTAATGAAGGTGGTAATTTTACCAATGGATGCCAGCTAGCTTAATGATGCAAATAGTTAAGTTTTGACTGTGGATCCTTCAGACCCTGAGTTGAATTCCCTGGTAAAATCAACGGCGTGCACTGTTAAGGAGTCTAATACCAGAACAAAACACCTGTCTTGTGCTCCTCGCTTTTTGATGGTTAGTAAATGATATCAATCTGTGATGAATACAAATACCTACCTTCACAAAATCATCTTAGTTCAATTGCAAAGCTTCATATATTTGTTAATTCGGCTTTATAGTTATAACTTTCCAAATTTGCTTTATACAAACTACATTCATTTTAGACTTTCCATGTCCTATGAAACATATAACTATATGAATAAAATGAGTAGGCTTTCATTAGTGAAGACAAATATCCAATAATAGCTCTAGAGTACAACCCGGTCACTTCCCCGCTCCTCTCTAAACACCAAAGCAATGAAAACTACTCCCCACTGTATCATTCCTACAACAAGTGAACATTGAGCCATAAATAAATATTTTAGTTAAAAGTGATTATCAATAATACCTTAATCTGCTTGATCTACTGACAGTTGTTAATAATTTGTTTCTGTAATCTTTAAGAAACTGATAAGCTCTGTGGGGTTTGAACTCGAGTTACGAAAATTCATATGTTGAAGCACTAAAACTAGACTATTAAAACCATGATTGGTGTTCCGTAGGATTGAGACCTTTACACCGACTAATCACCGAGTAGTAACCAGTGTCAAGTTTTTCCAATTCGATATATTGATCAAATTTAATTAACAAAGTTACAATTTAGTCACTTGTCTGAATGACTCCGTATCACGTTCATTATGTTCAAGGAATTCAGTATTATCAATCATGCTTGTAATTGACACTGATATAAATGCTGCAAGATCATTTATCAAGTTGCATAAATAATATCTGAATAATTTAAACATGGGTTAGGATCATTTATATCAGACTAAGTGTAACAAGATGAGATAAATTCAGAACTTTTATCTTTTCTCGAAACTCATCTGTATTTATCAATAAGTAATTCTGTACGAAAATGAAAGGTTGCTTTTACCAGGTGTGGAAACTTGTAACTGTTGCCTATCCACTGATCATAGTGTGGTTAGCTACCAACTTAGTTTATCGAGTATGAGTATAACCACAAATCAGTTTTTCGTAAGTTAAACATTCATTCTTAAACTTCAGAGTCTTAGGTTAGGTCGTCGTTAGGGTGATCGATGGGAATTACGATGGAGTTTCATTGTATGACGAAACAACTGATAGTTCATCCATGGTTTTCAGTAATCGCCTCTGAGGTACAAAATGTCGGGTTAAATATCTGATTGCCTCAATATAGAGGTAGTTTACAAGTAATGTTTACGGCACATCCGTGCGTCCTGGGTTCCGCTTGCTAGTTACAATTCAACTTAAAATTTATTCATATTAGTTGAAAAGTCTTATCTGGCTAGACCATATAGTACAGTTGTATCAACACACTGGATATCAATAATCTTTTAGTGAGCCAAATAATTCAATTTACATTTCATTTGTTCTTTAATTATCAAATAATACAATAAAGTAATTCTACTTCATAAAGAATCTCAATTAGAAACGACAGAAACAATTAATTTAATTTTCATAAACTAAATGCACCTAAAGAACAGTCTCTATAGTTACTATGGTGCATAATTTGCTTTCAGTATCTACTGCTTTGGAGTAAAAGTTAAAATATACACATCATTCTAATGTTATAGTATGCCTTAGATGAATTAACCTTCTATTAATTGCTTAAAGAACTGTATACTATTCATAAGTAGTAGGATCAGAATTTAGGCGAATGAATATAATGATTTACGATAGATTGTGACTGACAGGCGGAATCCAGGACGCACGTTTTATCCTATTTAAAGCTCTTTGGCTGGATGCATCCGCATCCCAGTGTCGATGTTTACACTAACATTTGAACTCAGTTTGTTTCGTGTCGTACACTGCCGTGTTCACCACTCAGTTACTGAGTCCAAACAATCACATCTGCGAAACGGGTGTATATGTAATTGGGATGAATTTGTATCTTCTCGTTGATTTGTTGTATACTGAAGCTGGTCAGTCTCGGTTGCTGTATGTGCATCGCTAGCCGATTGACTCGATAAAACAATCAATCACAAATATCGTTTATTTTTGACTATGACTTGTTAGCGGAATCCAGGACACGCGTTTCATCCAACTTAAATGATACTTGTGATTTATCGCTATATAGAAAATGAACATAATCAATTGATGAACGTGTTATTTCTTTTCATTCTAATAAACGTTTAGATTTATTGGTATAAGTTCACTATTTAGAAAAGCGTCAAAGTGTAGACATTTTAAGACATGATTTAGTTATTTTATAAGCACATTCAGGCGAAACAACGTTATGAGTGGATGTGAAGAATTGTGAAGTCATTTCTCTATTGATTAATTGCGACTATTTCAGTAGTTTTGATGGTGTCATTGGAAAGATATAACTCTTTGAGTACAACGTTCCTCCTTTAGGCAATAAAAATCATAGTCTATGCTATCGAAATCCTGGATAATTAAAGTGTCTAAAAAGTTAACATTGTTATGTAATTGGAATGACTTTTTATTTGACAGAAGGAGAGACGAGCCAATCGAGTTTGTGCTACGACTATGCCATGGTGTCCAAAGACTTCGCTAGAGATATGGATAGAAAGAATGAACGCATGTAAATGAGAGTTACCGTCAAGTCATTTATTGAGTAGAATTAATAGCATTTTATATATCATATACTGGACTGATTAGTAACAGGAAATATAAAATACGATAAAGGCTGAATTAGGGGAGTTGTGTACACGGTTTGGAATGAACGGATCATAGAAAGGAAGGAAAATACATTTGGCAAACATTAATGAGTCTGTGAAAACCTTAAAATTTGGTCAATGCATATATCTTAATTACTGAATGTATAACCAAATGTCGCTTAACCATCATCAAAGGTCCAAATAACACAATGAATAAACTCTTTACTAAAGATAACTGTAATGTCTATTGAAACATCATGAATTTAGTACAATGTCACTTAATAAAACTGTACAATTGTATTTTTATTGATGTTGAAGGAAAAAATGTGAAGTTTCACAGGAAGATTGTTGTATAGGTCTTTATGTTAAAGAGAATATTTGTAATGAATAATGAAAGATAATTGTCCATTTGATGGATATGCATAAGAAATGTAACACTTAATGGTAATAATAATGAATATGAAGAATAAAAAGAGATCTGTAACAAGTGATTATTAAGTTATTACATGTATTTATTTTGTCTTGAATTGTCTAACTACCTGAACGTTTACTGCACATATGATGTTTTAATATACAGTACTCTTGAACCTACTCATTTCGGTAAATACATGATATTGTAAGAAGATTCTGGTTAAGAAATATGACTAGAATTTATGAAATACTCATTGTTTGTACCTGTTTTGCATTCTTTTGTTAAATTCAACTACATACATTGTTTTGCTATGCGTCTAGATAGCTTTCTCTATGTGCATACAATGTAACTAGATCCACAGAAACAAGTAAATTTGTAGATCAATATTGATGTGGCCAAAAGCTTATCAGCTAGTGTTCATTAAAGGAACAAGTAAATGTAATACTTAAATTACTGTTAGAAATTTCCAAACTGACCAAAAATGGAGAAGCTGCTGGTCAAGAATGCCGGTATTTTGAACTTTAAATGTATACTACAGACAATATATCACTTAGGATTAATATGTAGATTAAAGATTAAAAATTTAAGTTAAAATTAGGCTTTCAGTCTCATTGATATTATTTTGCATCAGCTTTCAGAGTAAGAAATGGCCTTTATGATAAGAATACCTTGCATTACGTTTTACTCATGTATACAGCTCTGCTTATCTTTAGTTCTGCGATTAAGAGTTAAACCCGGAAACGGCACTGGAAACGGATTTGAAAAATCCTACTTAAAACTAAGATTTAGCTCATAGTACAAGATGGAGCAAACTACCATATATTTCCATAATGAGTAATTAGAGTTATTAACTTGTTATAAAGTGGGGATTCATGGTTTGCAATCATATAAAAAAGATGGCATTTACGAATAGTCATGTTATTACACAGTTGATAAAATAAGACTTACTATGTAATACTTTCACCATAGAAATATTTGATAAAATGAGATATCAAGTAAGAACCATATATAGATGTGGTTTTTAACTGAGACCACTGTAGTGCGCATCCAACTGTAGATAAATCATTGTATTTTAATAAAGATTCTTATAAGGGAACGGAAAAGTATTGTAATGAGCCTTTACTTCGAATTCTTTCGAAAATGACTTTACAGCCTTTTAGTCAAATAAATGAATTTACTGATCGCAATTTCCATGGCGTTCCGAGGGAATTCCACTACATAATTTTGGTTCATTTATTTACTATGAAAATATTTATATCACCTGAAATACATTTGCTTCCTGATAAACTATTCAGTTGTAAATACTGTCTTTTGACTGGCTTAAAATGATTAATGAATTGAAACGATAATAGGGTTGTTCGTTAATTGAGCGCGGACCATTGTAATCAATGTGATTACATGAGTCTATACTCTAGTCAACTTATCTTTAACATACTGTCAAAAAGAATTATCTTCAGATGATAAGTATTACTTTTTATATTAATCATAAATCTGATTACTTTATCTAACAATCATACTATTGAATAATGACTAACATCAATAATAACCTCTCATATAAGATTTATCAAATGCGTATAAATACATCCTGGTATTATTGCTCTATCTAAGACATGAGTTGATTCACTTTTACTTCAACTAGCTACTTAAGTATAGATAGGCATTATTTACGACATCATATAGTCTATCAAGTGAATCTGTTATATCTCGTGCTTGATAACTTGACTAGCCACAAAGCAATCTTAGCATTTGAACGCCTCGAACCCTCCTAGTCGCCATATCAAAAGACTGAAGACGAGAAAACAGAAAAACTTTATTCCAGTGAAATGGGAAGGGAGTCAAGTACAAAATATTTGTATATTTATAGTTTCCTGAAACAAATAAATCAGTATTATTATCCATTCAATCCGAATTAAGAATTCTTAACTGCTACTCAATCGGAACGCTCCACGTCGAGATTCTAGAAGGTTCTATTGATCAGTGATTGGATGGAATGTCTCCGGCTCCTTCAAGGGTTCTGGAGGCCTCGTTGAAGTTTCTGGGAGCCATCCCAATAGAATCATCATTAAGCTATAAATGTTTCTTTTTAGATATTTACAATTGAATCCATCATAACAATTGATTCATTTACAATCTTCTAATATACTATCAATATATATTCTATATTAAATGTAAACATATTTCTATTTTTATTCAGGTAACTGAAACTGAATTAGTTTACAATAATCTATCACCAAATTATACAACACGTATTAATTTAGAATATTGTTTTGAAGAAAAACAAATTATAACAACAGAAATGTAAGTTTTTCTAATGTATTTAACATTGAATATTTATTAACTAATAACTTTATTATATAAGTTGGATTGTGACTGGTAAGTGGAATACAGGACGCGCGTTTCGACCTATTTGGGACTCATCGGCTGGATGTACCTGCATCCCAATACTGTTGTTCACAGTGGGATTCGAACTCAGTCAGTTTCGTGTAGAACGCCACCGCGTTCACCACTCGACTACTGAGTCCAGACAGTCACATTTATGCAACGAGCACATTGGTATTAAGATGAACTTGTATATTCCCGTTGATTTATTATAGACTTTATATACCATTTGAAATTTATTCAACAGTATATTTATATTGATTAAGATTAAAAGAAATCATGACAGGTCTTTAAGTTAGATTTAAATACGCATATGAAACATAGTATTAAGTAATAGAATTTATCAAGGAATATCAATTTCCTTAGAAATTACTAACAGGTTATTATGATAAGTGTCAATTAGATGTAGATTATTAAATGTCAATTCAATGAATTCATGACAAAATACTAATTTCTTAACTTGACTATTATAAATTGATAAACTTAGACTACAGAGAACTTGTTCACTAGATGTGTAATTTCTATCCATTGCTTTACAGTTATTAGCGGTATATCTGATTTCAATGTATATCTAAAACTGGGAAATATATTTTACGATTATGTTATGCTTTATTTTATTGTTATCCAGAGAACTAAAAATATCAGTTAACATGGTTTATCACCATGGTTTATCATCATATATGTTAAGAGTATTTCATTTTAGCAATTGCATTCATTATCTGTATTCAATCAATTTCTTAAATGTAAGTAATAAAATACAATAAATTGATTGTATATCAAAAACATCGACGAAACTATAAACTCATTGAATGATTATGAAAGGAAGCCAGCTAATATAGCTAAAGACTATCTTACAGGCATTTAGCAGAAATGCATTTTTTTCAGTTATTTTTACACCAAGATTCTTTGATGATGTGTCTGTGACAGGGTGATCTCGGTTAGATTCCATTAGAAACCATGAACTTTTTCATTCTGACAAAGAATTCTTCAACACTATACTCTCTCTATCCTATCAAGAGATCGAACCCGGGACGATTGCATAAGCGCAAACTTTTGAATATAGTGAGGTATATAATTTTCTCCACAAGCTGTCAGTAGCTTATTCTATCAACCTTCAATTTGATTGGCTGTTATTGGTATTCGCCTTGTCATTGCATCAGCTTCTAACAGAAGTTGGCGACGATAAAGTCAGTCAGAATGATGACGAAAGTCTCTCAACTAAATTGTCTAGCTCAGAAAACACAATTACACTAAAGTATAGGATATTTATGTTATTTCATTTATTTTTCAGCTTTACTAACTGTCCTATCTAAAAATTTCAATTAGATTGTTCTTTCATTGTCTAATTGTCAAAGAGGAATGAATTCTAGTTTCCTCCCCCTTTCCCCTACCTTCTCTATCTTTCTCATAATAAACATTTATTTCATCAATTAATCAGTAGAAATGTAAACGTCTTGTTAGTTATTGTATTGTGAGTGAGAAAAATCAGTGGTGTATATTAACTTATGTACAGTATAGGCTGTAACAGTTACTCTTACACATGTATAGTAGGCAATTTCTTAGAAAATAATTAGTCCTATTACTGTTCCATTATTATTGTTATTATTATTATTATGTCGAGACGACATTAAAAAACGTTGAGGCAATTGTCAATGAATTCCAACAGATGACAGTCGTCTTATACTACATTTCCTTATTGGGGAATAAACTCTTGACGACATAACTATTCAGTACTTGATACATTTCAAAGATTATCTAACTTTGTACGATCTGATCACACAAATAATTGTCATGGTACTTATATACAAAAATGTTATGCCTATAGAAGTTAGATTAAATCAAAGAATGAGTGATAAAAGTGGGATAATCGTGAAATAAGGTGAGAGATAGAAAGTGAAAAGGATAACTAATTATCATATCAACAAAGATGTTTGAAATTATTAAGGCAGATTCTTGTTTTTGTGCATGTTACATAGTCTTAAATCTTGAAATAAATAAGGACTCTATAAATTTACGAATACATTTGTGATGATTCCTGTACAAAGACTTGACAGTAATTTCTAAGCCAAACCTTTAATCTATATTAGTTATATGTCTGCGATAGATGAGCGCACCCTATCCTTATCTGTCAATCCGATGTGAAAATTTGTGTATACACTATCTACACCCTACTGTTTGTACATCGTTGTTTTCACTTTCCCCCCCCCCCCGCTAGATTAGCACCTTACTGCCTTCCTCCGCTTTTCCTTCTGTTTCCTACATATTCTACATACTCTATGTATCTTTTCTTATCAACTACCCACCACTGCCACATTATACAAAATCTACCCCTCCCCCTTATAAACCACTTATATGAAATCTTAAAAGTAGTGTCCATAATCATAAAAATAGATTCAACTATTTTCATTAAAACTGATATATTTTTCTTCGAAAAATCAATCACAATTCAAGTTTTTCTCGTTATTACTGTTTGTTGTTGTTGTTGTTACGTGTCAAAACGAATAGATAACTTATTAAATCAACAACAAGTAAACATTCATAATTCCATTGATTTGTTTATCATTCCCAATTATGGTTATTTATCATTCACTATGGTTTTTTTTCCTTTATTATATAGAACACACTGAAAAATTTCATGCTTAGTAGCAATTTCTTTTTTTTGAATGTAAAAAAAATCAATGAAAGCAAAAACTACACTTGATTGACTATATCACAGATTGATGTTAGCAGGGTACCATTTAAAACCAGGGAGCAATGGGCAGCTGTTTCGTTCTAGTGTGAAACTCCTTAGCAGTGCGCACCTCAGATTCCGCACCAGGGGCTTCAGGTTGACCAGAACGCCTAACCATCTGCACCAGTGAGTCAGCATCCAATGGTAGAATTCCCACTTCCATATAGTCAATCAAATAAAATAACTAATCTCCACAAAAATAACCATCCTAATTAAAAACTACACTGTTGAAGTTGTTAGTTGCTAAGAGAATTTTAAAAAAGACAGAGAAATAAAACTTTCCTTTAAAAAATTTTATAGAAATTTGATATTATATCACTATATTTTCTTTCTTTATGTTAATCTTAAATTTCGATAAGTGAATTGTTTGATAATTAATCAAATTCAATTTTAGTTCCTCTTCCCTTTCTTTGATTTTTAGTTACTACGCGTATGTCAGATAAGAATCATTACAGCTATTACTATGTGTTTACTAACGATTGAGTTCATGAGTGGATTTCTAAAGATGTCTAGTGAGAAGCTTATGCATATTATGAATGAGTTAGTTAAGCATTAATTCTAATGAGTGAGGTTTTAAAATAATGTGAAATGTTAGGTTTGAGCACTGTATTAGATGTTTGAAGGTTCTCAGTTAAAACATTATTTAGATAGTGCATAGCCCCCCTTACATCGCCAGTGAAAAATTTTCACACTACAGTAGAACATCAGCTCGGTAAATCGTAGTTCCTATTAATTGCCTGACTAATGCCATTCTATAATAGACAACTTTCTATTAATAAATTGAATAGCAACAAAAAGCATTAAAACGAGTTCAAGACATTAGTTTTATTCAGTTAAACAGTAATACAAAAAGATGCTTTGTAAAATTTAAAATTAACGGATGTCCTAGTAATTATTACATAACGGTTTCAGCTAGATTGAATAACCATTGAAAATCAAGAAGCACCGGACAGCTATTTCACTCTAGTGTGTAACTCGTGGCAAGCGTACATTTAACCCTAAAATTGTCCTCCAGAATTCTTAGTAAGCGGTTAACTTCTAAACCTCAGAAATCCTTGAACTTATTCAACATTCATTCAATCTATTTGGGATTGACTCTCTCTGCAGGATTACAACTTTTATCACATGGTTGGATTGATGAAGTCGTTATAATACTTAGAGTTTATTTTTGAATAACCTCTTGAATGTTTAACGCACTATTTCAGAATTTTCTCTTTATCTTTTGTTCGGCTTTTTAGATTCGAATGTGAACGTGAAGATCGTGAGGTAAGAGTAATCAAATAATTAAATGTATTATATTGTTATGATTTAATCAGTAATAACAAATTATGAAAGCAAAGTGTATACATGAACCGTGATATAAATAGTAATGAGAGCTTTTCAGCAATTAACCATCGTACCAAATCCTGTAGTGATAAAGTTGAAATCCTACTATTGTACATCAACTCACCAAGTGATGCTGATAGTTAGGTATTCATTTCAAAATCTAATGATTTTGAGTTCGATCCTTTGTAGGATCGTGCAAACTTACTAGTACTAGAAAGAATCTGGTTTCAAGTGCTACCTAAATTTCAATAATATTCAACTAAGATTAATCTGCACTAATTTGTATATAACCACTTCAACATTAATCCGAAAATCCTTTATAACTATGGAAAAAAATGTCAAGCAATCTAAAAGATTTCTTCTGTTAGTCCAAAGTCCATCATTACAACATTGATATGTTGATAATTGATTATTGTGATATATTTATTCACTTCTTTAGATTTTGAACTTCTTTTATGTTCCCATCTTACATTCTCAGCTTACTTGACTATAGTAAACTTGTTTCAGTTCTAATTTCTCGGTAGCAATTCATTTGTATCAAAAACATACATGCGTTGGTAATTAATCATCATACGTAATGTTTTGTAGTAAAATTGAACTATGATTGGAAATAGAATTCAGAATTCGTGCACTATTGCGTATCATTCGGATGTGGGCACCGGATTCTTGAACAATTTCACTTTCACTTCAAACTTTCAACGCGTATTCATTCTATCTATTAACCGTAGTTAGTCAGTAATTTGTCTAATGAATAAGAATTTACCTGTGAAGCTTCCATTTTCTGATTGTTCGTTTTAAGGATTAAACTCTACGACATGAATATTGTATCTAACGTGTTAAAATACTGGGCAGTAAGTGAACTTATTTTCTAATTAAATGACCTAAAGAAATTGGCATCAACTAATGATTAACGCTTAAATCATGTTTACTTTGTATAAAATATTGTGGGCATATATATATATATATATCATTAGTTTGCTAAACTATTATTCTGCTCATTTCAAGTTGTCCAGAATAACCATTACAGGCTTTGTAGTTGAACTATTTAATTTCCTGATACTAGTATCAGTACAAACAATCAACCAGTCTACAAATTCTATTTCTGAATTTATGTTTACCTACTTCTTTGTTAATTTACCATCCATGGAATGTTAAAATACATCCAGGAATACGTATTCAATTTAAATAGTCACACCTAATACACCTTACAACCTTAGTAAACTACATTTAATAATAGATGATTAGTAGTTGTTTGAACGTCATAAAGGATGAATTTTAAGCATGCTAGTCTACATTAACTTTGTGAAATATTTAACTTCAGGCAATTTTCCAGAGGAATTAAACTTGGCTGGTGAATTTCTGCTAAATGAAACGACCTTGAAAATGTTACAGCCAATGAGAATATAGTTGTAGGGAAAATGGTTAGATTTTATGGAAAATCAACAAGAAGACAAAAAAAACTAAATAGGATGTATCATACCAACATGCTGAATAAACTTAAGTTAGAAATAAGTTCACTCATGTTAGTTAAAAGACATCAAAAATCTTCCAGGTACTATTGCCAATTTCAATATAGAATAACTCTATCACAAGTGTCGCCTGATAGTGTAACATTCATATTCAGACCACGAACACAAGTAATCACTGCATGAACTAATCCAATAGCTAACAATAATGTTACTGTTAAAATTTACAATCAACTGATTCAACGTAAGCATATCAAATTATATTATGCAGATGACATGGAATTCATTATCATGATTCTCACTGGTTTCCTCCAATAAGCCAGTCAGATTCTTTATAGCCTATCTTACTGTTCACAGGTTATAATTCTGATGAAGTAATGTAACATTACTTATTTATTTTAAATTGCTACGCGAATTCGACTTAATGTTACACTTAACAGATCATACATAAGTTGCTTCGAATTGTTCATTACAAACAGTAGTAGTATGCTAAATTATCAAACATTTCTATCCAACTAACGTATAGTGGTTTCATAATAAAGAATAACTGGTATTAAACTGAAATGCTCTCGTTGGGATAGGTGTTGAGTTTAGTTGCTTGTATTCGTTGCACGTGGATCTCATTTGGTTACTACTGAAAACCAGGGGAGCACTCGATAAATGTTTCCCCTTAGTATGGGACCACCTGCCCAGTGGTGCAGATATTTAGGTGTTTACTGCGAAATATGAAAATCCTAGGTTAGATTCCGTAATAGAACCAACGGTGCTTGCTAATCCGGAGTCAAATATTTCACAAAACAGCTGCTGGGTTCTCCCTAGATCTCAGCAATACCCAGCCAACAATAATCTGTAACGAGTACTAACAAATACGAATAATTAATATTAGTTGAAGAGTAACTTAGTAATTAATTTTCTTTTTTACGGGTTGTAATATTTTCACCCCACCTACTAACCACCTTATTTTTGGAGTTTATATATCATGCACTTTAGGCCGCGTTTTTTTGTTTTGTAGCCACTTTTCTGTCACTACTAAATATGATTCTCTCCCCTTTTATTGTACGCATAATACTGCATATTTCTAAGTGTATCGCCTTATGATTGACTACCCAAAACATTTAATAATATCAAGAGAACAAGAACAAATATTTGTGCAGAATAAAATGAATTCATTTTATTTCATTGGTTTCTCATCAGCTGCATACAACCTAGAATGATACTCTTTTACAAAATTAATATTTGAAACAAAGTTTAACGTACTCATGAGAGTGTTTGAACTTGCTTGAAATCAAACATGTTAGACATGTGAACATAACTAAAATGTTGAAGAAAATGCTGTAAATATATGTATCGAATACAAAAGAAGGTACCAGAAGGCAAAATAAAGATCAGAGTTCAAATGATTACACAAAAAGAGGTGGTTGATAATATTTGATAATCATGTGAATTAAACTCAGCTAATAAAATTAAATTGACCTAATTAAACACATGAGTTGAACTCAATCATCTAAAAAATATAATGGTGATGTAACGAAAAATGTGATCCAATAAAGAAGTAATAAATGAAATAGGCAATGAAAATACCGACACATAAGTCAGGTTACCAGGATAAAGAAAGGCTTATAACAGTTTCTTTTTGGACACCTAAATTTGGATTCATTCGTTTAATGGCAATCGCTTCAGCATATTTTAGGAGATTTGAAGTGTTTTGTCTATTGAATACTTTGAAGCATTTATTGATATCAATCTGGTGTCCTGTGTCAATCAATTGTTTAGCGATTGCACTGTTAAATGTTTTCATTCCTGTGAGTCGTAGATTTTTGGGAATATGATCATTAAAACCCTTCTTTCTGTTCGGCCAATGTAACTGCTACTGCAGGTACACATAAATTTATACAAGCAGTAGGCGGTAACATTTAATAATACTGAGTAATAAGATGAAATAATGTTTACTTGTTTCTATGCATGTTAATTATGAACAACTTCATTTTTGTGTCACTCATCATGACTATTTGTCAGCATTTATCCTTTTCCTTTTTTGGATTAGTTTGACATCGTTTATGTTTGATGAGTTTTTCGACTGGAAGGGCAATCGTTGTAAGCTGTTAGCAACTGCATATACATTTACTGAAATGTATCATTTGTAGTGTGAAAAACCTGCAGCTTTATCATTTGGAAAAACATCTTTAGTGCTGAGAATTTGTGTGAATATTGTTGAACCTAACTATTTACACCATGAATTGACTGTAGTTAGACGAAAATTTAGAATTAAAACACAATTGACAGCTATTCTATTTTAATTTATGACTTTTAAGTAGTTTATATCAAAAACGTCGTGAATGATTGAGCCCAGGACCTTAAGACATCATGGCAAGCGTTCGACCTTAAGACTATCTAGTTTCAATTTATCGGCAAACATTTTAAATATCGTTTAAGAGTGTATTTTAAGAAAGAACCCAGACGCAAAAATCAAATTTAACATTACGTCAATAGCTATATCCACAACGAGCATCCACTTCTTTTTGAAACTCCCTGTCACCCGGATATACTTCCTATTTTCCAGAATTAATCTTTACAATGGAACTCAAACGTAATGTTGGCTTCTAACCCTAACACAGTTGTAACCCATTTACAGAATCTGATTAGTTACAAACCAGTCCAACTGATAAAAATATATTGAATAAATTCCTATACAACTTGATTATCATCAACCCGTAGTTTCAAACCGATAAAATACTAGAAAGATATTACGTAACAGGATGCATAATTAAGATATTAGTATGCTATTAAAATAGTTAGTGACTTAATTCAAAAACTTAAAGATTATGTGTAATAACTAAGATGTTAGACTACAGGAGGTAGTTGTTGGAGTTTTGAGCCTGCGTAGTTATAGTATCTCAGACTATGAAACAAAGTGATTCATGTATCAAAAGAGCCTCATTTTCATTATGACTTTAAATAAGTCTTACCAACAAACTGGGAACTCACGTTTTTCAAGTTTTCGTCGCTGAATTCCTCCAACCACATTGTATCAAAGCATAGCTCACCTGTTGCTCCGTTAACTTACTAGGGTAACATTAATGACAGTAAGAAATGATATGATAACACAAAGGTGATACAGGTGACCATGACATTAGTTCTACTGAATGTGGATAATAGTAATAACTAAAATATTTACCTGCTATCTCATCACAGTTTATAGTTTAAAGGTTATACATACCCAAATGTATTCTATCTTTTAAAGCTAAACACAAACTATTCAATCATTGCACCAATGTATAATGTGTACTTCGTAAATCACAGTTGAAACTTCTTGGACTACTAATCATTATATCATACAAATTTGTATTAAGGGATAGGTTCCACATTGTAAATGGCGGTAAAAGGTCGCCAACAATGTATTTGAACGTCAGTCAAATTTCTACAATAATCTAATACTGTAGCTTTTTCTAAAAAAAATAGAATATACTGAAACAACATACATTTGTTTGTCAACACTACTAACTACGTTGCTTAGTAACTAGAATATGTTTTTTTGTTTATATTTTCGTAATGATTTCAATATGATCTTAATCTTAGACGATTGAAATATTTTCATCTACACTACATGATAACTGATATTGACAGTTTCAATCATACAGTTTCAATTAAAATGCACTAGCTTTAAATAAGAATAAAATTATATGATCTAATGTCTATCAATAATAATTCCAGGGGTGTATTATTCAACTTAGATGATTGCCAGAATGTACCGAATAAAAAAAAATGGCGCATATTTCTAATCAAAGTTTCGTGTTTAAAAATTTATTCTATGTAATTAGAAAAAAAAGAAAAAAAGAAAACTGAGTTCTTTTTCTGATTCTTGTCAATTAAACAAGATCAAGATTATTAAAGGTATATTACCTATTAGGTGAATCATTGTGATATATTGCTATTATAATCAAAAAGTATATAATGATAGTAACATGATATATCATATCCTGGATTAAGTATAGTTAGGTGATTGTCCTAGTTTAAGATGGAGGTCTGGATGTTGCTTGTGATGTATTCAATAAGTTGTTGGTAGAAGCTAACTTGAAACCGGAGATCAATGGTCTATGGGTTAAATCAGAACTAATAAACTACCTGTCCGAAACAGATTAAATTTAAAACTGATAAACCTCCTAGTATATTATCAACTTGTTAGCGTTTGTTTGACGAAGAAGAAATTAGGAAAAGACGCTGGAGGTGGATTAGGCACACATTGAGGAAACCATCAAACTGTGTCACAGGACAAGCATTAACTTGGAATCCTATAGACCAAAGAAAAAGAGGAAGACCCAGGAACATATTGCGTCAAGAATCAGAAACACACATGAAGAGAATGAACAGCACTTGGGAAGAACTGAAAAGGAAAGCCCAGGACAGAGTTGGTTGGAGAATGCTAGTGGGCGGCATATGCTCCACATGGGGTAACAGGCATTGATTGATTGACTGATTAATTGATATTATCAACCATTGAGTTTAACTTCAACAGACTTCATTTCTGATTTTCATTAATTGATGGCACTGTGTATAAGTATTATCTATTGTTATTACCACGTAACAGCTTTATACTAACACGAATTAATGTCTTCTCATCAGAATCTTAAAATTGCCACCTTAATTCAATCAGTAATTTGCACGTATTGCCTATATAGTTGAAAAAATTATGATATTTCTTGTTAAGCTTGTTATATTTTGAAAAAAATACACTGTGGCCGTGTAAATTGCCAATCAGTATACGGATACTTCTGCCCCGCGACTACCAGTCCCCAAATTTGGAATAGAGAAAACAACGATTTATCAACCAAACAGACACAATCCAACCCAATCTAATCGTATTGCATTTCAATCATGCCTTTATATATGCACAAATTCAGACCACATAGCAAGCCAATTAGGCATTTTACATTAAAACGAAACAGAAGAGATTGTGGCAGTGAATGGGGGGTAACTTGTACACAACTAATTAACTGTAGCCCATAATAAGAAACAATGTAATAATAACAAATATACAAAACGGGACGATAGGGTAAGCGGAACGTAACAATAATAGAAATGTAATGTTTACATTACTCACGACCAGAGTAAATGAATTAGTCTAATAAAATGCAGTTCTGGAAGTTTTTCACCCTTCGTTAGTGGATAGACATAACAAAGCTGTCAATCGGAGATAGTTAATTCATCATGCGCATAATCAATAATCACTCTTTCTGTCTAACAGTTAAATCTGTAAAATAACTCATTCCTAGGTCTAAGTTACTTTAATTTTTTGCAGTGGTACTGGGTAACAGACAATGGTATGAATAATGATCCATGTCACATTTGTCTCAACTATAGTGTTTCTATTTGAATTCTTCTGATCAAGTTTCAATCTGATCATCAATCTAAATAACTTAAAGTTAGAAAGAAATGATTTTTCTGAGATAGATATTAAGCTTTATTATTTGTACCTACCGTTGACTGACATTGGTTGGTACCACTGAAAACAGAAAAGTATTGAATAACTGTTTCGTTCAACTGTGGGACTCCTCAGTTATCAAGTGATCCCTGGTTTAGAGTGGTACCCGACCAACACCAATCCATGACGAATATGAACAATTAATTTGACATTACTTATAATATATACAAATGTTAGGCAAGGTAAGGTTGTAAAGAGGAAACCCCGCATGGTCTATATTTCGTGATAGCTCCTACATATTTAGAGGTTTGCTTGTAATGTCATGAAAAATTACTCAGTCTGTAAGATTCTATAAATTAAATGGCTTGAGACGTTACTTGTGATTTATTTAGGCCATAATTGATCTTATGGACAACTGAAACATACATAACGGTCCATTATGACATTAAGTAATGACCAATATCGTATTTATATAACTCTTAGTGATACTCATAACATTCTATTGATCAAGTTTCTATTACTTCACTAGACTAAGTGATTCGACACTGCCTACAGTATGTTGTAGTAATGTTAAACATTTAATTGTGTATATAAAGTATTTAACACGTCATTAACTATTGCTGTTATACTTACTGTATCTAGCTGAATTTTTATAAATTTACTAAGTTTAGTCTTTATACACGATTTATATTGTCTTAAGATTGAACAAACAATTAGTCATTGATTACATAATTCCTTATTGTTCTAATTAAACTTATAATTGAGGTTGTGAATTTGTCAAATGTATCTACGTTATTACGATACTAGAAACTGGGATTTATTATGAAATGGATTGGTGACAATTGTAATCTTAGTGTATTAAATCTATCAAATAACTGATGAACTTTATGGTGTTCAGATTTAAATTATGTAGTTTTATAGTCTGAAACATTAGTGTTCAGTTATTTAATCAAGGACTAACCATATATATTGTTGAAGCCTTTTTTATTAATTGGTTACCTAATAATTAGTATGTCATTATTATTGATCAGATTCTTTCTAACTATATAGTATTAATCGGGGGGTTTCCTGTAGACTATATCCAAGTAAAGCGTTTTTATCATAAATCATGCATACATTTCAAATCTATTCAACTTACAAGTGATGCAAATTATTTTTTCATTAGAGAACAGTTTATTGTATAAGTTTCTACTTCCTAAGGCATAATTTAGTAGTATCAACTATGTTGGTGTGAACTAGCGAGTTTGAATTATTAGTAACTTGTTCAATGGATGTGATAGTATTTACATTAATTTATTGATAGAGTGGAATATTTTCCTGTTTTATAGTAATTAATCAGTCACTCAAAAATTATTTTACCCTGGTATAGTGTGTACTGCTGAAAAGTCCCATACTAGGTCAAAAGAGTTGTTCAATGATTTCTGGTTTTAAATGATGCTCTACCAACATCGGTCTTTGACGAATTCAATCAACTAGAAAACCTAATACCGATCTCCACGAGCCACCTTAATTCATATTCAGTATTTCATAGAAAAACTTTTTGTAATGTTTAAGTTGGTTTTCTGTGACTGGCAAGTAAAATTCAGGACTCGCGTTCTGCCCTATTTTGGGCTCGTTAGCTGGGTATAGCTACATTTCAGTGTTGATGTTTATACCAGGATTCGAACCCAGTTCATTTCGTGCCAAACGTCACTGCGCTCACCACTAGTCATAAACCAACTCAAATACTATTTATAAATTGTCGTTATATCAAAAACAGTTGTTCAGGACGCACATATAGCAACAGAGACTGATCACTTTCAGTCCACACTAAATCACTAGGAGGATCTAAGCATATCTTAAGTTTCTGTAATGATATAATAATATGGACCGACACCGTCATGCATTTTAACAAACAGTCTGTTCAAAAATGAAATAATTTACCTTTCCAAGATTGTCTACATATATCGAATCCAGTAGGGTTCGATTCATGAAATCATGATGATATTCACTAGAGTCATCCTTTTGTAACAAGTGAATACATATAATTAATAAAGATTATTTTCAATACTGTGGAAAATTGCCCATCAATGTTTTGAACTTACAGTGTCTTACGAAACGGAAAGTCTGACTATCATAATTTGAATATGCACGGTAGAAGGCTTTAGATGTTGTAGAGTTTATGGAAAAGATTTCAAGTGAACTTCATTTCATAATGTTGGCTTTATATCCAATTCGTTATCCTCGTAGAATTTGTTATGCATATTCTATTTTAAATAGACTAAACTACACCATTTAAAATGAAAGTCGATTGATACATCATCTAGAGAATAAATTGTATCAACCGAATATATATCATTGAGCAGAGTACACTCTACCCTAATTAATGCATTAAAATGACACTATATATTATCAATGACACTAAATCACCATAGATATAAACCAAACATAACGAAATTCCTGATGATGAGAACTCCAAGAGCGTCAGAGAATTTTAAGAGTGACAGTGTTTAGTTTACACATTAACATAGATAAAATCTATCAAATCATATGAAAAAAGTCAATCAATCAGTTAATTAGTTTAAGATCCACTGAACGAGACAGTCAGCAGTAATATATCAAAAAATTATAGTAACCACTCACAGTCAAAGTTATTAGAATGAATTAGTATAACTCGATAATCTCCTTCTACATAAAGTAAACTCTGATAATGTTTGTCAAAATACCAACCTCACAGAACCATGCATCCTAAAAAGGCTGTAAAAGCGTAAAGGTTCTATTCTCAGCTTATACTTAATTGTTCACTATTAAGGACTTCATATTAACTTTAGGTAAATGCTTGTTACTCACTGGTTTTACATCTCAGTTTCTCATTAATCTTCCTCACCCCAATGAATATAAATATAGTTCAATTGGGATGGTTATTTTTGTGGAGATTGGTTATTTGATGGAAGTGGGAATTCTACCACTGCTGAAGAGTTCCACACTAGAACGAAACAGCAGTCCAATGCTCCCTTGTTGTCAATGGTACCCTGCCAACATCAATCTATGCTATATCCAATCAAATCGAATATAAATATGTTAATTGATAATAATAATAATCACTAATTACTTAAAATTGCATCTCTAATATCTCTCAACTACAAAAGGTATTCTACATTAATACAATACCCTATTCATATTTTAATTATTTACTTATTTGTTTACATTATAAACTGTGTATTCCCTACTTTAAACTTGTTAATTTAAATAAACAATCAAAATTGTAACAAAATAACAACAAAAAGCAAAATAAAATAAAATAATCAATTAAGTGATTATGTTAAATAAATAATAATGGCGCTCGAATTAGATAAGATCTTGAAGCTTTAAATTTATTAGAACATTACAATTATCTTTTGTATGCTTCTATATGAAACATACTTAACTGTTATATCCACAATCTCTTTATTATTCTAGAAGTGGTTATAACAGTTTGTAGATTGATCTTAGTTGGTTTATCATTGTAAATCAAGGAGTACTATACAGTAGTATTGTCTCTGGATAAGTTATTTCAGTATTACATAACGTTGATTCAACCTAAGCGAAAATCTAACACATTTAAGCTATGCATTAAATGCTTAACTATTGACATTTCTATGCTTATTAGTGTTTAATAGTAAAACTTCCATTTCAATCCATTTTTTGAAATTGTATGATAATAGTCCAATGTGATCAGTTATAGTTGTTTCACTATCACTATGTTCAAAATTTATGGAATGAATCAAAAGTTTGCCAAAATGGTATTCATTTCTTTAAATCATCTTAGATTCTTTTCAATATTCAATAGTATGTTGATATTCAGAATAAATTCGATTCTTTTCAAATAATTGAAACAAAGAACTAGCATGATAAATATAGTCGTGTATTAAAATAACTCCATTATAACGTTAAATGTATTGAACTGAAAGTGACAATTTCTAACCCAGAAGTTGTTCATTTGAAAGTTGAAAAATCAAAGCATTGAATTAGTGGATGATAGGATTTCATTAAACATGGTGTTTGTACACAAATATGAAAGTAAAAACCAACATCTAACGCTTTTTGATGCATTCCAATTACATGTTCTATAGTGACTGACTGCAGAATGTAATTCTTAAGTTACAATTCCAAGTCAAAACCAATTGAATTCATCCAAGTCTTATATGAGTTAAGTATCTATTAACGAAGTTAGATGAAAATCATGTCATGTATTGTGCATTAAATAACGTTTATAAATGTAAACGTACGAATGTTAACTCATTGGTTTTGAAGATTTGCTAGTTGTTGTTAGGCTCAAAGTTAATAATTCTAACTTTTGATTAGGGTTAAGGAAGTACATCGATAAAAAACCAATACATTCTTTAATGCCTAAAAAACGGTAGCCTATGATGTGAAACTTTAAACTTAAAAATTTTCTCAATGCTTACAATCATTTCAACATATGATTGGAATTTTTTGATCCAAGCCTTGTACTGGGGTTAAGTCACATAGAGTACTGAATGATTATAAACTTTTTTCCAGTGATTTAGTCATAGAATTTGTACTTTCAAGAATGGAATTATAAGTAGCTGTTGTAATAAAATTCATTCACAATTTATAAAATCTTTAATCACTACAGATTAATATTGATTTCGTACCACTAAAAACTGCAGATCACTCAACAACTGTTTCGTCCTAGTATGGAACTCCTCAGTGACACTCACTCTCGATTCCGTCAGATGGTTTAATTAAGGGCCTCTAGGTCTCTCAACTAACTCTCAGACAAATGCACTACTAGGATAGCACGGACCAAATAGTCAAATTTTCACTTTTGTCAATTTTGATATAATGCAAAGGTCAGTTACTGTCACTAACGCTTGTTGTCTCATAAATATTCAGTGCTCTCCTTAGTTTTCATTGGTACCATACATATATCAATCTTAGACGGATGCAAACAATTAAACTCAATACCTTTCTTCACAAAACCACATCATTTCAAACAACATTCGACAATCACACTAGTAAGCGTTAATTCATGAATAATATTATCATTTGATTGAGGTAATCTATGAAATATTAACAAAACAAAATTTTAATAATGATTGGGTGGTTTCTCAGTTTTAATGGCGTCACTACTAAAGAACTAGTCAGTAATAACGTCTCAATTCTTTAAGAGGTCATTGTTAATATCTGAGATAAACAAAAGTAGAAGACATAGATTTAAATCCCATTAGGAGCATTTGTTTGCCCATTTAGCCCCCAAGATTGTAGATAAAGTTTACAGACGAATTTCAACTAGAAATAAACCGAGTACCTAATGTCAAATCACTTAGACTGGTAGCTACATTGAAATTCAATCTCAACTACAGAAGAAACGAACATTGATTTGGTTGAATTCGTCAAAGATTGATTTTAGCAGGGTATCACTGAGAACCAGGGAGCATTGAACAGCTGTTCCATCTTAGTCATGAACATATCAGTAGTGTACTGTCTAGATTCCACCCTAGAGGCTTCAGGTTTGTATCCTGTCAACACTAATCTATGACTAATTAAATCAAATAAAAAACGCAACACCAGTTTTTACAAACCACTTATATTCAGTTACAGAAACCAGCTTACTAGTAACTAACTGCAGAATGTTCCTGAAGCTCAAACTAGAAGTCGTGACTAATAAAGTTCAGACTTGTCTGAACAACGATGGATATTCATTTCACTGTATCACCGATTGACGAAAGTGGAAATTCTACCACTGGATTCCTGTCCAATAATGCAGAGAGTCAGGCGTTCGCCAACCTGTTGCTCCTCAGGCAGAATCTAGAGTGCACACTGGTAAGAAGTCCCATGCTAAGACAAACCAGCTGTTTAGTGCCTCCTGGTTTTCTATGGTACCCTACCAACGAATTGAATCGACTAATACTTACTACCAATCTCCATAAACCATCTCAAATCATTTGAACATTAATTTATGAAAGATTACTGAAGAAGATAGAATAACGAAAGAATATGCATAATAGATAGAAAAATGTAATAAAGTGTTATTATGCTAAACATCTATGCATTGAAAAAAGAAGAAAAACAAGGGGGGG
This sequence comes from Schistosoma mekongi, assembly GCA_034768735.1. Taxonomy (NCBI): domain Eukaryota; kingdom Metazoa; phylum Platyhelminthes; class Trematoda; order Strigeidida; family Schistosomatidae; genus Schistosoma; species Schistosoma mekongi. The sequence continues at coordinate 78,908,619 of CM068306.1, read as the reverse complement.
GCATGTATACGAATACATAACACTATCTTATAATGTTATATACATCCTACTGTTAATAACTATCTACATCCGGATAAATAAGGTCTACTTCTCATTTAGTTATACATTCATCATCAATGAATGTCAAGATAATTGTAATGAAATCTTTGATAAATTAACAATTCAATATACAAAACAAAATGATTTAACATAAATATTTGTTTACATTAACTAATAAATATGTTGATCATATTTACCTAGAATTATATGTCAGCTATGATAATCAAAATAATTTTATTTATGATTTTATTTTTTTTTCTTTCTTTTTGTAAAATGATTTGTCGATTTTCTTGTTGTTGTATTTGTTATTGTTGTTAGGGTTGTTTTATCGTTTTACACTATCTCCTTTATCCTGCGCCCCCCCCTCACTAGAATCTCCACATCTCCGCCCCCACTCTTACCCTCTTCTTTCATAAAAAACTTTCCATCTTTTCTTTGTTGCTGATGCTGTTGTTGTTGTTGAGCCTTAAGTATTGAGTGATATTTATTTTTTGAACATTTTATAATACAATATATTTCCTGTAAAATAATCATGTAACACTTAGAATATGAAATAGAAAATGAAAAATTGAATGAAAAAGAAAAACAAAACAATAAAACAAAAATTTATTTTATAATTTTGATTTTTTTTTCTTGTCATAAATTAATTCATAGTTTAGTAAAGAAAAAAAAATTTTATCGAAGAGAATAACTGAAAATTTTGAGGATTATTTTTTTAAAAAAAATGTTTGTTACTACGTCAGTGTTTTATCTTAGAGATTACTGGTTTGGGAGGGGGAGGAGAGAGGGAAAAATGAAGAAAAACTGTCAAAAGAAGATTTATTAAAGACTAGGTTTATACAATCAACTTTGAATTGATGATAGCAAATAATATCTCAAAAGGAATAGTAGAATAATCATTAAATTGTTGATTGATTGTTTCTTTATGAAATCACTTCATTTGAATAATTATTTAATAATTAATATCATGAAGCTATTAATGACAACAAGTTGAATGAAAAAGTATTTCTTTACAATTGGCTTCTCGTTAAAGATTAACATTAACATTTATTTTTACCTTTTTATGATGATCAATACCATTAAGTGATGATAAGCAAAGTGATAATAACAGTTAAAGTGAAATGGTTCGTAAAGATAAGTATAAAGATAGATTAATTATATTTGTCACTGAATGATGTTGGTTGGATACTACTGGGAAGCAAAGAAGATTCTACGGCTGTTTCCTCCCATTACTCGACTTCTCTGTGACAGCTCATACTTACGATTCGATCAGGTAAGCTAGCCTACGAATAAGGCATAACTATCAGCACAACTGGTTCAGCCATAGCCTATTGATAGAATTCACAGTTTCATCAGTTTGTAATATAACACAGTAATCAGTTTATGCCACTAGTGATAACTATTTAACTTGCGGCATCTCTAAACACTACCAGTCACTTAATCTCCATCTCCAAAACGGTTACCTCATTTCGACTACAACAGTCAGCTTGCCGGTGAATAAGTTCACAAGGTTACTGAAATTCTTGTAAAAGGTCGTGACAAGTAGATTTCAGATATTCCACAAGTAGGACACTTACCGCCAGTAGCATTGAGTGGCCATTGGACTCTATCACAAACTGATGGAAGTTGGAATTCTACTAATGGATGCCAGATGACGCATGGGTGCATATTTATAGATTTTTGTAGTAACCTAAAGGCTTTTGGTTGTATCTCCTAAAGGACTTAAAAGTGTGCACTTCTGGGGAGTCGAATACTGAGGCAACACAGTCGTACAATCCTCATTGGTTTACAATGGTACCCAATCAACATGAATCTGTGACAAATACAAACAAGTAAATAATGCCAATTATTACAAACCGGAATCCAAAGTTGGCTGATTATTAAAATTGATTGCAGAATCTGAAAAATTATTTCTGTTACTTATATGATTCAATTAATTATTCACAATGATTACATAATCCTAAACGGTGAATTCATGTGAAATTCGTTACATAAATTAATGACAATTAAGGAAGGAAGTGTATGCTTGAAATTAATCAGATGATTATAAGAAATGATTATGTAACAAAACAAATTAGGATGAAGAATAACAAATGGATACGTATGTCCTAAATTAGTTTTACTGTCCGACTAAGTGACAGGAGACATCAAGATTTTTTGAATGCATAGATGATTAATTAACGCGGTTGTTAATGGTCTCTAGTATTAGTAAGTGACTACATTTGAAGAAGTATAGATTGGTTAGATTTATGTATCTTATATTGAAAGTTATTTTCACACCAACTTGGTGATTTGTATCAATTAAATGTCCAAGGATTAGACATCTTTTAGCCTTCCTCTATTCTTTGGTAAACAATAATCAATCACCAATGGCCAATTGTTAGATGAACTTTATAAATGACCAAGTAATAAAGCAATCCATAATGATGACTACCTATTACAAACGCCTGTAGATCTAATGCGAAACCGTTTAATCCCTCCTTCCCCCCTCGCTCCATCAGACAGTGAATAAATGGATCCAAAGTTAGCTGGACAGACAATTCATTAATCCAGAAATCTGAATTCTTTCATTACGAATAGTTTCATAATATATGCATAATACATACAAATAACATGTATCCAAGATCAGACTACTAATAATACGAAATCAAAGAACAAGGTGCATAATTTAAGGGTTCTAAGTGACAAGTGCTTAATTTTTCTTAATAGCATCCTTGAAATGAATGATAACATTGTAGAGATTCTATTGTATCTTTCTAAGCAATATCATTAATAGGTATTTCACTAAGGATGAACCTTGTAATCTAAACACCGTCTACTCAATTGCAAACCTTGTCCATCATTTTAGCCTGTAATTCAGATTTCATAATAATTCAATCTTACTATTTTAACTCATTTGCCTAATGGTTGATTAAGGTTTATATCTAAAAATGAGAATGAATTTCATTGAAAAGTGTCAACAAGCATGAAATTCAATTCTGCCAACAGATTACATACATCTTACATTAAAATGTCATTCATAGAAAGTAATTGAAAGCAATCTTTATTATATAAATTGTAATTGTTAGAAAAAAATAGAAAAATTCAAACTATGGTAGGTCACTTTAAAGAAACCGATGTACAACCGGAGTATTAGCTTAATCTTTGTTAACATAGTAATAGAATACCTTTTGGATGACATGAAGGCTCTTCATTCGAAGTATTAGATAAGAAGGACTTTCAACTGAATCACTGAAAAAATGCATAAATCTGATAAAACTACTTATTATTCTCTTTTTTTAATCTCTATGTGTTGTAGAATTCAATTCTTTTGGGTTACATACAATGTACCGTTGGTCGTGTAATACATAGTGGAGGTGAATTAATTCTACCAATTATGTAAGTAAACAAATTTTTCGAGTTTATAATTTCCAAGTAGAGTAATTGTTCAGGCTATACTAATTCGTAATCGACTGGTACAAGTTGAAATCTAATTGAATACAACAGATTCAGGATAATTATTTTCTTCCAGAGAGAAATCCTTTGAAAGTTTGCATTAATATCAATGATTAGGTTAGAAAGCAGGACTACATTTTTAACTTCAATTGATTTGTAGTACAGCACAACTATCATTCCAAGTTATTATATATACTTTGTGTACTAATGAACACCACTACTTAGATCTAGTGGTTAAACGTTTTTTATGAGATATTCAATTTAATTTTTGCTAGGGTTGTGAATGTACACTGATTAAAGCATTAATACTTTGCGGAGATGGTTAGCTGATGATTATCAACTGTATTCAACTTGATATCAATTAATTGTGAATGCCAGTTACACATATGATTAATAACTTGTTCCAACAAACGTATATTTTGATTCCATAAACATCTGACAATAAGAATAATGCCATGATTTGTTACTATGATAAAACGTATTTCTCAAATAGTCATCAGTCTGTATGGTTAATCTATCAAACCATATTTCACATGTGGTTACTTTGATTTGATTTTCTCGTTTTTGATGTTGTGGACTAAATTTGACTAATCTTTGATGTGATTTAAACTTTTCAGGTGACTGATTAAACTTTTTAGATAGTCAATGACGGTGGAAATCCCAGCACATATTTCAACAGATAGATGTACATATATCTCAACGATGATTTGCTAATTTAAACCCAGTATATATGACCTCCAACGCAAACGTAAGGACCTACATTCATTGGCAAATTACTCATTTACCAATTGAAATCAGTAGTCTAGTAAATAAGCAGTAACAAATCAACGGGAATATACAAGCCCTTCCTAGTAACAATACTGGTTTCGTTTATGAATGTGAATGTCAACACTTAAATGTATTTACATCCAGCTGTTGGTACATCATAGATTCTAGCGGGAAACAGATAATTTGAAAATATTTATCAGAATATGATAGCCGTAGTAAATGTTTTGGTTGCATGCACTTGTATTGGTTAGATGCCACTGAAAATCTGGGAGAACTCGTTAGCTGTTTTGTCTTAGTATTGGTATCTATTATCAGTACGCACTAACGACTACGTTAGACAATCTAACCTAGGTCTAACAACTAACACCTAATCATCTACACCACTAGGCCAGACAACGTCTAATCACAAAATTCCAATTTCCATCAATTTATGATATAATACAATGATCAGTGAATGCGATTGATGATAACTGTCTCATAACTGTTCAGTACTTTGTAGTTTTCATTGGTACCCGACTAACATCAATCTGTAACAAATACCAACGACCAAACTTAATAACTATTTCCACAAAATCATCTCAATGAATTAATGTATTTTATAATTACTGTCAGTTCCGGACGATAAATGTTACACACTTTCTATTCTACACTTCATTTGTGATCTCTGACAACAGTTTAAACAAGTGAAAATTATACATACCGACAAATCACTTGTCACCCATCATGGTTACTTATAGTAATAAGTTGTTATCATGTTAATAGAACTTTGAAGTAAATCATACATCATATGAAAATAAACATAAACTACTTAAAAATAAATTGAATTAAAGTGATTTTGTAAAGATAAGTAATAAATTCAATTGTTTGGATTTGTCAAAGATTGATGTTGGTTGAGTAATCAATGAAAACTAGTGAATCAATGGATTTGAAAGAATTAAATTAGAGTCTTTGGAAGAAATAAGTAAATGTGCTGTTGAGTTGTGTTATACTAGAACGAAGCAGATGTCAGGTACTCCCTGATTTTCCAAGTCAACAACTCTAGTCTTTGTATTAAAAAGAAATTTGTTAAGCCCTTTTAACTTCTACGGCTAAATACGATATTATATACAAATAATCACTAATTGTTCATAGGTTTGTATGTTTTGTTCTGTTTTATTTTTGCTTTTCACCCCTTCTGTTTTGCATCTTCATTGAATCGAGGTGCTTTTTGTGTAAATAAGCATTAAACATTGTTGCTTGTACCCGCCACAGAATGATGTTGGTTGGGTACTAGTGGAAACCAAACTGCATTGGACATCTGTTTCACTCTATTATTAGATTGATCAGGAATGCACACCCTTCATGCCAAAAAAGAAATTGACTTCGATTCTTCAGATCCGTTGGCCCTTAGTTTTCACTGATACCCATTCAACATCAATCTGTAGCAAATACAAACAACAGATTTATTTATTTAAAACCACGAATTAGTTTAAATTAGACAACTATTGATCACCCGGAAGCACTAAACAGCTGTTTTCTTCTTAATATTAGACTCTGTAGAAATGCGTATCCACGACCCCGTCAGGGATCGAATCCAAGACCCTCTGGCTTCGTTGCTAACGCTTTACTCCAGAACCAGAGCTTCCTGGTGTTGATCCCTGATGGGGTCATAGATGTGGATTGCTGGAGAGTACTAAACTAGGACAAAACAGCTGTCCAATGCTTCCTGATGATCAATGTTTGTTTTATTCAGATCAATTTTTAATATCATAGTAATAATCAACACTCTCCACAACGCTCAATTACAAGTAAACTTATTGCCTATCTTCATAAAACCACTTGAGTTGAAAAACCTATATTCAATAAATTAATCATTGAAAACATCAAATCAATCATAGAAAGTATTGTCTCATTTATTATGTTTATACATTCTATTCTTGTTGACCTTTTTATAATTAAATAAAATCTATGCAATAAACAAATGATAGATTTACACAGGATATACATATATATGACATGATTAATATCAGTTTCTCCTTTTCTTACTCTATATTTGTGTTTCTATTTATAAATGTTTATATTTGTCTTAATAATGTTACATTTACATAGATGATAAAAAATTCACAGCAGGTTTCAATGTTGACTATTATTTTGTTTATTTTGAATGGAAGGTAACAGAGTTTAAATTATAGGTCATTTGATGACAAACAATTTCCCTTTTATGATACAGATAGATTCATTTATTTGTCTTATCTATGTTAACAAATCATAATTTTATTGTAAGTAGACAAATGTTGAATAGTAGTAACATTAATAGTAGTATCATTCTTGTTAATAAAACTTTTCTTTCTTTTAAAAAAAAAAAATTCTTCCTATTCATTGTTCCTTCTTTGCATGAGTAGTATATGCTTGTATTGATTCATTAACATTTAACTTAGATGTTGTATAAAGTATTCTATTCTGTTGTTTTAATCATTCTATCATAATGATACATTTAGTTAAGTATGGAAAAAGTATAGTGTAGTCAATGTTCAGTGTTATGTGTATCTACAGCTTGAGAATGAATAAATTCTATTGATCCTGATACTATGTTATTATGAATATGAATGACTTTAATATCATGTGATTGTTTAACGTTGACTTAAGATGTCAGAAAGTTATCGAAAGGATAATCTGACCTTAGTCTTTGTGCTAACCATTATCAGTTAAGTATACCTTAATAAAGGGGCTAAGATATACTTTCTATGTGAATTGAACCCATTCCACAAAATCTGACAATTTCGTATACTATTGAATTTAGCAATTAAGTTATACTAATAGCTTTATGTACATAAACTTGTAACAGGTTATTTGTTGTCTAAATACTACAAACTTGTTGAATACACAGTAATTCGTTAACCTATGGTAGTTCATGGTAAAAATAATATCATTCCACTTGAACTGCCGCTAATCAAAGTAACATAATAAACTAAAATCTAGTCAAACGAACCTTTAAAATTTGATTAGATGTATAATAAAATCATTTGGATTTGATTATTTTCAAGGTGCGTTCAGTGATTCAAAGCAGTCGGTGTAATAAACATATTGAAATTGTAACTTCAGTTGTTTTGATTTACACCAATTGTCACATCTGTCAGCATTATAAAACTTACAGTCAAGTTAAATCAACAACAACAGTAGTGGTAATAGAAATAGTAGTACTAGAAGTAATAGTAGTAGTGTTGGTAATAGTCTTTTCATATATGACAGCATATAATTTGTTCTATCATGCTTTAGTATCACTTCAATTGTTTAAAATAAACATGATTATTTAGGAAAAAAATGTTTTTAATCCAAATTGAAAATAAAGTAAATCAAAATGACTATTGATTAGAAATTTCAGCGTAAGTAGTAAGTATCAACTAAAAATTAATTTCAAATGAATTTCTCCCTTAATGAATTTATAAACATAATGAAATGAAAAAAATTATGATCATATAAAAATGGCTGGAAGTAGAATTCAGTGTCATGAAAACATCTCTACAGGAGAGGGCGGAGGTGTTTATCCAACATAAAAATATCATGTACAAAGCAGCTAACAAGAAAGTTCGTTTTATACTCATAAAATTGAAATTGATAAAAATACTGTGGTGGATACTACTTATAAGGTCATCAATAAGTAGTAGGTAACAGAGCGTCAAAGGAAATTAGGAAGAATCAGTAAACAGCATACAAGACAAGTTGCGAGGTAGCAAGAAGTAAAGAATGAATAAAATACAGAGGAAAATCTAGAACAACCAAAAAAAGCAAGCTAATAAACGACACAATCCAGAGAACGCGGAGGATGTGCAAATTGATGATTGGAAGTAATGAATGTAATACTTTATGACATACTCTGTTTTCGCCAAGTAAAACATTGGTTACCCAATTGGTCTTTTTCACATTACTAGGAGAATCAATCATAGAACAAATGTTACACTAAAACTTACTTATTGAGTAAAAAACTTTATCATCTTGGATGAAGTCGTTTGTTTCTTAATGCCAAAAAAATTCAATAAGTTGTCTTTTGTTAGCTGCATCCACTTGGAAAAAACAGATAAAAGTACATCGTCCCTCGCATTTCAGAGTACATTTTAAACAGTTTAGAAATAAATAGTACCACTACCGTTAGACAGTGAAGTAGCTCAACATTTGTTTGGTTTATTCTCATTACATTTAATTGATTCACTTATTTCCAACAAATTAACATCATTTGTTTACTAAGTTGTATCTGTAACCTATATCATCCCTAGTGAATGACATAAGTATATTGTGTCAAAAAGAACTATTCATAGGCAAAAAGCAAAATATATAGCATATATATGCACTTGTTAACAGTTATATATATATATATATATATATATATATATTGATAAGAGTTTATAATACTCATACTAGTCTACTAGGGAGGCTATAACGCGAATCTCGTATTCGAATATCTCCAGCCAAAATAATTATATCAGTTCCCTGTCGGTTGCCTGTCAAGTGACGAGTATCCGATATGTTTTTAAAAATGCTTGGGTTGAGTATACGATTACACTATTTGTAGGACTATAGCAGTGAATAATTGTAATTTATCAATAATCTAATAGTTGTAGCAGAATTGAGAACACGACACAAGCGCGACTAGTCTGTTTATCATCAGACGAGCGTACGGACTAGGGTACAATGGAGTACAGAAGAATATAATATTTTGACACATGTAAAAAAGATAGATAAACCCGGTATCAATAAGCATACTGATGAATGAAAGTAACTCTAAGTGGAGTCACTTAGCGACAGTATTTATCAAAATGTAATTAATATATGAAGTCTGTTTGAATAGAATAAATGGCATAAAATTCTACTAATTCAGAATTTGTTTTGTGTGTAGACACACAACTTTAGAAGAAAACTGTAATAAACTACCTAGTTGGCAAGAACATCCACTGAGTAACCCGAGGTAAAATAAACAGGACAGAACATTCTACGTTAACAAGCTATTGAACTGAACAAGAAGTGAAATAAGGCGAGATGGTCAGTTTATGACATAGTTGTATGTGATTAGTCTCTATCTTGTCACCACGACTCCTTGCCTCGGATTTCAGAGGTGATGCAATTCAGATATGGAATAGAATAAGAAACGAATGGTGATTTTACCGCAGTTCTAAATTATATCATTTGCTGGTCTGTCATCAAATGTTTGCCATTCGACTACGACCATCTTCTATCTTTAATTTTTTCATAATATTGTGTTTCTATTTATGTGAAGCATACAATTTTATTGCTTGTTTGCAAGAAATCGCACGTAACTAAGTAAATAAACGATAAATACTATTTATGAATAGCCATGGACCTAAATGTAAGACATCATGACTTCATATAAGACTGCAATCTTAAAGTAATGTGACATTTTTAAGTTAGAATACCTTGTAAATATTAAGCATATTCAATAGTAAAAGGTGAAAATAAAGACATCACCTGGAATTCGACATCATGAATTGACATGAGCTATCGGAAACTATAATCGACTGGAAAGGTGTTTCCTTCTAGTAACTAGTTTCTAGAAATGACTCCTGGAGTTAAGACTTAAAAAGATTATTAGCTGAATTCAACTATGTTAGGTGAGTCACTTACTCATTGATGTCAGTGGAGTAGGTCGAACAAATATATTACGAAGTAAGTGAAGTTGGAAATGTCAACCATTTGATACCAGATAAATGGTCTAACTATTAAAAGTTCACACTGAATCCTGAATGTTATAAACCCAATTCTCTGGTGGTAATCTAAATGTTGATGAGTGCCATATTAGTAAAAGATTGTTGTCTTGTTGAAGCACTTAGTTTTTAATGGTTGTGTATACCAAATAAGTTCATGGTATCGACAACAATATCCACTACAGGCATTCACAGGCAGCACTTTGTTTCTCTGAAAAGAAACTAGATTATCTAATATATGATCAGCAGTGGAATCTACGACTTATATTATATTCTATTAATTACTCGTAACTATCAAATACTAAGGCATTGACTATTGTGGTACTGACTCCAAATACTCACTACATTGTTCAACAGGTACAAAGAGACTGATCTAATTTTTTAGTTTCCAGTTTTTGATATTGCGAAACGCAATTTATCAGTCTCTGTTATTTTATGTGTAGCTTGATCTAATAGTACGGATCAACACTAACAACATTTGTCACTTCAGACTATGTCGATGGGGTGGGGGGGGAGAATTCTCACTTAACATATAAACAGTAACAAAACCATTCAGTTGCCATGTCAATTATCAATAATCGTAAACAGTAAACACGTTGTATGAGTGTAATAGATTGGTAACAAATGTAATCTACAATAGGAGTTTATTCATTTAGTAAGATAACAATTGTTAACTTCATTTCCTAATCATTATTCCGATTGTTTTTTTTTTTATTTTTATAGATGGAATGAAGATGTTCAAGTTGATCGTACTACATCAACAGATGTAGTTGGTAAGTAGATCTAACTTACATATATGCAGATTGTATTTATAACTAACACCTATTTAATAAAATTCCCTTTCTTATCATTCTAAAATTAGTTTTAGTGAATACTACTTAAATATGGAAAGTAATTTGTTCCAAATATAAAAATCATTTAAACGTATATTGCTAACTCTACATTATATTTGATTAGGAATTCTAACTTATAGACCGATAGTAGTATTTGAATGCTTTATCATAGGGTAAGTATGCTTTCAAATAATATTATGCAACTTCAATGTATTTAAGTCATACATAGTATAAGTCTAACATTACAATTCATGATACAGATTTCATTTTATCTGGAACTTATCAGCTACATGTACTTGTATCCTATGCTCGATAATAATTAACAACTACACTTGTTTTTTTGTAAATGCCATATCATTAGTCAAAAATAAAAGTAAAAAAAAACGTATGTACACATTCTACGGTATCACATTCTACCCGCATAAACTCTCTACATTGTTTCTCGAATTGTCTAAGGTCAATTCATATTCCGATTCAACAATCTTTACAACATTCAATCATAATAACAGTTCAGACTAATAATCTATTCAATACATCAATCGATAACGAAATGACGTTTGAAGAGAAAGGTATTCAGTAAGAGTTTCACTTTGAACATGTAAACAGTAAACCTAGTATTCTTAACTGACGAGTTTCAAATAGGACGAGATGTACACCTTAAATTTTTTCTGTTAACTTTGATGTATCTATCCTACATAATAGACAATTTGCATCAAGTATGATTTGAGTGTGGATGCATTTCTAAGAGTGTATGTAATATTTGTCTAGTGATTCTTGGGTTGAAAATCAACAATCTCCACAAAATGAATAAGTATTTTAATGTAGATAATAGATCTTAAACATAAAAAAAAATGAATTCACTAAAAATATAAACAGACAAGTGGTATCAGAAAATGATAAAATCGTCAGCCAGGTAAAAAGACAAGATAGTTATAAAATCATTTATTACAGACACTTAGGTTGTTGGTTCGAATCCTTTTAATTTCTACAGTGTATCTGAGATAAAAAAAGGAACACACTCGAAAACTTCGAAAGAATTTCATAGATCAATTTGTATAGTTTCATTTTATCTACTACATAACTAATATTGATCTAATTTGGCACAACTATCATATGTAAAGCTTTTGTCAACCAACAGCTTACTGTGAATCTGCATCCATCGTTTGGATAGATTCTGTTATTTTAGCATTCTTATCACAATAAGTGTACTTATCAACCGACTATCATTGTATAATTTTGATTATTATCAGAAATTATATAAACTATCATATAACGCATAATGTTGTACGTTGAAGCTAAGTTCTAGGGTTTGGTATAATAAGACAATGGCTTAATTATTGAGACGATGACTTGGTTATTACTCAGTGTCGTCGACAGTACTGAATTTATAGTTACAAATTACCGACTGATTTGATTTAAAAGCCATTAAAAATCACGAGGAACTCGACGTTCTCAACAATGATTCTCATTCGCTTACTGCATTCAGGATCTCGAGACCTAACAATCGAAATATAACTCATAGGCAGTAGAGTTGACATTTAATAAATGTAGAACCTCCACAACACCTCAATTAGAATAATCAACATCATTTTACTTAGTTTCATTAATACATGGTTAAGAAAGGTTAGATTCATATTTCGTTTCTATTTAAAGTATGTTTAATAATTTTAATTTAATCACGAGAAAATAGATTTCACTAATATAACCAAGACATTATAACATCATTCTATATAGACTTCACCGTTGATTCGAAAATGATGCTAGTTGTAGCTGACTGTTAAGTCTAAAATTAGATAAATAAGAAATGATGAATACGATTGTTGGACATTTTACTAAGTGAAGCTACTACTGAAGCACCAGACAAGCGCTTAGTCTTGGTATGATACCCCTTGGCAGTATGTGTCTATAGCTCAATAGAGAGACTGAACCCGCTAGCGTCATATTCCATGTGGAACGCTCAACTTTGAAACCACGGAATCAATATCTAGTAGTTGATATTTCTAAATTTAGTTGACTGATAATATATGTTGAGATTCATTCACTGTCACCGATAGATAACTATTATGCGTCCAACATGGTTAAACTCTACTGGCCGTACCATTCAATAATCTCCACAATGTTTGTGTTCTCATACTCTGTATGATACTATCTCTTATTCCTATTTCAACATGTTATTTCATAACGTTACACAGGTCATTCTCAAGTTTATTATTCTTTAATTAATTTCAATGGTATCTCAAGTTTACACTTCTAATTTGCCGTATTTCAACAATCATTAAGAAGCAAAATAGTATTAGATAGTAATTTGTTCCTATCAGGCGATACTCCAGAAGTGCACATCCGTGATTCCTACTACTGATCAAGCTCAACTTCTTTAGTTTATGTGAAGGGCAACTAACTTTCAGACCAGTCACTCAGTATTTATTAGCTAATGTGTGCCAATCAATTTCACGATATTGCATTACCTCCTTTATTATAATTAGTGGGTAACTGCCTTTGATACAATACAGTTGGACTCAACTGCCATATACCACAAAATCTTTGAAATTATCTCATAGACTTACTCACTTGAGAACACTCGTTGATTGCTATTTAGTGTTGGGGAAACTGTTTAATATTCAACCTCCTGAGAAGTATATATTCTTGATAATACAGATAGTACATTTTGTCCAATCCTTACTGGTTTTCATCGATTAATAGACTAATGTCATTTCGTGATATAAAACTACAACACTGTAATTATTCACTTTCGGAGATACCCGTCTTATCCTTCCAGTATGTAACACGGACTATTATTAACTAGACTCCATTTGATAGAACTATATAACCGCTATTACAAACGGATTCCTACATATTTTTTAAATAAACTATGACTAGTACAAAGCATTCTAACCACCAACCAGTTTCAGAATCAATTTTTCTTATAAATTTTGTCTATTAGACTGTTCTTTTCTAAAAAATGGAAGTGAAATGTCTTTCATACATCATATACACAATTCATAGTTAAACACTATTTATGAATCATTAATATGGAAGAGCTTATCATGATACCAAAGAAAGGAGATTTGAGCAAATGTGACAACTACAGAGGGATCACGCTACTGTCGATACCAGGGAAAGTCTTCAACAGACTATTGTTGAACAGAATGAAAGATTCAGTGGATACTCAACTTCGAGATCAATAAGCCGGTTTTCGTAAGGATCGATCGTGCACAAACCAAATCGCAACACTACGGATCATCGTTGAACAATCAATTGAATGGAACTCGTCACTGTACATCAACTTCAGTGATTATGAGAAGGCGTTTGATAGTGTAGATAGGAGAACACTATGGAAACTTCTTCGACACTACGGAGTACCAGAGAAACTCGTCAACATCATCCGGAATTCTTACGACGGAACACAGTGCAAAATTGTGCATGGAGAAAGACTGACAAATGCATTCACAGTGAGGACCGGAGTCAGAGAAGATTGCCGCATACTCTCACCTTTTCTCTTCCTCCTAGTGGTTGACTGGATCATGAAGACCTCCACATCTGAGGGGATGCATGGAATTCAATGGACAAGTACAATGCAACCCGATGATTTAAACTTTGCGGATGATCTAGCTCTCCTAACACATACACACCAACAGATGCATGCAAAGACAACCAGTGTAGCAGCAACTTCAGCATCAGTAGGCTTGAACATACATAAGGGAAAGAGCAAGATTCTTAAATACAACACAGGGAGCACCAACCCAATTCAATTTGATGGAAATACTCTGGAATGAGTTGATACTTTCACATATCTGGGGAGCATCATCGATGAACAAGGAGGGTCAGATGCAGATGTAAAGGCAAGGGTTGGCAAAGCCAGGGCAACATTCCTACAGTCGAAAAACATATGGGACTTAAAACAAATATCAACTAACCTCAAAGTCAGACTCTTCAATTCGAACGTGAAGACAGTCCTACTGTATGGAGCTGAAACTTGGAGAATTACTGCAAACATCCTCAGACGGATACAAGTATTTATAAACAACTGCCTACGAAAGATACTGAGTGTCCGTTGGCCGGAAATCATCAGCAACAGCTTACTATGGTAGAGGACAAATCAACTTCCAGGCGAAGAGGAAATTAGGAAAAGACGTTGGAAATGGATAGGACATACATTACGCAAACCATCAGACTGCATCACGAGACAAGCATTAACATGGAATTTTGTTGGGAAACGGAAAAGAGGAAGGCCAAATAACACACTACGTCGAGAATTGGAAGTAGATATCAACAGGATGAACAGCAAGTGGAAGCTGCTGGGAAGGATTGCTGAGGACTGAGTTGAATGGAGAATCCTGGTGAGCGGCCTATGCTCCTGAGAGAGGAGTAACGGGCATAAGTAAGTAAGTAATATGGAAGGGATGTTTTTACTGTTATTACTGAAACGCTGCCAGAATAGGTCAGCTTAAAATAATATCAAAATTCAACGAATCTTTGTATAATCTACTACATTCATTCTTATGTAATATTATTCCTCCAAATGAAACATAAATATTTGATACTAACCATTTCATTGTGAATAAATTCTAGTTCATCTGTTTCTATGAAGGTAGGGCAGGCAATCTATAATATGACAAAGCCATTTATTCATTACATTCCAGAGAAATTGACTAACAATGACTTAACCCAGATGAATTACGTTAACAATTCTAAAATATATAAATGATCAAATATACAAATGAACTAGTCAATAAACATTATATCATTTTACATAGATGAAACAGATTTGTTTAAATTAAACATGTACTACTATTACATAACACTGATTTTACTGTCTTAATTTACTTACACTAATTGACAAACCTATTTTGAATTATTACATAATCAACATATAATAGATGAAAAATAAAAAAAGGCATATTCATTTGTTGACTATATGAGAATGAAAAACAAATGTTCAATGTAAAATGAACCTCTATTATTTGTCATGAATAAATCTGTTCATTGCTTGTAATTAAATTTAAGTAATATAACTACTGATAACTAAGAAATTAATGAATAGTTATTATTTTTTTTTGTTCTGATATGAAACTCCTCTAAACGAGGGTGGTACTAACGACCCATTGGGAACCGAACCCACGAAATCCAGGTTGCAAAGTATATTTTATCTTTCAGAATTGATTAAATGTAATTGTTTTAGGTTAGTTATATTCATCAGTATTCACTGTTTGATAATAATTGAACCAATTTTTCTTATGTACTACTTAATGATATTTGCACATAATGGTTCAGACTTGACTAAAACAAAATATTATGTTACTAAGTTAAATCAAACAAAGTATTATATCACAGTTTCAAAAACTATATACAGTACTAAGTAAGGGCCATCAACTTCTTATTGGACTATAATTGTTCAGTTACTGTCACCATACGTTTATCTTTAGTGAATTGATGCTCTCTATTTAATGGTGAATAATGGGTTGCCTTTTAAAGCTACAGACACTAGGTTCAAATCTCAGTGTAAATTTCAACACTAAAATTAAGTTACATCCAACTAACCAGTTCTAAGTTGAATAGATATGCAAGCTAAAGATTTCACTGTTAACCACAGTTAAAATATTTTACCAAATTTGTCAAATTTTCCAAAGATCTAAAATTAAAACTATATTATTGGATACTAATGTAATGATGCTAACAGTTATACAATCATATAAAGACTAAAGATCTTGAATTCGATCTCTAATATATTCATGTTTGATCACTTTCCGAAATGTCTAAGAATGGAAGGTAACAACTGTCTAGTACTATCTATTTTCTTATCAAATTATACTAATCTAAAAGGAATATGCCTTAGCGAACAATATTGAAAAAGTCCCAGTTATTGAACACATATATTCAACATAGATGATAAATTACAATGTTAACACAATGTGTTACCAATCATAACACAAAATATATTTTAATAGTTTGAAATAAGACATTAACAATAACACAAGTAACCGATTGTATCAATTAAGTAGAGAATTTTCTTTTCAATGAATTCATTTACAGAAGTTGTAAATACTTAGTTATTAAGTATATTAGTCTATTAAAAGAATAGACAGTCACTTGCATTATACTTAGAAGGTGTGCGAATCTAAAGAATAGTTATGTAACGAATAACGAGTGAATACATATAGTAATATGAAATTAATTAAAATTAGGGGGTTTGTGAAGATAGTTAATATTCAATCTCGACATCACGAATTGATGTGAATCAGACAACCATTGATCACCTGGAAGCACTGGACAGCTGTTCCGTCCTAGTATGGGACTCCTCAGCAGTGCGCATCCACGACCCTACCGCGGACCGAACCCAGGACACTCTGGCTCCGCGACGAACGCTTTACCATTGGACCACTGAGTCGGCCCCTAATGGTTGATATTTTCAATTCAGTCAATTCGCGATTGACAGTTAAACTATCTCTACAAACCCCCTAATTGTAATTAATATGGGCTCACTAGTGACTAGCTCCTTGAGGTGATTCCTGGAGTTCTAGTGTGGAGTCGTGACCGGTAGAGTTCAACCGTGTCGGGTGTGAGGCAGTAACTCACCGATGGAATGGAGAAGGTCGCGCAACGTTTCACGAATCGGCTGAATTGGAAACATCAACCATTAGAAGCCGACTCAATGGTCCAATGGTAAAGCGTTCGTCGCGGAGCCAGAGGGTCCTGGGTTCGATCCCCGATGGGGGTCGTGGATGCGCACTACTGAGGAGTCCCATACTAGGACGAAACGGCTGTCCAGTGCTTCCAGGTGATCAATGGTTGTCTGATTCACATCAATTCGTGATGTCGAAATTGAATGAAATTAATTGTCAACTTAACAAGTGTAATAAAAGTTTAAAACGGAAGAAATCAAAGACCATAGTGGTTATTAAAAACATGTTCACATATTTTTGGAGGTGGGAATTCTACAATAGGTTGCTGATCCAGAAATGGAAACGATTAGGCGTTTACTAACCTAAAGCCCCTGGAGCAAGAACTAAGGTAAGTACTGTTGATAATTCCCATACTAGAACGAAACAATTATCCAGCGATCCCTGGTTTCAATGCTACTCTACCAACGTTGATCTTTGACAAATTCAATCAACCAAAACTTAATACCATTGTCTATAAACTACTTCAATTCGATTTTAGAATATGTCGAATTTTCCGCACACACAGTTTTGGTTTAAAGCCGCTGATAGCTAACATCACTACAGTGCATAAGTTGTTTTTATTTGGCCTTGTTTGCTTGATTCTGTAGACGATTTTGAAAGGAACGTCGAGTGGTTCAGAGTGACCAGTGAGTACTAGATGTTCTAGGATAGACCTATTTAGAATTCTCTGTTTCCATAACACTAACTTAAAACAGACTCTAAAGGCTTTCAATGATGTAGAAATTGCTCCGAATAAAATTACTCAACACACTAAATTCTATGTTTGATGCTTGAATATCTACTAATGAATGAGTATGTTGCCGATAACAATCTTGATGATAATGATGATGATGATGATGTGACTTGATACACTCAAGTAGAATAAAACTGAAATCAATGACATTCATATATTTTATTAAGATGGGACGCAATACTCTCATAGTTAATAATAAAACAGAAGACAATAATAGTCGAAAAGAACTAGGTATTTTGTAGTAACCGATAGTGGAGAGATTAACAAATAAGAGTTTAGCTACTGATCTGATACAGTAGTCATTTTAAGTTGAAGATTAATTCTTGACATTGAGCTGTTAACTGGTTAAGTCTAATCAAGGTAACGAGATCAACATCGTAGTTAAATGCCTACGAAACCATCGATTTGTACATTCACTGTATATTCCAGTTAACCGAAATAAGATAACGCGGAAAATTCATTTTGTCTACATGTATTCGATTACAACAGAAGATCTTCTACTTGAGGCAAGCATATAACGTTGTCATCCAGACCATTAATGAACCAGTCATCTTAAAAAACACAAACAATACTGTAAAAAATATAGTAATTTAAGTTAAAGTTGGTGATATATTTACATGATATTCAATTAATATCAAGAACATATAACTGAATCACTGAAGATAATCTTCATTATTGAATCATATCAGTTGACGAAATTATTGGAAAGCATTGATTGTTTTCGTATAAATCAAGATTTAATATAGAATGATACATTCACAATTGAACATAAGATCAAATAACTGAAATTCAAAATCACCATGATGATTACTTTTAGATTAGTTAGGTTTAATCCATTAGTTTCTATTGTGAATGTTCAGTTATTTTAAGTTATAACATGAAAGTGAAAAGAAGTTCTTTAACTTTACTTAGATTATTTATGCTTATATTGATAGATACGTTTATAAGCTGTGATCTGCTAACTACATGAAATCAATGTTAATTACCTGATTGATTATTTCGTAGTCACCAATGTGATGTTTGTATAATCCATAGTACTAGTCGAAGACTACTACTAATTGATTTGAAATAGCCTGTCGTCCATTTATTGTTGCATAGTTGAATATAGTCTGCATGCATCAGTACAGGATACTTGTAAACTCATGGTAAATGCTTATCCGTATGTAATTCGAATACGCATCACGCAGCTACCATATTTTCAAATGTTACTGATGAACTATTCAAAGCATCAATGATTATCTATATGATTGAATCCAATGGTAAAATTCCCACTTCCAGTGGTCTAGATGGTTAGGCGTTCGCCGTCAACCTGGTGCAAAATCTGGGGTGCACACTACTTAGGAGTTCAACACTAGAACGATACAGCTGTCCAGTGTTAAATGCTTTTCAATGGTACCATGCCAATATCAATCTGTGACATATTCAATCAAATAAATAATCAATCTCCACAAAAAAACAACCATCTCAATTGAATAATAAAGTTTATGTTAATGAATAGATTAATCTCTTACTTCAAAATGAAGTAACTGATTGTATTGACATTAGAAAAATAACTGTTTCTATTGTTTTCTGTCATATTCATATAGTTTGCTTATTTTGCTTTATTTTTCTTGTGTTTCTCACTATAAGTAAACATCTTAATTCATTAACATCAATATTCTTGAAAAAATTTCAATCAATTGAAAATTTTGTTAGTAACTAGAATTTTTTGATTTTTTGCACATAATAGGCGGACATCTTTACAGTTTTAGCAACAATAAAGAAAAAAAGTATTCATAACATTGAAATATTCATGTGTGCTAAAGTATGTCAACAGCGTAACTATTATTGACTATTGTTCTACAATCAATCAATCAAACAATATCTGTTACTCTATATGAAGCATAGGCCACCGACCAGTTTTCTACAACTAACTCTATCCTGGGATTTTCTTTCCAGCTCTTCCCAAGTGCTCTTCATTCTGTATTCATCTGTCATCAGTTCTTGACGCAATGTATTTTTGTGTATTCCTTTTTTCCTTTGGCCGTCAGAACTCCAAGTTAATGCTTGTCCTGTGAGGCAGTTTGGTGATTTCCTCAATGTGTCTCCAATCCAACCCCCCCCAGCGTCTTTTCCTAATTTCTTCCACGGCTGGATTTCGGTTGATTAGTTCTCTGCCACAGAAGGTTGTTGTTGATAGTATCTGGCCAACGAATCCGAAGAATATTGTGCAGACGGTTGTTTATAAATACTTGTATCTCCCAGATGATGCTTTTCGTAATTATTCGTGCAAAATTCAGCTCCACACAAAAGAACAAACACATATGTTGAAAATTTCGACTTTAATGTTGACTGATAGTTGGTTTGAGTTTTAGATGTTTTTCATTTGTAGAAATGTTGCCCTTGTCTTTCCAATCCGCTCCTTCACATCTGCATCAGACTCCCCTTGTTTGTCGATGATGCTGCCCAAGTATGTAAAGGGTATTACATCTTTCAGAATTTCCCCATCATGTGTAATTGGGTTACTGTTCGCTGCTTTTCCATTTGTGTATGTTGAGGCTTACTGCTGCCGAGACTGCTGCTATACATTGTTCGTCTTCATCTGCATTTGATGTTGTGGGTGGGATAGAAGTGCTAAGTCATCTTCAAAGTCCAGGTCATCTAGTTGCACTCATATTGTCCATTATATTCCGATAGTGTCCTGCGTTGTTTCAGTCTTCATGATCCAGTCAACCACCGGTAGAAAGAGGAAAGGTGAGAGTAAGTAGCCTTGTCTAGCACCGGTCTTCACTTCGAATGAATCTGTGAGCTGACCTCCATGCACGATTTTGTAGTGTAGTGTATCGTAAGAATCCCGTATTATGTTAACTATTTTTCCCAGTACGCCATAATTTTGTAAAAGGCTCCATAATATTCTTCTATCTACACTGTCGAATGCTTTCTCATAGTCGGGGAAGTTGATATAAAGTGGTGAATTCCATTCAATTGATTGTTCAACAATGAACCGTAGAGTAGCGATTTGGTTGATACACTGTCGGCTTTTACTGAATCCGGCCTGTTGGTCTCGGAGTTGGGCGTCGATTAGATCTTTCATTCGGTTCTATACCACTCTGTTGAAGACTTTTCCTAATACTGAAATTAGAGTGATGCCTTTGTAGTTCTCATAGTTGCTAAGATCTCCTTTCTTTGGTAGCTTGATGATGACTCGTTCTTTCAAATTTGTTGGCACTTGTTCTTCATCCCAGATTTTCCTAAAGAGAATGTATAGTTTCTTTGCAGTTGCTTCTATATCTGACTTTAGTGCCTCCACTGAACTATCGTTCTACACCACAAATTAATTAGAGTGGAGTTTTACTATTAGATGTCAGCCCAGTAGTATTAACAGTTAAGTGTTCAGCATCTTACCTGATGATTCTAGGTTAGATTCAGTAATCGATTTTATGGCGTGGTCTGTTGGGGACTCAACGGAGATTAATCTGTAAAGAATAGAAAAAACAATATAGAACCAAACATAGAGGAATTTTCCAGTGTATGTTGATAAAACCAGTCGAAAATTATAAAAATATAAGGGAATGTAGGCTTTGGATGTCATTGCTGGCTCCGATCGATTGTCTATAGAGTCGAGAGCAGTACGTTTGGATAAATATAAGTCTGTAGTAATCTCTAATAGTTAGTTCACTTAAACCTAGACAACCATTTAGCTTACATGTGTACTTCAAGCCATATTGTTATTATTAAAGTGTAACTAAACTTCTTTTTAATCATGTATGCCTTCTTATATACGAATGATTGTGTATCTGCCCACTCATTTCATTTATTAAACTGCTTTGGCATAGTTTGATAGTCAGGCCTTCATATTCCTTAACATGTCACTGGTCGTTTTATCTCTAACCTCAACCCTCCACCTACGCTTAGCTATATTTAAGACATCAGTATTTCAATATGATCTGATATACGTTCCAAGTCGGACTGCTTACTTGCTTGCGTCTACTTCTACTAATAAATTAAAATCAATACTACTACTATTACTAAGTACTTACTGGGTTACTTCGTGACTGTAGTTCAGAATACCAAGTTCTAAGTACTGGCGTTATCATTAGAGAATTTATTACAATTAAGATACATTTCACATGAATGTGACATCAAGAAATTTTTTATTTTATCTTCAAAACTTTCCGATGTGTTATATTTTTCGTTTATCTGTCACCAAACTTCGTATCAGTTTATTAAGTTTACATAACCTACATCTAAATAAAGAATAGTGAAGAGGTTGCATAAATGTCATTTAAAATTTAACTAACAACCAGTAGACACATTTTGGTAATGATGAAGATTGTTTAACTTGAGCTTTAAAATCACTTTTAAAGTGAATAATTCAAAGGTTTAGCTATCAAAATAAACTATGTAGATGAAAATTACTGCTGAAAAAGGCAAAACAAACATCAGTAACCCTTGGTTTCTAATTAATGTCTAACTAAGGTCAGTAAATAACAATGTAAATGAATTTAGTTGTGTCATACTGAATATCTTTACACTAACTCATGAATTCTAAACAGAAACAACAAAGAATGTGTGTGTTCTACTACGATACAGAAAGAATCAATTATGACTATTACAGTGGTATTTGGTAAGCCATATCATCATACTTAAAGTATAAATCCAATAATGGACACAATAAATTCACCGAAAGTAGATGAGGAGCATAAAAATGAAAATATGGGTTTCACTGAAACAGAACATAAGTTAATAAATAAACAATAAAAAAAATCCAGGATGACGGAATCCATGATGCTCACTACTGAGGAGTCGCCTACCAGGACAAAACACCTGTCTAGTGCTCCATTGTTTCTAATTATATCTTGCCAACATCAATTTGTGATGAGTTTAATCAAATAAAACTTTATGCCAATATTTACGAACCACTTCAATTCAATAGAAAATAAAAATCCCGAAGTAAACCAGTTGGAAATTTTCATCGTAAAAACGACTGACTTAATAGATGGGTAAAGAGAAAGGAAGGCATATTTAATTTATTCTATTATTGGCTATGATAAAAGTAAATGTACTAATAGAGACTGAACTAATTACCTTTGAACGCAAAGAAACAGTTCGTTGTAACGATTATCAATAGGTTATGCTGCATTCAACAGACGTATACTCAAGATATGTGGTAAATTAGGTGGATTACTTGAAAAGCTTTATTTAAGTCTGTATTGTGTATTTATTAAATGACCAAGAATGGAGCTGTTAACTGTGTCTTGCTTAGTCAATCACAGTGATATTCTGGAATTCTATAATGGATTTGAATTACCATGCACCTGATGTAAATGGCTTCATATGAGCAGTTGGATTGATAATTTGCATATAGATGAAGTGAGTTTAGGAAGCCTGATTATATTTCTAGTTGTAAATAAAGAAGGATTGTAGTCTAGACAATATAATTTACCCTCAGTTGACGTTTATTATATAAGTTTACTTATTTACTAGTGTTATCATTAATGTAACGACATTATAGGAATATTATTTTCATGGTTATTGTTGTACATTTTGTTGTGTCTTTGTTTTCATCATGTATATCTGGATAAACATCATAGGATATATGTTCATACCCGGTAAGCTGCGAATGGTATACAGCTCGTCTTCGATTGTGTTAAACTTTCCATTAGATTACTCTATGTAACTTAAAGGCATAGAATTGTGAAATACTTCTTGTTAGGGATTCGAAATCCCTTGAAATACAATTGTCATTTTATCAAGTTGTATTGATTTTTTGTTAACATGATTTGTAAACTTTCATCACTTGTATGTGAACACATTTGACAACATTTAATTGTATTATTAACAATGTTGATATTTTCATTTGATGAATAATCACTACGATTATTTTGTGTATATAAGGGAATGTGTAAAATAGACTCCGAATCTTATTCCGACCTGTCTGGTTAGTCTATTGTCTTATACTTCTATCTCCGGCTTGGGACTGAGTCGCGTATTATCAACTAGGCACACTTCAACAGAACTCCGCCTGTAGCCCTCCTAGGGTTACTGCCGGTCCCAAGCCCGAGTAACGGAGGAGGGTTGGGCATGGGGCTAGCACCCCCATCCCGTAAAAACCCAAACTTGCTAAAAAAACGCAAACCAGATTAAACAAGATAAACCATTTAAACCATTTAAACTCTGCCCTGGGAGTGGAAGGATATATGACGCCTCATGATGAAAGCCGAAATTCTTCGGAAGTCATGAGGCCGATGCCCCCCCTTCTAACAACCAGAGCAAATATTTTTATAGGTACATGGAATGTTCGAACAATGTGGGAGAGCGGGAAGACAAATCAAATAGCTGCAGAAATGAAGAGATACAACTTGACAATACTCGGAATCAGCGAAACTCATTGGACTCAAGCTGGACAGAAAACATTAGCTTCGGGAGAGACGCTACTATACTCCGGCCACGAAGAGGAAAATGCTCCCCACACTCAAGGAGTTGCTCTGATGCTGTCCAAGGAGGCACGTAATGCACTGGTGGGATGGGAACCAAATGGACCCAGGATCATCAAAGCATCTTTCAAAACAATGAAGAAAGGGATTACAATGAATATTATCCAATGCTATGCACCAACCAATGACGGCAACGACGAAGACAAAGATCAGTTTTACGATAGACTGCAATCAATTATAGCAAAGTGTCGAGGAAAGGATCTGACAATACTGATGGGAGACCTCAACGCCAAAGTCGGAATGGACAACACTGGATATGAAGAAATCATGGGACGACAAGGACTGGGAGACAGAAACGACAATGGTGAAAGACTTGCAAACCTATGTGCCTTCAACAAATTGGTTATAGGTGGTACAATATTCACCCACAAACGCATACACAAGGCTACATGGGTCTCACCGGATCATACTACTGAGAATCAAATCGATCATATATGTATCAATAAAAAATTTAGAAGATCAATGGAAGATGTAAGAACCAGGAGAGGAGCTGACATAGCTTCAGACCACCACTTGGTGGTTTCTAAAATAAAACTGAAGCTAAAGAAGCAGTGGACAACTCGAGTGTCAGCAGCACAACGGTTCAATACAGGCTTTCTCCGAGACACTGACAAACTCAATGAATTCAAAATATCTCTCAACAACAGGTTCCAAGCCTTACAAGATCTGCCGAAAGAAGAAACCACTATGGAGGACAACTGGAAAGAAATCAAAGAAGCACTAACGTCAACGTGTCAGGAGGTTCTAGGCCGCAAGAAGCACTATTATAAGGAATGGATCTCCACTGAGACATTGAGCAAAATTCAACAA
Organism: Schistosoma mekongi; assembly: GCA_034768735.1. Taxonomy (NCBI): domain Eukaryota; kingdom Metazoa; phylum Platyhelminthes; class Trematoda; order Strigeidida; family Schistosomatidae; genus Schistosoma; species Schistosoma mekongi. The sequence continues at coordinate 78,883,152 of CM068306.1, read as the reverse complement.
AGGAGGAACAAGAAGATAGAAATCAACAACAGCCGAACAAGAGCAGAAAAAATCAAGGCTCAAGCTGAATACTCAGAAGCAAATAAGCAAGTAAAGAAAAGCATTAGAGCTGACAAACGGAAATACATCGAAAGCCTTGCAACGACAGCGGAGAAGGCTGCAAGAGAAGGAAATATGAAACAGCTATACGACACAACGAAGAAACTGGCAGATAAACATGGTAAACCAGAGCGACCGATCAAGAACAAAGAAGGCAAGACACTTACTGAGATTCAAGAACAAAAGAATAGGTGGGTAGAACACTTTGAGGAACTTCTAAATAGGCCAGCTCCACCGAACCCACCGGACATTGAAGCAGCACCTACAGATCTCCCGATAGATGTCACTCCACCAACGATGGAAGAAATCAAGATGGCCATCAGGCAAATCAAAAGTGGGAAAGCAGCAGGACCTGACAATATACCAGCTGAGGCACTCAAGTCAGATATCGACCTAACAGCAAAGATATTTCACGTTTTATTCAAAATGATCTGGGAAGAAGAACAAGTGCCGGCAGACTGGAAAGAAGGTTATCTTATCAAGATACCAAAGAAAGGAGATTTGAGCAAATGTGAGAACTACAGATGGATCACACTACTGTCGATACCAGGGAAAATCTTTAACAGAGTATTGTTGAACAGAATGAAAGATTCAGTGGAGACTCAACTTCGAGATCAACAAGCTGGTTTTCGGAAGGATCGATCGTGCACAAACCAAATCGCAACACTACGGATCATCGTTGAACAATCAATTGAATGGAACTCGCCCCTGTACATCAACTTCATTGATTATGAGAAGGTGTTTGATAGTGTAGATAGGAGAACACTATGGAAACTTCTTCGACACTACGGTGTACCAGAGAAACTCGTCAACATCATCCGGAACTCTTACGACGGAACAGTGCAAAATTGTGCATGGAGGACAACTGACAACTGCATTTTCAGTGAGGACCGGAGTCAGACAAGGTTGCCGCCTACTCTCATCTTTTCTCTTCCTCCTAGTGGTCGACTGGATCATGAAGACCTCCACATCTGAGGGAATGTACGGGATTCAATGGACAAGTAGGATGCAACTCGATGATTTGGACTTCGCAGATGATCTAGCTCTTTTAGCACATACACACCAACAAATGCAAGCGAAGACAATCAGTGTAGCAACAACTTCAGCAGCAGTAGGGTTGAACATACATAAGGGTAAGAGCAAGATTCTCAAATACAACACAGGGAGCACCAACCCAATTCAACTTGATGGCGAAACTCTGGAAGAGGTGGATACCTTCACATATCTGGGGAGCATCATCGATGAAAAAGGAGGGTCTGATGCAGATGTAAAGACAAGGGTTGGCAAGGCAAGGGCAGCATTCCTGCAGTTGAAAAACATCTGGAACTCAAAACAAATATCAACTAACCTCAAAGTCAGACTCTTCAATTCGAACGTGAAGACAGTCCTGCTGTATGGAGCTGAAACCTGGAGAATTACTGCAAACATCCTCAGACGGATACAAGTATTTATAAACAACTGCCTACGCAAGATACTGAATGTCCGTTGGCCGGAAACCATCAGCAACAACTTACTATGGGAGAGGACAAACCAACTTCCAGCCGAAGAGGAAATTATGAAAAGACGTTGGAAATGGATAGGACATACACTACGCAAACCATCAGACTGCATCACAAGACAAGCATTGACATGGAATCCTGCTGGGAAACGGAAAAGAGGAAGGCCAAAGAACACGCTGCGTCGAGAATTGGAAGCAGACATTAAAAGGATGAGCAGCAACTGGAAACAACTGGAAAGGATTGCTCAGGACAGAGTTAAATGGAGAACACTGGTGAGCGGCCTATGCTCCTCAGCGAGGAGTAACGGGCAGTAAGTAAGTAAGTACACTTCAACAGGGGTCCGCGCACAACCGATAAAACCTTTTCTCACGTTATAACACTTCTCTTTCTACTTACAGTAAGAGCTAACCATGTTGTCCAGAATAATAAAAAAAGATTATCAATTAAACCGTCAAAAACATGAACCTAAAATATAAATCTATTTCATCATTTAGAATCAGCCAACTTTAAGTGGGCATACTACTGTTATAGCCAATAAATGTAATTCTTTTGACATGAATAAATTGAAGAATCCTTAACATAAATTATGCAGCACTGCACCAATTATTTATGTTCATTTAACTAATAGATATTTGCATATATAAACGTTTTTATAGCTGTCGTCGGCTTTCATATATCCTCATGTAAAACCATCATCAATCAATTTCGATCTCTAAACCTTCCATCTTACACTAGATCCCAGTCATTGTTCCTTTTATGATCAATAAATGTGGTAACTGGATTTGTAGATTTTTGCAATTTTCATCATCAATAATCAGTTATACTGTGAAAAGACCAATTGGGCAAGTAATCATTTATTTAGTGAAAACAGAGTATGTCAATCAATATCACATATCTTACTTCCAAGCATCAATTTGCACATCCTCCGTGTTGTCTGGACTGTGTCGTTTATTATCTTGCTTCTCTTGTTTGTTCTCGGTTCTTCTCCGTATTTTAATCATGCTTTACTTTGCTGCAACCTCGCAACTCGCCTTGTATGCTGTTTACTGATTCTTCCTAATTCCCTTGACGCTCTGCTACCTACTACTTATTGATGACCTTATAAGTAGTATCCACCACAATACCAGTAAACGAAAGCGAATGAGTACAACTATCATCTAAGATTAGTCAGTCAAATGAAACGAGAAACAGAAAAATGTAAAGTTTCACATCACAAACTAATTGATGTTAGACAATCATAAGAAACCAAGCAATAGTTAATACAGGCTTTGTTCCAAAGTGGGACACTTCATCAATTGGGAGATATGAATCCACATGTGTTTCGTACCTACGATAAGAGTTGATATCCTGTAGTTTATAAAAATCAACTTTGATTAATTTGTGACATTTCAATCACTGGATTCCAACTTCAATTAGTTAGATACTTGTTATGAAGCCCGAAAGTCATGGGTTTGTTCACTAATAGGCTAAATGTATACGCAGAGTAGCTACGAAGTCCCAAAGTAGAAACATTCATCTATATAATATTTCATTATTTTTCAATGGTTATGTAAATGAAATTAGTTCGTGATGTGAAAATGTTGATTACATCTTCTCTATAACTTAACAATATAAAATCGTACTTAACTACGTGCATATTTAAAAAATCGATGGATCGCAAATTTGACGAAGTAGATTTTTCTTGGTTACTTTACTTGGTTAGTTAATAAACTTTTATGAAGTGATATTTCAACAAAACACTTAAATCATTGTTCTTTAACTTATTTCTCTTTTTTTTTCTTACTTTTAGTTTGTATCCGAGAGGATCCTTTCTCTAAAGTAAGTTCCTATAGTGTTGAAATTTTACTTAAGAGAAAATTTATTCAATTTGATGAACCATCATTTACGGTACTATGATTGGCATTACTTATGTATCCCAAGAGGTTTTATCTCATTTTCTTGAAAAGAATATAGAATTTTATGGAAGAAGTAACACACTATCTAAATGATTACATAACAAATTACATATATATTTATCTGTATTTAGTGAAAGAAATAAAAAGTATAGTTATATTATTAATAATACCAATTAAATTAATACTAGACATATGTTATACAACACTTATAAACTAGACATAAGTTATCTTACTTCCAATTGAATGAATTATGTAGATCTATGACAGTTTAATTCATTGAATTGGTTTACGTATTAAAATATCATTATTGAAAAGTTGAAATAATTCAATATTTTTCAACAACAAGTTGGAGCCAATGTTAAAGTTAAGCAATATCAATTTACTATCAATTTATTTGTTACAATGATATCAATACACCTAAGCTAATGGATTGTTAGGCGTTTTGAAGCCAGACCTACTGGTCCTAGATTCGATTCATTGGAGTCCGGAGTGCGGAAGTGTGTCATAATCAAACAGAAACTTTATCCTGTATTCATCAATTTTTTATGGCATGTAACTGAAACCAGTCTGTGTGGAATGTAATCAAGAAATTAAAATCACCTCAAATTATGCAGTAATTTATTCAATGTACACATAAACAAATAAGCAATGGTCAAAATTTATTTGTGAACATCAACAAACCTTAAATGAACTAACTTTAAACAGAAATCATTAAAAGGCTGCTCAATTCTAGTAGTAGATCCAAACCATGGATATCACTCGGAAATCTCAAGCTACACGGAGATCATACATTTGGATCACTATGTTTATATTTGGCGGTATTTGCTTAGATTCCTAATGAGAGGACTTCATCTTTGAAGATCAGCAACGCTAGTAGTGAAGCATTTGCGTGCCAGTAACAATGACTGATAATGCTTAATAACATAAATAATTTCGTAAACATCTTTTTTCTGGAAACACCTGCTATTAATTCACTGATTTGCCTGTTTCCACTCGAGGAGTATAGGCCGTCGGCCAGGATTCTATAACCGACTCTGTCTGGCGCTCTCGTTTTCAGTTTTATCCATGTACCACTCATATCTGCCTATAACTCCTGATGCAATATGTTCTTTAATCTATCTCTTTTCCGTTGGTTATGAGGAGTCCAAGCTAGTGCCTACAATGTGACGCAGTTCGGTGATTTCCTCAATGTGTTTTCCATCTATTTCCGGCATTTCTTTTAAATTTCTTTCTCAGCTGCAGTTTGGTTTGTTCTTTATCACACTAGGTTGTTGCTGATGATATCTGGCCAGTGGATTCGAAGCATCATGTGTAGACGACTGTTCATCTTTTGAACAATGCATATCGGGGTTCTCTAAGTTTCACTTCAATACAATAGAACTGTCTTGATATTTGTATTGAAAATTTTGAATTCCATGATAGCTGATGGCTGGTTTGAGTAACAGATATTCTGCAACTGTAGAGATGCTGCCCTTGTCATACCAATTTGCATTGAATCCATTCTTGAATTATCAATGATGCTGCGGCCAAAGCATGTAGACATTTTCACATCTTCCAAAGCCTCACTATTAAGTGTGATTTTACTGGTGCCTGCTGAGCTATATATAAAAACCTTGCTTTTCCCCTTTGCGCATATTGAGACCTACTGTTGGCTGCAGAGGCCTGTGCTACAATGGCTGTCTTCACCTGTATTTGTTGTTCAGTGTGAAATAATAAAGCTAAGTCCTCTGCGAAGTTCAAATCGCTTAGCTGCCTAAAGCTGTCCACTGTATTTCGTGCACCCCCTTGAAATGTTAAGGACTCTATAATCTTGTCATTCACCAGAAGAAGGAGAAAGAGCAGATGTTAGTAGCTTTCTAAACACAGGTCTTTACTTGAAATGATTTTGTGAAGCGTCCTTCTGGCACAATTCTATAGTGTAGTCCGTTATAAGAAATTTGCAAAATATTAACCATCTCCTGAGGTATATCATATTGCCGAAGAAGGTTCCACCCAGAGATCTTCTAGTGTAACTGCCGGTCCCAAGCCATGATAAAAGAGGAGTGTTGTGCATAAGACCTGCAACTCCATCCCATAGAAAACTGATAAACTTAAAGGATGCTGACCATAAAAAGCCATTTAAATTATTTAAATACCTGCAATTACTATAATACAGAATCCAAGAAACGAATAAGATTAATTTGATTTCGACTCAAATCAAATGTTTAAATAATTCTGGAATTTGAAATTAGGTTTTTGAAAGGAGTTCAAAGGAAACTCTACTTAACCTACGCTTTGAACTTGCCAGCAAACATCAGCATTTCGTTTTGTGGACTGTCTGTAAAGCCCATATTTCATGTAGAATTAGAACCCGCATCACCAACACCTATATTTATGATATGACTGCTAAAGTATTAAGAACTATTAGTTTCCTTAGTAGTCTAGGTACGTCAAGCTAGCAAGTTCCATTTAGCACGAAATCTAGATCCACAGATTCCTGTTGATTACCATTTAACATTTCAGTGCAACATCAAATCAACAACGTCTGATGTTGGTTGGATTCCATAAAATTTTAAAGTCTGTTCAAGCATATCGTTGAGACGGCTCCCAGGAACCTCAACGAAGCCACCAAATCCCTTGATAGAGCCGGAGAGATTCCATCGAATCACTGATTGACAGTAGCTTATAGAATTTCGACGTGGAACGTCCTGATTGGTTAATAGTGGAAAACTCTTAGTTCGCATTGGATTGATTGTTATACTGATTTTGTTGTTTCAGAAACCTATAAATATACGCTTATTTTGTGCAGGACTGACTATTTTACTTGAATAGGTTACCTGTCTACTCGTCTTATATCTTTTGAATTAGCGACTACGAGAGTTCTAGGCGTTCGAGTGGTAAAGTTGTCTGCGGCTAGTCAAGCTATCAAGTGCTAGATATAGCATTTATTAACGACAAACAGTGAGTGTTCATACATTGACTATTGATATTAATTTTCAAATCGTCCCATCCGTGTTGTTGATACCGGCCGAGTTTTAAAGTAGCTCGACATCGGATTCTATTTGGTCGTTTACTTGTTGTCAGAGGTCTCTGAATATAATAGCAACTAAGCTTTGTCTCTAACTGTGAAATTAGATAAAATAATCACCCAGAAACACTTTATCATATCAACTTGAATAGTTCTTAGTAATTAATAACAAACTGATGCATAGGAATTTTTAGTACATATGTTATTCCTCTCAAAATTGCTCAACATATACTAACGTCAGTTGGACAGATAGAACATAGTTAGTTGCGAAATTTATATTTTTCGTTTTATTTAGTTGAGATTTATCAACCAGTTTTACCTGAGTTCAAATTTTGGCTTTCACAACAAGACATGGAATTTATATTTTTAACTGGAAACTCCCCGCCCCTTTCCTCAATAATACTTTATCCATTTAATGTGTTACTAACTTATCTCAAACTGATAATGGTTTTATTAGCATTGGCAACAGTTTCCATTATTTAGTCGTTAATAATTATGCTTGAATTGTAACCAGTCTTCTTTGATGTTATGGCGATAATTCATTCAGAGTGTGGATATACAAACAAAAACTGATTTAAACTCAAATTTGTATAGTAGTGTTTAATGTTCACAGTATGACCCCAAATCAGTCCTTTTATGTTAAATGACATTGCATTAACTACTCATCTACTGAATTCAGGTACCTAAACATCTCCAACGGTTAAAGTAGCCATTGCTTTTAGTGGTAAGGACAATGGTGTTTGTCTCAAATGGACAGGGTTTACGTATTAATGTGAATATCATTACTGGAATTCATATTCATCCAACTGAAGTAACCTAAGTTTAAGATTCTACTTTCTAGTTACAATCTAACCTTTATTCATATTAGTAAACTATCACCGTATTGAAACAATCAATATACATCAACAATGATTGAACATTATTCGATCATAGCAACATCAATGGAAAGATATGAATATACATGTAACATTATAAATATTCTATTAATTTTATAAATTTCATTATTTAAATTAAATTTACCGCAAAATATTAATCTAAATAACATTAACAATTAAATTTTCAATTTAGGAGAATATTTTTATTAAAATGAATGGAGCAAATTTAGATAAAAAAGATTTTTTTGGTAAATCAGATCCATATGTGATTATCTATAGAAGAAATGAACGTGGAAAGTAAGCAAAATCATGATTATATATTCGTATTAACTATAAATATTACTAAGTGAATAATGTATAGATTATGAGATTTTAAAGTTTCATATTATAAAATTACACTTTGTTGAACAACTATTGAGCATCAGAAAGAAATGGATAGTTACACTTACTTTAGTATGATACTTCTTAGTTATACCATAAATGAACGTCTCTCACTAAGTATTGAATAAGATTATTTGCTTTGAAATTTTACAACACTATTGGATGATATAAGTTGGATTGTGATTGGCAAGTGGAATCCAGTAGTCTAGTGGTGAAGGCGGTGGCGTTCGACACGAAACGGACTGAGTTCCAATCCCACTGTGAACATCAACATTGGGATGCAGGTACATCCAACCGATGAGTCCCAAATAGGACAAAACGCGCGTCCTGCATTTCACTTGCCAGTCACAATCCAACTTATGTAATACTTGTGAAAATTTCCTATACCGAGGCAATCCGTCCAGGATGCACATATAGCAGCAATGACTGACCAGCTTCAGTCTATAATAAATCAACAGAAATATACAAGTTTATCCTAATATTATTGGATGAGATTGTATAATGTAAATGTACATCATTGAGTGACCATTCCACTGTCTTGTAGTTTGATCGCGTCCTAATCTCCACATGTAAACCACAATGCAACTCAAATTTTCGCGTTATTTTAGCACAATAATCTAAAAATATAAAGTTTATGGATAAATATTAAGGTTCAGCACTCGAAGTTTTAAAGAATCATTGACACTCTTGAATGTTTAGGTTCAAACTGTCATAAAACAGGTGTGCAGAAAACTCTGTGTCTGAAACTAATCAAAAGAAATATTTTTGCTAGTTTCATTTATATCCATAGAATTTCATTAAAATGGTATAATGCGACAACTTTACAACATAGATATTGGTTTAAAGATGATTGAGTGTAACACTTTTACTGATTACATCAAGCTTTCTACCGCAAACCTAAATGACGTTGATAAGTGAGTGAGAGTTAGATTTGGTCTCTGGGTGAGAATACTTTATGCTGATTAAGTAAGTGTATAAATTAAATGTGAACAAGAAGCAAACACATCATTAACTGAATTGGTAATAACACTAAGAAGAAGATGTAAATAATACCATACTACAGAAGAGCTGTGATATGTTGAAGACGATTTACTGGTGAAGTGGACTGTATTACTATTATAGAGTTCTCTGAGGTAGATGATTGAGGTTCACCTCTCTTATTATTGTTTAGAACAATATCGTGAGGTAATGAGAACTTTTCAACTAAACGATCTAGAACAGTGAAATTAGAAACGCTAACAGTGATGTTATGTTGGTTGAATGATCACTTATCTTCTTTGAAATTTTATCAGTATTAACTAAGAGAAAGTAAGATATATGAATACTAAATGTAATCTATCTCTATAAATCCCGGAAGTGATAACCTATATAGCTTTTAAAATAAGTAAAGCAGTGATTTGTGGTTCATCGGGGTGGATCCTATTATCTAAGGCCTATATGAAAGTTTTCACCATGTACATCATATTTAGTGTCATGATTCATGATAAACAATGCTCAGTAAAGTATGCAAATACAATATATTCAAGTGCTTACTTTTGATTAGTAATGTAATATAACTGAATGGATTGCAATCCATTTATTAATAGTTTAGACGATCATGGAGAGAACTTTTGGCCCTAAGTTCGTTTCCTAATGAAATTAAAGAAGTGTACTTTTGAGAAATTTCACTCCACGATAACATAGTTGTTTAATAAACTCTATGATTGTTTAACTATTGTCAGTTCTCGGTGTAAACTATAAATTGTATTAGGGTGAACTTGTTAACATCAACATTGAGATGCAGGTACATCCGGCCAAAGAGTCCCAAATAGGGCGAAAAGCTCGTTCTGGATTCCACTTGCCACTTACAATCCATTTTATATAAATTGTTTGTTTATCCTGGTTTTTTATGTGTTTAATCAAAGAATATTCAGATCCTTCTAAATATATATACCTTTCTTATAAATAAACTAGATTACAAAAGTGCTACAGAAGTGAAGTAATTAAGAATACACTATTTCCTGACTGGAAGCCCATACTTATATGTTTGGATAGATTATGTGGAGGGAATATTGACTGGTAAGTTCTATTCAACCATGTTTATTCATCATGACAATATGAATAATGTTTTCAACATATTTAGGTTTTAATTGCTTGTGTTTGTCACAGATCGATGTTGATTGGGCACCACTAAAAACCAAGACAGCTATTGCCCTAGTTCAAGGCTCTTTTGTGGCAGTATGCACACTCGATTCCTTCACGGAATCAAACATAGGACTTTCTTTCATATCTCATGGAGAACCCTTAAGTGTCTGAACCACTGAGCCAGCCAGTATCCAATTGTAGAACCCCTGATTCTATCAAATGCACGAAAATCATCCACTGTCAGGAATGACGACTATTTCACTCTCAATAAGTTTGAACTCTACCAGTGACGATCTATCACTCGAACTTCAAAAACATTCTAAAGTTAGTCACTAATGAGTTGATTATTGTAATTTAAATGAGGTGGTTTTATGGAGTTAGTTATAGAGTTTAGTTGCTAGCACTCGCCAAAGATTGATGTTGTTTGGATGGATGATTGTTGGACTATATCACAAATCGGCAAAAGTGAAAATTCCGCGATTTGTTGTCAGATAGCTCAGTGATGTAGATATTTAACCGTTTCTCGTTCTATATGATAGCTCTGTGTTTGACTCCATAAGGTAATCGAATGTATGCATTACTACAGAGAAGCTGCATACTACGACAATATAGCTGTTAAGTGCCCCTTGGTTTCCACTGGTATCCAACTAACACTGATCTACAATGAATACAAATAACTAAACTCAATACTTATCTCTACAAAGCTACTTCAATTTAAATATCTAAGATTTGTTTAAATCATTTATTTAAAGATATACAACTTCTATTGTAGATTTGAAAGTTATGATTATAATTTCATATAAATAAATCAAGAAGTAGAATTACAAAATCTTGACATTAAAATAAACTGCATAATCAACACTTCCTGGATTACTAATTCAGCATTCAAATTAAATGTCAAGTTTCGGGGGGGGGGGAGTAAAGAAGAAAAAACTACTTTGTAATTTGTATTTCACGTATATTTTTTTCCGTTTTCATGTTTTATTCTTTGATTATGTAACGCTTGTCTTAGTTTGAATTTTGAAGCAAATCATCTATAAACATTGAATAGTGTTAATAAACAAATTTAGTAGGTGTTATAATGATTGTTGAATAAGAATTGAATATCATCAATTGATTTCGGTTAGATAAAACAAGTAAAATATAACAGCTATCTAGTATTTTTTTTTTGGTTTTAATAGTTACCGAAATAGGATTTATTCATGATATTAAATCCAAAGTGATGTCTCTACAATATGCAATCAACTCATCAGTGATTATTATAAAGAGATTATTTCATTGACTTTGGTTAAGATGACGTAGAGTTCAACTAGATCGGATGTGAAGTAGTTACCCACAAATGGTGATGGCTTACAACAGATTAATAGTCTGATGATTAAAATATCCACTGTAAAACTAGAAGTTACTAGTCCTGATCACCCAGAAGAGTTGTAGAGGTAAACCCCTCCCCCCCCACAGAAGTTAGGATGAATAATCTATCCAGTATTTCTTGGTGTTAAATAGTTGTCTAACCTAAGTTGATTAGTGATATCAAATTGATATCTATTGGAAATGTTATCTAAATTAAACACTTGAAGGTACATATTGTTTTTTCTTCAAAATAAGACCAAACAAATGACCAGAGAATTGTGTGGAGATGAGTTTCATTGAAGTGGCAGATATTATCATTAACGAATATTAATAAGTATTAATTTTTATTCAATAAACACTAATAAACTGACTGATGTCATTTGAAACTACTGCCTTCTATATTAGCTACTCCATTCAATTAAAGGTAAACTATGCGAGCTATTTAATATCATTATCGATGAATTTCTCACTTCTGAAATAAGCAATATACTTATTTGTAGGGAGACAAGACAATATCATTTCTCGCCACTTGAAGCTGATGTATACTGAATGATATCAAATATTGTTTTATTTCCTAATACGTAAGTAGAATTGGTAAAGATAACTGTATTCAGTGAACTAAGTTACTGAAATTGTTGAGATGATCTAATTGATATGCCAAATGAACAGAAGTCATCTACATCGCTTTGAGTAATGTATCAAATGTAGTTTTTGTTCATTATAGAATATGCTTATCAAATGAATAAAAGCTGCCTATTAAAGTGTAATTTACATGTGATGATATCCACAACGATCTACTATGAAAACTTCACAATAACTCAGTCCAACATGCTCAATAAAACTCATTAATGTAATGAAAGTTAGTGTTCGAAACTTTACCCCAGTATGAAACATTTTTCTCCTTCTCTTAATACATAAATAGAAAAATAGAAAGAAACTGATGAATATAACATACTTAATGGACAATGAAAATGACAAGAATGATACATTGGTTGATCAGTGTTTACCAATCATCTTGATGCTTATTAAGTTCTCTATAGTGCTGATCAAATTATGTTGATCGAGTTGTAATGTGGCCACTAGTTTGAGTGACTCGAAGTCACTAGTACTATATAAAGATGGTAAGTGGTTTTGGGGAGTAGTCAGCACAAAACACTGTACCACGGATTTGTTCTAATCGGCACTAGTCAGTAAGACTTACCTTCATTCTTTGAAGGAATTTATGCTTCACTGTGGATTCGGTCTAGGGTCACCGGTTTTACAGTCCTTAGCCGTTGCTACTAAGGTTTTCGAGCAGTTGATAAGTATCAAATAGCACGAAGCCTGGGTTCAGGGTTTCTAGCCGAATATCTACCTATCCAAAACTATCACTTTCAATTTCTACAAGAACAGTCTCACCCTAAATCTAACAGTGTTTATTATTCTAATTTTAAAATAATATTCCCTTTTTAGTGAATTATATTTTCGTTGCTTTGATTGGGATGGAGCCGTGGGTGATTCGTAAGTTGATTGATTGCTTTTCAATGTAATATTGTTTACTACGTAACGACATGTTCTATTGGTATGATTAGGACAAGCTCATATGTCCGTCAAACTTCAAACCATTAGAATGATGAGGCTTTCCAAAGTTCTTATAGAACTGAGAACATTCCATCTAATAATTACTTAGTAAAATTATTAAAAGCCACAACGTATCATCATCCAACTGGTCAATTACAAGCCATAGTCTCAGTTTAACCACAAGATATTACCAGTATTAAGAACTTTACTAGAAGATTATTCAACGACTACAGTAGAGAATATAATATCATTCGGAATAACGACTAGCAGTGATAGTTGACAAGTTGTCGATAGAAAACAATCAACTTAGGTTTCGTGTTATATGCCAACCATCAACAAATCCTCTATGCAATGTTGATGGAGCTGATGCATCCTGCAGAGTTGAAACCGAGATCAACATGTGTTGTAGTCTGCAGTGTAATTAATATGTTATGACCACTTACATAACTTGGTTAATAACAATGATTCATTACTTCTGACCGCTTCATTTTAAAGCATAGTGGATATGATGTTTAGTAATTTAAGCAACTTGAGTAATGGAATTTGACCAGTAGTAAAGGAATGTACATGCCTAATACCTGTCACTACACAGTTATTAATCAGTACTGAAAATGTGTTTTGTCTCATTAAAAGTTCGTCAGTTAAATGAATTATCATTCTGCTGATGATGTAGAGAGTGAAATCTGAATTTAATGCTCACGAAATCCTAAGTATAATGGTGTCTCGAACGGTACTGTTATTCAAAAATGTAGCCAATCTATAAATGCACCCAGTATCTTGACATTAATTCAATCAATTGAAATACTTAAATGGACATGTTGTTTTTTGATACTGAATAACAAGACATAGAGGAATATAAACATCTTGCAGTTAATAATAAGTTTCTTTATCGATGGTTATTTTAAGGAATGTTTCTAATTTTATATATGGATACGTAAGACTGAATAGTAACCTTAGAGACCAACGTGTTTTAATGAATGTTATCTATAATTAGAATTACTAAAATATTCTGTTATTTCAGTATTTATTACATAGATTGTGATAAATTCTATCCAATTTACTAGACTTTTGGTTAAATGTAAATGGATTTTTATGGTTTTGATTTGTTATTTGGCATTCTTCGTGGATGACTGTTGTAAAAAATATCTCATAATAGGACGAAACAGATGTCTAGTACTATGTGGTTTTCACTGACGATCGACTTAAACGAATTTGTGTTGAATAAAAGTATGAATCACAATCAACTTACATGAAACCAGTATAAATCTATCACAATTATCAGTTGATTAGTGACCTGTTTCTAGAATTTCTCAAGGTTCTAGTGAAAAGTTGTAACTGACAAAGTTGATGCAGGATAGGAGTAAAAGTATTTATCACTAATCAAAGTGGATTATCTTTGCACTAAACTGATGAAAGTAGGAATCCTCTCAGTGAATTTCATCCTGATTTATGGAAACAATAGTTAATAGTTCTCACGTGAATCAAATTTTCTGGATTCGGTCGCTTGTAGTGTAGTAAACTCCGTACTAATACAAAACAATTGTTTGGTTTATTTTCTTTAAAATAATGTTTTCCTTAAATAACAAAAATCGATGACAGAAATATCAGTCAGCTTCAATGAAAGATGATGAATTACCTCTTCTTTGGTTGCATAGGAAGATTTAAAGAACTTGTTGGGAGGTTAAATTAAGGATTATTAATTCTTTGGTAAAACACAACGTACTGATAAATCAGTCTATTGGATTGCTTCCACAGTAAGTTGACGTAGAAACATCAGGTCGGATGTCACTTATTCTACCCATGATTACAGTCAGGTAGCTCAATAATCTGAGGTAAACTAGAGTATAAATACAGAGAATATCACGTTAGCACAAATTCATTTATGGTTTTTGAATAAAGTTTCTAGCTTATCAACAACGTTCTTCATTTAGTCAATGAGTGGTTTACGGTATTATAAAAAACTTTGTGATTTATATACGAATTCGGATTCACAGACTGCCATAGTATATCAAAGACATTACGGTAGAAACTTCATCTTAATACACTTGAGTAACTACGAGATTCATATTGAAGTTTCATTCTTTACTCAAATTCACACTCATATTAAACTTCATTATTCAGTAAACATCAACAAACTATAGATGTTTAATACTAAGTAACCTATAAGCTTATTAAATTTTCTATAAGTTTGACTCAAATGAACACTATGTTAGTCATAGTATAGTAGTATAGTAGTACTTAAACTACTTTTGAATTTGAGATAATTAGTAGTATTTATGAAATTTCATTAAACTACTCATTATCATTCATTTGGATTATAAAGAAAACATCACCAATCTATTTATAATTCTAATCTGATAATTTCATTTATTTCATTTGTAATCATCACAGTGAAGACGTTGATACAGAAATCGAGTAAGTTGATGTGAATATATCCATTCCATATGTGTTCTTATTACCATAGTCTATTAGTGAATTAGTGAATTAGTCTCTTCTTCTTTTAACAGCTTCATATTCAATAGATAGTGTGAGAGATTAGTTTACAAAGAATACAAAATAAAATAACTAAGAGATTAACATTCACTAACGTTTATCATGGAATATCATAAATAAAAAAGCCTAATAAGACTGACAAATTGAGTAGAACACACTGACTATTCCATTAATATTCAAGTCTTTTATCAACTTTACAATTTCTAATTTCCTCTCTTTGTCGACTTATAAATAGGAAAGATAAGTTCTGACAATAGGTTAATGGAATTGATTAAAGTTGAACTATATCTAACAAGTGAAATTGAAGATAGAGACTTTGTTCAATTCAAGAATTAGCAGCTAGATATAACTTCATCCTACTGTTGGTTAGTTTTATCATAGGATTCAAAATCTTTATTGTTTAGGTTGAATTGTGACTGGCAAACGTATTCCAGGACTCTCGTTTTGTTCTATCTAGTACTAGTCTACTGAATTTATCTGCATCCAAGTGTTGCTGTTCACACAGGAACTCGAACTCCATTCGTTTCGCGCAATAGACCACCTCATTCACTACTAGGCTAATGAGTTTAAATATTCGCTCATTTTCAATGATTATATAGATGTAATTAGAATGTATTTCGATCTTCTCGTGGATTTTTCAATCCATTTGCTTTACAAGCCAACTTAAACAATACTTGTGACGTATCCCTACATCGAAGCAATCTACTTAGAATACACATATAACACCAGAGATAGATCAATTTCAAACAAATCAAAGAGAAGATCTAAATTCATCCTAATTCGAAATCAGTCTATTACATTTATGTACTTATTGTTAATAAATAAGTATCCTACTTCATGATATAGTTTTCATTCAGCACCTCCAGCAACTCCACTACGCTGACATGTTTTGTAATTGACAGTTGAAAATAACTTTATGTGAACTTATGGAGAAATTTTTTTAATTTACACGAAAATGTAATATACAGCTTTTACTTATTCATTAATAAATAAGTATCCTACTTCATGATATAGTTTTCATTCAGCACCTCCAGCAACTCCACTACGCTGACATGTTTTGTAATTGACAGTTGAAAATAACTTTATGTGAACTTATGGAGAAATTTTTTTAATTTACACGAAAATGTAATATACAGCTTTTACTTATTCATTAATAAATAAGTATCCTACTTCATGATATAGTTTTCATTCAGCACCTCCAGCAACTCCACTACGCTGACATGTTTTGTAATTGACAGTTGAAAATAACTTTATGTGAACTTATGGAGAAATTTTTTTAATTTACACGAAAATGTAATATACAGCTTTTACTTATTCATTAATAAATAAGTATCCTACTTCATGATATAGTTTTCATTCAGCACCTCCAGCAACTCCACTACGCTGACATGTTTTGTAATTGACAGTTGAAAATAACTTTATGTGAACTTATGGAGAAATTTTTTTAATTTACACGAAAATGTAATATACAGCTTTTACTTATTCATTAATAAATAAGTATCCTACTTCATGATATAGTTTTCATTCAGCACCTCCAGCAACTCCACTACGCTGACATGTTTTGTAATTGACAGTTGAAAATAACTTTATGTGAACTTATGGAGAAATTTTTTTAATTTACACGAAAATGTAATATACAGCTTTTACTTATTCATTAATAAATAAGTATCCTACTTCATGATATAGTTTTCATTCAGCACCTCCAGCAACTCCACTACGCTGACATGTTTTGTAATTGACAGTTGAAAATAACTTTATGTGAACTTATGGAGAAATTTTTTTAATTTACACGAAAATGTAATATACAGCTTTTACGCTGACATGTTTGTGTAATATGACAGTTGAAAATAACTTTATGTGAACTTATGGAGAAATTTTTTTAATTTACACGAAAATGTAATATACAGCTTTTACTTATTCATTAATAAATAAGTAAAGAAATAACAGAAGGTGGTGGATTTAATGGAAAACGTTGCGGATAACTTTAGCCTATTGTATTACTATGAATTCATCTGCCAAAGAATAATAAACAAGCACGTTAATGTAGGCCTGTTGAATTCAACAGTTCAGTGGATAACATGATAACATTCAGCGTGAAAGGGCCGCATTCGAGCCCCAGTGAAAACAATGTAACCGGATATATTTAGATAAACAATGAGATGAGACACTTATCCTGGGTCCCAGAGAGCAGTCACAATCCAACATAATAACAATAAACAAGGCTGTAGATAGTTATTAACACTGTTAGTGTACTATAACACTATTATTACTCAACGAAAATTTAGTTGGTTGTAGCGAACGCCGATAAGGTGTGCCTAGTTGGTAATGCACGACTGCTCTATAACCACACACCCCCAGGCCGAAAATAGAAGAACCAGAATCGAAAACTAGATTGGGAACGAAAAACGTATTGTATCTCAATCATGCCTATGTATATATATACATAAAATCAGACCACACAGTAAACCAATTAGGAATCTAACATTAATACGGAACAAAGGGAATAGTGGTAGTAAATAGAGACAACCTGTACACAACCAAGTAACTGTAGTTCATAGTAAAGAACAATATACTAAGAGTAAATATACTAAATGGGAGGACGGGATAAGAGAAACTTAACAGTCGTAGAAATGAAATATTTACGTTGAAATAATATTCTGAAACACAGTTCTCTAATTTAATCAATCTCCTTAAGGTGCCCGTCATATCAAACACGAAATCGTTAAAGACAATTTAGGTGGCTAGCTACTCATCTGAGAAGAATTTCTGAGATGATTTATTATAATATCAGCAACCAAAGGATTGGAATAGCCTCAACCACATATTGTGTCACAAGTTAATGACTGATACTCATTTTCAAAAGTTACTGTTTAAACATCGAAAACAAACATAGAAACATAGTGCAGTAAAAGATCCGAATGAAGTTTATTTCCAAAGTAAAATACGTCTTAATTTATTTGATATTACCAAGATGTTTTTAATTGCTTTCTTGCATTATTTTCTCTACAGTGATTTGATTGGTGAATTTAACACTACAGTTAGTCGTTTGTTGAACTGTAATGAAAATGGAATTGAATTTCAGGTAAATGTAGTTTATTATTAATTACTTAAGAAAGTTGTTTATAAGTACCTGAACGTATTTGAAAGCAGCTATCAGAGGATCATTGTTGTTATGTGAACTACTGCTTATCGCGATATACAGAAACAGCGACCGTCAAAGAAACCAATGTCGGCAAACACGAACACTAAGGTCGTTGTTCTACGCCCATACGTCAGCTCCGTGATTCCTAGCCCTCAAAGCCGGGTAGAAGAACAAAATGTTGATGAGCCAGCAACAAACCAGTCAAATTATATTTCATTTATTCGCTTATGTATATACAAAACCTGACCACATAATGATAGCGGTTACCCACCGTGGGCCAATATATCGCGAATCGACTGAATTAAAAATGTCATCCGTCAGGAGCCGGCACACGGGTCTAATTGTAAAGCTCTTTCTGCAGATTCAAGGAGCACTAGATATGTTTTGCCTTAATACGGGACTTTTCAGCAGTTCACACCACTTCGATTCCGCCAGATGAATTGAACCCAGAGCTTTAGGGATGTCAAATGCTTAGATCTCTGTATCATTGGGATGGCGTCCAAAGGTAGAATTCTTGCTTCCATCAGTTTGTGATGTGCATCGTTAGGCGTTCGCCAAACCGAATGCTCTGGAGAAATCTAGGTGGTTTGCACTGCTGTAGAGTCCTATACTGGAAGAAAATATCCATCTAGTGCTTCCCAGTTTTCAATGATGTCCTACCAACATCAGTCTGTGACTAATCCAACCAATCTAAAGATATCCTAAGATTTTTCAACAATACTAACAGGTACAGGTATACAGGTACTTAAACAAATTAGCATTACCATGAAGATAAATGCAGTTAATATACCTTCAGGATTACATCCTTGTTGGGCTTACTATTCAATGTATAACGAATATTTAAGATACCTGATCATTACTGACGTCAAAATTGTACCAGATGAGTTCTTTGTAAAAGAAGCTCATTATTGTCCAGATTTTTTAGATCTTTTCAAGATCTAATGAAATATTTACGTTGAAATAATATTCTGAAACACAGTTCTCTAATTTAATCAATCTCCTTAAGGTGCCCGTCATATCAAACACGAAATCGTTAAAGACAATTTAGGTGGCTAGCTACTCATCTGAGAAGAATTTCTGAGATGATTTATTATAATATCAGCAACCAAAGGATTGGAATAGCCTCAACCACATATTGTGTCACAAGTTAATGACTGATACTCATTTTCAAAAGTTACTGTTTAAACATCGAAAACAAACATAGAAACATAGTGCAGTAAAAGATCCGAATGAAGTTTATTTCCAAAGTAAAATACGTCTTAATTTATTTGATATTACCAAGATGTTTTTAATTGCTTTCTTGCATTATTTTCTCTACAGTGATTTGATTGGTGAATTTAACACTACAGTTAGTCGTTTGTTGAACTGTAATGAAAATGGAATTGAATTTCAGGTAAATGTAGTTTATTATTAATTACTTAAGAAAGTTGTTTATAAGTACCTGAACGTATTTGAAAGCAGCTATCAGAGGATCATTGTTGTTATGTGAACTACTGCTTATCGCGATATACAGAAACAGCGACCGTCAAAGAAACCAATGTCGGCAAACACGAACACTAAGGTCGTTGTTCTACGCCCATACGTCAGCTCCGTGATTCCTAGCCCTCAAAGCCGGGTAGAAGAACAAAATGTTGATGAGCCAGCAACAAACCAGTCAAATTATATTTCATTTATTCGCTTATGTATATACAAAACCTGACCACATAATGATAGCGGTTACCCACCGTGGGCCAATATATCGCGAATCGACTGAATTAAAAATGTCATCCGTCAGGAGCCGGCACACGGGTCTAATTGTAAAGCTCTTTCTGCAGATTCAAGGAGCACTAGATATGTTTTGCCTTAATACGGGACTTTTCAGCAGTTCACACCACTTCGATTCCGCCAGATGAATTGAACCCAGAGCTTTAGGGATGTCAAATGCTTAGATCTCTGTATCATTGGGATGGCGTCCAAAGGTAGAATTCTTGCTTCCATCAGTTTGTGATGTGCATCGTTAGGCGTTCGCCAAACCGAATGCTCTGGAGAAATCTAGGTGGTTTGCACTGCTGTAGAGTCCTATACTGGAAGAAAATATCCATCTAGTGCTTCCCAGTTTTCAATGATGTCCTACCAACATCAGTCTGTGACTAATCCAACCAATCTAAAGATATCCTAAGATTTTTCAACAATACTAACAGGTACAGGTATACAGGTACTTAAACAAATTAGCATTACCATGAAGATAAATGCAGTTAATATACCTTCAGGATTACATCCTTGTTGGGCTTACTATTCAATGTATAACGAATATTTAAGATACCTGATCATTACTGACGTCAAAATTGTACCAGATGAGTTCTTTGTAAAAGAAGCTCATTATTGTCCAGATTTTTTAGATCTTTTCAAGATCTAATGAAATATTTCATCAGATTTGCTAAATCATAAATTAATACGCATCAAATGGATATAAGTGGAATAACTTTGGGCGTGCCGGTTTGAAGGCAAGAAGCGAGATAACCGAGAACTGCGAACACTGATCATACAGCTAAGCAAAATAATCGGACTTATAACTACAACCCAATCGCATGGACGCTTATTAATTGACATAGTACAATAGTGACTAAAGTCACACTCCCCTCCCAACCATTCCAATGGAGATAGAGATCAACAGAATAACATCGGAAAATAACTGTTGGTATCAAGTCGTTTATTGAGTGAAAACTAGGGTTTTCATATACCACATACTACACCAATCAGTAATATGAAATACAAAATTTGTTGACGTCTGAACTGAGTGAGTAGAGTGTAGAGTAGTTGAGATAAGAGGTCAGTAGTAAAATAACAATAATTCGTGAATGAAAACAGACAAGGCACTTGTTATGGGTCTATGAAATGCTTACAATGTAATCAATTTAAATATCATAATTCTTAAGTAGTTTTAGCTTAACAGTAAATGGTCCCTGTACCAAAGAGAATAAACTTCATAGTTTCTGTTGCCTTATTCTTTCATCCGTTATAACAATAAGAATAAGTTAATTTCATTTTACCATAATAATAATAATAAGGTAGTTTAAGTTAGCTAACAATAGAATGTGTTCATTCTTCTTTGCTTATTCTTTTCATTCATTTATTCATTCAGTTACATAATGGTCTCTGAATACATCTTTAATTATACTTAAGTGAATTACAATGAATACAGATACTATTCACTTAACTAGATACAATTCAATAAGTAGTATTGTTTTTTTAGTTTCTTTCTATAATCAATTAAATTAATTAAGTAAATTAGCCAATGTAGACAACAACAGATCTTTCATGTACATCGTTTCATTCTACTAATTTGAAAAGAACAAAAGTGATGAAGTCAATAGAATAAGATCATAATTGATTTCGTTTGGTTTTGTTCTCATCAGCTACTTCATTCAATCTGTAATATTTTATTAAAGTTATTTGGAATTTAGAATATATTAACTTAGTGTACTGAATACTCAAGTATAGTTAATAGGGTAAATACAGTCTTGCAAATATACATATGAGGTGAATGAAAGGTTCTGAATGTCAATTAAAGTAATAATGAATGATTAGGTGGTTGCGTAATGAAATATTAATAGAGGCTGACGATAACTCTGAACTATAAACATTAAGCTCAGTCACCTAAGTAGAATCATCAACTAAATAATGGTGTAAAGAAGGAATTAGACTAGAAAAATAACGACAACAATCCAGTAGAACCATAATTAAGTTGTCAAGGTACAGAAAAATTAATGATTGTTTCATAGTGAAATGTCTAACGTTTGTACTGATGAATGTTTCTAAATATCTCAGTGACATAAGACATCAAATTTTTTTTTAGTTTCTCTTATTGTTTAACAAACAAACAATCTTCATCTTCAGAAGTGCCTAACTTATCGAAGTAATTCCTGGAGTTCTAGTTAGAAGACGTAACCAGTGGATTTCAGCCATATCGGATGTGAAACAGTTACTCACCGTCAAAACATATCACGATTTGACTGAATTAAAAATATCAATCATTTGGAGTCCCCTCATTGGTCTAATGATAAAGTGCACACCATAGAGCCATTGGATCTTGGGTCCGATCCCTGATGGGGTTGTGGATGTGCACTACTAAAGACGAAGACTCCCATGCTAAAATGAAATAGCTGTCGAGTGCTTCCTGATGATCAACGGTTATCTAGTTCAGACTAATTCGTGATATCCAATAGACAAACAACTTTTAAATATTTTGTACACTTTAACTACAACTAACAGTACACAGTAACAAGTATTCACCTTCATTTTACAAATATAACGATGCATTATTCACTGATGAATACTGAATCTTTTTAACGCGTGCTGCCAGCCACCGTGATGTTTGCGTTTAGATCTAACTGAATTGCACATGATAGATCGTAAACTTTTTATAAATACGCGTGAGTACACAATGCGATTTTGGGGCATGATTGGGCAATTAAAACAAAACAGAAAACAAAAAGATAACTTGTTGAGATATTGTTAATAAAAAGGTAGCCCAGAATTTCAAGCAGCCCGCCAAGTTGTGTAATCATCAAAGTAAATGAATGAAATAGTAACTTCCATTTCTTGAATACTATACATTTAGTGAATATTAACGAAGTTACAGATAACTTCTATACACATACATATTACTAAATTGATTACTTTTTAAAATCATTAATTTACTTATACTACTTATTATTTCTTATTCTTCTTTTATAAATAGTTGATTAATATGCCGAAAAAAAAACGAAAGAAATATTATCAAAATTCTGGTCTTGTAAGTTTATAATATACATTAGTTTTATTGAATTTTTCTTTTTTATATTGAATATTGAACATAATACTTTGAATGGTTGATTGTTTAATTGATCAATGTTCATTGGCTAAATGTTATATGCGAAAAAGAATAAAATTAACTTAATAATGAAACTACAAAATAACAATATTGTTATACTTTATATTTCTTTATTATTTCATAAGAAATTTATGAAATAAAAACACTTATGAATACTAAGTTAGGATTCGATCTTATGAATTATCTTAACTGGGATAATCATTAAGAACAAAGTTGTGTTGGATAACTATTGTTTAGTAGTATGGAACTTTGTAGCATTGAATATCTACAACTTGATCATAAAAATGAGTTCAGAATATGCAAGTTAAATAACGAATACATTAAACCATTAAGTTGAAATCAAACAGTTTCTATTTTCTAGATATAATTCCATGGTAGGGTTATGTATGTGCATCTCCGATGGAATGATAACATACCAAGATGAAACACCTTCTAATCATTTGTGGATTTCAGTGATTAGCTCTTTGATATCATTTTATAATATCAGATTTGAAATTCAACAATCTCCATAATACTCCATTAGAACAAATTATAATATTTTCTCTGAGGTGGATTAATTAAATTAGAACCTGTTGTTATCATTCAGTATATTATTGTTAAAGTTTTCACTAAGTAGTAATGAGTATTTGAGCGTTATTTTACAGTTATTAATTGGGTTCATATATACGATAATGTCAAAGATTGTTTTTTATTATCCCCTATGTGTTCCTTATTACCTACTAACTTTTATGAGTTGACCTCTATTTATACGATTAACTGAATTCTTCTAAATGAATTCATAAACTGGATCTATGACAATGTTTCCATTCATTGTAAATTCATCTAAATGCTATACTCTTTTAAAATTTCCTTAGCATTCTCGAAATTCTTTTTATCCATAATTTTGATGTTATCTACAACTGTAGTTGTTCAGCTGTGTAAACGTAAGTAATAATACTTCTTGTTTTTTTTACTTACTTACTTACTTATGCCCGCTACTCCTTGCTGAGGAGCATAGGTCGCTCACCAGGATTCTCCATTGAAATCTGTCCTCAGCAATCCTTTTCACCTGTTTCTAGTTCATGTTTATTTTTTAATGTTTGCTTCCAATTCTCGACACAGCGTGTTCTTTGGCCTTCAACTTTTCCGTTTCCCAACAGGATTCCATGTTAATGCTTGTCTTGTGATGCAGTCTGATGGTTTGCGTAATGTATGTCCCATCCGTTTCCAACGTCTTTTCCTAATTTCCTCTTCGGCTGGAAGTTGGTTTGTCCTCGCCCATAGTAAGCTGTTGCTGATGATTTCCGGCCAACGGACATTCAGTATCTTTCGTAGGCAGTTGTTTATAAATACCTGTATCCGTCTGATGATGTTCGCAGTAATTCTCCAAGTTTCAGCTCCATACAGCAGAACTGTCTTCACGTTCGAATTGAAGAGTCTGACTTTGAGGTTAGTTGATATTTGTT
The DNA here is from genome assembly GCA_034768735.1 of Schistosoma mekongi. Lineage (NCBI taxonomy): Eukaryota > Metazoa > Platyhelminthes > Trematoda > Strigeidida > Schistosomatidae > Schistosoma > Schistosoma mekongi. The sequence goes on along the minus strand of CM068306.1, from coordinate 78,858,430 downwards.
TTGAGTTCCAGATGTTTTTCAACTGCAGGAATGCTGCCCTTGCCTTGCCAATCCTTGTCTTTACATCTGAATCGGACCCTCCTTGTTCATCGATGATGCTCCCCAGATATGTGAAAGTATTCACTTCTTCCAGAGTTTCGCCATCAAGTTGAATTGGGTTGGTGCTCTCTGTGTTGTATTTGAGAATCTTGCTCTTTCCCTTATGTATGTTCAAGCCTACTGATGCTGAGGTTGCTGCTACACTGGTTGTCTTTGCATGCATCTGTTGGTGTGTATGTGCTAAGAGAGCTAGATCATCCGCAAAGTTCAAATCATCGAGTTACATCCTACTTGTCCACTGAATTCCGTACATCCCCTCAGATGTGGAGGTCTTCATGATCCAGTCAACCACTAGGAGGAAGAGAAAAGATGAGAGTAGGCGGCAACCTTGTCTGACTCCGGTCCTCACTGAAAATGCATTTGTCAGTTGTCCTCCATGCACAATTTCGCACTGTGTCCCGTAGTAAGAGTTCCGAATGATGTTCACGTGTTTCTCTGGTACGCCGTAGTGTAGAGGAAGTTTTCATAATGTTCTTCTGTCTACACTGTCAAACGCCTTCTCATAATCAATGAAGTTGATGTACAGGGGCGAGTTTCATTCAATTGATTGTTCAACGATGATCCGTAGTGTTGCGGTTTGGTCTGTGCACGATCGATCCTTACGAAAACCAGCTTGTTGATTTTGAAGTTGAGCCTCCATTGAATCTTTCTTTTTGATCAACAATAGTCTGTTGAAGACTTTCCCTGGTACCGACAGTAGCGTGATCCCTGTGTAGTTGTCACATTTGTTCAAATCTCCTTTCTTTGGTATCTTGATAAGATAACCTTCTTTCCAGTCTGCCGGCACTTGTTCTTCCTCCCAGATTTCTTCGAATAAAACGTGGAGTATCCTTGCTGTTAGGTCGATGTCTAACTTGAGTGTTTCAGCTGGTATATTGTCAGGTCCTGCTGCTTTCCCACTTTTGATTTGTCTGATGGCCATCTTGATTTCTTCCATTGTTGACAGAGTGACATCTATCGGGAGATCTGTAGTTGCTGCCTCGATGTCCGGTGGGTTCAGTGGAGCTGGCCTATTCAAGAGTTCCTCAAAGTGTTCTACCCACCTATTCTTTTGTTCTTGAATCTCAGTGAGTGTCTTGCCTTCTTTGTTCTTGACCGGTCGTTCTGGTTTACCATGTTTATCTGCCAGTTTCTTCGTTGTGCCTTTTTTACTGCTTATCTTATATTCATGTGTACTTTAGTAAATAGGTTATCCATAGTGTTCAATACAATGCAAATTATCTAGTAGATAATTTGGCATTTCGCTTACTTCATTGTTGTATCTTTTAATCTGGTTTGTGAGAGATATCGATTGCAATGTGATTTAAAATGTTTTTCTAGATATTTAAAAAGAACACATAAATATAACAAGACCCATGGATACAACCATTCCAATTAATCAAAGGTCTCACTTCTATGGAAAATAAACTTTAGTAAAAGCTAAACAGAATCTATTGTTAATTATTTACTACGGTGCTTTGAATTGCTAAACATGGCAACAGTTAGGCATACAGATGAACTAGTCATACTCATTTGAATGACAATGGAAACATAATCAGCTTTCCATTGGCAAAAATGAACAGAAAACTAATAGAATTATAGTATAGGTATCATATAAATCTAAAAGATAAATTCAACTTGAAGACATGAAGATTAGTACTGCATTGGTATTTAGTAGTGCAACTGCAGAGTATCAGCCAAATGTCACTGTAACACTAATCCCAACTCCAATCCATAATTCCTAACCCGAACACCAAACCTCTACATTTCTGCTATAATCATACTTCTTAAAACTATCTCCAGGCTTCAGTCCTAATTCACTAACTATAATTCTCAACCTCTATCCTAACTTCTAACCGTAACCCTTAGCCCTAACCCATATTTGGTCTATTATAAGAGTAATTTACTCAACATAACAAAACTGTTTCCCTAATGTGAATTACTTACTTGTATGTGTAGGAAGCAGGTGCTATCGTTTTTATTTGGATAGCTATGGAACCCATGATGTGAGTTAAAATCCATGTAAAACTTGTCAGATTTTCAAATCTAGACTTGAACTCAATGCCAACCTTCTTATCCACAAAGCTAACTAATCTAACATAGTCACTATTTTATTCAACGTGAGTGGGGAGGCGGTGATGAAGTTGAATATTTTCTATTTTTAGATAACTCGACAACGTATTCCATTAAAAACGTAAGATACTTGTTCCAATCGTCCGCAGTGAAGTTGGTAGGTATAGCTAACTGACAAATATTAAACAGGACAAAATGATGGCTTAGAATTCTAATGAACATATAAATCAGGCTTCAATCATTTAAAAGAAGTAACATCAGTTAATTTTCATATATTAAACGATGTCCACGTATCAAACATCTTGAAAAATATCAGAGTATCTACCATATGTCTTGCTTTGTTGAGGTATCCAGAGATTGTGTTGATTTGATAGATACATATAAATGTTTATAAATAGTTGGCCGTAACAACAGAAAGGCACCTGTCGACCTTCAACTGTTTTAGAAAACATGTTATTATCGTAAAAGATAATCAACTTACTTACAGAATATATTCTTGTCAACATTGTGTTTGGCCTTCTTCTGATTATCATTGCATTAGCAATCATCTCTACAACTGAATGGAATGAAAATCAAATTTTTGTAAACAGTAGTACTTTGCGATTACTGGCATTTATTTAACTTTCCTAAATACGTAAATGAATTGATTCTAGAGTACTTTTATAAGTGTTTATCTGTTCGTCAATTAATTCCAATCAATGAATTCTAAGTGAAATTAATATCATGAATTGATGTGATTCACAAGAAACCATCAATCGTTAGAAAGTATTTGACAGGTTGTTTTATTCCAGTATGTAACTCCTAAACAAACCTAATCAACGGCCCCACCTAGGACAAAACAGTTTTTCAGTACCAGTTTCTAGTTTTCACTAGTTATGTAACCTAGATCAAATCTTTCAACACTCAGTCGAAATGATTTACTGAATTGAGGTAGTCTGTAGCTCTCGTCAGAATTTGTAACTAGTGGAATTCGATCTTGTCCAGAGTGAAATAGTTATCACCGTTGACATTGGATGCTCGTTGTACTGTATCACAAATTAATGAAAGTAGGAATTCTACCATTGAACTTTGGTTGGCCTAATAATGCAGACAGTTAAATGTTCATCAACTTGAACCCTTTAGGTCTGAATCTAAGGTGCACACTACTGAGCAGTCCCATACTAGAACAAAACAGTTATCTATTGCACCTTAGTTTTGCAATAGTACCCTACCAACATCAATCTCTAACGAATACAATCAATTAAAATAATCTATATTAGATTAAATAAAAGCTACCCTACATAGAATACTATCACTTAATATAATTTATTATTACATTTTACAATAGAAATGATATTTTACCGCCTATTTATAATAATTAAACTACATTGTATATAACCTAAGAATTCAATGAATGATCATTTATTAATACAGATACTATACGGTTATTTACATCCTATTGAACTTTCAAACCTACACTCAAGTATTGATAGCTATTCACATAAAAATGTATTCATTTCTATACTCCCTATAGAATAGTATCTCTCTCTTTTATTTTTCTTGTTAGTTTTCTTTCTTGTTTATAAACTTTCAACTTTTCATTTCTTTGTTCTTATTTATTTTTTTTTAGTCAAAACAATAAGAAAAAAAAAGTAGAAAATAGTTTGTTTTTCTTTACATTAAAAAAAAGAAAATAAGAAAAAAAATCCAAAAAAATAAGATTTTCTACCAATTTTTTTTCGTTTTGAGGTCATTCACTTATTTTAAAGGAAATAGAGGAAACACCTCCCAAATTTGATGTTTTCTTTTTTTAGAAAGTACACTTAAAACACTAAAAAAAAGACGAAAAGAATTTTTTAGAAAAAATGTTCCTAAAAAAAACAACAAAAATGAAAAGAAAAACTTTGTTTTTAATGAAAATTACAAAAAGAAAAGAAAATTTACACTTACTTTTTTTCAACTAAAAAATAAAATTCAATTGGGATGGTTATTTTTGTGGAGATTGGTTATTTTATTTGATTGACTATATCACAGATTGATGTTGGCAGGGTACCATTGACAACAAGGGAGCACTGGACAGCTGTTTTGTTCTAGTGTGGAACTCCTAAGCAGTGCACACCCACGATTCCACACCATGGGCTTCAGCTTGACGCGAACGCCTAACCATTGATGGAAGTGGGAATTCTACTATTGGATGCCCAGTGGTGCAGATGGTTAAACGTTCGCGTCAACCTGAAGCTCCTGGTGCGGAATCTCGAGTACATACTGCTGAGGAGTTCCACACTAGAACGAAACAGCTGTCCAGTGCTCCCTTGTTGTCAATGGTACCCTGCCAACATCAATCTGTGATATATTCAATCAAATAAAAAATAAAAGTTGAATAATCACTAATTATCTATTTGTATTTATTATACAGATGGATTCTTTGACTTATTGGTTTCGTCTTTACTACTTCTGCTTTAGTACCAATTTATCTATTGATTTTTATTATAATAAGTATGAAAGTAATAAAGAAATGAATACTTATTACGTAACCTATAGTATGAGTTGATTTCATTCATTGACTTATCAAATGACATCATCAGAGAGTATTACAAAGAGAAATGAGCTTCTGACAATTAACTAACCACTGGTTCTGTTGGCTTGGTGTTTACTTTACTAGTGTCTATAATTATGTTGTCATTATATATATATATATATATACATCCGGGCTTTCTTCTTATTATAATCGGAAAAAGAATCGGGCAGCACAACTCATGAAGTCTATTCTCTGTGGTATTAAGACTGTTTACTGCCAAGCCGAATCTGCTGAGCATTTACCTCTTATGACACTTGTATTGTTTAAATTGCAAGCGATTCATAGACCTATAGCAAGTGTCGTGTTTGTTTTCGTTTAGGAATTATTGTTATTTTACTACTGACCTCTTATCTCGACTTCTCTACACAACTCACTCAGTTTAGTTCTCAACGTATTTTATGTTTCTTATTACTGGATGGTGTAGTATGTGGTATATGAAAACCTTTGTTTTCACTCAATAAACAACTTGATACTAACAGTTATTTTCCGATGTTATTCTGTTGATCTCTATCTTCGGTTGCATGGTAGTGGCTGGAAGTGATCTTAGTCACTTTGACACTGCTAACTAATAGGCGTCTATGTGGTTGAGTGATTGTTACATTACAAGTTCAATTAGTTTGCTTAAATGTAAGGTCAGTATTTACAAATCTTAATCATCTCGTATCTTGCCTTTACACAACCAAAACTAATGTCATCTCAATTCTCATTTGATTTAACTTTTGATTTCATATTTGTTAGTACCTCTTCATATTAATTGATTGGGTTTTAAAAAGCTTCCTAGTTTTCTTTCTGTTCTCTCTGTTTAATGGTTTTAAAAATGGTTACCCATATTACTTCATCAAGAAATATCTATCAAATCCATCGCCATGTATAAAACCAACAGCCGTCGTCAATAAGTGAGTCATTCTAGCCTAGATGAGAAACATCTACGAAATCACAAATCTACAATAAGTTTCACTCAGAATTCCACAAAAACTTGAATCACTACTATATCAACTAACGGATACAACGATAAAAAAGTAAAGGCGAAATAAATGTCATTGACTGTATCAACAAATAATACATTAGAGATTATGATGAAACTCTCCTTCTATACATACATGAACATCATCAATCTGTCAAACATCATGACGTATTACAGATGCTACCAATCCACTTATATTATTATGGATATAAATAAGTCCTAACATCAAATAAGGATAAAACTGATTATGTATACTTATGATAAGAAAGCAATTACAGACAATAAACAAAATAAAACACTAAGCCAACAGAACAAGTGGTTAGTCAATTGTGTAAAAGTGCTTCTAGCTCACTTCATTCTGAAGCACTTACCGCTGAGCTCAACTAGTAAGTCTATGAACGTTTTTGCAGCGAAATCACTTAGATCAGTGAACGTAACACCTTTGAAATACCCCCTTACCCACCCACTGTTCTAGAGTACAAGACGTTTTCATCATTTCATATTCATATCTATTAATGCAATTTAGCTTCTCTACTATGACAAATTCTTTGTCTTATTGATTGTATTGTTTCAAGCTAGTCGTCGATAATCACTAGATAAACACCACCAAAAGTGTAACATTTTTTGTAAATTAAAATCAAAATATGATATTGGTCATTACTACTAAATGTAATTACCTCATAGTCTTACAAGTGGTCGATGAAACAGTGACAGCATTCATGAATTTTGAAGCTTAGTGATAAGGTTTGTAACCTTAAGCAATGAATTAAATCTAGATAATACAAGGTTTAATCCTAACAGTCATTTAACACTTAACAACAAAATGTAGTACATTTAGTGTTGAATCATTAAAAATGCTAAACACACTGTATCTTGTCCGATAGATAATAATCTAGTCATTTTACATTAAAACATACCCTCACAGACTAAGTTTCTCTATGGCCACCAGTCAAAAAGGTTTGACGTCATGTAAATTACATTTTGATGTTACATAGTTACTCAATAGGATATTCTTCTTCACTTGGATTTCATGTTGCTTAACACTTGTCAACAAGGCATTGAATTCTCTTTATGTGACTTAAACCACAGATAATTTAAAGCCAAAACCATAGAAAACTACTATCCATCATTATCCTAATAGTATGTTCTTATACTTGTTTTACTTTGTTTATTAGAAGATTATGTTTGTTGCTTTTTATGTTTACATTCTTATAGCTTACTGTGAAATTATACTTTGCACAATCGAAATTCTCATTTTTGGATTATATATTTGGCGGGTAAGTGAACTGTCTGTTATTGATTTGTGATATGAAATGATGATTATCTGAAGATTGTTGTTTGCATTCATCATAAATTGATTTCAGTTGAGTATTATTGATAAGCAAAAAGTATTAATATCTGATAGAGATTATTATGTAATGAATATAAATAAAGAATCTTGGTAATGTTCTACGACATTTTTAGATTTGGAAGTCAATCTGAGAAACTAATGTATTATATTATCATTATATTATTATATATATTGTATTATTATATTTTAATACATTATCCTTAAACAGTAGTATAAGTGTATATCAGTAAAAATAGTACTATTCTATCTAGTAAATAACTTATTGGTGTTTGGAGGGTAAGATATTAAATTTATGTTTTTGTATGAATATCAACACTTGAATGGAATAAATATATTCATTTGGGATATTTAAAATGGCACAAAATACCACCATATCATGGGATGCATTGTTGGAAAAAATCTAACTGTACTAAAACAATATTCAGAAAGTCCTCTGTAGGTGAACATATATCAGGAAAGATTGACCCAATACTTTTCTTAATAGAAAACAAAGGAGGGAGAGGGAAATATAAACTCCAATTAGTATTCGATAATAGATATTCTCATCGATTACAACCAATTAATAAACAACGTTGAATTTAGATACAGAGTATGTGAGAAAAATAATAACTCTATGAATCTCATGGTAGTTGGAACTTGCATTGCATCACTGCCCAATATGACGTAGGAGTAGGTTAGATGAAATCTAGAGATGAAGTCGAGCGATGAAATAATTTATCGTTTATCTGAATTATGTTGTATGCAACGTGGTGGTGGTCATCGTAACTATCGTGGCTAATGGTTGGTTAAGTAACACACACGGATGCAGTGGACAGATGCATATATAGTGAGCTTTAAAATTATCTTACATCTTTCTTCCTACGGTTTGTCTCTATCTTCTTTAATCATGTTCCTTATGTTTAATGTTATTAAAATCACTAATACTAACACTGCATTTACTTGGTTGCTATGTATCAAGTTGTGCTGACATTTCACTGCATTTTGCATTGAAACACATTTATGTCCTAAAATTCAGTTGAATTTGTAACTGACTGACAAAAATTAATGACCATTAAAAATAGATAGTTGCCGTCTACAAATGCCCTACTTCAGAAATAATAAGTGTTCAGTTTTAAAAGTGGCTTAGTTCGTAAAATAGTGTAAACTATTAAACTGTTGAAAATCAGTCAGTTTTAACTCGTTATGAATGTAAATGTATCGTTGTATACAGGACTAAGAGATTAAACTTCTATGATGGACCTAAAGTCACTAGAGTTTGAATACAACAGGGGATATCAACTTCACTATGATTACATATACAACTTGCTAGCTATCACCAACTGATAAGTAATCTAAAGTAAAGTTTTCACTTAGACTACCTCTAACACTTAAAATATTACTTTAGTAAAATAACCAACCAGATTATCAAAACTTTAAAACTGATTTTGATGCCATCTATTTACAGCAAAATATGATTTCACACCATGGACTAGACTGAGTTGAATAATCATTGGAAACCGAAACGAACTAAATAGTTATGGTATTAGATTTTTCATCAGCAGTAAATATTCATGACCCTAGTAGGATTCATACCCAGAACCACTGTTTTACACTTCAAACTTCAGTCAACTCGTGGTATTACACGATTGTCATTCATTACTATCAGTGATATTTGTTTCATATCTAAATCGTCTGAACTCCACTGATAATGTATTTACACTGCAATCGTGGTAGTTACTTCTACATCTAAACACATTATTGTTTGTTAATGTAGAGGGTTGAGTTTGAAGTTTCTGATTATGAAATTATTTCAAGTAGAAATTTGTTAAAATCCATCAGACCCTTCAAAAGTATTCTGTGCCCACAACCTACACCATTCCTAACTTTACTAAAGGAAAGAAGAGAAATATGTAAAGAATTCATGTAAGCAATTTTCCTTCTATTATATCCTGAACTTCGACCAACACGGATAACGGACCTATCAGAATGAATACTGAGTGTGATGATAACAAGACTGACTAAAGTATTCCTATAAGTCTTCCCGTTCAATAAACATGACATTTATAAACCAACAAATTGATCCAAAGTATGTATTTCATATATTTCAAGTAGTCATTTATACATCTGAAGTTCGATTTCACATTAGATCATTATAGGATAATTACATCAATACTAAACAATGATAATAATCATAGAAAAGCAGGAGGACTAGCCTTTACACAATTAATTATCAATAGTTCATAAAATAGTAAATGATAAAATAATAATTGACTAATCAATTGGAAGGTTAACAGAAAAGGAATAGAAAGGTAATAGAAATAAAATGTCTACTATATAAGAAGTGATCTTTTACAATAATAATCATTCACAAAATGATATTCACATTATTTCCATACTTGTATACATTCATTCATATCATTATCATATAGATTATCTTAATTCTTATAGAATAATACAACTAATAATATAAAAAAATGTAATGCACAGTTAATGTTATCACATTTTATTCGTATATCTCATTCATTCAGTTTTGTATGACGGTCAGTTCACTCTGTCTCTCTCTCTCTCTCTCTTTCATTCATTCATTCATTCATTGGCAACACTGATAATGTTCAAATGACCTCATATAGAAAAGACTTACAAAACATTTTTCTTAGGTTTTTTTTTAGTTTTCACAATGTCATTTCCTGTTATTATATCTTAATACATAATCATTATTTTATTTGTTATCTTAAATATACTACTAGTATTATTACTATTAACCTATTTTTTTAATGTATGTATATAAGTATATGCTTATAATAAAGTTATTTTTAATTGTATTACACTCATATAAGATTCATTGAACTCAACTGGAAGGATTATCCTAGTAATACTGATTATATATATATATATATATATATATATATAATCATTGTTTGTTCACTATCCCTCTCCATCCCTACCCTCCCCTCCTTACTTACTTTTTTGTTAATATGTAACTAATCAACAAAATATTCTTCTTCTTGTTGTTATCACTATATAATTAATAGTTCAATTAGGTTGGTTATTTTTTTTGGTGGAGATTGGTTATTTTATTTGATTGACTATATCACAGATTGATGTTGGCAGGGTACCATTGACAACAAGGGAGCACTGGATAGCTGTTCCGTTCTGGTGTGGAACTCCTTAGCAGTGCGCACCTCAGATTTCGTACCAGGGGCTTCAGGTTGACGGCGAACTCCTAACCATCTGTACCACTGGGTCGGCATATAATAAAATAACCAATCTCCACAAAAATAACCATCCTAATTGAACTATAATAATGACCTCACTAGTGACTAACTCCAGGATGTTCCTAAAGCTCTAGTGAGAAGTCGTGACTAGTGGAGTTCAGACTTGTCGGATGTGAGACAGTTATCACTAATGACAATGGATGATCGTCACGCTATATATTACAAATTGATGGAAGGGGGGGAATTCCATCATTGGATACCGATTCAGTGGTACAGATGGTTAGGAGTTCGCCGTCAACCTGAAGCCCCTGGTACGAAATCTGAGGTGCGCACTGCTAAGGAGTTCCACACCAGAACGGAACAGCTATCCAGTGCTCCCTTGTTGTCAATGGTACCCTGCCAACATCAATCTGTGATATAGTCAATCAAATAAAATAACCAATCTCCACCAAAAAAAATAACCATCCTAATTGAAATATATATAATAATCAATATACTAAATAATATTTTGTAACAGTATTCATTAAGTTATTACTAAGCAAAAAGGTTATGATTATGATGATAAAATGCCGTATCGCATAATTTGTTGACTGAATTCACTTAAACAACATGTACAAGATATTTTCATCAAATCGGGTATGAATAATCTAATCAATTAGAATAAAAATAAAATAGATTTAATTATTTTCTCATATTGAAAGTGATCAATTAGAAACTCTGTAATAGACAAGTATTTCATGTTAGTTGATACATTTAAATAACATGTAACTATTATTTTATACAAACGGATATTCCTTGTAAGATTGGATCCAATATCATACAGCTTTTACAATCTGAACTGTTATCACTATGCTTTATATATATATGCTATGTATGTTATATTTCCCTATGGATGATTATAATAATACGTTGAAACATGTTTTACATAAACATATTCATGTATCATTTCATAGAAGATAAAACCTTGACTGTTCATTATATATTCCATAGTATTCGTCACAAACTAGTTTTGGATGGGCTTCACTGGAAATAAGTAAGCCCTCAATAACTGTTTCATCCTCAGCAGTCTGCAACAAGGAAGTCTGATTCAGGGTGTTCAGGTTTCACAGTGAATGTTTAACCATCTATATCAGTTAGTTATCAGGCGTCCATTTCATCAATTTGTAATATAGTGCGACGACCAGTGAATGCCACTAATATTAGCTGTCTCATTCTCGACATATTTGAGCTCTCACAGCCACGATTTCTCACTAGGACTTCAGGGACATCTTAAAGTTAGTCAATAGTGAACTGATTAATACAGTTGAATAAATCAATAACAAAAATTAACGTAAATTAATAAGAATTCATTTTTTATATCGTTGATTCTCATCAGCCGCATTATAACCGTAAATTCTCATTAAAGTGTATAATGTCCATAGTAGATTTGATGAAAGGTCAAATAAAATTTTAAAGAATTGGGTGCACCTGATGAGAACTAATGAAATAAGAACTGAATTGACATTAATCCGCATTAATTTCTACCCTTAATATATTCAATTTTATAAAAGAAACTAATTACCTAATATAGTTAAACTGAAGTGGGTATGTGTAGGCAGGTATTATGTTTAGATAATTGTATTCATCAAACTAGGTTCACGTATTGTGAGTCCTAAATACAACTAGGCGGCTGTCTAGTGCTGCATGGCTTCCAATGGTACTCAACAGACATCAATATGTGATTAATACGATCAACTAAATCTAATATTTATCTCCACAAAACCACCTCTGTTCATCGTATGTATTATCTTATGAAAATTTCCAAATTTGTCAACATACTTAGCGGTAAGTTAGTAGTATATGAATGATAGGAAGTGTATACAGGTTGACAATACATTCAATCATTCATTATATGAAGTGTTATTACTCAAACTATATTGTCTATGTCCATCTGTTTCTGTCTTTTTCTTAAAATATCGGTTTAAGTAATACGAAGTTCTATTGATCACGGATCAGTTATTTTAGTATAAACTATTGAATTGAATCTGTGATAGTCATATCAGTTTTTATCAACAGATGTAAGCATCCAATATACAGCAGGTATATTTGGCTAAACAATCGAATCTATTATGCAACACTAAAGTAGATTTGTATTGCAGGTAATTGTTGATTTAATCCAAAAAAATTCATTAATGTTCTTCGTTTAATTCAAGTAAATGAGCTTATGTGGCGACGAAAGCCTCACAACTAAACTATTTAACTCAGAAAACCTAATAATACCAAATGACTAATATGTTTTGATTAATTGTTCTTGAAGTCATTAAATTTAACTTAGACACCAAGAACATTTAGAACATAGAAACATTAGATTGGTGTTTCGTCTTAGTATTGGAATCCTTAGCAGTTTATGCTTATTCTCTTTATCACACGTTAGGATCTATAAAATGCTCAATTTGATCTAATGGTACTTAAATAATCTCATTTACAGGTTTTGTCATCGATTTTCAGTTACATCCTTATGAGAATGATAAATCGATTTCTAAAACAAGATATGTCATTATAACACGAAATTCGTATTTACAGATAATGTCTACTTAATGAATTATGCTTCACTGACCTATAACTAGCACATGAAATCCTCGTGATCTCAACCCATACATCTTAATAATTGTATATCTGAATTAAGAATGTCAAAGTGGATAAATTCACACTTTGTTATTCTAAATGCGCACAACTATTATAAATAACTTAAGTTCTTGCCTCGATATATAACAAAGCGGCGATTCAGCGTTATACGAAGATATTAGAATAGAGTACATTTTCTCTGTAAGTAGTCAGTCATAGCTTGGAAACAATAAAAGTACTATGAATATTAGTTAATAAATAGAAATCTTTCAACTAGACAAATATAGCAACCAAAGAACTAAGCGCTTAAAAGTTTCATAGTAAGCATTTGTAAGCATTATTCTCCCCCTCAGAATACATTACTAAAACTTAGTCGTTTTCCCTGTGTGCCTCCAAAACACAGATATAAATACATGAAATCCTAGTCTAGACAATTACTTTGAGCCGAAATTTGTTACCTGTTTTACTTATCAAAGATACAAACAGTGTTTCATTCTGTATAGTCCTTATTGTTAAATCAAACAGGTCAATAAAATGAGAATTTGAAATAGAATCGAGATTGCAAAAAATCCTGCTCAACTTTACCTAATTTTAACGGAACTAAATTGGTTTGGTTGGCATAGTAACCATATTATGACATGGTCAACTTGATTTAATCAGTGTGAATAACCATGATTGTCAATTAATGATTTGTTAATGTAAACGTTCAAACCTATAGAAAATAATCAGTAATACGATGAATGGCTCAATGGTAACTACCTTTACTGTTATACTAAGTAAGTTAGGTTAGAATCTTATAAGGATGGTCAGTCCCTTTGAGACTTTAATCACCTTTTGCTAATGAATACCAACTGAACAAAACCTTAGGTTGTCAACATTTATCATCTTTTCTTTATTATAAGGTAGATAAAAGTGATCCAGATAGCACTGATGTTACTACTACTACTACCAATAATACTATCACTACCACTACTAATATAAGTAGCACTACTGTTACTAATTCTACCACCGCAATAATTACTACTTTCACTACAGCTACTACTACTGCTAGTACTACATGTACCACTGTTAACACTAATACAAACACTACCATTAGAAATTTTATGTCCATTTTTGTATGTGTATGTATATGGATGTACAATGTACACAACTTCTACTCAGTTTAGTCAATTGAATACACTTTCAACTTAACCATGTTCATGTTGTCAACTTCAGTTATCTTATCTTAATAACAGTATTCCTGTTTAGTGTTATTTATTAGTTACTATCTTAAACTAAACTTACTTGAGAACGTAGATTATAACTAATGTAGTACACTTCAATAACAATGATTGGAGAATAAAATATAAATTTTAAGAAAGCTAGACAATTGCTTAAACTCGAATAAGACAAAATTAGTTGTTATGTTTCGGTGAAATTAAGGAGATTCTTGAATTTGTAGTGTTACATAATGGAGTGAATTTTGTTGGGCAATTAATGGTAAGCATGAAGTACTGACTAATTGTCTCTTACTAATATGAGAATGCTTAAGAGCGGTTCACGTCCATAATTAAACCAGGGACCAAAATCATTAGATGACAACTCACTTTCATAAACGCTGATCTCATCTTTTAAAGCCTAAATGTTCTTGGTCCTAGTAGAATCGCTGATGTACACCGCTTCTCAGTAATCCCATACTAATAGGAATATTGTTTCCAATGTTTTCTGTTATTCAAGATAGCCTAACAAAAAATGTATGTTCGTGTTTTTAAACTGACTGTAGCTAGTAGTAATTCATGATGCAAACTCTATAGACTCTCTCCGTACCCCTTTCCTTGATGCTTAAAATAATCATGTACTTACTGGTGATTAATGTTTTGACGGTGATTCTCGAAATTCTAGTAAGGATCTATTATCAGCGGAACATAGTCATGTAAGAAGTTACTACATGTCAAGAGTCTTAAGGTTAGACATAGTAGGGTTTAATCATTGGTAAGATCGTAAATGCACATTGTCATTAAGGAGTTATATACACCGAAGAAACAGTTGTCTATTTATCTCTAGTTTTCAGTCGTAGCCTTATATGCTTAAAATAATTAAATATGTCTGTAATGTACATAACAGCCAGAAAAATATAACATTCTGTCAATAAATTAAATTGCCTTTGAGTTGTTCTGTCCCACTTTCTTTCACTTTGTTTCATTCACTTAATCTTATACTACTTTACTTGGTTACAACTTTAATCCATTCTGCATTATTTTCATTTTCCTCTTTTATAGTCTTAGTATTAATGTAGTTGTAGCTGTCGATATGTCAAGTCATGCTTCAATGAATTCAACAACAAATACATCAAATCAACAAATAGAATTATCTCAATCACATACAGAATATGAAGTGGCTATACAAGCTGTCATGGAAATACTTCAAGAATATGATAGGTAATGTAATGTTTATATCAAATTAAAAAAAAATATTCTTCTATACAATTAGTATCTTATTTATTGTACTTCTAAGATGAATAAGTTAAGATATTAAGTTCTTTTTGATAATGTTCATGCTGCCTCCTTCAATATGATTCATTATCAATTAGAATAATACATATCAATGGACAAGAATGTTTTGTCAATTAGGTCTTTATTAGGCTTTAATACAATGCATATAATAATATTTATATACAAATATATAGAGAATGTTAGACTAATCAAGTTAATTTTTAAACCAATACATTGTTCAAGTTGGAATCCAAGACGTACGTTTTGTCCTACTTGGGGTTCATCTACTAGATGTATCTGCATCCTAGTGTTGATGTTCACACTGAGACTCGAACTCAGTTCATCTCCTGCCTAGCGCCGCCATGTTCATCACTAGACTACTGAGCCTAGACAACTACACTTGTGTAACTTATCCCAAATAGGTATTTAGTATTTTATAAGAGTCATCAGATGAATATATCAACAGTAATGTTGATGTACATTCTTGGACTCGAATTTAAACGTCACTGTATTCTAAACTGAATCACTAAGTCCATACAGCTATATATGTAAAAAAAAGTCTTAATGTGACCATCATCACTAGAAAGAAGGTATGCCTAACTGACATATTCAAATTAGAATAAAGTTGGCGTTCTGAATTCCATTTATTAACTTCTATCTAACTGTAATTATGCTTGTAAATAAACGCTTTTTCGTGGGGATCCATCCAGAATACACATACACAAGCATAGACAATTCATTTTCCGTATAATTATTAGGCAGATCTTTTAATTTACTTCTTTTAAATTTACTTTCATTGACAAATATGCATTAATAAAAACAAGTGATCAATTATTCCCTGCATTTGGATTCGGTGCAAAAGTTTCATCAGCTGGAAAATTATCTCATAGATATCCTTTAGTAAGTTAATTTGATGTTCTAATGAGCTTTTACTTTGAATTCATAAAGAAATCATTTGAAACTGATCTAATTAGTAGATAATTATTACCAAAGATTGACTTAATAATTTGAAGTAAACGGAATAGTAAATGATCGTCGTGATATATCACAAATTGATTGAAGTGGGCATTCTACAAATAGATGCTAGCCGAGTGGTGGGGAGGATTAGGCATATACTAACCTGAAACTTTTGAGGTGGAGTCTAGAGTCCTCAGTGCTGAAGAGTCCCATATTAGGACGAAACAGTTTTCCAGTGCTCTATGGTTTACAATCGTATCCCACCAACTAGAGAATTTGTTTTTGGATAGTTATTAATAAATAATTTATTTGTACAAATCTGATATATAGAAACATAAAATTTCTGATGTTTCGCATTCATAATTGAAATCACTTCTTCAGTGAATAAATACATAACTGAATCAAATTAACATTAATTTAAAAAGTACGAAGGAACAAATTTAATCAGACCAATCAATTACAAGACTAACTACATACATAAGTCAAGTCTATCAACGGTGAGATCAAAGTCTGTGTATCTATGCAAATAGAAATAGAGTGGAACAAGTGGACAATAAATATTTGTAATGTGAAAGGATATAGAGTTAATTTGTGAGTATATTTCTAATGTGAAACTGAAGGCATAAGTAGATGAATGACTGTTAAGGTAAATTGTTTAACATCAAAAGCCTTAACTATTTACCTTTCTTTATAGTTAAAGAAGCCTTCTGAATTATTTTAATGTTTCTGTAATATCGATTTGACGATGATTGAAAATAGCATGTACTGCTTTTATAGGTGATTTTATTTGTAATTTTTCAAGATCTCCAGGATTATTAGGTGGTCATTTTATGTAGCGCAGTCTATCGCAAGTTGAAATTTCTCAAGATATTCAAGTGTAAACTGCTTTACAATCGATATAACCTAGTCTACAGAAGCGATTTTGTGTAAAGGTGATTTGATGGTAGATTAGAGAGCATACATATTATAGATGAAGATAATGTTCGTGATTACTGCTAAAATATTTGAAGTAAAATGTTTTTGTAGAGATTGGTATTAAGCAGATTAGATTCGTCACAGATTGATGTTAGTAGGGTACCATTAGAAACCAGGGATCACTGGATAACTGTTATCCCCAGTATCGGATTCTTGAGCAGTATACATCCATTATTCCGCTAGAGAGTAGAGTTGAACTCAGGGTTTTCAGGTTGGAGAATGCTTAACCTTCTACACTAATAGGACGCAGTCCGATTGTAGAATCTTAACTTTCATCAATTTGTGAACTAGTGCGACGATGATTCATTGTTATAATGCATAATTGTCTCACTTCCGACTACTAGATAAATAGATAGATGATAGATAAATTTCTATTTTTACTCTAATTAGTACATAATATCAACGCTGTTGCAAACACTTTAATACTCCATAGATCTGCTTTAGACTATATTTTACAACCTATTGAACTGTATTTATGATACTCTATAGACTATGCATAAAGGTATTCCCTTCTGAGTAATTTCTATTTTCTATAAACACCTATTTATATCTAAGTAAAATGAAGGTAATAAAATAAATTCTAAACTATCAAAGTTTTAAACTGTATTTTTATTTCATCATCAGATAAATTATTTTTCTAAACGAAAAAAAAAAATTTCATTCCCAAATGTCATTTGGGAAAATTTTAAAAAAAAATCACCATGGTATGTCTCTATTAGGAGGTTTGTTGTCATTTCCATTGTTATTATTTCACATGAATTGTAACTTTTGCATTTCTGCAATAATTACACTTATTGACTGAAGATTTACCTTATTAGACTACTTATATCTTACATCACAGATCATCTATAGATAATGTGATTGTCATTTTATAAACTAATTACGATAGTATTATATGAGTTGAGTTGTGACCGGCAAGCGGAATCCAGAAGTCGTGTTTCGTTATATTTGGAATTTGTTGCCTGAATGTACTTGTCAATCAATGCCTGTTACTCCAAGTGGAGCATAGACCGCCCACCAGCATTCTCCAGCCAACTCTGTCCTGGGCTTTCCGTTCTAGCTCTTCCCAAGTGCTGTTCATTCTCTTCATGTCTGTTTCCAATTCCCGACGCAATGTGTTCTTGGGCCTTCCTCTGTTTCTGTGGCCTTTAGGATTCCAAGTCAGTGCTTGTCTTGTGACACAATTTGATGGTTTCCTCAGTGTGTGTCCAATCCATCTCCAGCGTCTTTTCCTAATTTCTTCCTCAACTGGAAGTTGATTAGTTCTCTGCCACAACAGGTTGTTGTTGATGGTATCTGGCCAACAGATCCGAAGAATCCTACGCAGGCAGTTGTTTATAAATACTTGTAACTTCTGTAGGGTACTTTTTGTAGTTCTCCAAGTTTCAGCTCCATACAACAGGACTGTCTTCACATTTGTGTTGAAAATTTTGACTTTTATATTGACTGACAGTTGGTTTGAGTTCCAGATGTTTTTCAGCTGTAAAAATGCTGCCCGTGCCTTACCAATCCGCGCCTTCACATCCGAATCAGACCCTCCGTGTTTGTCGATGATGCTGCCCAAATATGTAAAGGTTTCAACGTCTTCCAGAATTTCTCCGTCAAGTGTAATTGGGTTAGAGTTTGTTGTTTTGTATCGGAGGATCTTGCTTTTCCCTTTGTGTATGTTGAGGCCTACTGCTGCTGAGGCTGCTGCTATATTGTTGGTCTTCTTCTGCATTTGATGATGTGTGTGAGAAAGAAGAGCTAGGTCATCTGCAAAGTCCAAGTCATCTAGTTTCGTCGATGTTGTCCATTGTATTCCGAGAGTGCCTTCAGATGTTGCAGTCTTCATGATCCAGTCGATGACCAGTAGGAAGAGGAAGGGCGAGAGTAAGCAGCCTTGTCTAACACCGGTCTTCACTTCGAATGAATCTGTGAGCTGACCTCCATGCACGATTTTACAATGTAGTCCGTCGTAAGAATTTCGTATGATGTTGACTATCTTCTCGGGTACGCCGTAATGTCGTAGAAGGCTCCATAATATTCTCCTATCCACGCTGTCGAATGCCTTTTCATAGTCGATGAAGTTGATGTAAAGTGGTGAATTCCATTCAATTGATTGTTCAACAATGAACCGTAGAGTGGCGATTTGATCGGTACATGATCGATCTTTACGGAATCCAGCCTGTTGATCTCGGAGTTGGCCGTCGACTGGGCCCTTTAATCTGTTCAATAACACTCTGTTGAAGACCTTTCCTGGTACTGAAAGTAGAGTAATGCCTCTGTAGTTCTCACAATTGCTGAGATCGCCTTTCTTTGGTATCTTGATGAGGTACCCTTCTTTCCAGTCTGCTGGAACTTGTTCTTCCTCCCAAATCTTCCTGAAGAGAATGTGGAGTATCTTTGAAGTTGCTTCTATATCTGTCTTCAGTGCCTCTGCTGGTATGTTGTCTGGTCCTGCTGACTTGCCACTCTTGAGCTGTCTGATGGCCATTTTGATTTCTTCGACTGTTGGTGGGTCTGTGCTTATAGGGAGATCCGTGGCTGCTGCTTCGATGACTGGTGGGTTCAGTGGGGCTGGTCTATTCAAGAGTTCTTGGAAGTGCTCTACCCACCTGTTCCGTTGTTCATGCACTTCAGTGATTGGTTTGCCAGCCTTGTTCTTGATTGGCCGTTCTGGCTTGTTGAATTTCCCAGCTAACTTCTTCGTTGTATCATATAAGAACCTCATATTTCCTTCTCTTGCAGCTTTTTCCGCTGTCATTGCTAGGTCCTCAACAAACTTCCGTTTATCCAACCTGATGCTCCTCTTCACTTGCTTGTTGACTTCGGTGTATTCGGCCTGTGCCTTGGCTTTCTCTGCTCTTGTCCGACTGTTATTGATCGCTGTCTTTCTGTTCCTCCTTTCTTGGATCTTGTCCAGAGTTCTAACAGAAATCCACTCTTTTTGGTGTTGTTTCTTGAGACCCAAAACCTCCTGACATGTTGAGGTTATTGTTCCCTTAATCTCTTTCCAGTTGTCTTCCATATTAGTTCCACCTTTTTCTAGTAGATTATGAAATGCCTGAAACTTGTTGCTGAGAATTAATTTGAATTCGTTGCGTTTGTTAGTATCACGGAGAAGGGCTGTATTAAACTTGTGTAATACTGCTGCTCCAGTTGTCCAGTGCTTCCTCAGCTTCAGTTTCATTTTAGTTACCACCAAATGGTGATCTGAAGCTATGTCGGCTCCTCTCCTTGCTCTTACGTCTTCCATGGTCCTTCTAAACCTCTTATTGATGCAGATGTGGTCGATTTGGTTCTCCGTGATGTGGTCCGGTGAAATCCATGTAATTTTGTGTATACGTTTGTGAGAGAAAATGGTGCCACCTATAATCATTTTGTTGAAGGCACATAAGTTCACGAACCTCTCACCGTTATCATTCCTTTCTCCCACTCCATGTTGTCCCATGATGTCTTCATACCCGGTGTTATCCACTCCGACCTTGGCGTTGAAGTCGCCCATTAGAATAGTCAGGTCCTTGGCTGAACATTTCTCGATGATTGACTGCAGCCTCGCATAGAACTGGTCTTTGTCGTCTTCGTGGCTGTCGTTGGTGGGTGCGTAGCACTGGATGACATTCATTGCAATCCCTTCGTTCTTCGTCTTGAAGGATGCTGTGATGATCCTAGGTCCATGAGGTTCCCATCTTATAAGAGACTTCCATGCATCTTGGGATAACACCAATGCTACTCCTTGTGTGTGTGGGGCGTTTTCTTCTTCGTGGCCGGAGTATAAAAGCACATTTCCCGAGGATAACCGTTGCTGTCCAGCTTGCACCCAATGCGTTTCGCTTATTCCAAGTATCTTCAGGTTGTATCTTTTCATTTCTTCAGCTATTTGCATGGTCCTCCCTGTTTCCCACAGCGTGCGGACATTCCATGTACCTATACTAATGGTTGCTCTGGTTGTCAGAAGAGACATCGGCCTCGTGGCTTCCGAAGAAACTCGGCTTTCACCATGAGGCGTCATAACATACCTTCCAACTCCCAGGGCAGAGTGAAAATGGTTATAAAGGTTTTTACTGGTTAGCGTTTTTTTAGCCTGTAGCCCCTAGGGTTGCTGCCGGTTCCAAGCCCGGATAAAGGAGGAGGGTTGGGCATGGGGCTAGCAACCCCATCCCGTAAAACAGCAAATGTGAATGTACTTGTATCCCAATGATAATGTTCCGGATACATTCGAATTATAGTTACAACAGGAAAAAATCTTTATTACTAAAATCATTCATTGAAATTGGATTGTGACTAATAAATATAATGTAAAACATATATTTCATGTTATTTAGGATTCATCAACTAGATATACGCGTATCTCAATAATAATGTTCACACCTGAACTTGAACTGAATCTAATGATGACTAAGTATTCACTGAGCAACTGACTTTGTACTTATAAGTTATTGCTCTCAACGTGAGCATAAATTGACAATATATAATCGACATACAGTTCCAATTTTAGTAATCTAAATCCATATCAATAAATCAATAATCGTTGCCTTATATATCGCGAATCTATGGAAGTAGGAATCTTGCCATCAGATGCCGACCTAGTAATACAGAGGGTTATTGTTGGGGATATCATATCCCCAGAATTCTCTTGGTAAACCTGTTATTTTTGTGATTTATTTGTGTAAATTTAAATTTCCCGTTTTCGAGGCAAAAAGTTCCTTTTTCATCTTCAGTTTGCATTTTCCAGTTAGTGAGCAGCTAAATTTTATTGATTCGTTGTTTATTTTAGTACGCTAATTGTAACATCCCATGGACGCTCTCTTTGTATTGTATATATACACATGAGATGTGTGATTTTCATTCCGTTTGCCAGGCTGCTTGTGGGATTAACCGCTTCTGCTGGCTTTGGACTTCTTCCTCTAGTTAGCTGGGCTGGAGCGCTGTGAATAGCTTAGCTTACCTGTTGTTGTGTCGCTAGTCATACATTCGTTAGCAGGTATCGAGATGTTTATTTAATTCGCGAAAACCCTAGCAGTTAGGCGTTCACCGTCAACCTGAAGCCTCTGGGGAGAAATCTGGAGTGCTTACTGCTGAGGAGTTTCACACTAAAACGAAACAGCTATCCAGTTCTTTATGTTTTATAATGGTACCCTGACAACATCAATTTGTGACATATTCAATCAATTAAAAATGCTTATCTCCACAGAAATAACCATGACAACTGAACCCAAATAAATAAACCTTAACATGTTAATTATTAGCAGAAATAGATGTTCCTGGATAACTTTAATAAAAAGATATGAATCAATGTGTTCTGATCCATTTACAGTGTACTGAATTACTCTTTATGACTATTAGTTGAACTTTAATTAAAATCACAATTGTCAGTTGGTGTTCATTTCAAACTTCAATGTGATCATAACATATGAGTTAACAATTGTAACCTAAGAACTTAACAGAGTTGAAATAGAAGTAGCTACTCATCAACTGTACTAATTTTTGAACCGAATTATTCTATAGTGTGAATCATTAATTTCTAACTAAATAACTTGATTGTGCTAGGCTTACAAAGAGTAGTAAAAGTTCTTCATTAAATTATATATTGTACTATAAGTAAGAATTTCTAAAGAATTAAGTCTGGTTTACATTAATCTCCCCCCCCCGTGTCACAGTTTACTTTTCTTACACTAGCTGTTAACTCTCTATACGATATTTTCTTAGTTTTATGTGGCAAGTGAATTCTTCTTCTGTTCTACATTTAAACAATAAAGAAAAAATGTGTAACTTGAATATGCCTATAAATAAACCTGTGAATCAATTCACATACTGTATTCCGAATCCAGAGATGGAATTCAAAAAGTTCATCAGTTGAGATAGCTAAGTGTCATATACAGGCTATGCATCAATAATATATTGGTCACTTGCTGAACATCATATTATTGAACAAAACAAGACTATCTTATGTTATGACCAATCCATAGTCATAATAGTAACAAATTAACTATACTGAAAACTTGTAACTATTAGTAGTATCGATATAATTCGTTTACGACGTACATATGCTAACTAAAGTTTGATTGACTTCAGTTGAACAACACAATCCTGTACATATGAAGTAAGATTATGTTTAGTGATATTGTAGGTTTAAATGCCAAATTAACCAATTAAGCATTTTCTGAACATTTTTTATTTCATCGTAATTACTTATTACCCATGTGATTGTATCTTCCTTATAAATGTCTACAATGTTTCATATCATTTTTAATGCTTTAAATAGAATGGTGATGTTAACAATTGTTATTGTAAAGGTATGGTTGGAGTACTTTCAGCTTATAGACGGTGTTTAACTGATTTATATTCATCTGGTCCAATATTTTTTGCACCTATCATTCGTGAAGTTAGCGAGTAAGTTTTGATGATATTTTTTTAATAATCAAATTGAAATGGTTTTGTAGAGTTAAACATTAAGTTTAATTGTTTGTAATCATTATATATTGATGTTGGTTGAGTATAAATGGGTTAGTGCAAATGACAATGCATTAATCGTGAAACCTAAAGGTTTTGGTGCAATTCTTTGACGTGCTAAGGGGAGTGAACACTGGCAAGAAGTCCCAGATTGGGAAGAAATAGATATCTAGTTCTCCCTGGTTTTTAGTAATGCCTAATCAACATTAATTTTAAATAATGTCAAATGCATAGATGTGGTTAGGGTTTTTTTAGCAAGCTTGTGTTTTACGGGATGGGAATGCTAGTCCTATACCCAACCCTTCTCCTTTACCCGGGTTTGGGATTGGCAGCAACCCTAGAAGAGCTACAGGCAAAGTTAAATACATAAATAACAGGATTAATATTAAACGAATGAAAGTATTCAATAAAACATCATATTTGACTTATTTTTCGTACTACTTGACATATATTAATAAATCCTACATAAAAACTGAAGAGAATTGATACCTGATATGGGTATCGAACTTACCATCATCCTACTTCACACTCATACTGACTTCGACTGTTCTATATATGCACAACCAGGATATTTTTAGCAAAAATATTCATGATAACAAGTCGGTTATCAGTGCTCTTGTAGAGTTAGAGAGAAGTATAGTAAGATTATGTATGTTAAAAATAAACATTGGATTAATGAAAAGTTCACAAAACCCCTTCTAGTATATGGACGACTTAGATAGAGAAAAAGAGAGAGTTGTAAAATACTTCCGTTATATGATATGAATTTTTTTAGCAGTGTAAACGATAAACACACAGACCACGTGGCATATTTCATGGAATGTAATGAATAATTTAAATGACTTCCGTTAAGTGTACTTGACATCTTTTAGCAATCATTATTATTCTCAACTGTCCTTTGTTTAACCCGATGATAAACTTGTCTATATGTATTCACTATTTAACTGACATCAAAACAGTAGTAAACTAATGAACAAACAATGACATGACGGATTCATATAGTTTATTATTGGTTGTGGTTGTAAATATCAGTCGGTTGTAAAGTATTACATTCATAATGGCTGTAGTGTATATTTTTGTAATGTTTTTCTTAAACTGTTTTGCTAACATCTGGAATGAAGTGTTATTTCTGAAATACAGTTTCAGTATGCTCTAAACAATCCAGACAGCTTCAGCCTAATTCTCTACATCTAATCTTAAAGCTATTTAGTCAATAGTCAGGCAACTAATATAAAACTATAAAGCATTGGAAATTATCTATTAGTCACAACAATCTCATTCAGTGTATTGAATGAAAATAAGAAGATGTACATTCGTCATTTATATGCACCATTCAGCTGAGTATAAATGAATACCGGTTGTTTCAAACTAGTCTGGTGTTCTTCAGTAGCTTCCTCCATCCTCTATCCCACTTAGAAATGAAATCAAGGACTCTAATGTCTCACGATAAACTCTCAATCATCAAAATCCTTTGGATAGTGTCCAGTAGAAGAAATACCACTGGGTCAGTGCTGGTGCCGACTTAACTATGATTAATCTGTTCTACATATAATTTATGAATTAAGTATCACTCACCAGGAAACCATTTCAACCCATATGAACATTGGAAAGTTCAGCATGATTGAGACATGTAATCCACTAAGATATCAATTATTTTAATGAAAAGGTATCCCAAAAGTAGATGGTTTCATGTAAATGATAAGACCACCTACGTAACAATGCTGCAATACTATAATGCGAACCATAAACTCACATGATGACATAATCACTAGCTTCAATAACTAGACACTTTGGTACACTATGTTTGATTCTAGATAGTTGTAGACAGTCAACCTGAAATACCATATCTTGATGGTGACATTCTTATCTATGACACTGGATAATGCAAATTTAAATCTGTTGAGAATCAGCTCTAGCTACACAACCCAAAAGACTAACGTAGGAGTTAACTGAAAAGCCGGTGTATTGAAAGATCAAAACACAATACTGTTCAATTGAACTCCCTTTAAATTAATAACACATAACCCCCTACCTCCAAATTATCAAGAAGAAAAGAGAATTCCATCTTCGTTTAAAAGATAAAGATAACTGAGAAAATTCGTTGTAATTTACATTTGTTTAGAGTGATCTTTAGAATCAAACATTCAAGAAAAAAGTCCTATGACCTGCCGCGGTTTGAAATTTCAAATAATTCTTATCAAAAAGATACTTTTTTCGATTCATTCATAATATATTCCCTGAAAGAATCTCACTTGGAAGATTACTTTTTTCCAAGCCAAAAATACACTTACTTAACGGTGTGTGGAACGTTGACTCAAACAAACTCATTATCAGTTATCTTGAACTACTTAATATATGCGAAACGCACATCCTAGATTCCAGTTGCCACAGTCACAATTGAACTCAAACAGTACTTGTAAAGTAGAGCTATAACAAGGCATTTTGCGTAGGATGCATATATGCCGACAGAGACTGATCAATTTTAGTCCATGACTAATCAATGGAAAGATCCAAATACACTCTAATTATATATGCGAAATAATTCTACTCACTTATATCCGACTATATTATTGTTGTTAATTTTTTGTTTTAATACAACAGAGCAGCTAAACGAAGTGAAGCAGCAGATAATTATTATGTTTTATTAATTTTAACTAATGGTACTGTTGATGATTGGATTGATACTAAGAAAGCTGTAATTGAAGTAAGTTATATTGTTTGGCTACAAATGAAGGCTTCTCTATTAATCAACTATACAACAGTGTATTTGAATTATGACTATTAGTGGAATGTATGACACTCATTTCTGTCCTCTTAGAGACCGGTTGTTAGATGGATGTATTCGTATTTCAATGTTGGCACTGTCCACAATGAAACTTAAATCTATTACTTATTGTTTTAAATAACGATATATAATCATTTAAGCTAATCAGTCTAGTTAATCAATGTACTTGTTCAACGTATATGAGGTTGTTTACCAATTTGCCTGATGTTGATATTTAAGATGGAAACTCTTTCAGTCTCTGTTACAATATGTTCTTTGTATGCTGATTATCTTAATGCTTAATAAAACTAGCAACAAAATGATATGTTGAAGAAGTTCACCCAAAATATAGGAATTGATCATTTGCCCTCTTGAAAATCAACATCATGGAAATTAAATATATGACAACGAAAAATTGATCTAAAAGTCTTTACGATCAATTATTTACAGAATCATTGTGGAATTATTAGGACTATTAAGCATCATGATGTCGATTGTATACAATGTAAATACATTGAGAAGAATTTATTCACACATACTTACAAATTATATTAACAAAGATGGTATTGAAAAACTTTACAAGTATACAAAGTTAGTATCTATGTGAATATTTATTATTGAATCTATATTTTTTATAAGTAATCTTGTATTCACAAAGCATTACTTAAAGACAAATACTGATAAACGACATAATTAGATGTTTATTAACATAGTGAAGCTATATTTTCAAGATAGATTACATTACAATCTAACATCAAAGTGAAGAGTTAGAGAAATTTCAATACAGTTGTTCTTGTACTCTTTGACAATTCATTAATGTTTGCATACATACTCATACCAAAATCATATCTACAACATATATGTATTATATGTACTTTGACTACTAAGTTGTATCTAACCACTAGTTAGTCTCGTCTGTGATGATTATTCTAGTACAATCACTCATCTTAACTCACTGAGGTTTCTGTAAATTTATTTGGATGGTTGACAATAATAAACACAAAATTCTTGTTTCATCAGTTTAATTACTTAAGAAGAACTGAGTATGAAGATGCGTTTCGTCAAGTGTAAGTATCACCTCAATAATTCTACAATTCGAATGTACTGACTAAAAACTCTATTTAAATAACATACTTTTTTTAAAGATACTAAAACGTCAAAAATGATATTAACTGATCAAACCCCGTATCTTTGGAAAACCTTTATCGACAGAATAGCATCTTAGTTCAATGAAAGGGGCTGTTAATAAGGTGTCAATTTACTAGAATCGAATTTATTTCTAGCAAAAGATGTTATTAGAGGGCTGGTCGTAATTTTAATCTAAACACAGACATAGAAAGAATGTATATCAACAATTCTTAAGCTACGATTAAATAGGACCTATTACGCTTCCATTACTTAAAAAGTAACAGCTTCATTCTAATAATCAATTGTGGGTTTTGTGAACTATATAATAACCAACATATGAACCATTCAGAGTTATTCATAATCTTTAGTTTTATTCTGATTCATTTCCATCGTCTCATAGAAACAGAGGATTTAGTAATGTCCTTAATGAATACACATCAGGTAAGTCATGACCTAAACAACTTAATGATAACGTTTCATACAACGAAACTAAACAACTGTGATTCGAACTCCAAGTAAAGCATGAAGTGTTACTGACAAGTGACATTCAGCAACAAATTCTATCGACTGCAACTTACTGCTTAACACACATACATATATATATATATGTATATATACTGCAGACATATTACTTTGCAAAAGATGGTTTGGTACATTAATAAAGTTTGTGAAACTCTATACGGTTTTCCATTGTTTTGTCAATCGTAAATTATTCAGCTAATAGAATTAAGTAATATATGTGCAATATTTCAAAGAACAGAAATCAAAATGTCTTACGTTTTGTCACTTAATTCAAGCCACATCATCAATATACTTCTTCATTGGAATACTACAAATACATGTATATTAATTGATTGAGCATGTCACAGATTGATGTGGGTAGGGTACCAGTGTAAACCACAGAGCACTGAACAGCTGTCTCGTTCTAATGTTTAACTCCTCATCAGTGAGCACTCTAAATTCCGCCCCAGGGGCTTAAGGTTGGCGAACACCTAACCCTCTGTACAACTTAACTGGGCGGCACTTGATGACAAAATTCCGTCTCTCATCAATTTGTGACAATATAGCGTGACGATCATTCATTGTCATAGGTGATAACTGTCTCCTTCTCAACAAGGTGTTCGCTAACTTGAAGCCTTTGGAAGGAATCTGATAAGGAGGAAATATCAACCATTAGGAGCTTACTCAGTGGTCCAATGGTAAAACGTTCGCCGCAGAGCCAGAAGGTCCTGGGTCAGATCCCCGGTAGGGTCGTGGGTGCGCACTGCTGAAGAGTTCCATACCAGGACGAAACAGCTGTCCAGTGCTTCCAGGTGATCAATGGTTGTGTGAATAAGATCAATTCGTGATATTAAAATTGACATATGTACTACTCAATTATTTTACAAACTAATTATTCAATATTCAATTTATTTGAGATTATCAAGTTTAACCTCAAAAAATGATACCTATTCACATAATATTTTCATTTAGTAACTATTATGTTTATTCTTTTTTTGTATTTTGAATGAAGACATCATTTCTGCCAATATCTATAATTGTGCTTGGTGTTGGAGGTGGAAAGTTCTCAGGTAAATATTGATATCTACATACTTTATTCATGTATGATAAACGTAAATATTATCTTATGCTGTTAAGTATATAGTTGTTCCTGTAATCAAAACACCTTCTTGAGTACTAATGAAGATGATACAGAATCTTTAAGGGATTGAGTAACTTTACATCTCTAAAGGTTAAACACTCATAGCAAAGTGTGAAGATGTTAAGTTCAATTTCTGGTGACGATGTGGATGTATACTTCTGAGGAGTTGTGTTATAAGGTGAAATAAATGATTAGCTCATTATGGTTTATAATTTGTGCTTAATTAGTATCATTTCATGATGTAAAATTTGATTACTGACTAGTTAGTGAAATTAGAAATGATAGTACAAGACGAAAACTTTATATCTTAATGTTTTAGTGATTAGGGATAGTCAATACGGAACCGTCTATGACTTAAGTTTTATTCTGTTTGGTAGTCATCACCAAAGTATGCCATGATTTGTTAAGAGAAATGATGTGGGTTGTAGAATCCAAACCTACGTTACTCAATTTCACAACAATGAAAGTTACTACTGAACTAGTTAAGTTTTCACTGACCTCCTACAGGATTAAGATGTCTGCATTTGTAACTTTTATTGATTGACTTTGAATGACATATATTCGAGTCCCACAAACAGCAATGACTCTCTCTATATTTCAAGCACGTTGTATTAATGGACATCAAATTCTATGAATCATAACTGCAAAGTTTTGTTAAGTTGGGTTGTGGCTGGTAATCGGAATATACAAAACTAACTGAGTTCGAGCTCGGGCGTAAACATCAATATTGGGAAGCAGGTACGTCCGGCTAACTGGTCTCTAATAGGATGAAACGCGCATCCTGGATTTCGCTTGCCAATCACAACCCAAATCAAACAATATTTGTGAATAATTGCTATATCAAGGCAATTCACTCAGGATGTGCATTTGGCAATAAAGACTGATCAAATGCGATCCGTGACAAATCAACGGGAGGATGCAATTATATTCTAATTACAAAGCTTATTGCTTATCATTTCCAAACGTGAAACATTTCGCCGCTGGTAAACTTTATAGTAACTCACTTAGATCAGTAACTACAGTGCATCATGGCTGATGGAATTTGCCGAACAATAAGAACTAGATAAACATAACGTTGATGACAATTCTTTCAGTATTCAATAGATCGAAAATATACATCCATCTTCTTCATCGCTTATCAACAATATTCTAATGAATTAACCTTTCTAAAACGATTTACAAAATAATAAACACGTGTTTTTACTAGTTTAGCTTTTGTTTTAGTTGTTTATGTTCGTCATAAATTGATATTGGTTGGGTACCACTTAAAACTATGGAATATTAAGCAGCTGCTTAATTTCATTTTGGAAATCCTCACTAATGAGCACCCTCAATTCCGTCAGGAAAATAGAACCCAAAGACTTCAGCTGGTGCTTAACTATCCGTATCACTGTGTCAGTCTAAGTCCTAGGGTAAAATTCCAACTCCTATCAAATTATGACATAGTACGAAGATCATCCATTTTAATCGGGAATAACTGTCTCACTCCCAACAAGTTTCAGCATCACTAATCGTAACTTCTCTGTGATGAATATAAGAAACTAAATTTAATATCTGTCTTCATAAAACCACTTCACTTCTGTTAATTATATTTGCCTTTTTCTATTAGAAATGGAGATTTTGGATCAAGATTTCGGTTTGTTAAAAGTTGGCCAAGAACAAGCTTGTAGGGATAATGTCCAAGTAAGATTTTATTGTGTATATTCATACATATTTGTGTTTACTTAAATGTATTTTGAGTAATATTGCATGAAAGTACCAAATTCAAATAGTCATTATGTTTTATAAAAGGAAAATTTGGTTTGTAGACGATAGATTGTATCTAATTACTACTCAGTAATGAGAAAGAAATTTAGTCGTTCACCATCGTGATGCGATTAAAGTTAGATATTTGAATTTGTCTTTACGTATAGATCTGGGTTAGGCAACTATCAAAAACTAGAAAGCAATAAACAGCTGTTTCTTCCAGGTTTCGTATTTTTCAAAAATGTACATCCGCGAACCTATCACTAATCAAACCCAAGACTCTTCGGGATTCTCGGCGAACATCTAACCATGAAACCACTAAACCAACCAAGAGTAAATGGTTGATATTTCTAACTCAGTCAATTCACAATAAATGTCTAGACCTTATCGGTGGATAACTGGCTTACTCTCAATATGGTTAAACTCTACTGGTCAAGTCCGCTCATGAGAACTCTAGGAACTATCTCCGGAACTAAGTCACTAGTGAGCTGATATTTAATTGAATGGTAAGGAGATTGTTAAATTTAAAGTTAGATAAATGAACCCATCGGTGTTAAATCAATTATTTAATCGTTAAGCTTACTCCACGAGACATGAAGAATGATAGCTTGTATTTCTGATGGGGTTGTGAATTCACGCTATTACGGAGCTACATACTAGGACGAAATAAATGTTCTGTTCTCTTGGGTTTCCATTACTTGCCTAACAACATTAATTTTCCAATTTGAACAACAGTACTTCGAAATCATTAATATTAGTTTGAATAAAGTTCATATGAAAGTAAACTATTTTAAGTGGTTATCTGAACCACCGACCATTTAGCAGTCTGAAACTGAGTTATGCATGCATTTAACTGAACACCAATAAAACAATGGTTTCCCAAATCAGGCTTATTGCTAAACTTATAGATATCATGTGAAGTAAGTAGAGTGGAATACTGACGACTTCCAAACTAACGGGAAAAGGTTTTTCAGTGTATCCATTCATCGATGCTATAGATGATGTCACTTCATGTTAACAAAACGATCAAAGCAAACATTTCTTAACTTAATCAAAAAAATTTGGTAATTCTTACAAGAGGTCAGGAGTGGGGGGATCTGAATACGTCAGTGGCAATATCTCATACTGCGAATCCGGTTTAAGCATCTAGTGAAATTATGGAAGCAATGTATATTTATTTTATCCTAGTATGGTACTCCTATGAAGTACCTCTGAAGTCTAATGTCGATTTGCATAAAACAGATACCCTCTGCTTTCTGGTTTTTAATACTAGTTTAAAACAGGCTAATTCAAATTTAACAATCTACTTAATATAAGTTTCTTGCCAGTTGACGCTTCATTAGCATAGTGTACATGTAATTTTGTAGAAAGCAATGCACCCTGTAGGAAATAAACCTACGTTAGCCAGATTTACAGTTTAAAAGTGTACTATTCGGACTGACACTATTCGATGGAAGCATAAAAAGACCCATATGTCATTGTATAATGCTTTTTATGCCTCAGTGACTCACTAGTGTTGTTAGTTTGTGGTTGTATCTTATTAGATAGAATATTTGACTTTTGACTAACGACTCAAATATTTGAAGTCATTTTCATATGTTTAAGTTTAAAAAGAGCAAGAATAAACAATTAAACAAAATCATCAATTATGTAACCCGAAAACCCTTGGTTTGATTTCCTTGTAGAATCGAGGGTGTACAGTGTTGATAAATCCCATACTAGAATAGGAGAGCTATCTGTTGCCTTCCTTCCCCGCTGGTTTTCTGTAGTACCCAACCAACATTAATCTATGACTAGACAGTTGAGAAAACTGTTTTACGATATAATAAAGCAAATATTGTTTCACAACTGTCTTCTTTAAAACATACATCAGCAGGTTCAATAAATTTCAGAGGTCTGAAGTTTATATATTAACTTTTAGAGATTTTAACGTATCAACTTGATGTCCTGCCTCTGATTTATATCTAGATATTTAACTACTAAAAACATTTCTTCCACCTAGAACATGTTCGCAGTAATCTGTGATAAACAGTCATGAACGGTATATTTGCAAATTTGTAGACCTAGTTGACCGTAACGTTGAAAGGAGTACTTGTCAATCGTTGACTGAGTTATTAAGATAATTATTTTATAGAAAATTAATGATTGGGTTGTAGGGTGAATCGTCAGAAAGGGGCATTAAGCATTCTATAGATTGTTCCTTCAACATCATCTCTCATTAAAGTTCAAATGGATTCAAATAAGTCCTTTTACTAAATATAGCTACTTTCGACTTTTTATATATAGTTTTCTTATAATTATCAGTGAATGCCTGTAAGTAGTAGTTGTCTATCTTTCACACTTTGATATTCATCTGATCTTCTTTCACTATGCCTGTACTACACGTTTTGACCAACTGGTGTTTATCCACACGTCACCACTTTTACCACCCACCTAATCACCCCTTCCAACATTTCTTTTCGTTCGTTCATCTACAAAATAGTAATTTATAACTAGTATAATTAATCTGCATCATGAAGACCGCCACATCTGAGGGAATGCATGGAAGTGAATGAACGAGTAGGATGTGACTCGATGATTTGGACTTCGCAGATGATCTAGCTCTTCTAGCACATACACACCAACAAATGAAAGTAAAGGCAACCAGTGTAGCAGCAACTTCAGCATCAGTAGGCTTGAACATACATAAGGGAAAGAGCAAGATTCTTAAATACAGCACAGGGAGCACCAACTCAATTCAACTTGATGGAAAAACTCTGGAGTGAGTGGATACTTTCACGTATCTGGGGAGCATCATCGATGAACAAGAAGGGTCAGATGCAGATGTAAAGGCAAGGATTTGCAAAGAAAGGGCAACATTCTAACGTATGTATGTATGTATGTGTGTATAATCAACATAGAACCTGGCACATGCGTGCATCGGTTCAAGTTACCATACCTCATGGCACCGCAAGATTAACACCACCACCATTAGTAGAAGTTACCTCAATAAAATAAAATAAAAATAGTAACAAGGAGTGTGATCATATAGAATATATATGGAAGCGTAGGAAGAAAGTTATGGAATAATTTAATCCTCATGGTTTAAGGGAGGACAATGAGTGAATGCATCTGCGCAATTGTGACCGATTCTGGGCCATGTCACTCAGTGTCAGCCACTGATTACGGTAGTCTGCAGCTACCGACACGACTCGAATCGGCAGTCAGTGACTACATGGACTGATGTCATGTTTTAGTTTGTCCGCTTTTAACTCTCTTCCATCCTATTCCTATATCAGCCAACATTGCGCGTCGAGGCAGACGGTGGTTGGGCATACGCAACACATGTCTCATTCACCTCAGTCGATGAAGATTCACAACCTCCTACAGTTGAGAAACATATTAGACTTAAAACAGCTGTCAACCAACCTCAAAGTCAGACTCTTCAATTCGAACGTGAAGGCAGTTCTGCCGTAAGGAGCTGAAACTTGGAGAACTACTGCAAACATCCTCAGAAGGGTGCAAGTATTTATAAACAACTGCCTACGCAAGATACTGAATGTCTGTTGACCGGAAACCATCAGCAATAGTCTACTATGAAAGAAAACAAACCGACTTCCAGTAGCAGAGGAAACTAGGAAAAGATGTTGTAAATGGATAGGACATACATTGCGGAAACCATCAGACTGCATCACGAGACAAGCATTGACATGGAATCCTGTTAGGAAACGGAAAAGAGGAAGGCCAAAGAACACACTGTATCGAGAAGTGGAAGCAGACATTAAAAAATAAACATGAACTAGAAACAGGTGAAAAGGATTGCTCAAGACAGAGTTCAATGGAGAATCTTCGTGAGCGGCTGGCTTATGCTCCTCAGTGAGGGGTAACAGTCGTAAGTAAGTAAGTAATAATTAATCAGATTGTTATGTTACTTAAATAAACCTACAATCCAAAAGAAGTTAAAAGGTGTTCATTGTAGATGCATCATTATTCTATTCTCTATCTTTTATCAAAACAAGATTCATAGATATCATTAATCACTATAAATTATGTTGTTACGATTTAATTTATTTTCATTTGTATTTCATTGTTGTTATGATTAGTTTGTACAAATGAGACGATTTTTACGATTAGCAGCTGATGGATCAGATAGTATACGTTGGAGTAAAGTAGCATTAGCTAAAGAAGTACTCGCTGAATTACCTTCACAAGTAAGTGAATTACATTTTCATCATTATAATTCTATGCATTACTTAAATTGAAATGAATAAGTTGATGATATTTTAACAGAACATTATGGACTTACTTAAAATTAAAGTCTAATAAGAATTGAACTTAGGAGAAAGTATTCATGATGTCTTCTTTGAATGACGAGAAGGGGAAGATCTATCATCTTCGCGACATGAGATCACATATTGTCTGTATTTTAATGTTTACTACCTTTAAGATCATTATATTCTTTTGTTCCATTTCACACGAAGGAATGAAACAGATGTACGTATGAAACAATATTGGAACCTAAGAACTAGAACATAAAGAGTGAAAACATTTTCACTACTGTGACCGATTTTGAGCCATGTCACTCAGCGTCTTCAACCACCAATTACAATTATTACCCAAGGCCCATTAGAGTAGTCTACATCTACTAATAAGACTTAGATCAATAATCAAAGACTTCGTGGACTTGTACCATATTTCAATGATGTGCTGAAATGATCTATGTTGTATAAATTGATAGATAGGATTAATGTAGACAGGGCGGACAGCCTAAATATATGGGCCACCTTTTTCCTCACTCTACATACATTACAATTAGATACGAGGTAACTCTAACGAATTGATTTAATGCTCGTGAAACAACAGAAAGTATCATATTTATATGAAGTAAGCATTGAAAATGTTATCTAAAACGGAAATGGAGTGTCTCCAATTAAGCAAACTAACTTAGTGAAGTTTCTAACACTAGTACGTGAGATTTTAAGAAATTAGATTCAATTTCCGTTGATGCATTAGGTATTTACATTTGGAGGAAATAACTAACCAGTACTTCCTTGTTTGCAATAGATTTTTAGCTAAAGTTAATGTGTTAGGAAGATTGTTTTTAAGATAAATTCATGTATTTGTATGTTTTTTTCTTTTTACTTTACAGATAT
This sequence comes from Schistosoma mekongi, assembly GCA_034768735.1. Classification (NCBI taxonomy): domain Eukaryota; kingdom Metazoa; phylum Platyhelminthes; class Trematoda; order Strigeidida; family Schistosomatidae; genus Schistosoma; species Schistosoma mekongi. The sequence goes on along the minus strand of CM068306.1, from coordinate 78,822,359 downwards.
TAGAATATTTAGATAAGAATCATTTATGTCCACAACATCTTGTACCTAGACAAGCAGAAAAACTTAGCGATTTAACAAATCCTGATTGGTGGCGACGATTTACTCAACCATTATCAAGTCAAATGAATAGTATTTCTGAAGATGAAAATGATGCTTTACAACGTTTACAATTAAATGATAAAATTAATCAACCATCATCATCATCATCATCACCATCAAGTCCACCAATAAGTTCAACATCTGAAGGTAACAGTACTTTATTAAGTGAAATTAAAAACTATTCATCAATGAGTCAGTCATCATCTTCATCATCACCTAAAAAATCTGTTATTCCATTATATCGTCAAATGTCATTAGGTTCAACAAAATTAACTGAAAGTTATACAACAAAAACACGTTTTCGTCGATTACCCAGTGGATTTGATTCAAATATGAATACAACAAATCGTATTTCATCAGCACGACCTAATAATTCTAGTAGTAGTTCAAAATAACTCTGTTACTTATTTACATATAATGTTATATAATGATAGATAATGTACAATAGAACTTTATAATCACTTCTTACAAGTAATAAACTGCAAAGATGATGTTGTATGGGTGGGGAATTGAACTCTTTTAGTCTGTTGGTATATTCATTCACATTGAATAGTGAACATTGTAAATTGTACACAATTGTGACTAGAATTTACAAATAATCTCTATACATGTGGCATTGTTATAATAAGAAACCTTTAAAAAGTGCCTAAATACTTCATTTTTTTATAAATAAATAAAGAAAAAACAATGATAAACAAACTCGTGATATACGTTATACATGATGATTGTCGCTGATTAACTTTATAAGTAGACTATGTAATCAAACTAAATAAATTGTAAACATGTTAACATGATCAATTTCATTTTTCTATATAATAAAAGAATACAAGTATTGAACATTCTTATAACATATATATAATGCTGTCCTAATGGATTCTAATGAAAGCTATTCCCATTAATTCATCCATTCAATGTGCTAACTAAAGAAGATGACATTTTGATAATCAATAACTTTATATTGATCTCATTCATCACAGTATGATGATAATAATGACGACAAGAGCGACAATGATAATAACAGATAGATTTTGATATAGTTAAATAAACATGAACTAGATCATTTATTCAATCGAACATTGATTGTTAGAATCGATCATCGTAATAATGATATCACTGTACAATGTTCAATGACAAGTGAAAAATATCTTTTCTTATGTTTTGATTTCTTTGTAAAATTTTCATATGTTCACAGAAATCGAGAGAAAAACAAATAAGATTGATCAATTAAATGTTTTATAAGAAGAAAAGTTCAATTCATAATTTGTTTCTTTCTGGTATATAAATGTGAATTCTTTATGCAAAATTTCGTCTTCTTGCTGTTTTACAACTAGTTACTTATACTTATTTAAGTAGATTAAAAAGACCAACGAAAGTGGAGTTATCTAGTTGCTAGGTTACATAGGGTGAAGTTTAATTTCAGATTTATGTAAAATAAAGACTATCACTAATACAGATTGATTGCAGCTAGATGATGTCGCCTTGATTTAGAGAATTCCTGGTCTTGACTAGTCAATAAATGCATGATGTCTATAGGTGACCGAATAACATAAGTTTATTTATAATTCGAATGTATTTGGATCTTACCGATGATTTGTTATGGACTGGAATTGGTCATTCTCTATTGTCGCATGTGCATCCTAAGCAGATTGTCTAAATACTAGAGGTAGTTGACAAGTATTGCTTAAATTTGATTGTTAGTGGCAAGCGGACTTGCCGGCTATATAGACGAAGTCTGCTCAGGACGCATATCTAATAACAGTCTGACCAGTTTCATAACAAATTAGCGGTAAGATTTAAATACATTTTAACTATATATGCATACCCGTTACACAAGTCTATAATGCCAGACATAGTAGCTTAGTGGTGAACGTAGTGGCGCCGTACACGAAAATAGTCCGTTTGAGCCCCAATGTAAACGTCGGCAAGAATACAGGTAGCAACAATGTAACTCTAATTATGTCACATGAACTTTCTTAAAATAGCTCTTTAAGTTTAGTGATCCTTCATAACTTACCTTTTATAATACTACAAATGAAATTTAGAATGTATATTCAGTCCATTTTAATTGATGACAACTGTATTACTCCGGACAATCCTGACAATGGATGATTGTCGCGCTATATATCACAAATTGATGGAAGTGGGAATTCTATCATCAGATGCCGACCCAGTGGTGATAAAGGTTAGGCGTTCACCGTCAACCCGAAGCCTCTGGTGTGGAATCTGGGGTGCGCATAACTAAGGAGTTTTACACTAGAACAAAACATATATCTAGTACTCCCTGGCTTTCAATGGTACCCTGCTAACATCAATCTGTTACATTTTCAATCAATTGAAAAATATTTATTAAATATGATGTTTCACCACTCAACACTCGCTTACTAACTAAAAGGAAAAAGTGGTAGTGCGAGGTGAACGTTACATCTAACCAAAACCTGTTGAATAAAGAGAAGAAAAATACTCACTACTCGTTCAACAACGAATACTATTTGAAAATAGAGTGCGATTACATAATAGGCTATTTAGAAATGTCAAGCGACAAAAGAATCACAATTGTGTTACGTAAGTGTCTCAGTGATAAAGAACTGTCTAAAAGTTAAAATCAACTTACAAATTGGAAGAATTAGCAATGATTGTCTACTTGACTGGTATTAAGAAGAAGCAAATGCCAAAGATAGCAGTAGTAATTATGAAAAGATAGAAGAGATTTATCATATTGATTATAAAGTGTTGGAAATTAAAGAAAAGGCATTAGAATAAATCCGGAGTAATGATAAACAGATAAATAGATAAAGGAGAATCAGGGCCATGTTAAATGTAGGGATTAAACGTGCTACTCTTGAACTCAGAGATCGGGTTCATGCCTCCAGATTTCCAGTACTTTAGCTGTGCATAAGATGTTTATTTGTGCTCTATTTGAGGTCAGTCATTTAATAACACAAATGATACTGAAAGCCGATTCTAGAGAAGCTACGTACCCTGAGTTGATTGTTTGTTCTTGTATTGAGCTTGTGATAGACTTGCATTCATCTTCCTGGAACCAGGCCGTATGTTGCTTAGAGGAGCGTTTGGAAAGTGTTCACTTTGTGAGACCGATATATTAATAAGTTCTATAGGAGCAAGTAAATGTTTTGATACACATAGATGCGGCCCAAAGTGGAAGTTGATCCTTAACAAATCTTCGAATCATACGTCGGCAGAAAAAATACTACAAAGCTTGGCAGCAAAGAATGTTTTCTTTAAAGACTTTATAATCTGGTTTCTCAAACTTTCAGCTGTTAAATCTCCAGTAAATTCAGCATTAATAAGAAAAGATTTCTTTGGTGTTGTAGAGGACTTTACGAGTTGAAGTTGAAGTTTAAGGTTGCTATCAATGGAACCTTGTTGAGTAATCGCTTCTGATGAATATATGTTAAAGTTTAGATAGTTCCTCATCAATGATATGATTACGGTAAATGTTATCTTCCCTTTTTTATTTAACCACTTGATAGTATCGCTAGAATCATGTAATCAAATAACTCAAAATTAAGGTTCAATATAATACTATCATTCGTCTGACATCATCTGATTACTGGAAAATACACATATATATTAGTGTAGAATCCTGATGAAAAACGAACTGTAAACAAATATATTTCTTCACTGTTTGCTGCTTTTTATTATATAGATATATTATAGTGTTTGACAGTTTATAGATGTGGAAGATGGTTAGATGGTAGACGACAGGACACCCTGAACCTGAGTATCGTGTTATTTAGCACTTGTTAGTAAGGCGTATCTGCAATCTCTGAGGGAACTCACGCAACCCCCCTGTTGCAGATTTGACTCTGAATCACCCAGTTTCACAGTCTGTGGTTATTACCAATCAGCTACTCGGGTCAAGCTGGCCCCCCTTCAGAATTGAAATGTATGCATAGACTGATCACTATGTAGTGACTAATTTGGTGTCAGTTAAGTCTATTATAGTACTGATCGAATCTTACAGATTGAGTTACAAATATGGTCACTAGTCTAAGTGACTTGACATAACCGGCACTGTGTAGAGATTAGAGTTTAATGATGTCTGTAGTATACGGAAATAAAGAGATTAATGACATTGTCCGATATTATGCTTTTGACAGTTAAAACAATTTAAACTAAACACGGCGTTTGAACCATCCATCTCAGGAAACAGTCTAATAAAAGCCATCTTCCTGAGTTACAAATTTCCTTCACTACAACCAAGCATTCCATAATTATGTAGTTTAAAATAAGAATAATAAAATGGGCAGCTATTTTTTCGATAAGAAAGGTCATAATAGTTGCCAAGGTAGTTCTGAATGGTACATTTAAAAAAGTGAATAATAACGTTGTTACTGAATATAACCGATTGTATCTGTAGCCTAGTTTTGAACACAGTGGCACTTGACACGAAATGAACTGTGTTCGAGTTCCGGTATAAACATCACTATTGAAAAGCAGGTACATCCAGCTGACTAGTCCCAAATAGGATGAAACGTACATCCTGAATTCCGTCTACCAATAACAATCTAAATCAAACAATACTTTTCAATAATCGCTATATCGAGGCAATTCACTCCGGGTGTACATATGGCAACAGAGATTGATCAGATTCAGTCCATAACAAATCAACGGGAAGTTCCAAATACATTCTAACTAACTAAAATAGTTACAACGGGACAAATAATCAACAAATCACAACCTATGTAGTATATTTACTATGATATCAGGACCTTTTACTGCTAGGCTGCATCTGTTAAACATTTAGCAACTATAATATTTGGTTTGATTAACCTGTAAACGTTTCATGGACCCATTACCAAGTGTTAAAACTGTTTTCCATTGTGAATTATTGTAGTTCTACTAGAGATTGTGACTTTTGAACACAACTCTCTTAGTTCAGTCTTTAATGTATATTGTATTTTTCATTACTGGCTGGTCCAGTGCGCGATAAATAAAAGCGTTTGTTACTACTCAGTAACCAGCTTAGTATTCTCTCCTATTTACTGATGTTGATCTCTCGCTCTCTGTCTTTGGTCACTTTGGCACTGTGCCAACCAATGAGCGTTCAGTTAGTCAAGTTATAGTCATATTACAAGTCACATCACTTCACTTTGATACAAGGTTGGTACCCATCTATCTCGGTTATCTCGTATTTTCCTTCAATATATCCAAGGTTATATCAAAGATCAAATAATAAAATAATAACTTCAAATTCATCAGTTTCCACAGTATTAGAAAACAAACCTATTTCCTTTCGATGATATTTAACATGAGTTACATTGTGAAATCTATGAAAACTTCAAAGTGCCACACAAGTGTAACGTAACAATTCTAGTAGTTACAAAGTAATAATAAGATTAAAGCATATAACCATGAAAGATGAATTTTCACTTGATAGATTTGAAAGAGGCAACAAAGAAATCCAAAACATGAAGCAGAGGATTAGGTGTTTACCAATCTGAAGATCCTGGGTGGAGTCGACAGAGCGCACCGACGATAAGTTTCATACTAAGACGAAACATCTGTCAATTGCTCTCTGGTTTTCAATGCTACCCAATCAACACTAATCTGTAACGAATACAAACAACAAATTAAACATCAATCTCTGAAAGCTACCTTAAATAAGTAAAACACTATTTTAGAGAATGTTGATAACAATAATTCACCAGTTATGTGAAACCTTTTATAGAACAAGTATATGTTCGAGTTACATTTGTATATGGTGTTAAATAAAAAAATTACATCTATGAGGTAGACATTTTATTGATTTGGCCTTCACTTTAGTTCAGTCATTTCACCGCGTAGATGATTATGATAGAAATTTCTAATAGTGTAGCTCCAATATTCATGTTTTGAAAGCTATTTAGAGATATATGTAACCTGTTTCAGTCGGCTAAGTGTACTTGTAGAAATATAGTGATTTGGATAAAAGTATAGATTCACATTTAAATCATTTATGAATAAGAAAGCATTTGAAGAAAATAATTCAAAGCTAGGGTTAATCTGGACCTGTCACTTCTCGTGAAGTGTAGGCGGCCGACCAGCATTCTCCAACCAACTCTGTCCTGAGCTCTCCTTTCCAGTTCTTCTTAAATGTTATTCTTTGTTTCGTGTCCGCCTCCGATTCCCGAGGTAATTAATCGCTTGGGCTTCCTCTTTTCCTTTGACATTAAGGATTTCATGTTACTCATTCCACAATCTGTATCCTCTCCACCCCCCCCCCTCCCGCAGAGACTTCTCTTGATTTCCTTCTGTTACGTTCGGCGATTAAAGAAGAGTAATGAACTTTCAGAATTGTGTTTTGAAGGGCTATTTCAATTATTTTGGATGTGAGTAGTGTAAACATTTGATTTCTATGTAACGTTCCCCTTACCCTATCCTCCAGGTCAGTTTATTTAATCTTAGTATATTGTTCCTTACTATAAACTACAGTTAATTGGTTGTGTACAAATTGTCCCTATTCACTACCACTATCTCCTTTGTTCTATATTAATGTTAGATTCCTGATTGGTTAGCTGTGTGGTCTAGTTTTAGGTTTATATAAAGGAATGTGCGGAATGTAATATGATTCCATCCGGTTTATCTATCGTCTTGTTCTTCTATCACTGGCTTGAGACCGATTGGGCATAGGGCAGAAGCGCATTTATCGACTAGGCTCACTCAATTGATAAAACAATCATTTGTTTTGCGCCATAACACTTTCTCATCTGGAAGTTGATTTGTTCACTGCCACAGTAGTTCGCTGCTAATGATGTCAGGTCAACGATTATCTTGAGCAAACAACTGTCTATAATTACCCCTATCTTTTGAATGATGCTTTTCATAGTTCTTAAATTTTCACCTCCATACAACAGAACTGTCTTGACGTTTGTACTGAAAATTCTGACTTTTTGTTGGTTGACAGTTGGTTTGAGTTCCAGATGTTTTTCAACCGTAGAAATGCTGCTCTTGCTTTGGCGATTCGTGCCTTCACATCTGCATCAGGACGTCTTTTTATCAATAATGTTTCCCAGGTATGCAAAAGTTTCCACACCCTCCAAAGCTTCTCCGTCAAGTGTAATTGGTTTGGTGCTCGTTGTTTCGTGTCTAAGGGTCATTCTTTTTCCTATGTATATGTTGTTGCCTACTGCTGCCACACTGTCTATCTTCATTCGCATTTATTGCTGTGTGTGGGAGAGAAGGGCTAGGTTATCTACAAAGTCAAAATCGTCTAGCTGCACCCATTTTGTCTACTCTATCTCGTGCCTCCCTTAAGCTGTTGAGGTTTTCGTAATCTAGTCAATCACCAGGAGGAGGAGAAAGAACGAGAGTAAATAACCTGGTCTGATACCGGTCTTCACTTGGAAGGAATCCTCCATGCACTGTTTTACAGTGTAGCCCGTCATAAGAATTTTTAATGATGTCGACTATCATCTAAGGTACACCTTGGTACTAAAGAAAGTTTCATAATGTTTGCCTGTCCACGCCGTCAAATGTTTTCTCATAGCCGGGGAAGTTGATGTAAAGTGACGAGCTTCATTCAACTGAATGTTCAACAATGACCTGTAGTGCCACGACTTTTGTCGGTACATAATGGATCTTTATGGGATCCGGACTGTTGATTTCGAAGTTTTACGTCGACTGGGTCTTTCATTCGGTTCAACAACACTCTGTTGAAGACGTTTCCTGGTACTGAAAGTGAAGTGATGACTCTGTAGTTCTCACACTTGCTAAGATCTCCTAACTTTGGTATCTTGATGAGGTACTCTTCTTTCCAGTTTGTCAATACTTGTTCTCCCTTCCCAATCTTTTCGAAGAGAATGCGGATTATCTTTACAGTTACTTCGATACCTGACTTCAGTATGTTTTCTGGCCCTACTGATTCACCACTCTTGATTTGTCGGATGGCCATTTTGATTTTGTCGACTGTTGGTGGGTCAACGTCAATAGAAACTGATTCAATGACTGGTAGGTTCAGTGGGGGGTGGTCTAATTCAGAGTTCTTCGAAGGCTCTAACCACCTGTTTCGTTATTCTTGGGTCCCAACGATGGATTTGTCATCCTTGTTCTTAACTGGTCGTTCTGGTTTACCGTATTTTGTAGCTAACTTTTCTGCTGTATCACATATGTTTTTCATGTTTCCTTCTCTCACAGCTTTTTCCGCTGTTATTGCTAGGTCTTTTAGATGTTTCTACTTTTCAGTCCTAATGATCCACCTCCCTTTTTTTGTTGGTCGCTGTGTATCGGGGTAATGTCTTGGATGTTTTTGTTCTTGTTCGGCCGATATAAGTACTGTCTTCCTGTTTCTGCTTTCTCGGATCTTATCCAGAGTGCCAACAGAGGTCCATTATTTTTGGTGGTGCTTTTTGCAAAGAATTCTAAAACAACACAAAATCCAAGAGTTCTACAAAACAACCAACATGTTTTGAGGTGTTTTGGTAAAAGCAAAAAATGATCCTCTTCACCTCCAAATAAAACTGTGTCTACAGATTAAGTTGGGTCAATTATGATGCCTTCTATAGGGATGAGTTTTACGGAGAAATCATGACCTATGCCAAAACAACATGATAGCTACATAAAGCGACCTCTTAATAATCCTGTGGACCTCGAAAGCTTATAAATCAAATCATCAATAGCAGTGCATACTACTTATGATAACCACAAAATCAATATAAATAATATCAAAATCATTAAGAAAGGTTTTTTAAACTACAAAGAAAGGCGTTTGTCTGAAGTATTTCATATTTTGTTAAACCCCCACTACACTTAATAAAAAGAAAGATCTTTATGTTTATTCGACATGGCCTATCCAACCTAACAACGACAATTAAATGCATTAAAATTCGTTTAGGTTAAAAGACACAGATTATCGTCTTACACACTACATTTTCGGTATACGCAAACATGATTCATTATGAAACACCTTGATCCAGATTAACATGACTTCAACACATCTATTCTGATAACTTGATTGTGCTAATTTTGATTCATTCCATTGTATGATTTAAATTTAGGTCATTGTAATTCCATTATTTATTATTCACTGAAGTAGTAACTTACACTAAGCAGTGAAACATTAGAAATTTCGGTGAAACTAAAATTTGCCGACGAACTTGAGAAGGCCAATGAGAATGAAGGTATTTATTTCAAGATCGCGCGCTTATTCAAGTTCAAAATGCTTACTTTAGATCGGCTGATTAGAATTTTCAATAAAAACATTATTATTTATAATCTACAAGCTCTCGGATTACTTCGTAGAGAGTTGATTTGTGATTGTGGGCTCAATATGGCTCAAGTACAATCCATAGAGAATCGAGATGGAATAATCTTTCGTTGTAATGGTTGTTGGCGCAAGAAATCAATAAGAATAGGCAGCTTTTTTAGCAAGTCTATACTGACGCTGAGGCAAACCCGCATGTTACTTGTATTGTGGGTTATGCAGTTGCCTGCTACGCTGGCATCGTCTCTTACAGATTTAAACGAAGTAACAGCAGTGCAATGGTATCAGCACTGTAGAGATATATACACAGAAATCATGTTACGCTTAAATCAGTCGCTGGGAGGCGTCGGAAGAATCGCTGAAATAGATGAAACAGCCATTAGAAAGCGTAAATATAATAAAGGAAGATCCGTAAAAACTGGAGGGATAAGTAATAATTGCTTTTATCTTACTGGTAGATTCTTGGTATTTACAACCAAACATTAAGAAATGGATATTTCATGTCCCAAATCGAACTTCAAGTGTATAATGTGTAAGTCTTTTTTTAAATTAACCCTTTTTTAATAATAAAAATGATTTTACCTACCAGTGCATTCTCATTGGCTAAAAGGTGCCTCAAGGTCGTCGGTAGAGGATAGTTTCACCGAAATTTCAATTCTATGCATATACTACTTAATTTTACATATACGTAAAAACATTGTTTTTTAAGAAAAAATATATATATCTGTTATGACGTGAATATCAAACTAAGGTTTAACTCTGCCTGTAGCTCTCCTAGGGTTACTGCCGGTCCCATGCCCGGGTAAAGGACGAGGGTTAGGCATGGGGCCGATAGACTGGAAAGAAGGATATCTTATCAAGTTATCAAAGAAAGGAGATTTGAGCAAATGTGATAACTAAAGAGGGATCATGCTACTGTCGATACAAGGGAAAGTCTTCAACAGACTATTATTGAACAGAATGAATGATTCAGTGGAGGCTCAACTTCGAGATCAACAAGCTGGTTTTCGTAAGGATCGGTCGTGTACAGACCAAATCGCAACACTACGTATCATCGTCGAACAATCAGTTGAGTGAAACTCGTCATTGTACATCAACTTCATTGATTATGAGAAGGCGTTTGACAGTGTAGATAGGAGAACACTATGGAAACTTCTTCGACACTACGGCGTACCAGAGAAACTCGTCAACATCATCCGGAACTCTTACGACGGAACACAGTGCAAAATTGTGCATGGAGGACAACTGACAAATGCATTTCCAGTGAGGACCGGAGTCAGATAAGGCTGCCTACTCTCGCCTTCTCTCTTCCTCCTAGTGGTCGACTGGATCATAAAGACCTCCACATCTGAGGGGATGTACGGAATTCAATGGACAAGTAGGATGTAACTCGATGATTTGGACTTTGCGGATGATCTAGCTCTCTTAGCACCTACACACCAACAGATACAAGCAAAGACAACCAGTGTAGCAGCAACTTCAGCATCAGTAGGCTTGAACATACATAAGGGAAAGAGCACGATTCTCAAATATAACACAGAGAGCACCAACCCGATTGAACTTGATGGATACATTCGCACACCTAAGAAGCATCATCGATGAACAAGGAGGGTCAGATGTAGATGTATATGCAAGGATTGACAAAGCCAGGGCAGCATTCCTACAGCTGAAAAACATTTGGGACTCAAAACAAATATCAACTAACCTCAAAGTCAGACTCTTCAATTCAAACGTGAAGACAGTTCTGCTGTATGGAGCTGAAACTTGGAGAATTACTGCAAACATCATCAGACGGATACAAGTATTTATAAACAACTGCCTACGAAAGATACTGAATGGCCGTTGGCCGGAAACCATTAGCAACAGCCTATTATGGGAGAGAACAAATCAACTTTCAGCCGAAGAGGAAATTAGAAAAACACGTTGGAAATGGAAAGGACATACATTACGCAAACCATCAGACTGCATCACAAGACAAGTATTAACATGGAATTTTGTTGGGAAACGGAAAAGAGGAAGGCCAAAGAACACGCTGTGTCGAGAATTGGAAGCAGACATTAGAAGGATGAACAGTAACTGGAAATAGCTGGAAACGATTGCTCAAGACAGTGTTGTATGGAGAATCCTGATAAGCGGCCTATGCTCCTAAGTAAAGAGTAACAGACTCTAAGTAAGTAAGTAAACTAATATTTATTTTAAAATTATTTTTTTAATTCTTTTCAACTTGGTCTTTCACAATCTAATATTAATAATCGTTTAAATAAATCAGGTAAACTTGTATAACATTGAAAAATTTTTTGTTTATTTGGTCCATCAATAACAAATAAACGTATTAAATTCCCTTTATACATAAATAAATATTTACTTAATTGTATTCTACAACCAGTTTTTATTTCTAAACTATACAAAAAATATTTCATTCTATTAAATATTGACAAAAATTTCATTGTATCCAATTTTGTCTGATATATAAACATTGTATAACGTAACCAATTAGTTGATAACATTTTCTTTTGATTATTATTAAATAAATTTATTTTATGTTTATATTTATTACAAATTACATTAGAATAAATTATATTATCATTATGTAACCATTCAATACAATCAAATTGATTAGATTTTAATATAGTAAATCCAAGTAAAGATGAATTGATTAATGATGGACAATTTATTTTGTATAATGTTTCTAGATTATTTATTTCATTTATATTAGTAGTAGGTGTTAATCTATATGAATTTTTTCTAATATTTTGATTAAATCTATCAGTAGTAGTTAAATTTGACTGATATAACTTTTTATCTTTTGTTAATTTATTATTATGTATAAATGAATTATTCTTATTGAATATCATTGAATTCCATTTTAGTGGAAGTAATGAATTATATTCTAAGTTTATAATACAATCTTCATTCAATATTGGATATGAATTGTTATAATCTAACGAATGCTTATATTCATACTGTATATTATTCGTTTTATGATAATTTGTTAAAGTGTATTGATCATTGAATTCTTTTAGAGTAGATTCATTGAATATTGAATGTGTACAGTCTCCATTATGATAATCAGTGTTACATAATACGGATTTTGTATAGTTTAATGAATCATTATCACTCATTTGATTATATTCTTTATGTATTGAATGATGTAAATGTTTTCTATTTAAAATTTGTAAACAATTTCCCATCTTTATTTTATTTAAAGAGAAATAATATTGAATCAATTGAAGATGATAATGTTCAATTCTCCTAATGGCGTTAATTCAAATTGACTATTCGCGTATATGTATAAAATGTATTAAAAGTATCTGTTAATGAGTAACTTGGATAATTCATTGAATAACTTATCCTTTATCTAAAAATGGTTGTTGTATATGTTTTTTTTAAAAAAACAAATAACTCAATCCATTGATCATTTATCGGTTTGTATTTGTATTGAATAGATCACGTGATAACTGACATTCTGATACTTTGCTATGTTTAAATAGATAGAATACCGTAGTAATACTGGTTAAATTGATTATTGTATATGTAAATTTCAAACAATTCTATTCATTATTCAGTTGAATAATACCGATAGGAAGTAAGATAACTCAATGTATATTAAAAGTTGAGAAAGAAGAGTAAATGTGTAGTGGCGAAGTTAAGTTGGAGGATTAACGAAGACTATTTCAGTTACTTTAGTTGTATGTAAAGTAGACACTTTATTTCTATCACCATTATGTCATACGTATCCTATCCTCTAGTTTAGCACATTTCTGTTAATATAACATTTCTCATTTATTAACTATGGTTAATTGACTGTGTACGTGTCACCTCAATTCACTTCCACTGTCTCCTTTGTTTTGCATTCATGTTAAATGCCTAATTAGCTGGTTGTCTGGTCTGGTAAATGTACATATATAGGATTGCTTGAAATATAATTTCATTTGTCTGGTTAATTTATCAGCTTGTATTCTTCCATTTCCGACTTGGGACTGAGTGGGCATCGGGCAAACGTGCAGGGACTAGCTACGCACTCATCGGTATTGTTATTGTAACCTCGTATCCACAAGACCATATCAACTAACTGATTGTACATTCCAATTATAACAGCCTTTTCTGATGTCGTAACACTAACATTTCTTTGCGTGTACATCCTCAATGTATGATTGAACTACCTCTCAATCTCTTTGCAAGAATGATTGAACTTGTTACACTTGTTAAATTTCACTGGTTCTAAATTATAGCAACATGCATTTGGCGTATCGACTTGTCTATTATACATGGATCTGATCACTGGTATATGTGCATATAGTCAAAGTGATACATACGAGATTGAATACTCTAAGGATATTTATGAATCAAAACTTAATTAACTCCAATCTAACACCACCAGTTCTCATAACACGAGTCATACGTGGTTTTTCATTCGTCTTACAATATTATTTTCAACATATGCATCATATATTAATGTAAAAATCAACGATTGTGAATTTGAAAGTTAACTGGTTATAAGTCAGTAAATGTGTTCAATATGCATATAAACCCGACAATTAAACATTGTTTTAGCAATAATGTAATACTTACATGGAGAGGGGGCCAGCGTGGCAAACTTAAGATAACACACGCATATTAACAGTCACAAATCACACGTATGTATTTGATATACCGGGCACTTAATGAAGATTGATTATCTTCGAGAACTGTGTTTTAGAACATTATTTCATTTATCATAACTGTGGATAATGTGATCATTTTCATTTCTATGACTGTTATGTTCCCCTTACCCGGTTCTCTCGTTTAGTATATTTACCTCTTAGTATATTGTTTACTACTATGAACTACGTTTACTTAATTGTGTACAAGTTGTACCCATTCACTGACACTCTTTCGTTTGTTCTGTATCAATGTTAGATTTGTGATTGGTTTACCGTGTGGTCTGGTTTTATGTATATATAAAGGCATAATTAAAATATAATACGATCTCGGTTCTCCGTTTTTCGGTTCCCAATTCTGGTTCTGCTACTGTCGGCCTGGAGGGTGAGTGGGCTTAAGTCAGTCACGCATTATGAGCTAGGCACACTTCATTGGCGTTCGCGTCTACCAATCAAAACCCCCTCTCTTTCTGGCGTCATAACAGCAGTATTATGCTAACTTTTAATATAAGTTCGTTAAACATATTCAACTTCATAGGAATGCATTTTACTTTTATTAACAGTCTAACTCTAATTAATTAGATTGTCATCCCAGTTTGATCACTACACACATCACACATTAACTTTGGTATATAATATAAGTATTACAGTGAAACAAATAACAATATCATGGAAAGTTCTACACAATAACAATACCAAAAATATAGAACTATACCGTCGATGAAACTATAACAGTAATTTATTTATTTATACATCGTTTTCGACGAACGACGATTAATGCAGAGACATTTATTTGTATAATATCAAGGAAGAAAATGTACAGAGCTTCAAAACAAAGTTCACTAAATACAACAAACAATATTGTTGATACATTAAAATAATGTAAGCGTATTAATCAAAAATCTATTGCATGAGTGATCTTAATAAGCTTTTGCAGTCTGTATACTTACACACACTAGAAAACAGTTAATTTGATAGTAATGATTGTTTCATGTAAATAAAATATGCTATCGTTGATGCCAAAAAGAAGTGTTATAAATGCTAACGACGTATGACATCTGTTACGTGAACTGATGAAGTTGCATCGCAGTTACTTAGTTCCTTAGGGTACTTAATCTCGTATATATTACTTCGATTCCATGAACATACTAATGGTCAGATACACGTAAAATAGACAGATCGATACACTCTATATATGATGCTATATTTTAGAATCAGTAAAATTTAACAAATGAAGCAAGTTGAATCATTCTTGCAAAGAGATAGAGAGGAAATCCAACCGTACATTGAACATGCATACACAAGGAAATGTACAATATAAAAGTTGGTATGTTCAGGGGATAATCTGGGCTTCCACAAATCCACTACTATTAATAACCAATAGGTTAAATTAAGATAATTGTTTACAAAATTCTTCTACTGTTTATTATTCTCTATGTAAATATTTGTTTAACCTAAAAGATGTATCTCATTACGTATACTGAGTGAAATATAACAAAACGGAATGATATTTTCGCATTATTACAGACGTTATCTGTAACGTCTTCAATGTTCAATAAGTACCAAGTAATGTGTTAATTTGACATCACGAATTGGTCTAAAGTGAACAAGCACTGACCACCATAAACCACTGGACAGCTGTTTCGTCCAAGCATGGGACTCTTCAGCAATGTGCATCCATGACCACATCAGGGACCGAACCCATAACACCTCGTAATATTCAATAGTGTTAGATCTGTATGTTAAAGTGTTATGTTTATTTTGTAACTATTCTGAGTATTGTAATGAATCTGATGCCAACGGAGTAATCACTACGTTTAGTTCCTAACTAAAAACACATTTGACAATAATAGCACAGGCTTTTAACGAAAAGTCATTAACGATTATTTTGGTAGGAATGTATTGAAATTGACACTAATCAAACAAGCTAACCCAAAGATCAAATGTTTGCATATCACGTTACCGAGGTTCCGTCACACCCTGAACAAACATACGAACATCAAGATACACAATAAGTAAATTACTATATTCAGCATTAAATGTGACCTCTACAGTATGCCCAGTGTAACACAGTTCAAAATAATACAAGTAAAGGCACTTAGTGAAATTACTAGTAAATATTACAAATATATAATGTTTCTTATTGGGGTGGGCTTTTGATTGTTGTTTCTACTGAGCCCAATGATTACTTAAATGTTTGTTATCGATTTGATTACTTACTTGAAGTATACCCGTACAGCTCAGTAACTATCTCTAACCAGCGTTTAGGTACTTAACTACGATCCACGCGCAATATGAAAAGTTAAAGATAAGTTAATACGTGATAATTCAACGAGCTAAATAAGCGAAATCCAGAAGCATGGGTAAAAGGAGTTCCATTAATCAATTATACTGTAAGATTTTATACCAAAATAAGGAAATACAATAAGTAAAATATTATTCCGAGACTTATCAGTAGGTGCTACAACCTATCTACTCACTGAATAAATGGATGACTGATTAAAAATTTTGGATCTCATACAATTATTAAATATTGTTAACATTGCAGGTAATCTCAGATGTTTTGTTTTACTTATCGTTACTTTAAGTGACTAGACCATAGCATAGAAACGAAAGTATGCGTTCCTTAAAACATCGATGAATAATCATTATAACTAATCAACGTACACTTGAAATTTGGGTTTACAGATAAGTATACCAGGCTAACTGATTTATTGCCAGTTTTATCCTATCAGAAGGAAGTAACTTTTAAGATTTATCTGAAATAAGAATAATATTGGAAAGTGTATTCAAATTTTACATAATTCACGCAGGTAACCAAGCTTTTCCTGTAAGTTAGAAAACTACATCTCTACTTGCTCATATAGGTACATTACACTCGTATCCTGAAACCTTTCACAGAAATGTAAACGGCCCTTTAAGCATACTTATACTGATTCTGTTTAGGGTTCATGGTTATGGTTATACTACAATTAAGTTGAGGGATTTAGCTGGTTTAGGCTAAGTAATAGTATAGGTTAAGTAATTCTGTTCAGGTAGTGCCGATTTGTGTAATTCATAGTTAATTTATCAAAGACTAAGAATATGATACGTTCATTGCCACAAATTGTCTTGCGATGTTAAAAATGAGTTTTGCTTAATAATTTTATACTTTTTGTATGTCAGGCATACGTATTACTATGGGTGATTACCGGCTGGTTTTGCAATTTTTAGGTCTGTGATGATGGGCTAATGGTTACTTTTCGTAAACAACATAATAATCACTTAAGCTTGTTCCTACACTGCTATAAAAGTCATTGAGTCTCAACATGAGACTCATCAGTAAGTTGTATTCGCAATCCAACAGCTAGCACTTAGTCTTTGAGTAATTCATTGGACATCTAATGGTTAGCTTTTATAACTTTAGTCAATTCGCATAATATCGGGTTACACTATCTAACAAAATCGGGTGGGTAACTGTTATTGATATTTGATGATATCGTCTTACATATCATGAACTGATTAGAACCGTAAATCACTGGATGATGACTTCTTGGTCCTCAATGAATACCTAAGTGGAGTCAACTCAACGTACAATCCAATTTACATTCGTTTAGTATGAAGGATGTACTGCATTTATCACGACATACATATTGATTGCATACGTCGGTCTGAGTGCGAAGTTCATAAAGTCCTTATGACACTCATAAAATTATTTCTGTCAATAATCAACATCTCCATAGTCAAATTCTTATTCGTATTTGACTTTGTACACTGATATAAGTAACGACGTGCATTGTCGTCTATGTGTTTACCTACTTGGGCATATACACGATATGAACAAGCACATTCACCATGATAATCGTAACGGATTCAAACTGATAATAGGTGATTTGACGGTAGATATATTTAATGCCGATTCAGGACTGTTTCAATGAGATACGCGTCATCAAAAGACAGCACCTCACCGGTAACTAAATCATAATTTTAAAAAGTATCATTCTTCATATACAAGTTTACGTAATATGAATCTACACTGTTAGTGATCAAATGACTTGTGCTGTTGTTCAGCAATAGAAAATACTGCCGAATATCAGCTTTGGAATTCCAATCACATTATTTAACATTATAAATCAAAATGTGGAGTAAAGAACCCTTAACTACACTGTTCGCCAATCTAAAATAATGATTTTTTACTTCAGACGACTTCTAGCCACTTAAAGTTTACCCGATTCCATGTAATGTTATCTCATGACGTCAACGGCTGAGCGATTACCGAAACGACCTTGTACAAACCAATACAATAATGAGAGATGATAATAGGACTGCCTAATCGATTTTCGTACGTCTGCACTGCAGCTTACTAGTCCCAGGCCGGAATGAGAACACAAGGTTGATAAGCAAATCAGTTAAGTCAAGTATACATGTTACAAACATTCATTTTCGTACAGACATAACCAGACCATGCAACAGACTAGTTTAAGAAAACACCAACACAAAACAAAAGCAACAACGATATCAAACTAACAGAACACGTACACAGCTGATTGGTTACAGTTCCTAAACAAAAAACGACATTAGAATGAATTCATTTTGTCATCATAAAGTCGTTCCTAGTCGGAACTAACGACTTTACTAAATTGCCCGTGTTATTTCGAATAATTACACAATGCACTTTATCGAAATTGAAGCCATAATCACAATCAAGGTTCTAAGAGAATGTTAGGAGGGTGACAAATAATGAGCAAAATCGAAAAATGGCATTCCAGGAGATTGTACATAATATTATCATGAAAATTCCCAATTGTCGAACTTTCATATGATCTTTACAGTGCGTTCTATTTTGAAGAGTTAACTCCCATCTCTGCTTTTGTCATTTTCTATAGCCAATAAATTGCTATTTCGTTCACATAGAAGTCAGAAAGATTAACTGTTTCCTGAATAGAGTGAACACATTTGTAACTGGTTGAGATTCAATTGTTTTTGGCTCATAATTTCTGTGTGGTTAGAACATGTCTGAGTTTAGAATCGCCAGGCTACTACGTGATAACCCGGAATCGACCAGTAAAAGAACCAGTACTTGCTAAATCAACTTGGTTTAAAGTGCTGAGCACATCACATCCCACTTCGAATGGTGAATGTTTGTCGTCCTAGTGTGCAGCAATAGTCCTGAAAAAATTTAACATCCATATGATATCATTTCCCGAATTCATTGTCCAGAGATCGCGTGAGTCACACGAGTAAGTTTGCTTTCTTGGCGGCTAACAAAATAATACCTTTCATATACGAAATAATTAGTAAATCCAGATCAATCAGGTAATTGCCACTTTACAAAGCAAATTTCACGCGAGATTATTGCGACGGTCCGGAATGAATTATTTCCTTTGTAGTCGTTTATCGGAATTTGTACAGTCCTACTGTAACCTTATATAAGTAATACCAACCACCGAACGTAGAGTTATAAGAAACACCTGGATTAAAATGATGTCCATCAATGTTTCCACAACAATGAAAGTGACAAAACGAGTACACCCCTACAGATGAATCCTTTAGAAAACAATAGGTAGCGTATGGCCATACGAAAAACCGTCAACATGTCATAAATGCACTATATTAAGGAGCCAAGTCGGCTAGCAGAATCATCGTTGTTACTACTAATAAGAAACACGTGTAACACGCATGCCTATCCTACAAAATTACTGGGGTTTGTAGGGATGCTCAAGGTCAAGAAACTGTTACCTGCGATCATATCGTCACTCCTGATTTCTGTGATAAATATTCCCTATGATATCCCTACACATAGCCAATTAGTGCACTTAGTCTACTGTAGGGAATAAAAGCTCACCTAGAAATTAATATCTCACTTTAAATCGAGTGCGAATCAATGGATTCTGTAAACTAGCTGCATAAATGAGGATATCCCAACCATTTATATCGTTTGGAATCAATCCTATCGTTCAAACCACTAATGGTATCAAACTACTGTTAATCCCCTCTTGTAACTCCGCCTGGAGCCCCCACAGGGTTTCTGCCGGTCCCAAGCCCGGATAAAGGAGGAGGGTTGGGCATGGGGTTAGCAACCCCATCCCGTAAAACAACTACCATGCTAAAAAACATCTTAGGAGTAAAAATCTTTATAACCATTCTAACTCTGCCCTGGAAGTTGGAAGGACTAATATGACGCTTCATGGTGAAAGCCGAGCTCCTTCGGAAGCCATGAGGCCGATGCCCCCCCTTCTGACAACCGGAGCAACAATTAATATACTTGACCGACCCCAAACAGCTGTCCCCTGGGCACTGCGGTCACACTCTCAGGTCATCACGACCTCCCCTAATCCTCTTTCTCTTTCAGGTTCCTCAAGAATGACCCATCCACGGTGTGGGCAACCGGGAAGTGATAACCGCCCTCATACCGCCATTAGCACTCGAGTTCACCTTGTTCATGATCAAACTCGTTCTCCATCTCTGGTTTCTACTATTAACACTTCTTCTACTACATTTTCTATGCGTGCCACTCGTACTGGTTACCCGAGTTATCGAAATGTCATACCAGGTCTCCTGAAGCCACGCTCTAAACTTCATGTTGGAGCTTATAATGTGCGTACGCTATGTCAAATCGGTCAACAGGCTGCCTTAGCTAAAACATTAGAATCTCTTGCAATTGATGTATGCTGTGTCTCCGAAACACGCATACAGGATCCCAGCATGGTCATCCGTTTGACCTCACCTAGTCAATGCAATGGAACTGCACACTTCACTCTTCGTTTATCTGGAGACCCTACAGCTAGCTCACGTGGCCTTGCTGGTGTAGGCATAGCACTAAGCTTACGGGCAGAACAGGCTCTTCTCGAGTGGATCCATGTAGACAGTCGTCTATGTGCTGTCCGTCTAAATGGCACAGTACGAACTCGGAAAGATAGGGACACACGCCGATGCCTTTTTGTCGTCTCAGTTTATGCCCCCACTGATTGCAGCACAGATGAAGTGAAAGACGACTTCTATATGAAGTTCTCTAGCCTCCTTCAGAAAGCTAAGCACTCAGACATAGTAATTATTGCAGGAGATTTTAATGCCCAAGTAGGTAGACTAAATCAGGCTGAAAAGCACTTAGGTGGGTTACTCGGCATCCCAGCCCAGAGAACAGACAATGGCGATCGTCTGTTGCAGTTATGTTCAGACTACCGTTTATTCTTAGCTAGCACAAACTTTAAGCATAAGGCTAGACACTGTTTAACCTGGCGACCCCCAACATCTACACAACGATGGACACAAATTGATCACATCGGCATCAGCTACCGTTGGAGAGGTTGTATAGAGGACTGCCGCTCTTTCTGGGGCACGTGCCTAGACTCTGACCATGCCCTAGTGAGAGCACGTATCTCTATGCGTTTTACTGGTCGCAGAAAGGTTACATCAGGCAAACCCTTTAGATATCACTTTGAGTCTGAGTACGCTAAGATTGCATTTAGGAATGGTTTGGCTAAGCATTTATTCGCCCATGACCAACAGGTTTCCCCCGAAAGTAGCTTGGAATGATTTTAAAGCAGGTGTTTACGCAGCAGCGCTATCAGCATCTAACCCCAATCCAATGGTTATGAAAGACCATTGGATCTCTAGAACTTCTAGCCAACTGATGGAGGCTCGAAAACTCATTCCAGCAGGCTCGGAGTATGATGAAGAGAGACGATAATTGAAACGTAGACTGACAAAGAGTCTGCGTATGGATCGTGAACAGTGGTGGGCAACAAAAGCAAAAGCGATAGAAGCATCGGCAGCGGCAGGCAATAGTAGACAGCTGTTCCGACTTATTAAGGACACCGGTATCAAAAAATCGGCAGTTAGTGAAATCATCTCTGAAAAAGATGGGTCGATGATCTACTCTCAATCTAGAAGATTAGAACGCTGGGCAGAACACTTTCAGGAACAGTTCAACTGGCCCCCAGCCACTCTTAGCTTACCCACAATCTCCAAGCTACCTGAATGGAAAACCGACACAGGTCCCCCAACTCTCAGTGAAGTTGAAAACGTCATAAGTAATTTGAAACGAGGGAAAGCAGCAGGGCCTGATATGTTGTCTACCGATATCTTTAAGGATGGTGGTCTAGTTTTAGCGTGCAGCTTGACTGATATATTAGCCAAAGTCTGGGAACTAAACACCATCCCATCGGACTGGTCTCGATCGCTGATCGTTCCAGTCTACAAAAAGGGACAGAAATCCTCTTGTGATAACCACAGAGGAATCAGTTTGACTAATGTAGTATCTAAAATTTTAGCCACTATAGTCATCCGACGTTTAACTAACACTAGAGAACAACAGACTCGAGAAAACCAGGCTGGTTTCAGACCTGGCCGGGGTTGCATTGATCACATATTCACCCTGCGCCAGGTCCTCGAACATAGACATATGTACCAACGCCCAACTATAGTTGTATTTCTTGACTTAAAAGCAGCGTTCGACTCTGTTGACCGTGAAGTCTTGTGGCAATTTTTGTCATTAAAAGGCGTACCTCAAAAGTACATTAACCTTATAAAGGCTCTCTACTCGGTCACCACTGGTCGAGTCAGAGCTTATGGCGAATTGTCACGAGAAACTTCATCCTCAAGTGGAGTCCGTCAGGGTTGCCCCTTATCCCCTTTTTTATTTAATTTCATCATAGATGTGCTGTTAGAAATCTCTCTCACTTCTTTTAAGTCCTCTGGAATTAATCTCCTTCCAGGAGGCTCTCTTGTCGACTTAGAATATGCAGATGATATAGTCATATTTGGTGAAGACGCACATAGCATTCAACGTCTCTTGAACACGTTGAGTAACAATGCAGGCATATTTGGGATGCGCTTCTCCCCTCCCAAATGCAAAATGTTACTCCAGGACTGGCCTGCTTCTTCTCCTAAATTAGTTATAGGGAGTGAAGTCATTGAATGCGTTGATCGCTTCACTTATCTCGGAAGTCTCATCACCCCTGGTGGGTGTGTGTCTGACGAAACCTCAGCGCGGATCCAGAAAGCTCGATTGGCATTTGCCAATCTACGGCACTTATGGCGCAGGCGAGATATCCGTGTCTCAACGAAAGGCCGGGTGTACTGCGCAGCAATCCGCGCCATCTTAACATATGGCTGCGAAACATGGGCCATGAAAACTCAAGATATGCGTTGTCTCCAGATATTTGACCATAGGAATCTTCGGAACATCGCTCGTATACCATGGAATAACCGGACTAGTAATTGTGAGGTTAGACAAAAGGTTCTTGGGAAACACGGTAAATCAGTCGAAGAGGTCATTAACCTCCATCGACTGAGATGGCTAGGACATGTATTGCGCATGCCCGACCACCGTCTACCCCGTCGCGCCATGTTAGCTAGGGCTGAAGTAGGATGGAAGAAGGTAAGGGGTGGCCAAACCAAAACATGGCACCAGTCCATGAAGTCCTTGACTACTGGTCTAAGCCATGTAGGTAGATGTAGACTACCTGGTTGGAGTCCGCGTGATGATCGCAATAAATGGCTGGAGACACTAAACGATATGACTCAGAATCGGTCACAGTGGCACAAGTGTATTCACTCTTTAACCTCATCTAAATCTTGAATTCTATTGTTATTTTCTAGACATCTTTACTTTACTCTTCCCTCTTGTATTCTGTCTATACGTTACCCCAATATTCTCGTAGTGCTATTGTGGTATGGCAACTTGAACCTACAGGCGTTTGTGCCCGGTTCTACGTTGCTGCTGATGATGATGAATCCCCTCTTGTAAGTCGTAATCTTGGAAATAACTTAGTTTCTGAGCCATAACTACCGGACATTCAGAGACGATTGCCATGATAATATAATTATTCAGACCACGAACTATTCTATCACGAATCTATGATGGCACAGTTTCTGACTTAGGGTTACCTGTGAAGTTCATCAACTTCAAACTGCTTAAAGGAGCACGTTTAAAAAGAATGCCTGAAGTATAATTAGTAGTGGTTGATAAATGGAAACAGATTACTGCACATGGTGAAGAAATGCTAAGGGCAAACAAGTGTTAGACGAGCTGAGAACTCCAGAATACCCTAAAAGGGGGATTACGAAAGAATAAGGCGACAACTCCACAAGCCAGAAAAATGTCGAATTGGTAATCTTGCTTAAAATTGAGGCGATATATGGTACTCAATACACCACAAAACTACTGACTAATACCCACATTTCTGGATACCATCTAAACATTCAACACATTACCATTACTGACACCCTAATCTGTCAATCTGTAAACTGCACACAACGCTAGATACCTATATAAGCAACGATAAGCCCACAAACATCGCGGTCAACAAAAATATTAGGTCATTTATCCAACTAAGCAGAACCCTTTATTTCTCATTTAAATATTTTGCCTTGGTTGAATGGCTTGTCTTGGAATTTTCGCGTAAAGTAGTCATGTACAAGGCTTTTGGTTTCCTCTGAATTGGGATCAAGTTTCCTCCAGCTGTAAGACTCATAATCTATTCGAAGATCTTCATCTAAATCGAATATAAGACCAGTGCCTCGCCAAATCCAAAGACCACTAACTGTGTTCTTCTTATCCTCTCCAAAGATGCACATGCTACCAAAAGCATACTTTAGCATCCTAAAAGAAAAAAGTAATATTTACAATGGGTATCAAGTTCACATGGAAGGATTTGAATTACTATGAAAATAACATGATATCACACTATAACTACGCGCGTCCCTCATGAATACGATTAACTACAATCAACGATAGGCGAAAAATGCATACATAAGCATGGAAACCTACTTTTCAGCTCGCTGGAAAAAGCCGTTAATTAGGTTGCACGTCATAAAGACTAGAGAGAGCTCTTCGGGATACAAATATTCACAAAACCAGATGGAGTAAGCTTCTGGGTCAAAATTGCTCCAAAAATATGGTATTGCTTCTTTCTCGATATCCATATTGCTGTATACCCTTTTGAAGGCATCCATATCAAATTTCCCAGAAGGGAGGTTTGCAAGTGGATTTTTGCTTGGTTTTGGACGCTCATCGTCCTCATCGTCATCATCTTTAGGCTTTTCTTTTTTGGGGGGAGCTTCGGGCTTGGGTTTTTCTTTCTTTGTTTCTTTCGGTTGCTTAGTCTCAGTAGCCTTTCACCGATTATAAAGGAACTTACGACCTACCTTTTTATGTAACTCAGCATACTTTTTGGCATCGAACTGAGCGGCTGTAATACAGAATGTGGACGGTCCTACAACTTTTAAAACCTCCGGTTGGTTGGCGATTGTTGTATACCAACGCACAACATGTGGGTATGATTTGCGGTCTTTTTCTTCATAGACATGAGTAAATAGAAGGTGTAACGCCGTGAAGACAGTTATATCGGCTTGAGACAATCGATCGCCAACAAGGAAGGTTCTAGTATATTGAGAGTATATTACATGTACCTACATCTTACTAAGCTGCTCATTTAAGAACTTAAGCACAGATGCGATACACGTCTTAGCTTTTTCCGTGTTTTGCTTGTTGAACTGAGTAATACCAAGACAAGGATAAACCCAAGTAGCAACAGAAGGAAGGATGCTATTATCCGCGTAATTGACCCATTGAGTGACTAGGTGCGTGTTTTTCCAACCTATGATATAAATGATTTTTGATGAATCACTTACCTCGAAGTTGGTCGGTCCCCAAATAGTATGCTATTGCATTCACATCGAAAAGACATGTACCATCCTGAGCTTCAAAAACAGGGACAGTTGCGGGAGGAAATTTATTCAAAAATGATTTATCACTGTCAGTTACACCGGGAACAAAATTCACAATGTTTAACGTAGCACCGCTAAACTGAGCTGCAATCTGGGCTCTCCAAGACCTATGGTATCCTTCGGGGGTATATAGAGTCCCTGAAATCGTCATGTGGAGAAATAGGAACTAGGCGTGCAAATCAACCAAAAGAGCCACCGTTCAAGTGTCTGTCACCAAACAGTATAAACAAACAAAAACTTTTCTGTTTATGAAATAAAATGAAGTGAATATAAGCTAGTCATCTAGTTGAAAAGTACATATAAAAGTGTCGCTTTCCTTGATTTCAAAAGAAATACTACCAAATTACTGAATACGCATTTTAAAGTTTAACCTTAGCATCGGAAATTCTTCTGTACGCTGACAACCTCAAGATTTCATAGGAGACACTAAGTTTCTCTTATACGTTGATTGCTTAGGAGGATGTAGACAGGATATACTTATGGGATACTAGTATTTTACTATGATGCATATCATTTCTGCTAGAATTGACTACAAACCGTCGTTACGGTAACGATGAAAGAACAATAAATTGGCTACGTTATGGAATTGAAGTACAGTTTTGTCAGCCTTGACGAGGTAGAAGTTGATGACGATAAAGTGATGTCTGACGTATTAACAAATAGGCAAGGAATATATGCCAAAACCTATGACTTCTAACATTTTTGAAGTTTCACATAATTTATCCCACCCAAGAGTTAGTCATAATAATTTTACTTAATAAAAGCTTCATTTAGCCCAAACTTATTCAAGATGTTCGAAAGTGGACAAGATTGTTAACTGAGTATCAAACAACAAAATATGATGACACACTAGCTTGGCATTGGGTCCGTTTCATCTCCCAGACCCTGGGTTCGACTACATCCTAGCTAATATCATCTGTTCATTATCGTGATCCAGCAGACTCCATTGTATTTTCACTTGCATAGGCAGACTTATACGTTTGCACTTGGGTGCTTCAATGAAGTATATATTTGCAGGAACGGCTGCCAGGATTTTAGTAGAATACTGGGCTGGGTTTAAAATAATAATAATTTATTCTCAAGTAACAATTTGTACATGAGAGCATGCCAGTTTACAGGCATGATCTGAATGATATAAGTTTACATACATACAAGTATTTCGACGAAGTTTTAGTGTCAGGAATTTTCTAGGTATAAAGATATGCATTGAGAAACAAACCAATTGCAACAAATTTCACAGTATTAGGACACCATTTATATGTGTTGTAGCATGGTGTATATATGACAAAGTCCCGCGCGCTCCTTGACCAATGCGTTACAGTTCCAAAAAACGGCTAAGGGTTAGCAGATTGGATCACTGTGCATGCTCAGACGCGAGATAGGAGCAAGGGTACTTGAAACTTGGGTGTTGAGGAGAAGGCAATAGTTTTGTGCCAGTAAGTTCCATATTTATCTTGCACATAATTTTCTGCAACTAGAGGAAAGACAAAAGAAGGAAGAACACAAAACAACAGCACTGGTATTCCGGGGTTAACAAAACTAATGGGCAGGATTAGTAATTATACTTCCAACATGCCACTTATGCTTATAGGCTGATTAAAATGGAAGAATACTATCATATGACCAAGACAGTTGAGTGGTGCTCACACGTTCAGAGTCCCTATTATTTCGCTAGTGGAGTAAGAAACAATAGTTGGTGTGAACATTTTTAACGAGATTTCAGAAGAGATGAAGTTACTAACATGCCGTACAAATAAAGGAAGTGAATCTGTTTCCCGAATGGCTTGAGGCAAATGGTTCCAGATTCTCGAGAATTTATTTGTAAAATAATTCATATAAAGAGCAGATTTAGATTGCGATATTTTTATTTTCGAGGCTGAATTGCGTAAGTTATAGCAAGAGGGTTCCTCGAGCTGGATTGTATTAGGCGATGAAAACGCTAATTTGTTTAATATTTTATAAAAGAAGATTAGGTTTAATTTTAGCCGTCGTCTCCATAAGGTATCTAGTCCTAACTTAGTGCATCAAGTTTTATAGTCTAGAGTACGATCAGCCTCAAGAATACGAAGAGTAAAGCGACGTTGCACAGACTCCAGTCTGAGTTTATCCCTAATGGAAACATTACTGAGAATAAAGGTGCAGTATTCTAGCAAAGGTCTGACACAAACTTTATATAGCAGAATACGAGAATCGTTGCTATAAAAGTTACGTAGTATACAACCTAGTAGTCGATGTGACTTAGATGTCTGCATATTGACCTGTTCTGTAAAAGACAGGTTATAAGAGTACCTTAGTCCTAAGTCAACTACTGACTGAAGCCTAGATAACTTACTGCTGTTTATGGAGAGATCAAAATTGAGGCGCTTATCCCCAAAACATATCCAACCACACTTAGAAGCATTAAGATCCAACTTCCATTTTGAGCACCATACTGCGACCTTGTTAAGCTCGGTAGTGACTCCACTGAATGTGTGTGCAAATTCTTGAGGGGGGAATGAGTACACTATTTTGAGATCATCTGCGTATAAAAAGGGTCTACCCATGCTAAAGCATTTGCATATATCATTTATGTAGGCTATAAAGAGCAATGGGCCTAAGACACTTCCTTGTATAACACCACTTGTAACCGGTTCGGGCTTCGAAAGAGTGGAATTAATTTTAACTATTTGATGTCTATTACTGAGGAAAGAGTTTAACCATGCAAGTAATGGATTCCTAATCCCATAAGAGGAGAGTTTGCCTACAAGAAGCTTGTGGTTAACCATATCAAAGGCTTTAGATATGTCTAAGTATAATACTAATACCAAGTGCCCAAGGCTTCGTTTGGTGAAAACTAAATTAAAGAATTCAAAGTGACAAGTCATACAGGACCTAGTTTTTAGAAAACCATGTTGGGAATTAAAGATGAGTTTTTCGGAGAGTAAATAATCAGACATTTGATCGCATACTATTTTTTCCATTATTCTAGAGATAACCGGGGTGATATTTATAGGCCTATAGTTATGCAGGTTTGTCCTGTCACCTGATTTATATCGAGGGCATACGTATGAGGTTTTCCATCGATTAGGGTAAGATCCTGTTGTTAATGAAAGGTCAAACAGTTTCAATAGGATTAATGGTAAATTAGGTCCTCCGAGTTTGAAGTAAATGGATGCTATACCATCTACTCCATAGCTACTTGACGTCCTAAGTGAGTTTATGGATTTACAAATATTGTCATAAGTGAAGGTAACGGATTCCATATGGCTTGTAGCTGAGTTAATAATGTCTACCTCATTGTCATACTGGGGTATACCTCTATTAGCGAAGAAATCGCTGAACAGGTTGGTTATGATATTATGGTTGGTAATCATTAATCCATCTCGTAAAATGCAGGGGGTATCACTATTCCGAGAAGGTTTGAGACGTTTATTGAACAGCCGTACCAAGTTTTGTACCTTGGAGCTACTGTGCATTGCTGATAATTCTTCGTTAATCGCCTTTAACCTGTGGACTTCTTTTACTTGGTTGAAGGTCATTGTAATTTCCTTAAGTGCTGAGAAGTCATTTGACTTATGATAACTCTACTGTAAACGTCTTAGCTTCTTACGGTAATGAAGTGGTATATACAAATCATTTGATTTAATTATATTGCTTAGTTTGATAGGTGCAATCGTATCTAAACATGAGTTATTAATTTGGTAAAAAATATCTAGTGCATCTGTAAGACTACTAGACAAGAAAAAATTTTCCCAGTCAGAACAACTTAGAAGGGTGTGCAGAAGATTCCAGTCAACATTTTTATAATTTCGATATTGTCTAGTTTTTTGTAATTTATGAATACTAGAGTGTCTGAAATCAAAAGGAAGAGCGCATAGAACTATTTTGTGGTCACTGCTTTCGAGCTCTTTGCTGACTTGAAGTGACAGAGGAGTGACATCATGACAGAAAACTAGGTCAAGAATGTTATGATGTCTAGTGGGATTGTGTACACACTGTGTCCAGCAGTGCATGTCTAATGTAGCAAGAAGGTTTTCTTCATCGTATGACAGTCCTCTGCCAACATTCCAGTCTATCCTAGGAAGGTTAAAGTCTCCTGCAATGACTTTCGCATTATAAGTGAGAGCAGAGGTATGTATAAAAGCATTAATAATGTTATTATCTACAGTAGTCGAGGTGTTAGGAGTTCTGTATATACAACCAAAGAGTAAACTATAGTCCGGGGTATTGACTGATATCCAGACCGACTCTGGTACCTTACCGAGTATTTCGTCATCGATTTTGTTGGATGGCAAACAAACACTTACGTATATTAGACAACAACCACCCCGTTTATATTCTCTATTGCCGCGATATAAGATATAGTCCTGAATGGCTAATTCTGAGTCAGTAACTGATGAGGAACACCATGTTTCTGTGATAAATATTAAAGAAGGTTTAGCTAATAAGGCTATAGTTCTTAGGGTTGATATTTTATTAAGAAGTGAGCGGGCGTTAATTACTAAAAAGTTTAGAAATGAAGAGTGAATTGTGAAGAATCGAATAAGATCTTTATCTAAGTCGTTTGTGTTTCGTATAACTAGATGTTGGTTTGAAAAGGCAGTCTGACTGTTTGAGCTAATGTCTGGGCAAGCTGTATTGCTAAGGGGACTAATGACTGCCTGACCCCAAAAAAATTATTATAGTATTCAGAGATATTAG
Organism: Schistosoma mekongi; assembly: GCA_034768735.1. Lineage (NCBI taxonomy): Eukaryota > Metazoa > Platyhelminthes > Trematoda > Strigeidida > Schistosomatidae > Schistosoma > Schistosoma mekongi. The sequence continues at coordinate 78,792,026 of CM068306.1, read as the reverse complement.
GATGTTCAGAGCCGTTTGAGTTAGGCAACATGGCAGCTCGTTGATGATGTGCATAAATTGGAGGGTGCCCTAGCAACCCACCATGAGCATAATTATAATCAAAATAGTGAGGAGGAAGAGAAGAACCACTTACACGATCTGAATAGGCGTATGGTGAGGGGTTATTAAGGCTTAGAGCATACTGGTGTGTATTTGGCGCCCTAGAATTTCTTACAAAGCTATTTGCGACAGGGTAATAAAATGTGTCTTATACTTGTTCGCCGCTTGGTTTACGCTGGTATTTAAATGCGCTGTGTTTTAATTGGTTACGTACAACCTGTGGGCGCTTACGACCTTCATTACTACTGAGTCGATTACTATTAGGCAATGAGGCCTTATAACCCGCCTTGCCATATGATGATGTGGTAGGCATAGTAGCGTTGTGCTCTCTTTGTGTAGATGAGATCATAGAACCTTCCTTGGAGCTTATCTTTCGTTTCGATCCAACTACCATTTGATTCCCGCCTAATCCCCACGGCAACCAATTAGAAACTTAAGGTAATGGCGAACTCTACTAGTTCTGTCACACTAAAAACCATTTTAAGGTACATATTCTGTTCACCACATATTTTCCCTTGCTTTTCAGTGTTGTTGCAATGTTGTATGTTTCAGTATACAAAAATTTATTCTCTCGTTAAATTATCAGCGTGCTAATTGTACTTCCTGACGCTGAATAGAGTGTATTCCATAATAGGAAGCTAAGGTCACTATAAACATTTTGGCGTTTTAACGTGTTCTGAATAACGAAGGCCATATCTTTTGTTTGGAGTGATTCCCCTAATTTCAGAAAAACGTTCAGGGATTTCACACCTCGAAGCGTTAACTTTGTGGCTAATAATAGTGTCACCAGTAACAGCAACTGTTGGCGTGGCGTTTCTACGTGTCTACATTTAGATAGAGTTGCTCTGAAAATATTTTTGAGCTTTTTTATTAAATTCTTTATAAGTAAGGGAAATACATATACTTCGTTGTTGTCTACTGTATCATCGAGGGTTCATCACTGTCCACAAATCCTCGAAGACCATTAGTAGTCAAGGTTGGGAATGTGTTCTGAAGAATTATGTAAAATCGACATCCCTCAACATGGAATGAAGTCCACAAAGCTATAAATCCATTGCAGAAGGTCAGTTGCATTCAACCATTTCATGTCTATTACTATATGTATTTGACTTATATTGATTATGTCGTAAGAGGAAGCAAGTTGAATAATGAAAACTTGAAATTGCATTGCCATTAAGCTGTGTAGGTGTGCTGCTTCCTCCACGAAATAAAGGACAAACAGCGTGGTCAAGGGGAAAAGGTGGCAACATACTGTTAGAATCAATCACATCTCGCAGATCTAAGTTTACTGGTTGTAAATCTGTTTTGAATACCGCATGAGCCTAACCAGTTAGTAATAATAGTATGCAACATTCTTCACGGTCACCCGTGTGATGAATTCTATTTAAGAAGCGACCCTTGGTATAGAAATCTTGGTGGAAACCAAACGAAATTGTAGTTCCAATGGTCCACGTTGCTCAGACCCTGCTGAAATCACTAAGTATGCTGATGAGAATTTCAACAAAACGATCGCCTTGAATGACTATAAAAATCAACGACACCAAGTAGCCAAAGGTAAGTTGTATGTACATGAACTTACGGTTAGAATGTGGAATAATGAGTGGCGCACTAAACCGCTTAGGAGACATTGGAAAAGCATGTGAAGATTATGGTGAGCCTGGATGTCAAATAAATCTGGTAGCGTTTAGTCCCTACGTTAAATCTACCTGGAACCCCCCCCTAGGGTTGCTGCCGGTCCGAAGCCCGGATTAAAGAGGAGAGTTTTGGCTCCGAATTAGCATCTCCATCCAGTGAGAAATAACCTTGGTAAAAAATGCTAACCAGTTATAAGGTCTTCATTTCGAAGTTATGACACCACTTGGTGAAAGTTGAGTTTCTTCAAAAGTCACGAGGCCAATGCCTCCTTCGGTTACGAACAAAATGTCTCACACACAAGGAGTAGCACTAATGCTGTCCCAAAAATCATGAAGAGCATCCATAGAATGATAACTTCATGAACCTAGGAACACTACGGTTTCCTTCAAGACCAAGAAGGAAGGCATTACAATAAATGTCATCCACTGCTAAGCACCCACTAACGATAGCCGTGAAAACCATAAAGCCCATTTCTATGCAAGGCTGCAGTCAATCATCACGAAATGCCAAGCCAGGGATCTGACCATTCTGATGAGAGATCTTAAGATCAAAGTTAGAATTGACAACATCGGACATGAAGACATCATGGGACGACATGGACTAGGAAAAAGGAACGAAAACGATGACAGGTTTGCAAATCTATTTGCCTTCAACAAAATGATTGTAGGTAGTACCATATCCTCTCACAAAAATATACACAAAGCTACATAGGTTTCACCAAACCACATTACGGAGAACCAAATCAACCACATCTGCATCAGTAAGAAGTTCGGAAGGACCATGAAAGACGTAAGAGCAAGGAAAGGAGCTGACATAGCTTCAGATCCCCATCTGGTAGTGGCTAAAATCAGACTGAAGTTAAAGAAGCACTGGACAACTGGAGTAGCAGTATTGCAAAAGTTTATTGAAGCTCTTCTAAGGGATAGTAAGAAACTCGACGAATTTAAAATAACTCACAACAATAGGTTCTAGGCATTTCATGATGGTATATTACGTCATTCTAAGGTGGTGAAAATAAACAGACGTATAAGCTGTGACAAGTGGTCGCGAAATAGTCCAACTAACCCATCTAAGAAGATCAAACCGATGTCCGATGTTTTCAGTGATACCCCAAATAGCCCTCAGGTAAAGACCACCGACATTTTGTATGATACTCACCGTGATACAGTCCGCAACAGCTATAATACACCGTCACTACAAAAATCCCTCTCCGAACTGACATCTAAACTCAACCATTTCCAACGTGTTTTCATAATTTCCCCTTCAGCTGGATGTTGGTTTGTCCTCTCCCATAGTAAGCTGTTGCTGATGGTTTCCGGCCAACGGACATTCAGTATCTTTCGTAGGCAGTTGTTTATAAATACCTGTATCCGTCTGATGATGTTTGCAGTTATTCTCCAAGTTTCAGCTCCATACAGCAGGACTGTCTTCACGTTCGAATTGAAGAGTCTAACTTTGAGGTTAGTTGATATTTGTTTTCAGTCCCATATGTTTTTCAACTGTAGGAATGGTGTTCTGGCTTTGCCAATCCTTGTCTTTACATCTACATCGGACCCTCCTTGTTCATCGATGATGCTTCTTAGGTGTGCGAATGTATCCACTCATTCCAGAGTTTCTCCATCAAGTTCAATCGGGTTGGTGCTCCCTGTGCTGTATTTAAGAATCTTGCTCTTTCCCTTATGTATGTTCAAGCCTACTGATGCTGAAGTTGCTGCTACACTAGTTGTCTTCACTTGCATTTGTTGGTGTGTAGGTGCTAAGAGAGCTAGATCATACGCAAAGTCCAAATCATCGAGTTACATCCTACTTGTCCATTGAAATCCGTGCATCCCCTTAGATGTGGAGGTCTTCATGATCCAGTCAACCACTAGGAGGAAGAGAAAAGGTGAGAGCAAGCAACCTTGTCTGACTCCGGTCCTCACTGAAAATGCATTTGTCAGTTGTCCTCCATGCACAATTTTGCACTGTGTCCCGTCGTAAGAGTTCCGGATGATGTTGACGAGTTTCTCTGGTACTCCGTAGTGTCGAAGAAGTTTCCATAGTGTTCTCCTATCTACACTATCAAACGCCTTCTCATAATCGATGAAGTTGATGTACAGTGACGAGTTTCACTCAACTGATTGTTCGACGATGATACGTAGTGTTGCGATTTGGTCTGTGCACGACCGATCCTTACGAAAAGCAGCTTGTTGATCTCGAAGTTGAGCCTCCACTGAATCTTTCATTCTGTTCAACAATACTCTGTTAAAGACTTTCCCTGGTATCGACAGCAATGGCGTGATCCCTCTGTAGTTGTCACATTTGCTCAAATCTCCTTTCTTTGGTATCTTGATAAGATAACCTTCTTTCCAGTCTGCCAGCACTTGTTCTTCCTCCCAGATCCTTTTGAATAAAACGTGGAGTATCCTTGCTGTTAGGTTGATATCTGACTTGAGTGTTTCAGCTGGACTATTGTCAGGTCCTGCTGCTTTCCCACTTTTGATTTGTCTGATGGCCATCTTGATTTCTTCCATGATTGGTGGAGTGACATCTATCGGGAGATCTGTCTGTGCTGCCTCAATGCCCGGTGGGTTCAGTGGAGCTGGCCTATTCAAGAGTTCCTCAAAGTGTTCTACCCACCTACTCTTTTGTTCTTGAATCTCAGTGAGTGTCTTGCCTTCTTTGTTCTTGACCAGTCGCTCTGGTTTACCATGTTTATCTGCCAGTTTCTTCGTTGTGTCGTATAGCTGTTTCATATTTCCTTCTCTTGCAGCCTTCTCCGCTGTCGTTGCAAGGCCTTCGATGTATTTCCGTTTGTCAGCTCTAATGCTTTTCTTTACTTGCTTATTTGCTTCTGAGTATTCAGCTTGAGCCTTGATTTTCTCTGCTCTTGTTCGGCTGTTGTTGATTTTTATCTTCTTGTTCCTCCTTTGTTGAATTTTGCTCAATGTCTCAGTGGAGATCCATTCCTTATAATAGTGCTTCATGCCACCCAGAACCTCCTGACACGTTGACGTTAGTGTTTCTTTGACTCCTTTCCAGTTGTCCCCCATAGTGGTTTCTTCTTCCGGTAGATCTTGTAAGGCTCGGAACCTGTTGTTGAGAGATATTTTGAATTCCTTGAGTTTGTCAATGTCTCGGAGAAAACCTGTATTGAACCGTTGTACCGCTGCCACTCCAGTTGTCCACTGCTTCTTTAGCTTCAGTTTTATTTTAGAAACCACCAAGTGGTGGTCTGAAGCTATGTCAGCTCCTCTCCTGGTTCTTACATCTTCCATTGATCTTCTAAATTTTTTATTGATACATATATGATCGATCTGATTCTCAGTAGTATGATTCGGTGAGACCCATGTAGCCTTGCGTATGCGTTTGTGGGGGGAATATTGTACCACCTATAAGCAATTTGTTGAAAGCACATAGGTTTGTAAATCTTTCACCATTGTCATTTCTTTCTCCCAGTCCCAGTCGTCCCATGATGTCTTCATATCCAGTGTTGTCCATTCCCACTTTGGCGTTGAGTTCCCGCATCAGGATTGTCAGATCCTTTCCCCGACACTTTGCTACAATTCATTACAGCCTATTATAAAATTGATCCTTGTCCTCGTAGTTTTCGTCATTGGTTGGTGCATAGCATTGGATGGTATTCATTGTAATCCCTTTCTTCATTGTTTTGAAAGATGCTTTGATGATCCTGGGTCCATGTGGTTCCTATCCTACAAGTGCAGTACTTGCTTTTTGGACAACATCAGAGCAACTCCTTGGGTGTGAGGAGCATTTTTCTCTTCGTGGCTTGAGTGTAGTGGCATCTCTCCTGTAGCCAATGTATTTTGTTTAGTTTGAGTCCAATGGGTTTCGTTGATTCCGAGTATTGTCAAGTTGTATCTCCTTATTTCTGCAGCTATTTGACTGGTTTTATCGCTCTTCCACATTGTCTGAACGTTCAATGTACCTATAAAAATGTTTGCTTTGGTTGTTAGAATTGGCTTCGGCCTCGTGACTTCCGAAGAATCTCGGCTTTTACCGTGAGACGTCATAATCATTCCTTTCACTGCCAGGGCAGAGTTTAAATGTTTAGTTTGTTTGATCTGGTTAGCGTATTTATAGCAGGCTTGTGTTTTCCGGGATGGGAATGCTAGCTACATGCTTGACCCTCCTCCTTTACCTGGGCTTGGGACCTGAAGTAACCCTAGGAGAGCTACAAGCGGAGCTGACACGTAAGCATGTGCCCATAAGATTAGCTTTTCGGTATATACTAATTTCTTGATTAACTTGCTCGTAGGGATCGTTCAATCAGCCTAGTTCCTATTGGATCACGAGTAGAATAGTGTGAATAAATGGCTTACCTAATTCCTTGTGTATGCTAGGCCATCGAACGACGTCTTGAGCCTCCGTCACCACGACCATGGAGGTCAGGCTTATTGAATAATACAAAACTGGTTGGTGGCTAAGCTGTATTTAATATAAAAATAATATGGAAAATTGTAAACACTATAACACACTGCTTTGTGACAAGTCCCATGACCGAGGTTAGTTATCAAAGAATCCCTTTTTTGACTATGATTTGTGGTTTTCAGACAACATGATATTTCACAGACTTAGAACGGAGTGCGGTTAATGCACCAGGGTTGGGCTGCTTTAGTGACCCTACACACCAACTTCTAAAAATAAATTAGCAAAACTCCTTATGCACAGTACGCTGTCCTCTTTCAGAATAATATGAATGCAGTCGGTTGATTATCCAGCTTCTATGTTAATGATCGAAATGGGTCTAGAAACGAAATCACAGGCAACAGTATAAATAAGAAACCTGCTTCTGACATACACCACACCTTTCTTAAAACTGAGAACTATGTTATGATTCAAGGCGACTGTTGCATTGATATTTTCTTTCATCCCAGGCTGAAGCTCCCACAGTAATATTTATTTATCGTTTTGAGAAGAGCAAGAGTTATGGCTATGGTTCTAAGCTCGACTTCCCCACAAATAGACACGTTTCATTGGGATAGGTGTGACTGCAACAGAACACTAACTAATTTCTCGAAAAGAAGTTTTGGGATCTCATCAAGTCTTAAAAATTCTGAGTCTAAGTGCTGATAGACATTCACAAGCTCAAATTACAGTGAACATAAAGATGTTAAATTAAGTACATAACTTAGGACAAACTCGTATAAGGAGTTGACACTAAAGTTTGCGTCCTCAGTAAACCGTTCAGTACCTGCAAGATCGTTAAATACATTTTAGAGGTTTAAGAGAATCTTTGCAGGATATAAGTTTACCAGCATGCTTTGACTTTAGTAGTTCAATTTTGTGACATATGTGATCATCTCATACCTAAACTTTAGTATAACTTTTGACCATCTGTAACTCCCTCCGATTTCTACGAACTATTCGCAAAGAATCTTGAAATAAAAATGAAGAACGTCCCAAATACTATACTCTCTCTATATAGGCGGTGATTCCCAACATTCAGTTTATGTAAGTCAAGACAATCATGCCGGTGGAGTGTGTTCCAACTCTTAACGCCTTTGTAGACATAATTCTGTTCAGAATCCAAACTGAGTCAATTTGGATTAAAGAGTAACTGTCGACGTTGCTTAAGATACGCGTACTCTTGCCCAGTCACAATTCAGAACAAATGGTTGGGTAAGGAACTGTTCTATGCGAAATTATTTATACAAATGTACATTTTACCTAAATAAATGTCACCACCAGTTATTCAACCAAAATTTATCCCAGAAGTTGGAATAATCAATTCAGTCTAAAAAAATAAACGAGGTTATTCTATCCTTTCGGGATAGATCAAGTATTGCCTGTCCAGAAGTAAAGTCTAGATCTATAAAGATATCAATAACAAAATATTAAAGGTTACTTGTTACAGCACAATATTTTAAGTTCCGGAAGTGTGCGTTAATCTGCAATCAGAAAATGCACAAATTCAATCAATTTAAACAATACAATCAAGAAGAAAAGCGGACCAATATGGCAGCCGCGAAATCCAAAATGTCCAGTAAAACAAAATATATGGAGCCCATGAGAATAATAGAAATCCAGTACAAATGTAAGGGAAAAACAAATTTCACGATGAAAATAAATAGCAACTATCTGAAAAGGTCGTTAGAATGTATAGCCAAGTGGATTAGGAGGAATACATGTACTTTTAAGCGCAAAACAACGAATTACAATTAGAAAAATGTTACTTGGAGGGATTTTCACATAGAACCATGTTGGGGATGTCAGATCCCCAGAATCCTTTTGGTAAACCTGTTATTTTTGTGATTTATTTGTGTACATTTAAATTTCTCGTTTTCGCGCCAGAAATTTCCCTTTTCACCTTCAGATCGCGTTACCCACCTAGCGAGACGCTAAATCTTATTGGTTCGTTGTTTATTTTAGTACGTTATTTGTAAAGTTTCAAGGACGCTCTCTCTTTTGTATATATATGCATTAGATGTGTGATTGTCGTACCGTTTACCGGGCTGCCTGTGGAATTAAAAGCTTCTTCTGACTTTGGACTTCTCTCTCTAGTTAGCTGGGCTGGGGCTCTGAGAATAGCTTGGCTTACTGGTTGTTGTGTTGCTGGTCATACGTTCGCTAGCAGGTATCGAGGCGTAATTTATTTCGCGAGAACCCTAACAAACCATCGGAAAAGATCTTACATCCTGTGCGCTATAATTAACATACCCCTTGACACGCATGTGACTGTGTCTGCTTGCTCATCCCTTATGTTACAGTCTCTTGATTTACTACATGAAGTTGTTCATCATATTCCCTTCTACAGGTACACTCCGATCTTGCTTGGTAAGCCTACGTATGTCTAAAACGATGTTATTCGGGCATATTTACATACGTTCTTGACGTACCAGTTTGACCACCTATGTTTCTAATGTCAATTTATTCAGAGCAATCTCTGTGCTACTGAATGTTTTGACTACGCTAGTTCATGACTGTGATTTAGATCCCCACTATTGAGCCTCAGTATTTGGGTAGTAAAGAAGCTAAGATTTTAGTAGGGGGGTTCCTGTTTCAAAAAAGAGGCGGATACACGTGAACGGGTTTAGCAGAGAGGAACTAAACTTGAACAAGATCATTCTAACTTACCCCATGAAGGCAGAATGCAGCACTTTAATTCAATTCCACCATATTACTGTAGGTTACTATGAGGTCTAACACGAACTCGTCGCATACTGAATGAACGTTTTAGCAACAACATAATTTTTATTATCGTTTCTTCCAGTACTAGTCATTTGATATGACATTACAAGTTTCAAGTGCACCCAGTATATGGCCAAGTTACGTTTACCGTGTAACCAGAGTAACTTCTAACGATTGAACTCACTCGTGCGAATGAGAACAAATCCGAAGGCACTTAAGGATGGAGGAGAAGTCATATTTACTCTCATGTGTAGTAGCGTTATTGGGATAACAACATCTAGGCTGAATAACTAGAGGGCGTGTTGTTACCCACACTGGGTCGTGTCGTGATCTGGTAGTGATAACAGACCGAGTGCCGCCAATTAGTCGTGTCTGCTAAAACAAACATGGTTAGTGTCATTAACAAGAACCCATGTAACCACTTATTTTTTTGGGAAGGGGGATTATTTACTTCCACAAGTTCTATAAAAAGATCATTTACATCTGGATTCTCATACATCGCAATGAGTTGCACACGGTATATGACCAAGTTACGTTTGGATTATTACCAGAGCAACTTCTAACGATTGAACCCACTCTTACGAATGAGAAGAAATCAGAAGGCAATGAAGGATGGAAGAGAAGTTATATTTGATCGGGAATGGAGCGGCAATGGGTTAGCAACGTCTAGGCTGGCAAACTAGAGAGGGTTGCTTGTTTCGGTACGGCGTGGCGAGATCTGGTCGTGATGCGTGACCGAGCGCCTTCAACTTAGTAGTGTCCGCTAAAACAAACATGGTCAGCATCAATGTCGAAACCTATGTAACTATTTATTTTGGGGATTATTTACCGCTACAGCTCACTCCCCCCCTAATGGGTTCGTGAGGACCCTATGACGTACCAGCCAAAGGATAAAACCCAATGCGTTAAGCATTGGTAAACGTTCCTTTGATAGCTTGGATGTTGTGCAGCTTCTGGCCGTCAGTGCCTATGCTAAAGTGTCGTTACATAAAAAAAATGTACAAAATGTTATCGTTCTCTTCCGTTTTCTTCTGGTCGTTTCCAGGCGTCCTGGAAAACCAAAAGAAAAAAAAAATTTAGATATATGCATTTCATTAATATATATATATATATATGTATATATATTTAAAAGCAATTTAGCGGCTAAATACAGCTACAAAAACGCATAAAATGTCGGCAACGCTAACATGAATAAATAAAAAATTTTTTTTAATATATTTTTTTTTAAACATACGAAAATGTGTAAACAAAAATGCATACAGTAAAGTAAAAACAAAATATTTTTATTCAATTTTTTTTATTTTGTATATATAGATATTCACAATACACACAGTGGAAAATTAGAAAAGAAAATTAATAGACGTAATATTCATTTAAGTGTTCTGGAAATCGTACATTTCTACCAGAACGTGTAGCTCTCGGCGTTATGGAGCTCTTCTGAATTTCCACTTGCTCGTTGGTTGTTGCTTGAGGCATGGCGACTTTGCTCATGTCGAGTTTCGGCGGTGTTGTGGCGAGTTGGACATCGAAGGGTTTACCTTCTAGGTAAGCTGCCTTGAGGCGGTCAATGCTGACGTTCTCTTCGTGTCCATTCTTATCGATCGTATAGTACTTTATTTCACGTTTCAAAACCTTGTATGGTCCTTCGTAAGTCGCATCAAGAGGTCGGCGTAGAGCGTCACGACGTACAAAAACGTGTGTACTATATTTTAAAGTGGGTTGTATGAAAGTGTCTGTCGATTGTTGTCGTGTTTGGACTGGCTTAACTGAACACATGGCATTTGTAAGCCGGTTCACGTAAGAATTGAGACCCAGGTTTGTCGAGGTGGAAGCGGTTTCCACAAACTCACCTGGTAATCGAAGAGTCGTTCCGTAAACTAATTCAGACACACTGCACCCGACACCTTCTTTTACAATGCTTCGAATTCCGAGTAAGACTAGTGGCAAAGCCTCTGTCCACTGCGGCATGTTTGTAGCTGGAAGCGATGCTTTCAGCTGTCGATGAAATCTTTCTACCAAACCGTTAGATTGTGGATGGTAGGCTGTTGTTCGGAAGCGCGTCGCTCCAAGAAGTTTTGTCAGAGAGTGGAACAATCCAGATTCAAACTGACGTCCACGGTCTGTCGTAATTGTAGATGGACAACCAAAGTTCGCTATCCATCGTTCGACGAAAGCACGAGCAATCGTTTCAGTAGTGATGTCTTTTAAGGGAATCGCTTCTGGCCAGCGTGTAAAACGGTCCACGCATGTCAAAAGATAAGAAAATCCATTTGATTCAGGTAAGGGTCCTACCAAATCAAGGTGGACGTGGTTGAATCGAGCGTCGGGAGTTGGAAAAGTGCCAAGAGGACATTTATTGTGCTGAATTACTTTGCTCTTTTGACATGCCACACAGGAGCGTGCCCATTCTTTGATGTCCTTATTCATCCTTGGCCAGCAGAATCTCTGAGCAATTAGTTTAGACGTAGCACGAACTCCAGGATGAGAGAAGTTGTGCAATGTGTCGAAGATGATTCGTCGATAACTCTTGGGAACGATTGGACGGGCTGTACCTGTAGAATAATCACAAATTAAAGTGTTCTTACCTTTTCCAATCGTCTTTGTTTGGAGTTTAAGCGTTGTTGTGGATAACTCGTGATGAAGATCATTGTCTTCATTTTGAAGTCGAGCTAGTTCAACAAGGTCGATTCCTTGGATACGATTCAAGGCATGTATTCGTGATAAGGCGTCGGCAACTACATTGTTAGCCCCAGATATATGTCGTATATCAGTAGAGAACTGGGAAATGTAGTCTAGATGACGCGACTCTCGCGGAGAGTACTTATCTGAAGATGACCTCATAGAAAACGTCAGTGGTTTATGGTCGGTGAATATTGTAAATTCCCGGCCTTCGATGGAATGTTGAAAATGTCGCACAGCACAGTACATGGCTAGCAGTTCACGACCAAAAGTGCTGTATCGTGATTCGGTATCGTTTAGTCGTCTTGAGAAAAATGCTAAAGGTTGCCAAGCTTTGTCAGCCCATTGTTGCAGAACTGCGCCAATCGCTGAGTCAGATGCGTCAACCGCGATGCTGACAGGGGCTTCGGTATTGTGATGTGCCAGCATAGTCACATTGGCTATTGCTTCTTTAGTCGCAGTAAAGGCTTTCTTTGAGTCTGCATCCATTGTGACCACTTTTTTATTTCCACGAAGCTGATCCGTTAGTGGTTTTATGACAGATGCACAGTTCGGTATAAACCGTCTGTAGAAACTTACCAATCCATTGAAAGCTAGCAACTGCTTGATGGTGGTTGGTTCCGGGTATTCCAGAATAGCCGCCACCTTGTGTTTTTGGGGTTGTATACCATTCGCATCAATAGTATGTCCCAGGAAGTCCAACGAGGTTGTTCCGATTTGGCATTTCTGTATGTTTATGGTTACTCCATATTGTTGCAGTCTACTAAAGACTGTGTCCAAGTGTTTCATATGTGTTACCTCGTCTGGACTTGCTATCAGGCAGTCGTCGACGTATGCATGGACATAGTCAAGCCCGCGGAACACGTCATCAATGAAACGTTGGAATGTTTGTGCTGCGTTCCTCAACCCAAAAGGCATTCGGAGGAATTCGTAAAGGCCAAATGGAGTTACGATAGCGGTTTTCGGGATATCATTTTCAGACATCGGTATTTGGTTGTACGCCTTTACCAAGTCGAGTTTTGAAAATATTGTCATTCCCTTCAGAGTGGCCGTTAAATCGTGGATATGGGGTAAAGGGTAACGATCAGGCGTAGTTTGGGCGTTAAGACGTCGGTAATCACCGGTGGGACGCCAGTCATTGCTATCTTTCTTCGGGACCATATGTAATGGAGATGACCATGGACTACTGGAAGGTCGAATTATTCCCAAGTCAATCATATGATCTAATTCGTTTTTCGCAATCCTTAGTTTTTCAGGCGCGCGTCGGCGTGCTTTGGAGAATACAGGTTGACCTGTAGTCGTGATGTGATGTGTAACATTGCTGGTTACACATGATAATTTCGATGACGTCTTATTCAGATCTGGATACTTGTCGAGTATCGGCTGAAAATAAGGGTTAATTAAATGTTTAAAACGAAGAGGACATAAGCTACAACCTGTAGCCACGGTTCCACGAACGTATAGATTTGTGTTACTATCCACTAATCTCTTTTTACTAGGGTCCACAAGCAAGTTGTGGTGGCTAAGTAAATCCATGCCTATGATGGGTATTTTCACATCGGCGATGGTGAAAATCCAGTGTATGGGTTTTCGTAAACCCACGTTTAAGTAGACGTAACGTTTGCCATACGTAGCTATGTGTTTTCCATCGGCTGCCTGTAAATCGAACGCAGCTTCATGGTGGCGATCAGATGGAGCTGCAGGAAGAACGCTAACTTCTGCGCCAGTATCGACGAGGTAGCGAACCTTCGTTATCACATCAGTGATAAATAATAGGCGGCTGCTTCCACCGGCTACGGTTGCCGCTAACGCGTGCTGGCGGGGTAGTTTCCCGATGCGTCAACAATCGGTTTATGTCTAGGGAAACAACAGGGGTCTCTACACTTCTTGGAATTTTTTCCATAGGTGTTGTGGTACCAACACCAATGTGAATTTTCGTTTCGTCGAGGTCGAGACGACGACCTTCTCCGTGACGTACTTCGTCGACGAGAATCGTCCGGTCGGTGTCTTTCCTTCAGGTCAAGAAAACGCGAAAGAGCATTACACAATTTCGTTACTTCGTTTTCGGTGGCCTGAGGTTTTTCGGTAATGGAATAAACCTGATTGTCGCGAGTTCTGGTGATCTCCAGAATTCGATCAGCAGATGAGGCTAGTTCATCTACTGGGTTGTTATTAAACGTTACCAGAACTGCTTGCACTTGTTGTGGCAGTTTTGATAAGAAGAGTTGACGGAAAAGACCTTCGTCGAAGGTGCGTTGACCAATTACCTCTCGCATGCGCGTCAACATTTCCGTTGCTGAACCACTACCTAGCTCGATGGTGTGGAACAACTCATCAAGCCGTTGTCTATCGGACAAGTCTCCGCGTCTGAGAATCGATCTTTTGAGTTGGTCATAAGGTTCTAGGCAGTCAGGGCTGAAAAAGAAAGGGGTGACGTACCTGTTCAATTCACGCGGAAGTGACCTTACGACGGCAAGGAATTGAACACGTGGATCTGTCACAGCGTGGTCTCGAAACTCGGCTTCTGCGTAGCAGAACCAAGCTTCTATGTTTTCTGTCCAGAAAGGAATGAACTGGAAGTTCGGGGGTGTGGGAGTTTTAATCTTAATGAACTTAGGAGTCTGATCAGTCATGCTATAAATGCAATATATAAAAATATAAAAATAAATGCGATTAAAACGTGCCAAAAAAAATGATAATCACACCAAAAATACTGTTAAAACGACAAACAGGACCGAACTCCAAATTTTAA